>OY776111.1:302577466-303777466 GCA_963675035.1 Allygus modestus
ATAATTCGAATTTAACGAATAAAGAAATCGTGGGTTCTAGGAACAGCTAAGGGATTAAATATTGAGGCTCACTTTGAAACTACTTTGTAATCATTTGTAGTCTAAAATCAGTGATGAAAAATAATCATCACTGTTTTAATAGTAAAACAAAGTTACACGATGATTAAGATCTTGAATTGTCCCATCTTCAGGTAATAAGAATACCTGAAAAATTACACAATTAGTTGCACAATCCAAACAAAGCTGGAAAAATCTCAGAAACTCTAAAACAGAGATACAAGCAGACAGATCTACTTTACACCAATAATCTTCTTTGTAGATTTTAAATCAAGTTAGCTGTACACATGAAAAGTTAGGGGTCTATGTACAAATCGATGAAACTTTATTTACACAGCCCTTTATTCAAAAGAGAAATCACATGAAGAGACCAAAAACTCCCAAACATTAAATTACATTTATTTACACTCCTGGGGTGTAATATACGTTTTAATACAAATAGACGAAAATCATCACTTTTGAACTATTTATGTATTAAAAAAAAAACAATAATAAAGTTTTACTCTTAGTAAATGAATTATATAAATGAAATATATAAATTAATTTATATTCGCATATACCATTTGAGATTTTAACGACGACGGCATGGCATTCAGCGTATCTGCGATAAAGAGCAACCTTGAAAATTGTAACCGCCTTGAAAGATCATATGATTGTTATGTCAGCTCTTACATCACTATTTTATAACCTGGTTCTTAATTCTTTAAAAATATCTCGATTGTATTTCAATTTGTACTATAAATAAGCTGCTTTAAATTGCTTGTGATGTAGTACCTCCCCTTTCCTTAGCAATTACTTAAAAACAAGGAAACATAACTAACCCTTAAAAAAATATATGAAATATAATATATAGAAAATTTTAAGTTGTTTAAAAATTGCGTTGTGACGAATGCTACTTTTGAATAAGCTTTCAAAAAATAGGAAGTATATTTTCAAGATAGCGTTACAGTGCTCATTAACAAACAGTTACTCAAGAACAACTGTTTTGGTTAAGAGGGGGCTCCAGTCCCCGGCTTCTACCTGCTTCAGTCAAAAGGTCAATATTACAGTTTAAAGTCCGTCCCTCATCAACAGATTATGTGAATAGTTGACTGATAGTTTATTTTAAAGACAACAAATACCAAGCGATGTCAGTGAGTATCATGTTGATATCATAAGTAGTTCGCAATACAAAAATCGTAAATATCGAGTATTTTATAATTTTATTGAACGATTTTATTATTTGTGATATTGAAATTATGTTTTTATTATAACATCGTTACGTTATTTGCTCTTTAAAATGAGCCATGGTTCCACGATTTCGGACGGAACTTATGGGGTAAGCATCAGGTAGAAACGCAACATCTTCGTGACTGGAGCGTACTCTTAACATTACGAGATAGTGGCTTAGGTCATATTATCTACTGCAAAACAAAACATTGGAAATTACTTGATTAATTAGCTATTTATGATGTTTATTGTATTTTTAATTCGATCCCTTTAACATCGATCTGACATCCCATATTATGACATGAAAGCTAGTCACACGCCAAATGAAAAAAATACCCCCGTCGCAGCAAACTTGCGGACTCAGCGAATTTCCAGTCTTAATACCACATAAAGTAGCATACCAAGTTTCATAAAAATATAATCACAAATAAGCGATATATACAATTTTAATTATTTTCCATAAGAATAACATTGGGCATGAGTGGATAGGTTTGCTGAACCAAGGAACATAAACAATTGGTTTTTATGCAAATATCAATATAACTCAACTAGGTGAAGCCACATACCTAGTTTCATCAATATACATTCATAATCAAGCGATACATCCCATTTTAATTTTCCCCCATAAGAATACCATGGGGGCTGATGAGTACGCAGGTTTGCTGCTATGGGAACCTTTAGCAAAAACTCGTTTTTTGAGCAAATATCAAAAGACCACTACCAGATAAAGCCTTATACCAAGTTTCGTCAGTATACGTTCATAAAGAAGCGAGATATAATTTTGTTCTTATTCTCCATAAGAATAACATTAGATAACGTACTGTGTTTAGCACTTTCAATATCTCGGTAACAGATTGTCTTAGAGGAATGTTCAAAATACCAAATTGTGTGTTTTTTTGCTGAATCCAGTGGTAAAAACTAAAATGTTACTATTTCCAAAATTATATGTAAAAAATTCAAAAAATTCATTTTTGGGGAACAAAATATAAAATACCCCTTTAGAAAGAGCGATATGGCTTTAGATAGAGCGATATATGGATATGGTTTAAAGTCATAAATGTTTCTTTACACGTTTATACCAAATTTCATCAAAATCGGACCTTTTTTGCGAGAGTTATCGCACCCACGGACACACACACACACACACACACACACACACACACACACACACACACACACACACACACACACACACACACACACACACACACACACACACACACACATACACACACAGTTTCGAACGTATGGTGTTTTTGGGGTCTGGGGACCTCAAAACGAAACGTTATCATGGTCCCGGGCCTAGGTCTTACCGTGCCGTCTACGGTAATAGCTTCTTCCCTATACGGGAATTTCGCTAACAGGTAGTTAGTTCATAGAGGGTGTTGCAAGGCTATTCAACGTGAGTCCGTTCAATGTGGATCTGCTTTATTTGTGCTTTCATACAAGTCAGTGTTTAACAAAAAATTTTACAGATAAATAAGAATGAAATTTCAGTCCTTTCATATTACCAATACAAGCAAAGAAAGGAAAAACCCGATAGGTTGTGCTATATTAGTCACTAGTTACAACCATCGAGGTATAACTACCTATAGGTAGTTTTAAGTCTTTGGTTACAACCTTTTTTTTCAATCAGGAACTGAAACTGTGACATACATTTTTTATCGTTTGTGAGCACCTGACACACCGTTTTATTTATTATGTCAGTTTTTATAGACGTTCATTTTTATCATCTGTAAATATGGAGCCTTGATAGCGAGCTCACTGGTGAAGGCACACGGACAAGGTTATATGATATCACTTCTCAAAGACTTACCGAGTTGTTGAAATTAATTATCAGCTGACAAAAAATAATCGTCTGTTTTCTCTGTCTGACCTTAACATTGGTCTCGAGGCCATGGTCTTCAAATAAACGAAATACCTTGGATGCCTTGTATTTTATATTGCTGATAACAAGTTACGTGGTTTCCCGAGGAAGCTTAAACACGTCAATCCTGTGAGTTTTTAGCGAATTTCCCCTATAGGGAAGAAGCTATTACCGTAGTCGGCATGGTAAGACCTAGACCCGGGACCATGAAAACTTTTCGTTTTGAGGTCCCCAGACCCCAAAAACACCATTCGTTCGAAACTGTATATATATATATATATATATATATATATATATATATATATATATATATATATATATATATGTGTGTGTGTGTGTGTGTGTGTGTGTGTGTGTGTGTGTGTGTGTGTGTGTTTGAGCACGATAACTCTCGTAAAAATTATCCGATTTTGATGAAATTTGGTATAAACGTGTAAAGCAACATTTATGACTTTAAGTTTGAAAACCAGTGAGATTGCTTTATCCTAAGGGGTATTTTGGGGGGGTTTGTACCCCAAAAATGGGTTTTTAAAAGTTGTTACATATAATTTTGAAAATAGTCAAATTTTAGTTTTTCCTATTGGATTAAACTTAAAAAAACACACAATTTGGTATTTTGATCATTTATCTACGTCAATTGGTTACCGAGATATTGAAAGTGCTAAACACAGTACGTTGTCTAATGTTATTCTTATGGAGGAAAATAAGAATTTTATATCTCGCTTATTTATGAACGTATACTAACGAAACTTGGTATACGCCTTCATCTGGTTGTGGATCATTGATATTTGCTCAAACAAAATTTTTCACCAAAGGTCCCGTAGCAGCAAACCTGCGTAGCCCCATGTTATTCTTATGGAGAATAAGTAACGTGTTATCTCCCTTCATTATGAAAATAAATTAATGAAATTTGGTATGTGGCTTTACCTACATGAGTTATATTGATATTTGTATAAAACCCCATTTTTTGTGTTCCTTGCTTCAGCAAACCTGCATACTCAGCCGCCATGTTATTCTTATGGAGAATAATTAAAATGTCATAAATCGTTTATTTATGAATGTATATTGATGAAACTTGGTATGTGGCTTTATGTGGTATTAAGATACATATATATGCATGGGAAATTCGCTGATTACGCAGGTTTGCTGCTACGGGGTATATATATGGTAGATGTGTATGTGTCCGTGAGCACGATAACTCTCGTAAAAATTATCCGATTTTGATGAAATTTGGTATAAAGTGTAAAGTAGCATTTATGACTTTAAATTCGGAAACCAGGTCAGATCGACCTATCCGAAGGGGTATTTTGGGGGGGTTTGTACCCCAAAAATGGGTTCTTGAGTTTTTTAAATATAATTTTGGAAAAAGTCAAATTTTAGTTTTTCCACTAGAATCAGCTTAAAAACACGCACAATCTGTTGTTTTGATCATTGCTCTACGTCAAATGGTTACAGAGATATTGAAAGTGCTTAAGTTGGAAAACCAGACAGATCGCTATATCCGAAGGGGTATTTTAGGGGTGTTTTGTACCCTAAAAATGGGGTTTTTGAGTTTTTTACATGTAATATTTCAAGAAATATAATTTTAGTTTTCACCATTGGTTTTGGCTTAAAAACTAACAATTTGGTGTTTTGACCATTTCTCTACGTTAATTGCTTACTGAGATATTGAAAGTGCTAAACACAGTTACGGGATGTAATAAAAGACGTCTTACAACACATAAGATATATTTACACTTATACTGATTCACATACAGACGGTAAACATATATAAAAGATGGTACTAGTCTATCGATTTCGACCAGTCACACCAGTCATCATCAGGCCAATGAAAGAACTGACGTGATGAATATATTCTTTGACATGAGAGAACTTATATTCAGTTCTCTCATTGACCTGATGATGACTGGTGTGACTGGTCGAAATCGATAGACTAGTACCATCTTTTATATATGTTTACCGTCTGTATGTGAATCAGCATAAGTGTAAATATATCTTAAGTGTTGTAAGACGTCTTTTATTACATCCCGTAAGTAATAACAACACGTAATATGCTAATAAAAAAGTTGCTAAACACAGTACGTTGTCCAATGTTATTCTTATGGAGAATAAGAAAAATTGTGTATCTCGCTTATTTATCAACTTATCCTGATGAAACTTGGTATATTGCTTCATATCGTTGTTGTCTATTGATATTTGCAATAAAAAAACATTTTTTGGCTGATAGTTCCGTAGCAGCAAACCTGCGTACTCAGCTCCCATGTTATTCTTATGGAGAATAAGTAACGTGTTATCTCCCATAATTATGAGCATAAATTAATAAAATTTGGTTTGTGGCTTTAAATTCTTGAGTTATATTGATTTTTGTATAAAACCCCATTTTTTGTGATCCTTGCTTCAGCAACCCTGCATACTCAGCCGCCATGTGGAGGATAATTAAAATGTCATAAATTGTTTATTTATGAATGTATATTGATGAAACTTGGTATGTGGCTTTATGTGGTATTAAGATACATATATATGCTTCAGAAATTCGCTGAGTACGCAGGTTTGCTGCTATGGGGGTATTTATCATATTGGACGTTTGTAAATAAAAAAGTTTAAATAATAAATATATCCGACCCATAAAACTTTCAAATATTGAATATTTTGGGATTTGTAGGGAAATATTTACTATTTGTGATATCAAAACTGTGTTTATTGAGCAAAATGCTTACTAGACAGCTTTGATTTTCTTATATAAAATGTGTTTTTGATCAAAGGTTCCAGATTAGCTAAAGAGGAGCTACTTTATTTAACGGTTAACATTAGAATAATGAGAGGAATGTAAAGAAACCAGAATATATTTTCTTGACTTAAAACATAGTCTCCTCTAAGTGTACGTGAATACCGGAGCCGTGACACAAGCATATATTCGCATACAGGCATACAAGACGGTTTGAACCAACCACTCAGAAGCGAGGAACTAGGATGGTAGAAGCAGTGATCAAGGATCAGATAGATCTAGAGCCAGATCTCGGATTTTTTCTATGTGTAAATAAAGGTGGTTATAATAAAAAAAGTATAAATAATAAATATATCTGACCCATAAAACTGTAAATAAATTATGACCAGACGTCATGATTTAAACAAACAAATCATGGGTCGTAGACTTAAATACGCTTTTCAGTTTACGTTGAAATATAAATTGAGATATAGGATGGATTTACAAAAATGGTTGCAGCCTATAATAATTGCATTTTGTAAAGACAGTTTTACATGAATATAGTTATTTTTTTAGTATAAAGAAGTAGATGAAGCCTAATATTTATGTTTTGTCATTCTACTTTTTAGTGTTTTATGAACACTGGGAATTTACTTGCGATGAAGTGTAAAGTATAAGTGAAAATTATGTTTATCGTATAGCAACTCTTACATGTGTATTTTATAAGTCTCAATGTTAGTTGTTATTATAATTTCCATTCCAACGAAATGCTAATTTAAAGGTTAAAAACTTACCTATTATAACAGGTGATATACTTTGAGTTAAACATATTTTTCAATGTTAACAGTGTGTAAAAGCGTTGAATGTAAAAAAGAGTAAACAAAGTTTTTATACAAACAGATTTTTCATATTCTGATTATCTTGTGCATTGATAATATGGTACGCACTGTTTGAACATTGATAGAGTAAAAGCCGTCCAACATCTTTACAAGTAGTTGTACCTTCGTACTTAAAAAAATCATGATCGAGATACCTTCAAAGTCTATAACAAAAATTATTTTAAAAAAGTTAAAAGCTTTCTAGTATACAAACAGTTCATCTCCATCCCTAGATTCTGCCATTTTTATATTGACAGCTATAAACTTATAAAACTTAAACTATATAAGTATAAAATTTAACAAAATGGAAAACTGATAATAAGTGAAATAACCTGTAACTTAACCACATAATTCTAAAAAGTAAACTTGCAGAAATTGGATTCAGCTTTAAAAACACACAATTTGGTGTATTGATCATTTCTCTACGCCAATTGGTTACAGAGATATTGAAAGTGCTAAACACAGTATACGTTGTCCAATGTTATTCTTATGGAGAATAAGAAAAATCTTATATATAGCTTATTTATGAACGTATACTAACATAAATTGGTATACGGATTGATCTGGTTGTGGTCTATTGTTATTTGCACAATAAAATCAATTTTTGCCGATTATTCCCTTGACAGTAAACCTGCGTACTCAGCCCCTATGTTATTTTTATGGAGAATAAGTAAAATGTAATGTCTCCCTTATATATGAACATAAATTAATCAAACTTGGATTGTGGCTTCACCTTGTTGAGTTATATTGACATTTGCATAAAAACCCATATTTGGTCTTCCTTTTTGCAGCAAACCTGCGTACTCATACCTCATACCAAGTTTCATTAAAATATATTCACAAATAAGCGCTATACAAAAATAATTATTCTCCATTAGAATAACATTGGGGATAAGTACGTAGGTTTACTGAAACAAGGAACACAAACAATTTGTGTTTATTCAAACATAAATAGAATTAAACTAGGTGAAGCCACGTACCAGGTTTCATCAATAGTCTTTCAAAAAAATAAGCGATACTTGAAATTGTAATTATTCTCCATAAGAATAACATGGGGGCTGAGTAAGCAGGTATGCTGCAACAAGAAACAATAAATATGGCTTTTTATGTAAATATCAATATAACTCAACAAGTTGAAGCCACATACCAAGTTTCATCAGTATACATTCCAAAATTAGCGATATATACCATTTTTATTATTCTCCATAAGAATAACATGGGGGATGGTATGCAGGTTTGCTGCAACAATGAATACAAAATAATGGGCTTTTATGCAAATATCAATAGAGCTTATCTAAGTGAAGTCAAACACCAAGTTTGATGTATATACATTCATAAATAAACGATATATAACATTTTAATTATTTTCCATAAGAATAACTTGGGGACTGAGTACCTAGGTTTGCTGCTACGGGAACCATAGGCGAAAATTTTTTTTGCAAAAACAATAAACCACAACCAGATGAAGCCATATACCAAGTTTCGTCAGTTTATGTTTATGATATAAAATTTTCCTTTTTCTCAATAAGACAACGTACTATGTTAAGCACTTTAAATATCTCATCAACCAATTGAAGTAGAACAATGATCAAAATACCAAATTGTTTTTTTTAGCTGAATTCACATTACATGTGAAAACCCCAAAAAATACAAAACCCCCCTTCGGATGGTGCGATTCATCTGGTTTTCAAACTTGTTAAAATAAATATTTTCCACTTTTGTGCCAAATTTCATTAAGATCAGTCCTTTTTTACGAGAGTTATCGTGGTTACGGATACATATATATGTAAATATAAGTAGATACTATCATGCCGATTCTAGCGCAAAAAGTGGCGAATACAGAAAACGAATGTAAAATCTCTGTTTTCGAACAATAAAACTAAATTTTACTTGATTATCTATAATTTTAACAAAAATCAGCAAATTTCAAAGAAAAATCAATAAATTTAAACAAAATCAATAAAATTAAACAAAATCAGTAAATTTAAACAAAAATCTGCAAATTAAATGCAATTGCAATGTTTACACTGGTGAGCCCCGAGTCCCGTGGCAGTTGCTGGCTCTAGGATCAGGTTCTATTGTGTTCGATTGTATGGGTGTTGATATATGGGTTATAACTGATTTATTTGTTTCAAGTGCCGTTTATGTGTGGTGAATATCTGTCTGGTGTTAAAATATCTGACATTCTGTTTCTTTTAGCGAATTTACCCTATAGGGAAGAAGCTATTACCGTAGGTGTCATGGTAAGACTTGAGCCCAAGACAATGATAATTTTTCATTTCGAGGTCCCCAGATGCCAAAAACACCATTCATTCAAATTTGTAAATATATTAGTAGGTACTATCATGTCAGTTCTAGCGCAAAAAGTGGCGAATACACAAAACGAATGTAAAATCTCTGTTTTCGAACAATAAAACAATATATTACTTGATTACCTATAATTTTAACAAAAATCAGCAAATTTCAAAGGAAAATCAATAAATTAAAACAAAATCAATAAAATTAAACAAAATCAGTAAATTTAAACAAAAATCAGCAAATTTAAACAAAAATCAGTAAATTTTTAAACAAAATTCAATAAGCTAAATATTTAAAAAGAAAATGGTAAATTTTCAAAAATAATCAGTCAAATTTAATGAAAAAAATTCAATATGCAAAATACTTTTAAAAGTAGTAATTTTTAATATAAATCAATAACTTTGGATCAAAATTAATAAAAAGAATAAATTTAATACGCAAAATATAAAAAGTAGTAAATTTAAAAATCAGTAAATTTAAACCAAAATCAGTGAATTTAAAAGAAACATATCAATTTGCAAAAGGTATAAAAATACATAAAATGGAAAAATTGCAAAACTTTTTTAAACCAGTAAAAATATAAATTTCTATAATCATTTATTCAAATTTAACTAAAGCGATTTATTTATCTTTAAAACTTTTAAATTCTGTGACAATCAAATAAATATTTCCTTTTTTGTTTAATTCTTAAATTTTTTTATTTTCAATAGTATCTAAAAATCGATTTGGTAAATGTATTTTACAATATTCTTACTCTACAATAATTGTATAACCATATTTATCTTTTGTTCTTTCAAATTAATCAATTTTATATTTCTCATTCAAATTTAAACTTTGTAATGATTTATATTCTTTTAATCTTAATTATACAATATTATTAATTTCTTCTAACAGATCCATTTATTAGAACAAATTTTAATTAGAAACCACAAACTTTATTTGACAAACTCGTTTGCTAAATTAACTTTGCGAAGATAAATCTTTAAAATTCATCATCATAAACTGGTTTTATACAAAAATCTATCTCTAAATATTTTAATTTAAAAAGAACAAAAGATAAATATGGTTATACAATTATTGTAGGATTATAAGATTGTAAAATAAATTTACTAAATCGATTTTTAAATATTATTGATGATAAAAAAATAAAGAACTAAACAAAACAAAAAGAACATTAACATTTGTTTGTCACAGAATTTAAAAATTTTAAAATAAAGAAACCGCTTTAGCTAAATTTGAATAAATTATTATACAAATTTATACTTGAATATTAATTTAATATATTATAGAAATATTAATTATAGAAGTTTAATTTATATTTTATTATTTGTACTGGTTTTAAAAGTATTTTGCGATTTTTTCATTTTATGGTTTTTTATACATTTTACAATTATGTTTCTTTTAAAGTTACTGATTTTGGTTTAAATTTACTGGTTTTTAAATTTACTACTTTTTATATTTTGCATATTGAATATTTCTTTAAATTGATTGATTTTGATCAAAAGTTATTGATTTCTGGTAAAAAGTTACTACTTTTTTAAAGTATTTTGAATATTGAAAATGTCCTTTAAATTTTGCCGTTTTTTTTAATTTACTATTTTTTTTAAATATTTTGCATATTGAATTTTGTTTTAAATTTTACTGATTTTTGTTTAAATTTACTGATTTTGTTTAAATTTGCTGATCTTTTGTTTAAATTTACTTATTTTGTTTAATTTTATTGATTTTGTTTAAATTTATTGATTTTTCTTTGAAATTTGCTGATTTTTGTTAAAATTATAGGTAATCAAGTAATATATTGTTTTATTGTTCGAAAACAGAGATTTTACATTCGTTTTCTGTATTCGCCACTGTTTGCGCTAGAATCGGCATGATAGTACCTACTAATATATTTACAAATTTGAACGAATGGTGTTTTTGGCATCTGGGGACCTCGAAATGAAAAATTATCATTGTCTTGGGCTCAAGTCTTACCATGCCACCTACGGTAATAGCTTCTTCCCTATAGGGTAAATTCGCTAAAAGAAACAGAATGTCAGATATTTTAACACCAGACAGATATTCACCACACATAAACGGCACTTGAAACAAATAAATCAGTTATAACCCATATATCAACACCCATACAATCGAACACAATAGAACCTGATCCTAGAGCCAGCAACTGCCACGGGACTCGGGGCTCACCAGTGTAAACATTGCAACACGGCTGACAGTGTTATCGAGTCTACACACGTGTGCAAGTACGCACACTCGCACACACGCATGTACACGTGCTGCACCTGCGGGTCGGTCACCTCTTATCATATCCGCCCGCTTATCACCAAACGGCCAGGCTGTAGTGGAGACAAAGCCGCCATTTTTAATTCTTAATTGGGCTTATTAAGCAATTAATAATCTTGAGTGACATCGACTTTGGCGGTTTCAGTTGCTTTGATAGCATTTTGATCGGGTGATGTCTGAGTTTGATTAAATTAAAGAAATTTTAGATAATTTAGGCAACAGATTGCGACAGAGTGTGTGGAATTGTGTATATAATATGTAATCATGTCCATGCCAATAGTGTTTAAGCGTTTTCAGACTGTTTATTTTTAACTTTGGTATCAGAATATAGATCTAATGCATTTTATGGAGTTTATATATCTATCCAGGATATATTAAACAATTTGTTTAATAATCTTACTTTTGCTTCTGCTAAACATTAAATTATTACTGTTGCATCTTTCCTCCTCTACAAGTAAAATGACGATTTTTCAATCGTTAGCTCATTTGCTTTTCTTTGACTACCGCAGATTCAGAAACAGCAATTTATCTTATTTGAACATTTTGTAAAACGCTGTCCTTGTGGTGTCTGGTTATCCAACAAGATTAATGATGCAAGAGCTACGATTCGTGTTTTTCAATGCCAGGGGCATTAAATTATAAATCTGTGATATCGTAGTTTCATCACTAACCTTTTCTGACCGAAGTTTCTGCTCTTGAACATGTTTCTGAATAATCTGGGACATGTAAGTTTGAATTCATAATCATACATGCAAGCCAAAATGCAGTATGCTCAAGTAAATACTTAAGTCAGCCTGTGAGTCAGCAAAACAACTTCACACACTTTTTACATACCTTGGTAATATATATTGCTTTACAGGAAAATTATAAAATTACTTTATTTTAGCAGCCTACATAACTCTAAAGTTTAACGGTAGTGAGATTTTCTTAAATAAGTATTGTAATAATTAATTTGAAATGGTTTGAAATAGTTTAATTGGTGGGAAGTTTATCTTATTTGTTCCTTGCCTAGTAAAACCCTTACAGATTAATAAACAAAGATTGAAAAATAGATAGTAACTAATTATCTTTCATTCTACTTAATCTTATTCATATACTTTAAATCTATATTTAAAACGCTAATTTTGAAATTTATCTAATCTAATTGGAAATCCGTCATACCGAACTTGAAGGTTTTAACGCGAACCACCTATCATGTAGCATATAATTACATTCGTCATGATTACTGCATGTATCAACATTGTAGATTTATTAGATATTAAAGTTTCATTGTTTTTCTATTGCAAACGATGCTTTTATTTTGTCAGATGTTATTTAAACATATATTTAATTTTGTGTTTTAATATATAGGATGTTTTTATCTTCCCGGTGCTGCAGGGATTACCAGACTAATTATCAATGCTGGTTAAGCTATATTGACAGTGCACAAACGTACAACAAGCCGAATATATTTAAAACAAAATATTTAAAAACCAGACGGATTTAGGAAGAGACATCCACGATATACAGCATACGTTTGTTAACACCTAGTTTAAATAGGCATTTGTAATACTGATAGGTCTATACATTTGTCAAAGCATTATCTTTACTCAATATATTTATATTCTTCAATCACTATTAATTTTAAAGTCTAGAGGAAGCAGGATTGCTGAGACAAGTGCGCTCTTCATCTCCAACAGGCGCTGACGTCTGAACGGGAGATACCACCTACTGTGCTCCTCTTTATTGCATGGGATACTCGCAATCATGATATATTTCCGTGCCATTTCTCCATAAAGATGTTGAGGAAGGTGTTGAGACAGTTTTATCAGTTGAGTGATAAGGGATAGGTCAGTGCCATCTCTCAAGGACGCCTTGATTAGATAAACGTCCCCCTCCAACGCCTTTCCCTCCCCCTCTGCAGATATTAGCACTTTGGTTCAGCAGTTAGTTCCGTTCCCCCAGTTCCCCCTCATCTTCGTCCTTCAAGATCAACTCTTCAGTTAATTGTAAATGTTAACGTAGACAATATAAAACCAAAAAGAGAGAAAGCTTAATATCTTAAGTAGGTATAGTTAAATTAGATTCAGTTCTACTTCCATGAAACTATGATTAAGTATTTGAGATTTCTTGCACTGTCCTTAATAATGAGAGCTCAATATTTTTTAAGAGAGAGGTGCAGTATTTAAGTGTTTAGTTTTTTTTTGTAATAGATTGGTGAAAACGCAGAATTAGTTACTTTTATGTCATGTTTCTAACCCAAATATTTACAAAATACTGTTTAAAAATAAGGAAGTTTCTAATATGCAAACATAAGTGTAGTGCTGTTAAGGGTGCGCCGTACCTCCCTTCCGCACGCTCAAGTAAGGGGTTTGCATCTCCCTCATTGTAGGCTAAATTGTTAACCAATTAAAAATAATTTGATGTTATTTAATTCAATAAATTGTCATCTAGAGATCATACGATTTAAAAATCGTGATTTTAATTCAAAATAAGTGGTAGGCCATTAGTAATGTTCTCAAATTAAGCGTTTTTCTAAAGATTCCTAACGTATGGAGAAAAATTATTTTAGAGAAAAGGAACCGTATGATCCCTAGATTGGAATCTGAAAAGTGTGAAACTGCAAATAGTTTGGTATAAATCTGTAAAATAACAGTGCGATCGAGGAGAACAAAATGGTCTTCAAGCGTAAATATGCATGGCCCTGCTTGTTGGCGGCGCCGGCGCGGCGCTAAACAACAATGAATTCAATCTGGGTAGGGCGCACCCTTAAAGTATTTCGTCAAACATATTGAATTTGAAGGACTGACCTAAGCGTTTTTAATTGATGGTATTTGGTCTTGTCCAAAGATTCACTATGGATATTTTCTATACAAATTGGATGCCCTTGTTTTAAAACTGTATATATATGAAGTTAGCTCAGATAATTGAGTTGGGGAGCAGAATAAGCTTCCTGTGTGTAAATGTAGGGGTGGTAGTCACTGAGGGAAGGTCTTCCTCCGGGGATACCCGTTTTGCGCACAGCGGTCAGGTTTTTGTAGAGGGTCAGTTTTATAACCCCTGATGAGTTAGTCAGTTTGCGCACACGGTCACTTTTCATCGGGCTAGAATTAATCCTTTCATCCAATCTAATCGTTCACTTACATTCAATAATTGAGTGTAAAATGTTAAAGAAGATAATATGATATAGGTAGTTAGTATGTTTTATACCTCTTTCTTTGACAAACGACACCGGTGTCTTTATACAAAATTATGATTATTTTTGGTAGTATTTTTAGTATACTATGTAGAATGTAGTACTATGTGTAAGATATTTTAGATTCAAATATTTATGTATTTTAGATGTTCTCATAGAATAAATACTCATAATAAAAGCCTGTGGCCGTTGATCTTTACAGCCGAATTACGTGTAAATGTTCTTTCACACTACCCTCACGTGGTTGTTTTGGGGATTTTTCTGCTTTCAATGGAAGGCAAGTTCCCGAATTGCAAAAGAATGCGGTTTGGGTTTGTGTTTATTAGTTTATATATTTTAAAATATTAATTTATGCAGTTCGTCAAACCGAATATGAAAGCAATCTGTTAACGTATTTTGGAATGGTGCAACTCTCATCACTATCTAGTTTTTACAGGTAAGTTTTTTCGGCAGCTAATATATTTTAAAAGTTGTTTTTCTTGTTTCTTTTTATATTAATAAATAATATGTTTGTCTTGGATTCATGACCATCTAATTTAAACCTGCGGTCAGGTTATTAGTGCAGTATGTATTGACCGTATGCGCAAAACGACTAGGACCGTGAAGGACCACAGTGCGCAAAACGAGTATGCCCCTTCCTCCACTACACCGTAGGCCATGTGGACCCTCCTCTCTTAGGCCTAGGCCCCACACCTTCAGAGCTGCTTCCTCAAATACAATATAAGTTGTAAAATAATATAAAATACCCCCGTCACAGCAAACCTGCCTACTCAGCGAATTTCCAATGCATAATATATGTCTTAATACCACATAAAGCCGCATACCAAGTTTCATAAAAATATATTCACATATAGACCCTAAGCGATTTTAATTATTCTCTATAAGAATAACATTGGTAATGAGTACGTAGGTTTGCTGAAATAAGGAACACAAACAATTTGTTTTTATGCAGATATAAATATAATTTAACTAGGCGAATCCACATACCAAGTTTCATCAATATTCAATCATAATTAAGCGCTATACATATATCATTTTACTGATTCTCCATAAGGATAACATGGGAGCTGAGTAAGCAGGGTTGCTGCAACAAGGAACAAAAAAATGGGTTTTTATGCAATTATCTATATAACTCAACCAAGTCAAGCTATATACCAAGTTTTATTAATTTATGTTCATAATTAAGGGAGTCATTACATTTTACTTATTCTCCATAAGAATAACAGGGGGCTGAGTACGTAGGTTTGCTGCTACGGGAATAATCAACAAAAAATCAATTTTTTTGTGCAAATATCAATATACCAGCAGTATAAGAAGCTACATACCAAGTTTCATCAACATACATTCATCAATAATCGAGATATAAAATTCTATTTATTCTCCATAAGGATAACATTGGAACTGAAAATATTGGTAAAAGCAAATTTGAAGTTTACATTAAAATAAACTGAGGAAAAGCCAAAAACTGTGTTCCCATAAGATTAACATGGGAGATTTTATGAGAAGGTTTTTTGGATTTTCTCCGCAACCACTTAACCTAGGTTAATAATTCAAAATACTATATTATTTGTTTTTTAAGCTCTATAACTTGGTCAAAACCAAAATTAAGTTTTTTTAAAATTTTACGGAAAAAATGCAAAAAACTGATTTTTGGAAAATTTAAAACCCCATAAACCCCCCTTCCCATGGTCAGATTTTTCTGGTTTTCGAACTTAAAGTCATGAATGTCATTTTACACATTTGAGCAAAATTTCATCGAAATCGGACGGTTTTTACTCAAGTTATCGCATTCACGGACACACACACAAACAAACATATATATATATATATATATATAAATTTGAACGAATAGTGTTTTTGGCATCTGGGGACCTCAAAACAAAAAGTTATCATGGTCTGGGGCTTAAGTCTTACCATGAGACCTACGGTAATAGCTTCTTCCCTATAGGGGAAATTCGCTAAAAACATTTTATTATGTAAATTATATAATATTGTTAACAAATAAGGTTTAATTATTTCTGAACCATTTTAGTTAGTTTAAAACAATCTCCAAAATAGCTCAAAAGTAATTCGAAGTGATAGAATCTTCATAAAATTTCGTGATCACTGACTGCAAGGGTAAATTCTCAAATTATAACTCATACAAATTGCTTTATATATTTTAAAAATATTTAGCCATGATATTAGCAAAATTATTGTTTTTAAGGTGATGAAGGAGTGTTCCCAAGATGGGACCGCGCCAAAGTCGGACAGCGATAAAGTCGGACAGCGATAAAGTCGGACAGCGTCAAATCCGGAAAAATTTTAGTCCCGATTTGTCGCTGTCCAACTTTGACGCATCTGTACAGAAATAAAAGTGTCCGGGTTTAACGCCTTACGCAACTGACAAACCCGGACAGTTTCTAAAGTGTCCTGATTTGACGCTGTCCTACTTTGACGTTTCTTTACAAAAATAAAAGTGTCCGGATTTGACGCCTAACGCACCCGACAAAACTTGCCAGTTTTCCCAACCCAAAATTGTGTCACTGACTGTACTGTCTACCAGTCCGCCATGATAGGCGAAACAATGACCCTCATCCCCATAAACCCCATTAGTGTTCGTGATGCTGCACGAACGCTACACATCACCTTCTCAAGAAGTTCTCTAAAACCTTCCTTAGTAATTTTACTAGTAGTTTTAAATGCACTCATACAGAAATCTAAGCATATTTACTATTCCATTTTTAAAATTATACGACCTTTCAAACTGTAGATATTAAAAATAATAATATTTAGGTCAAAAATGTGTTTTTGCGCTAAACTGAGCTTTGTTACGTAACACAGTATAATATATACGCACAATAATAGTTATACGAAAATGCAATATGGCGTCCATGTTTATTTGTATTACGCAGAGGCCATTTTAAGCACCTTAGATTAACTAAATGATATAAAGAGAGCTGACGATATTTGGTTGTACATTGACAAAACGGAAAATGTATTTACAACATTTTTATGTTATTAGCTTTGGTGCACAAATTACCAAAATACCTATAAGTAAACTATAAATATTGTCACCCAATTTAATGTCTATGGCACGCAATGTACGCAGAGAGTACATAATAATCTTTTGATTCGTTAGGCAATAAATCGTAAACACGTCCTAAACTTTTGTTCTGTAAAATAACTAACAAGATGTAATCGGTGTTATCGGAGCTCATTAATGATGATTACTGATTGGGCAGGCGGCCAACCAATGACAACAAATGGGAGATGACCGGGTCCTCATTGAAATCTGATTGAAGGGCCTATATAGTCTGGTTCAAAAGTAAAAGTGTCCGAATTTGACGCATTTGTACAGAAATAAATACATAGGCGACATAGGCGACAAACCCAGTCACTTTGTAAAGTGTCCTGATTTGGCGCTGCCCAACTTTGTCGCTGTCCCATTTTGACGGTGTCCGATTTTGACGGTGTACGACTTTGACGTCGTCCCCCCAAGAGTATTGTTCCTTAGTTGAAAAAATAGTTGAAGAACTTGAAAAACATTTATATCTGAATCTTAACAATCTCAAAATACCCCCGTCGCAGCAAACCTGCATACTCAGCGAATTTCCAATGGAGATATAAATGTCTTAATACTCCATGAAGCCACTTATCAAGTTTCATAAAAATATATTCACAAATAAGCGATATATACAATTTTAATTATTCTCCATAAGAATAACATTGGGGCTGAGTACGCAGGTTTGCTGCAACAAGGAAAACAAAAATGGGTTTTTAGCGAATTTCCCCTATAGGGAAGAAGCTATTACCGTAGGTCTCATGGTAAGACTTAAGCCCGAGACCATGATAAATTTTTGTTTTGAGGTCCCCAGAAGCCAAAAACACTATTCGTTCAAATTTATATATATATTGTGTTTTATATATATATATCTATATATATATATATATATGTGTGTGTGTGTGTCCGTGAATGCGATAGCTTGAGTAAAAGACGTCCGATTTCGATGAAATTTGGCCCAAATGTGTAAAGTGACATTTATGACTTTAAGTTCGAAAACCAGAAAAATCGGACTATGGGAAGGGGGGTTTATGGGGGTTTCAAATTTTCCAAAAATCAGTTTTTTGCATTTTTCACCCTAAAACTTTTAAAATACTTAATTTTGGTTTTGACCATGTTATAGAGCTTAAAAAAACAAATAATATAGTATTTTGAATTATTACCCTAGATTAAGCGATTACGGAAAAAATCCAAAAAACCTGCTCATAAAATCTCCCATGTTAATCTTATGGGAAAAAGGTTTTTGGCTTTTCCTCAGTTAATTTTATTTTAATCTTAACATTTGCTTTCGCCAATCATTTCAGCTCCTCAAAACAATCATTTTGGTGTTTAAATTGTGATTCTACGTCCAACCGTTGCAGAGATATTCAAAGTGCTAAACACAGTACGTTGTCCAATGTTATCCTTAAGGAGAATAAATAAAATTTGATATCTCGATTATTTATGAATGTATATTGATGAAACTTGGTATGTGGCTTCATGTAGTATTGGTATATTGATATTTGCACAAAAAATAAATTTGTTATTGTTTGTCCCCGTAGCAGCTAACCTGCATACTAAGCCCTAATGTTATTCTTATGGAAAATATGTAAAGTTTTATATCGCCCTTAATTATGAACATAAATTAATAAAACTTGGTATGTAGTTTCAACTGGTTCAGTTATATTGATAACTGCATAAAAACTAATTTCTTATCTTCCTCGTTGCAGCAAACCTGCGTACTCAGTCCTAATGTTATTCTTAAGGGGGACAAATAAAATGTTATAAATCACTTATTTATGAATGTATTTTTATTCAACTTGGTAAGTGGCTTTATGTAGGAGTGAGGAAAATATAAATGCATTGGAAATTCGCTAAGTATGCAGGTTTACTGTGACGGGGGTATTATGCTAATATCAATATAACTGAAGTAGGTGAAATTATATACCAGTTTTTATTAATTTATGTTCATAATTAAGGGAGACATAGCATTTAATTATCATCCACAAGAATAACATGGGGATGAGTACGCAGGTTTGCTGCTACGGGATCCATAGGCAAAAAATTATTTTTTTGAGCAAATATCAATAGACCACAACCAGATGAAGCCATATACCAAGTTTCGTCATTATACGTTCATAAATAAGCGAGATATAAAATTTTTCTTTTCCTCCATAAGAATAATAATAATTAGAATAATAAATAACATTAGACAACGTACTGTGTTTAGCACTTTCAATATCTCGGTAACCAATTGACGTAGAGGAATGATCAAAATACCAAATTGTGTGTTTTTAAGCTGAATCCAATGGTGAAAAGTAAAATTTGAATATTTCAAAAATTATATGTGAAAAATTCAAAAACCCATTTTTGGGGTACAAAACCCCCCCAAAATACCCCTTCGGTTAGGGTGATATGGCTGGTTTTCGAGCTTAAAGTCATAAATGTTGCTTTACACGTTTATACCAAATTTCATCAAAATCGGATCATTTTTACGAGAGTTATCGTGCTCACGGACACACATATATATACAGTTTCGAACGAATGGTGTTTTTTGGGTCTGAGGACCTCAAAACGAAAAGTTATCATGGTCCCGGGCCTAGGTCTTACCATGCCGACTACGGTAATAGCTTCTTCCCTATAGGGGAAATTCGCTAAAATCTCCTATCTGAGTTTTTATTTTAAAATGTTCTTGTAAAACGTATTATAGTATTTTTGTGATGACGTTAATACATGTATTGTTCATTTATGTAAATTGAATAAATTACTATACAATTTCGGTGTGTTTCATTACAGTACTACTAATTTGTACTGGAGTTTATCTCAGTTTATGAAGAAAGTTTATCTCAGTCAACATAAATTAAGTTAAAATGTGTTCTTAAAGCGTACATTTGATATTTTTAATTTTAATATATATTAGGTGTTTACTTTGGTTTAATTCATAGTTGAAATACAAAAAATACACATACTTTAGGAAATTCGCAGGTTTGCTGCCATGGGGGTATGTTTTTGGATTGCTAAGGTAAGCCTAGAAATAATATAAATTGATTGTAACTTTTGCAAACTCTTGCAGTTAATTTAAGCAGAATTATATATATTTAAGTATAATCTTAATTTATTTTTTGTAATTTGCAACACATTTGATTTCAAACATTTACGAGGCCAAGCTAGGTTTATTTTTATTATAGGTTTAACTTTTACTTTATGAAGGTGATTTTGTTATAATAAATACAAGATTAAACAGAAAAATTACTTATTTTGTTGCACGCTTATTACAGTTAAAGGTATTAGGATTGAAAGGTTATCCAGTTATGCATATCAAGTTATGCAAACGGTAACTGTTTATTTTATTTATGTAATGTTTTTATTTTTATTTAATAATATATAACTCAAGCAAGCATGTTGAACTTGGTCAATGGGTGGTAAAATTGGAAATTTATTTATGTTCAGGAAGGATTCAGTATCAATTATGATAGCCAAATGAAGGGCTAATTATGTTTATATTTTGTTTGAGGTTCGAAATAGCAGATCGTCAGTGTGTACGGATCGTCAGTGTATCTGTATTCGGAAGCCTACGTGAACATAATGTGACCAGATTCTCTTCCAACTCAGATCCTCGATTCTCGAGGTCCCGGCTGAACTTGGTCACCCGATGAAGGTCTAAACTCCTGGAGGGGAGGACGTTTGCCCGTCTGTCCCGAGAGGTCAGTCGGAGGACGGTGGACGGTAATGAAGGACTTCACCCTAAAGGCCAGTCAGATTAGAGGACAGATACACCTCACAGTGCCTGGAGAGGAAGGGCCTTTACACCATTCTGGAGGTCGGGCAGGTTAGAAGACGAATCTACATAAGCCAAACCGTACCAGGAACTTTTGAGAAACCCGTAAGTCTGACACTTGTCAACCACAAACTTGGATGAAACGTCTCTGAGAGAAGATTGGAGGGAAAATATTGTTTTTATACAACCTTCCTAAGGCTATAAATTGAATAAAGATCTTAAAGTTTGAATACATTTTTAAATATTAAAATTGTATCACTTGTGTGATTATATCCATCTATAATATTATAAAGAAGAGGTGGTTTCTGTCTGTCTGTCTTTCTGATGTTCCGGGTGAACGCAAAAACTACTGAACCAACTGGGCTGAAACTTTACACATAGGTAGATCTTGAACCCATGCAACACATAGGCCTATTAACTTCCTTAAATCCCCTCGGGCTACGCCCCGTGAACGTCCTAAGTTTCAATGTTTACATTTCAGAATAAAGTAAACATTCAGAAACTGTAATGCGAACAGCTGTGCATACTTCCATTTGATAGCTAAAAGAGCAGAAGCAAGAACAGTTGTTTCAAGCTAACTAAAATGCAAATTGCATTGACTAAAGAATGGGTAGAGAAAACTCCTGTGCGAAGAACGGTTACGTCAGCTAGCTATTAAGTAATATTAATGAACAAATATTAATGTGGCTTCATCTGGTTGTGGTCTATTCTTATCTGCACAGAAAACAATGTTTACCAATACTTCCTGTACCCCCCCTGGTTTTATTTTTGCCCCCCCCCCGCTTTTATTTTGTTGCCCCACCCCCGATTTTATATTTTGCTCCCACCCTCTTCGATTTTACATTGTTATTGTATGTCCACCCATTTTATATTTTTGCCCCCCCATTTTATATTCGCCCCCGATTTTTATTCGTTTCCCCTCCCGATTTTATATTAGCTCCCCCCCCGATTTATATTCCCCCTCTTCGATTTTTTATTTTTATTTTATGTCTCCCCAATTTTATATTCCCCCCCAATTTTATATTTTGCTCCCCCCCAATTTTATGTTAGTTTGCCCCCGCCGCCAATTTTATATTCTAGCTCCCCCATTTTTATTTTTGCCCCACCCCCAAAAACATATATATTTACGTGAGAGATTTTATATTTTGCTCCCCCCTCTTCGATTTTATATTTGTATTTTATGTTATCCCCCCTCCATTTTATATTTTTGCCCCCCCGATTTTATATTTTTTCTCCCTCCCGATTTTTATTTCACCCCGATTTTATATTTCCCCCCACATTTTATTTTTTTGCTCCCCCCATTTTATATTTTTGGCCCCCGATTTTATTATTTTGCTCTCCCTCCGATTTTTATTTTTGCCCCACCAACGATTTTATATTTTTGCCGCCCCCCTCTACGATTTTATATTTTTATTTTATGTCCCCATTTTATATTTTCCCCCTCCCGATTTTATATTTTTTGCCCGCCACCCCGGTTATTATATTTTTACCCCCCCCCCCGATTTTTATTTTTGCCACCCCCCGATTTTATATTTTGCTCCCTTCCCCCAGATTTATATTTTTGCTCCCCCCTGATTTTTATTTTTGCCCCCCCCCGATTTCATATTTTTGCCCCCTGCCGATTTTATATTCCCCCCCGATTTTATATTTTTGCTCCCCCCCGTTTTTAATTTGCCCCACCCCCAATTTAATATTTTTCTCCCCCCCACTCTTCAGTTTTTTATTTTTATTTTATGTCCCCCCTCCATTTTATATTTTTGCCCTCCCCCGATTTTTTATTTTGCTCCCCCGCTAGTTTTATATTTATGCTCCCCCTCCTCTCCTCCCCGATATTTTTAGTTTTTTGTACCTGAGTACTTTGATTTCTGAAAACGAATTCAAAGTGTTTCGTGTACCGATTTGGAGCCGCAAACCACATGCCGTTTACTATCCGACAGAGTTCCTCGACTTAGCAAGAGGACCCGAACTATCTGCCAGTATATTTCGTTAACTTTGATTTAATTGTAGCTTAAACGTGTAAAATGTAATTTTAACATTGTAAAATAATGTGGATTGTTATTTGCTTTAGTTAATCTACCATTTATATACAACCCGTACGAAGGACGGGTACACAGCTAGTTTTATTATAAAACGAAAATCAGGTGAACAAGCGAGGCTGTTGTGGAAATCTAGTTTATTTAAAACTCTGAGAATTAAGTGGATTTCCTAATGAATTGACTACATGTTTATAAACAACCCACTTTTGCTAGTTTTCTGAATTTTGTAACCATATAAAATAGATATTTCGTTTCCTCGCAGCTAGACAAATCTATCAAAGAAATATTTGTAAGAGTATATTTAATTTAAATAGGGGTAAAACTATTCTTGTTAAACTTCTTGGCAGAATTGACAAGATTGAGTTCCATAGACAGACAACCAATTGTAAACCTCAATCAAAATTACAAAAACGGCAATTAATTGAAACATACGTTTATTTATGACATCTTAACATAAAATACCCCCGTCGCAGCAAACCTGCGTACTCAGCGAATTTTCAATGCAAAATATAAGTCTTAAAACCACATAAAGCCGCATACCAAGTTTCATAAAAATATATTAAAAAATAAGCGATATATCAAATTTGAATTATTCTCTATAACAATAATATTGGGGATGAGTACGCAGGTTTGCTGCTACAAAAAACAACAAATATAGGGTTTCTTGTAAATATCAATATTACTCAACTAGGTGAAGCCACATACCAAGTTTCATCAACAAAAAGTTCATAAATAAGCGATATATGCCATTTTGATTATTCTCCATAAGAATAACATGGGGGCTGAGGACGCAGGTTTGCTGCTACGGGAATTATTGGTAAAAATCGGGTTTTTTGTGAAAATAACAATAGACCACAACCAGATGAAACCATTTACCAAGTTTTGTTAGAATACGTTCATAAATAAGCGAGCTATAATTTTTTTCTTATTCTCCGTAAGAATAGCATTGGACAACGTACTGTGTTTAGCACTTTCAATATCTCTGTAACCATTTGACGTAGAGCAATGGTCAAAACACCAAATTGTGCGTCTTTTTAAGCTAATTCCAATGGAGGAATCTAAAATTTGACTTTTTCAAAAATTATATGTAGAAAACTCAAAAAACCCATTTTTGGGGTACAAAACCCCCCAAAATACCCCTTCGGATAGTCCGATCTGTCTGGTTTTCGAACTTAAAGTCATAAATGCTGCTTTACACGCTTATACAAAATTTCGTCAAAATCGGGTTATCGCACCCACGGACACACACACATATATATATATATATATATATATATATATATATATATATATATATATATATATATACAGTTTCGAACGAATGGTGTTTTTGGGGTCTGGGGACCTCAAAATTAAAAGTTATCATGGTCCCGGGCCTAGGTCTTACCATGCCGACTACGGTAATAGCTTCTTCCCTATAGGGGAAATTCGCTAAAATAAAGAAATATTTAAATCAAACATTTTAATTCTATTTTCAATGTACATTTTTAACTGAAATTTGCATATAAGGTGGCATCGCTTGTTGTAAAGTGTCAATGGTTGTAGGCTTTCCTGAATTAAACATTATATAAATATATTCGTATATAATTTTTTAAATTATATGGGATGAATACTTTTGTTTGATGAATTTCCTTAAGTCTGTCCTACATGCGATTTTGTAATGATTGGAATAAAATACAATGCGTATTAAATGACAAGTATAATGAATTACCGGTAAATAATAACATCCCGATATTTCCTGATTTTGTTGTTGTATTTTGGTTTACCTTAGTGGATTTAAAACATGTCATAAGTTTGTATGTAAAAAAATAGTTCACTTATTTGAGTTTACTCTAGTAACGTATTTTAAGCATTAACGTAAAAATACGGTTGAGTGAAATTTCTCATTAAATTAATGGACAGACTAAAAGAGATTGTCGAATAAACACACTCCTCCATGTAACAAAAATCACAGGAAATCAAAAAAGTGTAAGAACTATGCAATATAAACCGCACCTCCCAGACAGATCGGAACTGAAGGACGAACTGATAACAGTGATAAACGGAAGGGAAGGCTGCAGCCTCGCCTGATAGTGAGATAACAGTAAGATAACATTGCTGTCAATAACATAACACTTGAGGAAGCGGGCCTTCTCTGTGTTTGCAATAGATAGCCATGATGATGTTGTAAGGTCAAAGCCTACTGATGATTATTTGTCAAGGTATGGAATATATATATATATATAAAGTATATCTGATTTATTTAACATGACAAATTTTAACTGTTTGATAATAATTTCAGAAATTTAGTAAAATTACATTATAGACTCTAAGTTGAGCTGAAAAGGTCCCAAACGCCCAATAGCAGCCACAGTAGACAAGGATCCTGCCCACCCGCTGGAACCTCACAACGCCAAACGCCTGTATTCTGCCAAAAAACTCTTAAATGCATAAATACTGTATCCAAGAAGCCATACAGATACGTAACTAATCTAAGGTGAGGCGTAGTATGGCACAGAGTTAAGCTAAAAGAGAAGTAGTATGGCACAGACAGAGCTAAGCGACGTTATTTCAGGGGAGAAGTGGTATAGCACAGGCAGAGTTAAGCTACGTTATTTCAGGGGAGAAGTGGTATAGCACAGAGTTAAGCTACGTTATTTCAGGGGAGAAGTGGTATAGCACAGGCAGAGTTAAGCTACGTTATTTCAGGGGAGAAGTTGTATGGCACAGAGCTAAGCTACGTTATTTCAGGGGAGAAGTGGTATAGCACAGACAGAGTTAAGCTACGATATTTCAGGGGAGAAGTGGTACAGCACAGAGTTAAGCTACGTTATTTCAGGGGAGGAGTGGTATAGCACCAGAGTTAAGCTACGCCATTTCAGGGGAGGAGTGGTATAGCACAGACACAGTTAAGCTACGTTATTTCAGGGGAGGAGTGACATGGAACAATTTTAAAATATATTAAAATATGTTAAGGAGTCCCTTATCAATGTCACGTAATATACTTTTCATGCTAGAAATAAAATACACCCATCGAATAAAAACTTGCGTACATAGCGAATCTTTCAAGCGGCAACAAAATAACAGTGACCAAACTACAACAATAACATATTTCTGACAAAGTGTTAAAACCAGTTAACTGTTTGCAGGAAATTTGTTATATGGAGATTTCGTGAATCGAAAATATTTACCTGTAATCAGAGTTACATGATATGGGATTTGACTATAAAGGACTATATTGTCCTTATTTTGCATCACATCATTTTAGTAAGTACCAGGGTAAATTGATTTATACATTCATAGCAATGTCTGAATGTCCTTAACTGATTGGTTATATCGTGAGTAATTCCTGTAGAAATCTAAATTGTATTATTTTTAGATTCTTCCCTGTTATTGAAAATAATTAAATAAACTCTTTTTAACAAAACATACAACCGAATGAAATAACTATTAAAACGTGCTAGAAAGTGCGAAATAAATAAGTTCGTATTTTTTTAATATATCAGTGTCAGGAGCTACATAAATAAATCCATAGTCATTATATTATATTAGGGCAAGCCTATTTTTATAACTGTTCGCTTTTATTTGGAGTTGTAACCGTTCATGTATCAAATATTTTATGAACGGGAAAAACTCCAAATCAAAACAAACAGTTTTGAAAGTAAGTATACTTATCCCTGACACTGATATAAGACAATTATTATGTGTTTATTTCTGTAACACGCCTGACATGGATTTATTTCAAGAATCACGTAATTAATTACTTACCTCACTTTTTATCTTGTTTTTTAATAATTCTTGGCGTCGGTTCTTCTTTTTGTCAAAAAGAGTTTATAACCAATTTTACATCTGAGAGTGATTTTTTTTCTGCAGCTTATTTAGAGATCCTGACTGAGCAACCCCTAGTCCGTACCCATTTATTTTTATAATCAGAAACCGAATTTATATGTATTGTCATGAGACGTACTAGGACATTGGCATATAAAATAACCAAAAATAATTCTATTTGAGGACAAAGTTTCCAAATCAAACCACTCACCTTAGGTCAGGCTGCATGCTTGGGCTTTTAAGGGGCTAATCCTGGATAGAGTATAGGACTTTTCCACAATTAAATATTTTAGACAATCTCTGAACATGATGTTGAATTGTGTAACTTAAGACTAATGTCGGAAACAACACTCTGCAAAGCACTCTGTGATTTGGAATCAGAAAGTTTGTGGTCGGAAATTATTAGCAAAAGATATTTTAAGTTAACGCAATAATACCTAAACATTAATACAACTTGGATCCTTAACAATTATTTAGGCTGGTGCAATGTCTACCATCATTAATAAATCAAAATTAAATCTTACCGTTTAGGTTTTGAATGACATCTTCTTTATGTATATATCATCAGTTATCTAGCCGTACACTTACAATTGCAAGAACATTCTATATGTCAGTTCACCCATGAGAGCTGGTGAATTGTAGGTACATCCTCCATGCAGTATTTTGGGATTTTTTTTAATGCTGACACAGCTTCTCAGATTTCCTAAAGAATCGGTAAACCTATGCCCAATAGGAAGAAGATCATGAACCAGAAATGACTGAGATGACATTGACCATCGTCGCATTGGTCCGGTATGTTGAGTGTAGCAGTATGGCCCACATTCCCCGATGTTCATTATCATACAATCGTCAGGTGGTGTCATCTATTGTTGCTGAGACTTCCAACCGAGCACGTCGACGAAAGGGATTATTTAGGAGTACCTGTCTGGTGCCTGTTTAAAGTTGAACTCGACGCTATATGTAAATATTAATAAGTTTACTGAAGGTGAACATAATATTATAGGCGAACATGGTAAAAAGGCTATGCTGAACAAGAAGTGTCAAAGTGCATGCAGTCTGATATAAAAGTAACTAAACATCTCAAAACAAATTTCGTAAACAACATTGCAGTTTCAGCACGACCTACTAATGTTATCGAGCCAATATTTTGACTCCAGTGATGAAATAGGACGAAAGT
This sequence comes from Allygus modestus, assembly GCA_963675035.1. Lineage (NCBI taxonomy): Eukaryota > Metazoa > Arthropoda > Insecta > Hemiptera > Cicadellidae > Allygus > Allygus modestus. The sequence continues at coordinate 302,605,758 of OY776111.1, forward strand.
TATCTGAAGTTGTTTGACTTCGATTGCAAAGAGCGATTCAGCATGTCGCTGTAATGCTAAGGGCACGCTTTAAATAAGTATATGATTGTTCAACTAATCTAGATTCACCGTAAAAGTTTGTAATACTGTTTTGTAGGTACAGTAATAGAGGATAATTTATAATTGCTAACGTTTTATATGTAGATTATTTTTACTTGTGTTTTCATAAGGATTTCCCTCTGTATTTGTCGTTGTAAGTGAGAGCTTGTTACAATAACTTAACTTTTATGTACTTCACAAATAAATGTGACCTAAATCTTTTTGCGAAGAATAAATGTAAGTATAGTTGATTCATGAAAATATATCACTTCCCATTTCGCCAGAAATGTGATAGCATAACTTTGAAACTTAGCGTGTCAAATAAAGCGGAATTTAAACATACTGAGTAAAACGATCAACCGAAGCTCAGCAACCCCATGTATCTTGTGTTTGAGATATGTTCTAACTTTTGTCAAGAAATAATGGATTTGTCTGTTACTATCTCAAATTTTACACACATTGGCTTCAAGTAAAGTTAATTGCTCAAACAAGATGATAAACTCGAATTAATTCAATATTTTAATATCCCTTCTGTTAAAGACCTGATCTCGAGTTAGTTTTAACACTTTTACAGAAATACGAGTTCGGATTTTCAGCTTTGCAGAAAAACTGCAAAAAATAGTGAGAGTGAAAAACCGTATAACATAAATCAGGAAAAAGCCTTTCTCAACAAAATCGAAAATCTCTCATATTCTTATCTCTGCAAGCAATCCTCTAAAAGCGGATGACATATTCTTCAGAAGACCCTGGACAAAATTGCCAAATCGCATAATATAGACTCCGGCATTGTGTGATGACAGTTATATTCTCACCGTTGTCAAGTGACGGTCAAGGGCAGGTTACATCATGAATCCGACTTGAGCTCTGTCACGCACTGCGTCGACGTAACACTAACCAGAACTGCCAGTGACCCACTCCTGCCGGAAATACTGAGTCAACATTGCGTATTCAAACTTTGCAGATTCCACTCCCCCCCTCCATCCCCACCCTCCTGGTAGGTCTTGTGGCTCGATCATATGTATATCTTCGTCAGAAAACTATTCATCACTTTGTTGTTGGGATCAAATTGGCAGATTTATAAGAATGATCGCCAGGTTTCCTATAATGATTCCACTGTTAAGATTAAGTCCGTATTTTATAGTGACTCTGTTTCTCTCATTAGGTTATCAACGGTTTGGAAAGTAATTTTTATGGCATCAAGGTTTCAGATGCCATTCAAACTCGTATTTCAAGGTAGTTCTACTTGTATATCAAGTTATGAAAACCGTGGTATTTGGGATCATTTGAACTGACAAAAGGAACTACACCGATTTTCTATTTGATTTTTTTTTATATTAGGTAAAATATCAAGAGTCCAAAACTTCAACATAGGTTTTTTATGCATGAAAAATCGTCCCGAAATAATTCAATCGTTGAGATTACCCAGATAAATTATTTTCCTTACCCAACACGAAAATGTATTCAAAGTGTCAGCAAACATTAATAATTATCTTACATCTTCAATGTTTTGGGAGAATTTATGTAAATCTCTAAGATTTCAAAGTAACTCCATCCGACACTAATAATACAAAACCAGAGACCAAAGCGAGTCAGATCGCAAATTTGGCGATGACGGTTGGATAATTACAAGACTAAACTCATTTTGCGATGTTCGTGGGGGGGGGAGAGGGGCAGGTGGGTTCAGAGAGCGTGGCGGCCCTGAGTGCAAGGTCTTTGCCAAAACCTGTTGTCACTGAACTTGGCCAACCCACATCTACCAGACATTGTTCATACACGCGCACACACTCGCGCGCGCGCACGTTCAGTCACGTGACTTATTTTCAGGGACTCTGGCTGGACGATGACTGCCAGCCAACGCAAAGGTGGAGGCAGCAATCTATCAGCAGAAGTGGTCAGAGGAAGGAGGCCATTACTGGGAGACCTCTGAAACACGACCTTGACGTTTGTTTCAATATCTATTTAGATTTCCAATTATTGTTGAATATGGTTGTTTGCTTCTTTTTATGGGAACCTAAGCAACAGTTTGTTTTTCTTTACAGAGTTTGTACTTAAAATCAAATAGAATATCCCCTAAAAATATGAAAAAGGTACATTTAGATTTTAAAAAACATGAAAAAGGTACATTTAGGTTTTTAAAAAATATAAAAAAGGTACATTTAGATTTTTACACAATTTAAAGTTTGCATTAATAGGTGGAATATTAAAACACCTCTGATAAAACTTTATATTTAGTTGTACAAAGATACCCCTTACACTCATTATATATCGCCGAAGATAATCACCAAAGGTGGGTTGCAAATTTGGTGGTTGTTTCGATTTGTTATCTATATTAAAAAATCTGTAGGCATATCGACCACAATAGCTGAAATATTCTTACGATTTTGAAATTGTTTACCAATTGATATAAAACATTAGTTGACTGCTGATAAAAAAGGACAGAGGTTGACTGAAAAAATATGATATAATATATATAGCTAATGTATTTGTTATAGTTAATAATATACGTTTTCACCCATAATTTATAAAATATGCCAGACTTTGATGATTATTTAACAAATTACACAATTAAGGTACTATATTTCCAATGAGAGGTTAAATATTAAAACCCTTAACATTTATTTGTAAAATCATACCAGTTACACTCATTTCAAAAGATATAACTGCATACCCCGAGATTGTTTACACAAAAACGGTTGGGATACGACCAAAGTCTAGAAAATTTACTAAAAACTTCAGTAATTTGTTTCCTCCAAAAAGTCATAAAGCCCACACACAAGTTAAACAAAACAGAGGGGATATATTTTTAAACATTATTTTGTAACCGTAAGATAATTTTAATTTTTTACGCATATATTGTAACAAATGTCAAACCTTCATGGTGTTTTGCAAATCCACGTAATCATAGGTTTTTAATGACGCATGAAATGTTAAAATCTGGGACGTACTTAAAAGATATGTCTGATATGTGGCTAAAGATACACTTCTAAGGAATTTCCTATGTTTTTCTTATGGAAAAATTTTAGTTTTTTATCCCTTAAATAAAAAACTAAAACTTTCGTAGTTGCCCATAGTTGACCATCTGCCATGGTAGAGGTGTCCGTTGCCGCACCAGTTATGATAATCGACGTGCTGGAACTGTAGATTTAGATGTACAAATAAATTCTTTTACTCGACTATTTATAAAAAGGATATGATTCTTCTGTAGACGGTTTACATATGCATGTGGCATTTAAACAAAGTACTTCAGATAAACCATTTGATATCCTATACTGAAGGATGATAAATGTTTTAAGACCTACTGAAGGCTACATATTCCAACAATCTCGCATACAAAGGAGGTGACTACTTACTCTATGTGATGCAAATAAGTGGCAGAGTACCACACTTGTGCCATTCTCGTCCCATTACAGCAGCCTAGGTCCGTGCTATGATGCTAATGTAAGCCATCCTACACAACTCTGTCGTGTTGGATGTTGGACGTGTTGGAGATTCTCCAAGATGGCTTTGGCATCAGATGGGTTGTTGCCACAAAACTGCTGTGTTCAAGGTAACACTGATTTTACACGCCTCTAAATAATTAATTTTGTAGAAATCTTTTGTTTAACGTGTTGAAAATTAGCCGTTATAAAACCAAGCAAATACGAATAAATTGGTTTTGAAGTCTTAAAAAATACTTTGTTTCTTTTTTCTCATCCTGCAGAACATTTATATTCTTTATGAAAATAAGCAAGACTGATACTTATAACACCAAAATTGTCAAAATATAGTTATTTAAGAACACGAGAGAATTTTCCAATCTCTTTCTTATTTCAATACCCAGTAAATAAATAAGATTCAAATCTTTAACTTGTAAACCTAAATTAGATTTCTAATGCACAGACACTTGGGTCAGGTCAAAAAAATATTTTGCAGAGACAAGACCATGATCAACATTTATGATTTCTTTTGTTATGTTAATTTGTCCCTTTAAATTATTGTTATTCTGTGTTTACAACGTTTTACCTAGAAAAATATTCGCATCAATACTTGAATATTTTTATGAATTTCGACTAACCGACGGTCGTACATCAATTGCGTATAATTTTTGACCGCTCAAAAATGAGTCTAAGGACCCACTCAATGCACTAGTTGCGCAGGGTCTAGGCTGGGTAGTTTCAAAGGAGGTAATCACCTTCTGACAAATACTAGTAGACATGCACTTACTTCGTGTTTTCCTATACTCTTCTGCGTAAAGAGCGCTGACCTTATTGATACATCATTGTGACCTCGTTGATAGATCACCATATTAAGTAAAGTATATAGTTTTTACATAATAATTGTAATTTTTACATTATTTTCAAACTATTTTCTCTGAGCAATAACATAGTTACAAGACTTGGGGCAACTTACTTGCCTAACGGTTAGCAACTTTGACTTCGGTTCAAGGGGTCACGGGTTCGATCTCCTGGTGTTCACAAAAACTTTATAGATTAATGTGAAACTCTCTTACAAAAATGCCGTTATCATTAGCAATACAATTAATCTGCGGATGACAGGCCATATTTCATAATTGGTAACATATTCTTATTTTAAATCATTTTATTTTAGTGATTTATTTAACGTTTAAAAACAAACAAGAGCCTCATTAAAGGGCATATTATTTCAAAGGTACGCCGGGTTACTCAAAGGACACCGCCATTCTGGCATCTGATATTGTATACCGAGGGGTACCCTGGGGCTCTCTGCGAAAAGATGCAACCCTTCCAAGAGATGGCGCCCTTCGACCTGGCCCTCTACATCATCGCAACTACAGCAGGTTGATGACGTTCTGTGTGACACATAAGGTTTTGACATTACGCGAACCGACTACCTTTGCGAGAGGCTCTCTTTCCGCGACGAGGGTTCTCAGTATAGACCATTCTGGGAGATTAAAATTTCCTAGGTTAATACTTGAACTTGAGAGGAAAATTTTTTCCTACTTTGGCCCACGGTTGTTCAACAACCTCCCTGATGCCCATAAATCTCTTACCTGCAATGGGTTTAAAATTAAATTATTGATTTTGTTGCTTGGTGTTTAGAACTAAGTAATAATTGTGTACATGTGTTTGAAAATAGTTATTCTAAAAAACTGGTGTACCAGAGAAACGCTAGAAAATGAAAGCATTCTTAGTTGTCCTTATTTATTATTTATCTGATGCAGTCAGTATACCTAGGGGTACAGGTACCTTGGAGCTCTCTTCGCAAACGATGGAGCCCTTTCACCGGGTTCTCTATAGTCTGGCATCTGATGCAGTCAGTATACCTAGGGATGGAGTCCTTTCACCGATTTCTCTACAGTCTGGCATTTGATGCAGTCAGTATACCTAGGGGTACCGGTACCTTGGAGCTCTATGCGCATAGGATGGAGCCCTTTCACCGGGCTCTCTACAGTCTGGCATATGATGCAGTCAGTATACCTTGGGGCACCTTGTAGCTCTCTACGCATAGGATGGAGCCTTTTCACCGGGCTCTCTACAGTCTGGCATCTGATGCTGTCAGTATACCTAGGGATACCTTCGAGCTCTCTGCGCATAGGATGGAGTCCTTTCACCGGGTTCTCTACAGTCTGGCATATGATGCAGTCAGTATACCTAGGAATACCTTCAAGCTCTATACGCATAGGATGGAGCCCTTTCACCGGCCTCTCTACAGTCTGGCATATGATGCAGTCAGTATACCTAGGGATACCTTCGAGCTCTCTGCGCATAGGATGGAGTCATTTCACCGGGTTCTCTACAGTCTGGCATATGATGCAGTCAGTAAACCTAGGGATACCTTCAAGCTCTCTGCGCATAGGATGGAGTCCTTTCACTGGCCTCTCTACAGTCTGGCATATGATGCAGTCAGTATACCTAGGGATACCTTCAAGCTCTCTGCGCATAGGATGGAGTCCTTTCACCGGGTTCTCTACAGTCTGGCGTATGATGCAGTCAGTATACCTAGGGATACCTTCAAGCTCTAAACGCATAGGATGGAGCCCTTTCACCGGGCTCCCTATAGTCTGGCATCTGATGCTGTCAGTATACCTAGGGATACCTTCGAACTCTCTGCGCATAGGATGGAGTCCTTTCACCGGGTTCTCTACAGTCTGGCATATGATGCAGTCAGTATACCTAGGAATACCTTCAAGCTCTATACGCATAGGATGGAGCACTTTCACCGGCCTCTCTACAGTCTGGCATATGATGCAGTCAGTATACCTAGGGATACCTTCAAGCTCTATACGCATAGGATGGAGCCCTTTTACCGGGCTCCCTATAGTCCGGCATCTGATGTGGTCAGTATATCTAGGGATACCTTTGAGCTGTCTGTGCATAGGATGGAGTCCTTCACCGGGTTCTCTACAGTCTGGCATATTATGCAGTCCGTATACCTAGGGGTACCGGTACCTTGGAGCTCTATGCGCATAGGATGGAGCCCTTTCACCGGGCTCTCTATTGTCTGGCATATAATACAGTCAGTATACCTAGGGGTACCTTGTAGCTCTCCACGCATAGGATGGAGCCCTTTCACCGGGCCCTCTACAGTCTGGCATCTGATACAGTCAGTATACCTAGGGATACCTTCGAGCTCTCTGCGTATAGGATGGAGTCCTTTCACGGGGTTCTCTACAGTCTGGCATATGATGCAGTCAGTATACCTAGGGATACCTTCAAGCTCTATACGCATAGGATGGAGCCCTTTCACCGGGCTCTCTACAGTCTGGCATCTGATGGAGTCAGTATACCTAGGGGCACCTTGTAGCTCTCTACGCATAGGATGTAGGCCTTACACCGGCCTCTCCACAGTCTGGCATTTGATGCAGTCAGTATACCTAAGGATACCTTCAAGCTCTCTGCGCATAGGATGGAGCCCTTTCACCGGGTTCACTACAGTTTGGCATATGATGCAGTCAGTATACCTAGAAATACCTTCGAGCTCTCTGCGCATATGATGGAGCCTTTTCACCGGGTTCTCTACAGTCTGGCATATGATGCAGTCAGAATACCTAGGGATACCTTCGAGCTCTCTGCGCATAGGATGGAGTCCTTTCATCGGGTTCTCTGCAGTCTGGCATATGATAAAGTCAGTATACCTAGGGATACCTTTGAGCTCTATGCGCTTAGGATGGAGCCCTTTCACCGGGCTCTCTACAGTCTGGCATCTGATGAAGTCAGTATACCTAGGGTTACCTTCGAGCTCTCTGCGCATAGGATGGAGGTCTTTCACCGGGTTCTCTACAGTCTGGCTTCTGATGCAGTCAGTATACCTAGGGGTACCGGTACCTTGGAGCTCTATGCGCATAGGATGGAGCCCTTTCACCGGGCTCTCTACAGTCTGGCATATAATGCAGTAAGTATACCTAGGGGTACCTTGTAGCTCTCTACGCACAGGATGGACCCCTTTCACCGGGATCTCTAAAGTCTGGCATCTTATGCAGTCAGTATACCTAGGGATAACTTTGAGCTCTCTGCGCATAGGATGGAGTCCCTTCACCGGGTTCTCTACAGTCTGGCATATTATGCAGTCAGTATACCTAGGGGTACCGGTACCTTCGAGCTCTCTGCGCATAGGATGGAGTCCTTTCACCGGGTTCTCTACAGTCTGGCATATGATGCAGTCAGTATACATAGGGATACCTTCAAGCTCGATACGCATAGGATGGAGCCTTTTCACAGGGCTCTCTATAGTCTGGCATCTGATGCAGTCAGTATACCTAGGGATACCTTCGAGCTCTCTGCGGATAGGATGGAGCCCTTTCACCGTGCTCTCTATAGTCTGGCATCTGATGCAGTCAGTATACCTAGGGATACCTTCGAGCTCTCTGCGCGTAGGATGGAGTCCTTTCACCGGGTTCCCTCCAGTCTGGCATCTGATGCAGTCAGTATACCTAGGGGTACCAGTACCTTGGAGCTCTATGCGCATAGGATGGAGCCCTTTCACCGGGCTCTCTACAGTCTGGCAACTGATACAGTCAGTATACCTAGGGATACCTTCGAGCTCTCTGCACATAGGATGGAGTCCTTTCACCGGGTTCTCTACAGTCTGGCATATGATGCTGTCAGTATACCTAGGGATACCTTCGAGCTCTCTGCGCATAGGATGGAGTCACTTCACCGGGTTCTCTACAGTCTGGCATATGATGCAGTCAGTAAACCGAGGGATACCTTCAAGCTCTCTGCGCATAGGATGGAGTCCTTTCACCGGCCTCTCTACAGTCTGGCATATGATGCAGTCAGTATACCTAGGGATACCTTCAAGCTCTCTGCGCATAGGATGGAGCACTTTCACCGGCCTCTCTACAGTCTGGCATATGATGCAGTCAGTATACCTAGGGATACCTTCAAGCTCTATACGCATAGGATGGAGCCCTTTTACCGGGCTCCCTATAGTCCGGCATCTGATGTGGTCAGTATATCTAGGGATACCTTTGAGCTCTCTGTGCATAGGATGGAGTCCTTTCACCGGGTTCTCTACAGTCGGGGCATATGATGCTGTCAGTATACCTAGGGATACCTTCGAACTCTCTGCGCATAGGATGGAGTCATTTCACCGGGTTCTCTACAGTCTGGCATATGATGTAGTCAGTAAACCTAGGGATACCTTCAAGCTCTCTGCGCATAGGATGGAGTCCTTTCACCGGCCTCTCTACAGTCTGGCATATGATGCAGTTAGTATACCTAGGGATACCTTCAAGCTCTCTGCGCATAGGATGGAGTCCTTTCACCGGGTTCTCTACAGTCTGGCGTATGATGCAGTCAGTATACCAAGGGATACCTTCAAGCTCTAAACGCATAGGATGGAGCCCTTTCACCGGGCTCCCTATAGTCTGGCATCTGATGCAGTCAGTATACCTAGGGATAACTGTGAGCTCTCTGGGCATAGGATGGAGTCCTTTCACCGGGTTCTCTACAGTCTGGCATATGATGGAGTCAGTATACCTAGGGGCACCTTGTAGGTCTCTACGCATAGGATGTAGCCCTTACACCGGCCTCTCTACAGTCTGGCATTTGATGCAGTCAGTATACCTAAGGATACCTTCAAGCTCTCTGCGCATAGGATGGAGCCCTTTCACCGGGTTTTCTACAGTTTGGCATATGATGCAGTCAGTATACCTAGAAATACCTTCGAGCTCTCTGCGCATATGATGGAGCCTTTTCACCGGGTTCTCTACAGTCTGGCATATGATGCAGTCAGTATACCTAGGGATACCTTCGAGCTCTCTGCGCATAGGATGGAGTCCTTTCATCGGGTTCTCTGCAGTCTGGCATATGATAAAGTCAGTATACCTAGGGATACCTTTGAGCTCTATGCGCTTAGGATGGAGCCCTTTCACCGGGCTCTCTACAGTCTGGCATCTGATGAAGTCAGTATACCTAGGGTTACCTTCGAGCTCTCTGCGCATAGGATGGAGGTCTTTCACCGGGTTCTCTACAGTCTGGCATCTGATGCAGTCAGTATACCTAGGGGTACCGGTACCTTGGAGCTCTATGCGCATAGGATGGAGCCCTTTCACCGGGCTCTCTACAGTCTGGCATATAATGCAGTCAGTATACCTAGGGTTACCTTGTAGCTCTCTACGCACAGGATGGACCCCTTTCACCGGGATCTCTAAAGTCTGGCATCTTATGCAGTCAGTATACCTAGGGATAACTTTGAGCTCTCTGCGCATAGGATGGAGTCTCTTCACCGGGTTCTCTACAGTCTGGCATATTATGCAGTCAGTATACCTAGGGGTACCGGTACCTGCGAGCTCTCTGCGCATAGTATGGAGTCCTTTCACCGGGTTCTCTACAGTCTGGCATATGATGCTGTCAGTATACCTAGGGATACCTTCGAGCTCTCTGCGCATAGGATGGAGTCATTTCACCGGGTTCTCTACAGTCTGGCATATGATGCAGTCAGTAAACCTAGGGATACCTTCAAGCTCTCTGCGCATAGGATGGAGTCCTTTCACCGGCCTCTCTACAGTCTGGCATATGATGCAGTTAGTATACCTAGGGATACCTTCAAGCTCTCTGCGCATAGAATGGAGTCCTTTCACCGGGTTCTCTACAGTCTGGCGTATGATGCAGTCAGTATACCTAGGGATACCTTCAAGCTCTAAACGCATAGGATGGAGCCCTTTCACCGGGCTACCTATAGTCTGACATCTGATGCTGTCAGTATACCTAGGGATACCTTCGAGCTCTCTGCGCATAGGATGGAGTCCTTTCACCGGGTTCTCTACAGTCTGGCATATGATGCAGTCAGTATACCTAGGAATACCTTCAAGCTCTATACGCATTGGATGGAGCACTTTCACCGGCCTCTCTACAGTCTGGCATATGATGCAGTCAGTATACCTAGGGATACCTTCAAGCTCTATACGCATAGGATGGAGCCCTTTTACCGGGCTCCCTATAGTCCGGCATCTGATGTGGTCAGTATATCTAGGGATACTTTTGAGCTCTCTGTGCATAGGATGGAGTCCTTCACCGGGTTCTCTACTTTCTGGCATATTATGCAGTCCGTATACCTAGGGGTACCGGTACCTTGGAGCTCTATGCGCATAGGATGGAGCCCTTTCACCGGGCTCTCTATTGTCAGGAAAATAATACAGTCAGTATACCTAGGGGTACCTTGTAGCTCTCCACGCATAGGATGGAGCCCTTTCACCGGGCCCTCTACAGTCTGGCATCTGATACAGTCAGTATACCTAGGGATACCTTCGAGCTCTCTGCGTATAGGATGGAGTCCTTTCACGGGGTTCTCTACAGTCTGGCATATGATGCAGTCAGTATACCTAGGGATACCTTCAAGCTCTATATGCATAGGATGGAGCCCTTTCACCGGGCTCTCTACAGTCTGGCATCTGATGCAGTCAGTATACCTAGGGATAACTGTGAGCTCTCTGGGCATAGGATGGAGTCCTTTCACCGGGTTCTCTACAGTCTGGCAAATGATGGAGTCAGTATACCTAGGGGCACCTTGTAGCTCTCTACGCATAGGATGTAGCCCTTACACCGGCCTCTCTACAGTCAGTTTGGAATATGATGCAGTCAGTATACCTAGAAATACCTTCGAGCTCTTTGCGCATATGATGGAGCCTTTTCACCGGGTTCACTACAGTCTGGCATATGATGCAGTCAGTATACCTAGGGATACCTTCGAGCTCTCTGCGCATAGGATGGAGTCCTTTCACCGGGTTCTCTGCAGTCTGGCATATGATAAAGTCAGTATACCTAGGGATACCTTTGAGCTCTATGCGCTTAGGATGGAGCCCTTTCACCGGGCTTTCTACAGTCTGGCATCTGATGAAGTCAGTATACCTAGGGTTACCTTCGAGCTCTCTGCGCATAGGATGGAGGTCTTTCACCGGGTTCTCTACAGTCTGGCATCTGATGCAGTCAGTATACCTAGGGGTACCGGTACCTTGGAGCTCTATGCGCATGGGATGGAGCCCTTTCACCGGGCTCTCTACAGTCTGGCATATAATGCAGTCAGTATACCTAGGGGCACCTTGTAGCTCTCTACGCATAGGATGGAGTCCCTTCCCCGGGTTCTCTACAGTCTGGCATATTATGCAGTCAGTATACCTAGGGGTACCGGTACCTGCGAGCTCTCTGCGCATAGGATGGAGTCCTTTCACCGGGTTCTCTACAGTCTGGCATATGATGCTGTCAGTATACCAAGGGATACCTTCGAGCTCTCTGCGCATAGGATGGAGTCATTTCACCGGGTTCTCTACAGTCTGGCATATGATGCAGTCAGTAAACCTAGGGATACCTTCAAGCTCTCTGCGCATAGGATGGAGTCCTTTCACCGGCCTCTCTACAGTCTGGCATATGATGCAGTCAGTATACCTAGGGATCCCTTCAAGCTCTCAGCGCATAGGATGGAGTCCTTTCACCGGGTTCTCTACAGTCTGGCGTATGATGCAGTCAGTATACCTAGGGATACCTTCAAGCTCTAAACGCATAGGATGGAGCCCTTTCACCGGGCTCCCTATAGTCTGGCATCTGATGCTGTCAGTATACCTAGGGATACCTTCGAGCTCTCTGCGCATAGGATGGAGTCCTTTCACCGGGTTCTCTACAGTCTGGCATATGATGCAGTCAGTATACCTAGGAATACCTTCAAGCTCTATACGCATAGGATGGAGCACTTTCACCGGCCTCTCTACAGTCTGGCATATGATGCAGTCAGTATACCTAGGGATACCTTCAAGCTCTATACGCATAGGATGGAGCCCTTTTACCGGGCTCCCTATAGTCCGGCATCTGATGTGGTCAGTATATCTAGAGATACCTTTGAGCTCTCTGTGCATAGGATGGAGTCCTTCACCGGGTTCTCTACAGTCTGGCATATTATGCAGTCCGTATACCTAGGGGTACCGGTACCTTGGAGCTCTATGCGCATAGGATGGAGCCCTTTCACCGGGCTCTCTATTGTCAGGCAAATAATACAGTCAGTATACCTAGGGGTACCTTGTAGCTCTCCACGCATAGGATGGAGCCCTTTCACCGGGCCCTCTACAGTCTGGCATCTGATGCAGTCAGTATACCTAGGGATACCTTCAAGCTCTATACGCATAGGATGGAGCCCTTTCACCGGGCTCTCTACAGTCTGGCATCTGATGCAGTCAGTATACCTAGGGATAACTGTGAGCTCTCTGGGCATAGGATGGAGTCCTTTCACCGGGTTCTCTACAGTCTGGCATATGATGGAGTCAGTATACCTAGGGGCACCTTGTAGCTCTCTAGGCATAGGATATAGCCCTTACACCGGCCTTTCTACAGTCTGGCATTTAATGCAGTCAGTATACCTAAGGATACCTTCAAGCTCTCTGCGCATAGGATGGAGCCCTTTCACCGGGTTCTCTACAGTTTGGCATATTATGCAGTCAGTATACCTAGAAATACCTTCGAGCTCTCTGCGCATATGATGGAGCCTTTTCACCGGGTTCTCTACAGTCTGGCATATGATGCAGTCAGTATACCTAGGGATACCTTCGAGCTCTATGCGCTTAGGATGGAGCCCTTTCACCGGGCTCTCTACAGTCTGGCATCTGATGAAGTCAGTATACCTAGGGTTACCTTCGAGCTCTCTGCGCATAGGAAGGAGGTCTTTCACCGGGTTCTCTACAGTCTGGCATCTGATGCAGTCAGTATACCTAGGGGCACCGGTACCTTGGAGCTCTATGCGCATAGGATGGAGCCCTTTCACCGGGCTCTCTACAGTCTGGCATATAATGCAGTCAGTATACCTAGGGATACCTTTGAGCTCTCTGCGCATAGGATGGAGTCCCTTCACCGGGTTCTCTACAGTCTGGCATATAATGCAGTCAGTATACCTAGGGGTACCGGTACCTTCGAGCTCTCTGCGCATAGGATGGAGTCCTTTCACCGGGTTCTCTACAGTCTGGCATATGATGGACTTAGTATACCTAGGGGCACCATGTAGCTCTCTACGCATAGGATGGAGCCTTTTCACCGGGCTCTCTATAGTCTGGCATCTGATGCAGTCATTATACCTAGGGATACCTTCGAGCTCTCTGCGCATAGGATGGAGTCTTTTTACCGGGTTCTCTACAGTCTGGCATATGATGGACTTAGTATACCTAGGGGCACCATGTAGCTCTCTACGCATAGGATGGAGTCCTTTCACCGGGTTCTCTACAGTCTGGCATATTATGCAGTCAGTATACATAGGGATACCTTCGAGCTCTCTGCGGATAGGATGGAGCCCTTTCACCGTGCTCTCTATAGTCTGGCATCTGATGCAGTCAGTATACCTAGGGATACCTTCGAGCTCTCTGCGCATAAGATGGAGTCCTTTCACCGGGTTCTCTACAGTCTGGCATATGATGTAGTCAGTATAAATAGGGATACCTTCAAGCTCGATACGCATAGGATGGAGCCCTTTCACCGGGCTCTCTATAGTCTGTCATCTGATGCAGTCAGTATACCTAGGGGTACCTTGTAGCTCTCTACCCATAGGATGGAGCCCTTTAAACGGGATCTCTAAAGTCTGGCATCTTATGCAGTCAGTATACCTAGGGATACCTTCGAGCTCTCTGCGCGTAGGATGGAGTCCTTTTACCGGGTTCCCTCCAGTCTGGCATCTGATGCAGTCAGTATACCTAGGGGTACCAGTACCTTGGAGCTCTATGCGCATAGGATGGAGCCCTTTCACCGGGCTCTCTACAGTCTGGCATATGATGCAGTCAGTAAACCTAGGGATACCTTCAAGCTCTCTGCGCATAGGATGGAGTCCTTTCACCGGCCTCTCTACAGTCTGGAATATGATGCAGTCAGTATACCTAGGGATACCTTCAAGCTCTAAACGCATAGGATGGAGCCCTTTCACCGGGCTCCCTATAGTCTGGCATCTGATGCTGTCAGTATACCTAGGGATACCTTCGAGCTCTCTGCGAATAGGATGGAGTCCTTTCACCGGGTTCTCTACAGTCTGGCATATGATGCAGTCAGTATACCTAGGAATACCTTCAAGCTCTATACGCATAGGATGGAGCACTTTCACCGGCCTCTCTACAGTCTGGCATATGATGCAGTCAGTATACCTAGGGATACCTTCAAGCTCTATACGCATAGGATGGAGCCCTTTTACCGGGCTGCCTATAGTCCGGCATCTGATGTGGTCAGTATATCTAGGGATACCTTTGAGCTCTCTGTGCATAGGATGGAGTCCTTCACCGGGTTCTCTACAGTCTGGCATATTATGCAGTCCGTATACCTAGGGGTACCGGTACCTTGGAGCTCTATGCGCATAGGATGGAGCCCTTTCACCGGGCTCTCTATTGTCAGGCAAATAATACAGTCAGTATACCTAGGGGTACCTTGTAGCTCTCCACGCATAGGATGTAGCCCTTACACCGGCCTCTCTAAAGTCTGGCATTTGATGCAGTCAGTATACCTAGGGATACCTTCAAGCTCTATACGCATAGGATGGAGCCCTTTCACCGGGCTCTCTACAGTCTGGCATCTGATGCAGTCAGTATACCTAGGGATAACTGTGAGCTCTCTGGGTATAGGATGGAGTCCTTTCACCGGGTTCTCTACAGTCTGGCATATGATGGAGTCAGTATACCTAGGGGCACCTTGTAGCTCTCTACGCATAGGATGTAGCCCTTACACCGGCCTCTCTAAAGTCTGGCATTTGATGCAGTCAGTATACCTAAGGATACCTTCAAGCTCTCTGCGCATAGGATGGAGCCCTTTCACCGGGTTTTCTACAGTTTAGCATATGATGCAGTCAGTATACCTAGAAATACCTTCGAGCTCTCTGCGCATATGATGGAGCCTTTTCACCGGGTTCTCTACAGTCTGGCATATGATGCAGTCAGTATACCTAGGGATACCTTCGAGCTCTCTGCGCATAGGATGGAGTCCTTTCACCGGGTTCTCTGCAGTCTGGCATATGATAAAGTCAGTATACCTAGGGATACCTTTGAGCTCTATGCGCTTAGGATGGAGCCCTTTCACCGGGCTCTATACAGTCTGGCATCTGATGAAGTCAGTATACCTCGGGTTACCTTCGAGCTCTCTGCGCATAGGATGGAGGTCTTTCACTGGGTTCTCTACAGTCTGGCATCTGATGCAGTCAGTATACCTAGGGGTACCGGTACCTTGGAGCTCTATGCGCATAGGATGGAGCCCTTTCACCGGGCTCTCTACAGTCTGGCATATAATGCAGTCAGTATACCTAGGGGTAACTTGTAGCTCTCTACGCACAGGATGGACCGCTTTCACCGGGATCTCTAAAGTCTGGCATCTTATGCAGTCAGTATACCTAGGGATAACTTTGAGCTCTCTGCGCATAGGATGGAGTCCCTTCACCGGGTTCTCTACAGTCTGGCATATTATGCAGTCAGTATACCTAGGGGTACCGGTCCCTGCGAGCTCTCTGCGCATAGGATGGAGTCCTTTCACCGGGTTCTCTACAGTCTGGCATATGATGGACTTAGTATACCTAGGGGCACCATGTAGCTCTCTACGCATAGGATGGAGTCCGTTCACCGGGTTTGCTACAGTCTGGCATATGATGCAGTCAGTATACATAGGGATACCTTCAAGCTCGATACGCATAGGATGGAGCCTTTTCACCGGGCTCTCTATAGTCTGGCATCTGATGCAGTCAGTATACCTAGGGATACCTTCGAGCTCTCTGCGCATAGGATGGAGTCCTTTCACCGGGTTCTCTACAGTCTGGCATATGATGCTGTCAGTATACCTAGGGATACCTTCGAGCTCTCTGCGCATAGGATGGAGTCATTTCACCGGGTACTCTACAGTCTGGCATATGATGCAGTCAGTAAACCTAGGGATACCTTCAAGCTCTCTGCGCATAGGATGGAGTCCTTTCACCGGCCTCTCTACAGTCTGGCATATGATGCAGTCAGTATACCTAGGGATACCTTCAAGCTCTCTGCGCATAGGATGGAGTCCTTCCACCGGGTTCTCTACAGTCTGGCGTATGATGCAGTCAGTATACCTAGGGATACCTTCAAGCTCTAAACGCATAGGATGGAGCCCTTTCACCGGGCTCCCTATAGTCTGGCATATGATGCTGTCAGTATACCTAGGGATACCTTCGAGCTCTCTGCGCATAGGATGGAGTCCTTTCACCGGGTTCTCTACAGTCTGGCATATGATGCAGTCAGTATACCTAGGAATACCTTCAAGCTCTATACGCATAGGATGGACACTTTCACCGGCCCCTCTACAGTCTGGCATATGATGCAGTCAGTATACCTAGGGATACCTTCAAGCTCTATACGCATAGGATGGAGCCCTTTTACCGGGCTCCCTATAGTCCGGCATCTGATGTGGTCAGTATATCTAGGGATACCTTCAAGCTCTATACGCATAGGATGGAGCCCTTTCACCGGGCTCCCTATAGTCTGGCATATGATGCTGTCAGTATACCTAGGGATACCTTCGAGCTCTCTGCGCATAGGATGGAGTCCTTCACCGGGTTCTCTACAGTCTGGCATATTATGCAGTCCGTATACCTAGGGGTACCGGTACCTTGGAGCTCTATGCGCATAGGATGGAGCCCTTTCACCGGGCTCTCTATTGTCAGGCAAATAATACAGTCAGTATACCTAGGGGTACCTTGTAGCTCTCCACGCATAGGATGGAGCCCTTTCACCGGGCCCTCTACAGTCTGGCATCTGATACAGTCAGTATACCTAGGGATACCTTCGAGCTCTCTGCGTATAGGATGGAGTCCTTTCACAGGGTTCTCTACAGTCTGGCTTATGATGCAGTCAGTATACCTAGGGATACCTTCAAGCTCTATACGCATAGGATGGAGCCCTTTCACCGGGCTCTCTACAGTCTGGCATCTGATGCAGGCAGTATACCTAGGGATAACTGTGAGCTCTCTGGGCATAGGATGGAGTCCTTTCACCGGGTTCTCTACAGTCTGGCATATGATGGAGTCAGTATACCTAGGGGCACCTTGTAGCTCTCTACGCATAGGATGTAGCCCTAACACCGGCCTCTCTACAGTCTGGCATTTGATGCAGTCAGTATACCTAAGGATACCTTCAAGCTCTCTGCGCATAGGATGAAGGTCTTTCACCGGGTTCTCTACAGTCTGGTATATGATGCAGTCAGTATACCTAGGGATACCTTCGAGCTCTCTGCGCATAGGATGGAGTCCTTTCACCGGGTTCTCTGCAGTCTTGCATATGATAAATTCAGTATACCTAGGGATACCTTTGAGCTCTATGCGCTTAGGATGGAGCCCTTTCACCGGGCTCTCTACAGTCTGGCATCTGATGAAGTCAGTATACCTAGGGTTACCTTCGAGCTCTCTGCGCATAGGAAGGAGGTCTTTCACCGGGTTCTCTACAGTCTGGCATCTGATGCAGTCAGTATACCTAGGGGTACCGGTACCTTGGAGCTCTATGCGCATAGGATGGAGCCCTTTCACCGGGCTCTCTACAGTCTGGCATATAATGCAGTCAGTATACCTAGGGATAACTTTGAGCTCTCTGCGCATAGGATGAAGTCCCTTCACCGGGTTCTCTACAGTCTGGCATATTATGCAGTCAGTATACCTAGGGGTACCGGTACCTTCGAGCTCTCTGCGCATAGGATGGAGTCCTTTCACCGGGTTCTCTACAGTCTGGCATATGATGGACTTAGTATACCTAGGGGCACCATGTAGCTCTCTACGCATAGGATGGAGTCCTTTCACCGGGTTCGCTACAGTCTGGCATATGATGCAGTCAGTATACATAGGGATACCTTCAAGCTCGATACGCATAGGATGGAGCCTTTTCACCGGGCTCTCTATAGTCTGGCATCTGATGCAGTCAGTATACCTAGGGATACCTTCGAGCTCTCTGCGCATAGGATGGAGTCCTTTCACCGGGTTCTCTACAGTCTGGCATATGATGCTGTCAGTATACCTAGGGATACCTTCGAGCTCTCTGCGCATAGGATGGAGTCATTTCACCGGGTTCTCTACAGTCTGGCATATGATGCAGTCAGTAAACCTAGGGATACCTTCAAGCTGTCTGCGCATAGGATGGAGTCCTTTCACCGGCCTCTCTACAGTCTGGCATATGATGCAGTCAGTATACCTAGGGATACCTTCAAGCTCTCTGCGCATAGGATGGAGTCCTTACACCGGGTTCTCTACAGTCTGGCGTATGATGCAGTCAGTATCCCTAGGAATAGCTTCAAGCTCTAAACGCATAGGATGGAGCCCTTTCACCGGGCTCCCTATAGTCTGGCATCTGGTGCTGTCAGTATACCTAGGGATACCTTCGAGCTCTCTGCGCATAGGATGGAGTCCTTTCACCGGGTTCTCTACAGTCTGGCATATGATGCAGTCAGTATACCTAGGAATACCTTCTAGCTCTATACGCATAGGATGGACACTTTCACCGGCCTCTCTACAGTCTGGCATATGATGCAGTCAGTATACCTAGGGATACCTTCAAGCTCTATACGCATAGGATGGAGCCCTTTTACCGGGCTCCCTATAGTCCTGCATCTGATGTGGTCAGTATATCTAGGGATACCTTTGAGCTCTCTGTGCATAGGATAGAGTCCTTCAACGGGTTCTCTACAGTCTGGCATATTATGCAGTCCTAGGGGTACCGGTACCTTGGAGCTCTATGCGCATAGGATGGAGCCCTTTCACCGGGCTCTCTATTGTCAGGCAAATAATACAGTCAGTATACCTAGGGGTACCTTGTAGCTCTCCACGCATAGGATGGAGCCCTTTCACCGGGCCCTCTACAGTCTGGCATCTGATACAGTCAGTATACCTAGGGATACCTTCGAGCTCTCTGCGTATAGGATGGAGTCCTTTTACGGGGTTCTCTACAGTCTGGCATATGATGCAGTCAGTATACCTAGGGATACCTTCAAGCTCTATACGCATAGGATGGAGCCCTTTCACCGGGCTCTCTACAGTCTGGCATCTGTTGCAGTCAGTATACCTAGGGATAACTGTGAGCTCTCTGGGCATAGGATGGAGTCCTTTCACCGGGTTCTCTACAGTCTGGCATATGATGGAGTCAGTAAACCTAGGGGCACCTTGTAGCTCTCTACGCATAGGATGTAGCCCTAACACCGGCCTCTCTACAGTCTGGCATATGATGCAGTCAGTATACCTAGGGATACCTTCGAGCTCTCTGCGCATAGGATAGAGTCCTTTCACCGGGTTCTCTGCAGTCTTGCATATGATAAAGTCAGTATACCTAGGGATACCTTTGAGCTCTATGCACTTAGGATGGAGCCCTTTCACCGGGCTCTCTACAGTCTGGCATCTGATGAAGTCAGTATACCTAGGGTTACCTTCGAGCTCTCTGCGCATAGGAAGGAGGTCTTTCACCGGGTTCTCTACAGTCTGGCATCTGATGCAGTCAGTATACCTAGGGGTACCGGTACCTTGGAGCTCTATGCGCATAGGATGGAGCCCTTTCACCGGGCTCTCTACAGTCTGGCATATAATGCAGTCAGTATACCTAGGGATAACTTTGAGCTCTCTGCGCATAGGATGGAGTCCCTTCACCGGGTTCTCTACAGTCTGGCATATTATGCAGTCAGTATACCTAGGGGTACCGGTACCTTCGAGCTCTCTGCGCATAGGATGGAGTCCTTTCACCGGGTTCTCTACAGTCTGGCATATGATGGACTTAGTATACCTAGGGGCACCATGTAGCTCTCTACGCATAGGATGGAGTCCTTTCACCGGGTTCGCTACAGTCTGGCATATGATGCAGTCAGTATACATAGGGATACCTTCAAGCTCGATACGCATAGGATGGAGCCTTTTCACCGGGCTCTCTATAGTCTGGCATCTGATGCAGTCAGTATACCTAGGGATACCTTCGAGCTCTCTGCGCATAGGATGGAGTCCTTTCACCGGGTTCTCTACAGTCTGGCATATGATGCTGTCAGTATACCTCGGGATACCTTCGAGCTCTCTGCGCATAGGATGGAGTCATTTCACCGGGTTCTCTACAGTCTGGCATATGATGCAGTCAGTAAACCTAGGGATACCTTCAAGCTCTCTGCGCATAGGATGGAGTCCTTTCACCGGCCTCTCTACAGTCTGGCATATGATGCAGTCAGTATACCTAGGGATACCTTCAAGCTCTCTGCGCATAGGATGGAGTCCTTACACCGGGTTCTCTACAGTCTGGCGTATGATGCAGTCAGTATCCCTAGGGATACCTTCAAGCTCTAAACGCATAGGATGGAGCCCTTTCACCGGGCTCCCTATAGTCTGGCATCTGATGCTGTCAGTATACCTAGGGATACCTTCGAGCTCTCTGCGCATAGGATGGAGTCCTTTCACCGGGTTCTCTACAGTCTGGCATATGATGCAGTCAGTATACCTAGGAATACCTTCAAGCTCTATACGCATAGGATGGACACTTTCACCGGCCTCTCTACAGTCTGGCATATGATGCAGTCAGTATACCTAGGGATACCTTCAAGCTCTATACGCATAGGATGGAGCCCTTTTACCCGGCTCCCTATAGTCCTGCATCTGATGTGGTCAGTATATCTAGGGATACCTTTGAGCTCTCTGTGCATAGGATAGAGTCCTTCAACGGGTTCTCTACAGTCTGGCATATTATGCAGTCCTAGGGGTACCGGTACCTTGGAGCTCTATGCGCATAGGATGGAGCCCTTTCACCGGGCTCTCTATTGTCAGGCAAATAATACAGTCAGTATACCTAGGGGTACCTTGTAGCTCTCCACGCTTAGGATGGAGCCCTTTCACCGGGCCCTCTACAGTCTGGCATCTGATACAGTCAGTATACCTAGGGATACCTTCGAGCTCTCTGCGTATAGGATGGAGTCCCTTTACGGGGTTCTCTACAGTCTGGCATATGATGCAGTCAGTATACCTAGGGATACCTTCAAGCTCTATACGCATAGGATGGAGCCCTTTCACCGGGCTCTCTACAGTCTGGCATCTGTTGCAGTCAGTATACCTAGGGATAACTGTGAGCTCTCTGGGCATAGGATGGAGTCCTTTCACCGGGTTCTCTACAGTCTGGCATATGATGGAGTCAGTATACCTAGGGGCACCTTGTAGCTCTCTACGCATAGGATGTAGCCCTTACACCGGCCTCTCTACAGTCTGGCATTTGATGCAGTCAGTATACCTAGGGATACCTTCAAGCTCTATACGCATAGGATGGAGCCCTTTCACCGGGCTCTCTACAGTCTGGCATCTGTTGCAGTCAGTATACCTAGGGATAACTGTGAGCTCTCTGCGCATAGGATAAAGTCCTTTCACCGGGTTCTCTGCAGTCTGGCATATGATAAAGTCAGTATACCTAGGGATATCTTTGAGCTCTATGCTTTTAGGATGGAGCCCTTTCACCGGGCTCTCTACAGTCTGGCATATAATGCAGTCAGTATACCTAGGGGTACCTTGTAGCTCTCTACGCACAGGATGGACCCCTTTCACCGGGATCTCTAAAGTCTGGCATCTTATGCAGTCAGTATACCTAGGGGTACCGGTACCTTGGAGCTCTATGCGCATAGGATGGAGCCCTTTCACCGGGCTCTCTACAGTCTGGCATATAATGCAGTCAGTATACCTAGGGATAAATTTGAGCTCTCTGCGCATAGGATGGAGTCCCTTCACCTGGTTCTCTACAGTCTGGCATATTATGCAGTCAGTATACCTAGGGGTACCGGTACCTTCGAGCTCTCTGCGCATAGGATGGAGTCCTTTCACCGGGTTCTCTACAGTCTGGCATATGATGGACTTAGTATACCTAGGGGCACCATGTAGCTCTCTACGCATAGGATGGAGTCCTTTCACCGGGTTCGCTACAGTCTGGCATATGATGCAGTCAGTATACATAGGGATACCTTCAAGCTCGATACGCATAGGATGGAGCCTTTTCACCGGGCTCTCTATAGTCTGTCATCTGATGCAGTCAGTATACCTAGAGATACCTTCGAGCTCTCTGCGCATAGGATGGAGTCCTTTCACCGGGTTCTCTACAGTCTGGCATATGATGCTGTCAGTATACCGAGGGATACCTTCGAGCTCTCTGCGCATAGGATGGAATCATTTCACCGGGTTCTCTACAGTCTGTCATATGATGCAGTCAGTATACCTAGGGATACCTTCAAGCTCTCTGCGCATAGGATGGAGTCCTTACACCGGGTTCTCTACAGTCTGGCGTATGATGCAGTCAGTATACCTAGGGATACCTTCAAGCTATAAACGCATAGGATGGAGCCCTTTCACCGGGCTCCCTATAGTCTGGCATCTGATGCTGTCAGTATACCTAGGGATACCTTCGAGCTCTCTGCGCATAGGATGGAGTCCTTTCACTGGGTTCTCTACAGTCTGGCATATGATTTAGTCAGTATACCTAGGAATACCTTCAAGCTCTATACGCATAGGATGGACACTTTCACCGGCCTCTCTACAGTCTGGCATATGATGCAGTCAGTATACCTAGGGATACCTTCAAGCTCTATACGCATAGGATGGAGCCCTTTTACCGGGCTCCCTATAGTCCGGCATCTGATGTGGTCAGTATATCTAGGGATACCTTTGAGCTCTCTGCGCATAGGATGGAGTCCTTACACCGGGTTCTCTACAGTCTGGCGTATGATGCAGTCAGTATCCCTAGGGATACCTTCAAGCTCTAAACGCATAGGATGGAGCCCTTTCACCGGGCTCCCTATAGTCTGGCATCCGATGCTGTCAGTATACCTAGGGATACCTTCGAGCTCTCTGCGCATAGGATGGAGTCCTTTCACCGGGTTCTCTACAGTCTGGCATATGATGCAGTCAGTATACCTAGGAATACCTTCAAGCTCTATACGCATAGGATGGACACTTTCACCGGCCTCTCTACAGTCTGGCATATGATGCAGTCAGTATACCTAGGGATAACTTCAAGCTCTATACCCATAGGATGGAGCCCTTTTACCGGGCTCCCTATAGTCCTGCATCTGATGTGGTCAGTATATCTAGGGATACCTTTGAGCTCTCTGTGCATAGGATGGAGTCCTTCACCGGGTTCTCTACAGTCTGGCATATTATGCAGTCCTAGGGGTACCGGTACCTTGGAACTCTATGCGCATAGGATGGAGCCCTTTCACCGGGCTCTCTATTGTCAGGCAAATAATACAGTCAGTATACCTAGGGGTACTTTGTAGCTCTCCACGCATAGGATGGAGCCCTTTCACCGGGCCCTCTACAGTCTGGCATCTGATACAGTCAGTATACATTGGGATACCTTCGAGCTCTCTGCGTATAGGATGGAGTCCTTTTACGGGGTTCTCTACAGTCTGGCATATTATGCAGTCAGTATACCTAGGGGTACCAGTACCTTCGAGCTCTCTGCGCATAGGATGAAGTCCTTTCACCGGGTTCTCTACAGTCTGGCATATGATGGACTTAGTATACCTAGGGGCACCATGTAGCTCTCTACGCATAGGATGGAGTCCTTTCACCGGGTTCGCTACAGTCTGGCATATGATGCAGTCAGTATACATAGGGATACCTTCAAGCTCGATACGCATAGGATGGAGCCTTTTCACCGGGCTCTCTATAGTCTGGCATCTGATGCAGTCAGTATACCTAGAGATACCTTCGAGCTCTCTGCGCATAGGATGGAGTCCTATCACCGGGCTCTCTATTGTCAGGCAAATAATACAGTCAGTATACCTAGGGGTACCTTGTAGCTCTCCACGCATAGGATGGAGCCCTTTCACCGGGCCCTCTACAGTCTGGCATCTGATACAGTCAGTATACCTAGGGATACCTTCGAGCTCTCTGCGTATAGGGTGGAGTCCTTTCACGGGGTTCTCTACAGTCTGGCATATGATGCAGTCAGTATACCTAGGGATACCTTCAAGCTCTATACGCATAGGATTGAGCCCTTTCACCGGGTTCTCTACAGTCTGGCATATGATGGACTTAGTATACCTAGGGGCACCATGTAGCTCTCTACGCATAGGATGGAGTCCTTTCACCGGGTTCGCTACAGTCTGGAATATGATGCAGTCAGTATACATAGGGATACCTTCAAGCTCGATACGCATAGGATGGAGCCCTTTCACCGGATTCTTTACAGTCTGGCATATGATGCAGTCAGTATACATAGGGATACCTTCAAGCTCGATACGCATAGGATGGAGCCCTTTCACCGGGCTCTCTACAGTCTGGCATATGATGCAGTCAGTATACCTAGATACACCTTGTAGCTCTCTACGCATAGGATGGAGCCCTTTCACCTGGTCCTCTACAGTCTGGCAACTGATACAGTCAGTATACCTAGGGATACCTTCGAGCTCTCTGCGCATAGGATGGAGTCCTTTCACCGGGTTCTCTACAGTCTGGCATATGATGCTGTCAGTATACCTAGGGATACCTTCGAGCTCTCTGCGCATAGGATGGAGTACTTTCACCGGGTTCTCTACAGTCTGGCATATGATGGACTTAGTATACCTAGGGGCACCATGTAGCTCTCTACGCATAGGATGGAGTCCTTTCACCGGGTTCGCTACAGTCTGGAATATGATGCAGTCAGTATACATAGGGATACCTTCAAGCTCGATACGCATAGGATGGAGCCCTTTCACCGGATTCTTTACAGTCTGGCATATGATGCAGTCAGTATAC
Organism: Allygus modestus; assembly: GCA_963675035.1. Classification (NCBI taxonomy): domain Eukaryota; kingdom Metazoa; phylum Arthropoda; class Insecta; order Hemiptera; family Cicadellidae; genus Allygus; species Allygus modestus. The sequence continues at coordinate 302,630,979 of OY776111.1, forward strand.
ATAGGGATACCTTCAAGCTCGATACGCATAGGATGGAGCCCTTTCACCGGGCTCTCTACAGTCTGGCATATGATGCAGTCAGTATACCTAGATACACCTTGTAGCTCTCTACGCATAGGATGGAGCCCTTTCACCTGGTCCTCTACAGTCTGGCAACTGATACAGTCAGTATACCTAGGGATACCTTCGAGCTCTCTGCGCATAGGATGGAGTCCTTTCACCGGGTTCTCTACAGTCTGGCATATGATGCTGTCAGTATACCTAGGGATACCTTCGAGCTCTCTGCGCATAGGATGGAGTACTTTCACCGGGTTCTCTACAGTCTGGCATCTGATGCAGTCAGTATACCTAGAGTTACCGGTACCTTGGAGCTCTATGCGCATAGGATGGAGCCCTTTCACCGGGCTCTCTACAGTCTGGCATATGATGCAGTCAGTATACCTAGAGGCACCTTGTAGCTCTCTACGCATAGGATGGAGCCCTTTCACCTGGTCCTCTACAGTCTGGCATCTGATACAGTCAGTATACCTAGGGATACCTTCGAGCTCTCTGCGCATAGGATGGAGTCCTTTCACCGGGTTCTCTACAGTCTGCCATATAATGCTGTCAGTAAACCTAGGGATACCTTCGAGCTCTCTGCGCATAGAATGGAGTCATTTCACCGGGTTCTCTACAGTCTGGCATATGATGCAGTCAGTAAACCTAGGGATACCTTCAAGCTCTCTGCGCATAGGATGGAGTCCTTTCACCGGCCTCTCTACAGTCTGGCATATGATGCAGTCAGTATACCTAGGGATACCTTCAAGCTCTCTGCGCATAGTATGGAGTCCTTTCACATGGTTCTCTACAGTCTGGCGTATGATGCAGTCAGTGTACCTAGGGATACCTTTAAGCTCTAAAAGCATAGGATGGAGCCCTTTCACCGGGCTCCCTATAGTCTGGCATCTGATGCTGTCAGTATACCTAGGGATACCTTCAATCTCTATACGCATAGGATGAAGCCCTTTCACCGGGCTCCATATAGTCTGGCATCTGATGTGGTCAGTATATCTAGGGATACCTTTGAGCTCTCTGTGCATAGGATGGAGTCCTTCACCGGGTTCTCTACAGTCTGGCATATTATGCAGTCCGTATACCTAGGGGTACCGGTACTGTGGAGTTCTATGCGCATAGGATGGAGCCCTTTCACCGGGCTCTCTATTGTCTGGCAAATAATACAGTCAGTATACCTAGGGGTACCTTGTAGCTCTCCACGCATAGAACGGAGCCCTTTCACCGGGCCCTCTACAGTCTGGCATCTGATACAGTCAGTATACCTAGGGATACCTTCGAGCTCTCTGCGTATAGGATGGAGTCCTTTCACGGGGTTCTCTACAGTCTGGCATATGATGCAGTCAGTATACCTAGGGATACCTTCAAGCTCTATACGCATAGGATGGAGCCCTTTCACCGGGCTCTCTACAGTCTGGCATATGATGCTGTCAGTATACCTAGGGATGCCTTCGAGCTCTCTGCGCATAGGATGGAGTCATTTCACCGGGTTCTCTACAGTCTGGCATATGATGCAGTCAGTAAACCTAGGGATACCTTCAAGCTCTCTGCGCATAGGATGGAGTCCTTTCACCGGCCTCTCTACAGTCTGGCTTATGATGCAGTCAGTATACCTAGGGATACCTTCAAGCTCTCTGCGCATAGGATGGAGTCCTTACACCGGGTTCTCTACAGTCTGGCGTATGATGCAGTCAGTATACCTAGGGATGCCTTCAAGCTCTAAACGCATAGGATGGAGCCCTTTCACCGGGCTCCCTATAGTCTGGCATCTGATGCTGTCAGTATACCTAGGGATACCTTCGAGCTCTCTGCGCATAGGATGGACACTTTCACCGGCCTCTCTACAGTCTGGCATATGATGCAGTCAGTATACCTAGGGATACCTTCAAGCTCTATACGCATAGGATGGAGCCCTTTTACCGGGTTCTCTGCAGTCTGGCATATGATAAAGTCAGTATACCTAGGGATACCTTTGAGCTCTATGCGCTTAGGATGGAGCCCTTTCACCGGGCTCTCTACAGTCTGGCATATAATGCAGTCAGTATACCTAGGGGTACCTTGTAGCTCTCTACGCACAGGATGGACCCCTTTCACCGGGATCTCTAAAGTCTGGCATCTTATGCAGTCAGTATACCTAGGGGTACCGGTACCTTGGAGCTCTATGCGCATAGGATGGAGCCCTTTCACCGGGCTCTCTACAGTCTGGCATATAATGCAGTCAGTATACCTAGGGATAACTTTGAGCTCTCTGCGCATAGGATGGAGTCCCTTCACCGGGTTCTCTACAGTCTGGCATATTATGCAGTCAGTATACCTAGGGGTACCAGTAACTTCGAGCTCTCTGCGCATAGGATGGAGTCCTTTCACCGGGTTCTCTACAGTCTGGAATATGATGGACTTAGTATACCTAGGGGCACCATGTAGCTCTCTACGCATAGGATGGAGTCCTTTCACCGGGTTCGCTACAGTCTGGCATATGATGCAGTCAGTATACATAGGGATACCTTCAAGCTCGATACGCATAGGATGGAGCCTTTTCACCGGGCTCTCTATAGTCTGGCATCTGATGCAGTCAGTATACCTAGAGATACCTTCGAGCTCTCTGCGCATAGGATGGAGTCCTTTCACCGGGTTCTCTAAAGTCTGGCATATGATGCAGTCAGTATACCTAGGAATACCTTTAAGCTCTATACGCATAGGATGGACACTTTCACCGGCCTCTCTACAGTCTGGCATATGATGCAGTCAGTATACCTAGGGATACCTTCAAGCTCTATACGCATATGATGGAGCCCTTTTACCGGGCTCCCTATAGTCCGGCATCTGATGTGGTCAGTATATCTAGGGATACCTTTGAGCTCTCTGTGCATAGGATGGAGTCCTTCACCGGGTTCTCTACAGTCTGGCATATTATGCAGTCCGTATACCTAGGGGTACCGGTACCTTGGAGCTCTATGCGCATAGGATGGAGCCCTATCACCGGGCTCTCTATTGTCAGGCAAATAATACAGTCAGTATACCTAGGGGTACCTTGTAGCTCTCCACGCATAGGATGGAGCCCTTTCACCGGGCCCTCTACAGTCTGGCATCTGATACAGTCAGTATACCTAGGGATACCTTCGAGCTCTCTGCGTATAGGGTGGAGTCCTTTCACGGGGTTCTCTACAGTCTGGCATATGATGCAGTCAGTATACCTAGGGATACCTTCAAGCCCTATACGCATAGGATTGAGCCCTTTCACCGGGCTCTCTACAGTCTGGCATCTGTTGCAGTCAGTATACCTAGGGATAACTGTGAGCTCTCTGGGCATAGGATGGAGTCCTTTCACCGGGTTCTCTGCAGTCTGGCATATGATAAAGTCAGTATACCTAGGGATACCTTTGAGCTCTATGCGCTTAGGATGGAGCCCTTTCACCGGGCTCTCTACAGTCTGGCATATAATGCAGTCAGTATACCTAGGGGTACCTTGTAGCTCTCTACGCATAGGATGGACCCCTTTCACCGGGATCTCTAAAGTCTGGCATCTTATGCAGTCAGTATACCTAGGGATAACTTTGAGCTCTCTGCGCATAGGATGGAGTCCCTTCACCGGGTTCTCTACAGTCTGGCATATTATGCAGTCAGTATACCTAGGGGTACCGGTATCTTCGAGCTCTCTGCGCATAGGATGGAGTCCTTTCACCGGGTTCTCTACAGTCTGGCATATGATGGACTTAGTATACCTAGGGGCACCATGTAGCTCTCTACGCATAGGATGGAGTCCTTTCACCTGGTTCGCTACAGTCTGGAATATGATGCAGTCAGTATACATAGGGATACCTTCAAGCTCGATACGCATAGGATGGAGCCCTTTCACCGGGTTCTCTACAGTCTGGCATATGATGCAGTCAGTATACATAGGGATACCTTCAAGCTCGATACGCATAGGATGGAGCCCTTTCACCGGGCTCTCTACAGTCTGGCATATGATGCAGTCAGTATACCTAGATACACCTTGTAGCTCTCTACGCATAGGATGGAGCCCTTTCACCTGGTCCTCTACAGTCTGGCAACTGATACAGTCAGTATACCTAGGGATACCTTCGAGCTCTCTGCGCATAGGATGGAGTCCTTTCACCGGGTTCTGTACAGTCTGGCATACGATGCTGTCAGTATACCTAGGGATACCTTCGAGCTCTCTGCGCATAGGATGGAGTACTTTCCCCGGGTTCTCTACAGTCTGGCATCTGATGCAGTCAGTATACCTAGGGGTACCGGTACCTTGGAGCTCTATGCGCATAGGATGGAGCCCTTTCACCGGGCTCTCTACAGTCTGGCATATGATGCAGTCAGTATACCTAGATACACCTTGTAGCTCTCTACGCATAGGATGGAGCCCTTTCACCTGGTCCTCTACAGTCTGGCAACTGATACAGTCAGTATACCTAGGGATACCTTCGAGCTCTCTGCGCATAGGATGGAGTCCTTTCACCGGGTTCTCTACAGTCTGCCATATGATGCAGTCAGTATCTCTAGGGATACCTTCAAGCTCTCTGCGCATAGTATGGAGTCCTTTCACCGGGTTCTCTACAGTCTGGCGTATGATGCAGTCAGTGTACCTAGGGATACCTTCAAGCTCTAAAAGCATAGGATGGAGCCCTTTCACCGGGCTCCCTATAGTCTGGCATCTGATGCTGTCAGTATACCTAGGGATACCTTCAATCTCTATACGCATAGGATGAAGCCCTTTCACCGGGCTCCCTATAGTCTGGCATCTGATGTGGTCAGTATATCTAGGGATACCTTTGAGCTCTCTGTGCATAGGATGGAGTCCTTCACCGGGTTCTCTACAGTCTGGCATATTATGCAGTCCGTATACCTAGGGGTACCGGTACCTTGGAGTTCTATGCGCATAGGATGGAGCCCTTTCACCGGGCTCTCTATTGTCTGGCAAATAATACAGTCAGTATACCTAGGGGTACCTTGTAGCTCTCCACGCATAGAACGGAGCCCTTTCACCGGGCCCTCTACAGTCTGGCATCTGATACAGTCAGTATACCTAGGGATACCTTCGAGCTCTCTGCGTATAGGATGGAGTCCTTTCACGTGGTTCTCTACAGTCTGGCATATGATGCAGTCAGTATAACTAGGGATACCTTCAAGCTCTATACGCATAAGATGGAGCCCTTTCACCGGGCTCTCTACAGTCTGGCATATGATGCTGTCAGTATACCTAGGGATGCCTTAGAGCTCTCTGCGCATAGGATGGAGTCATTTCACCGGGTTCTCTACAGTCTGGCATATGATGCAGTCAGTAAACCTAGGGATACCTTCAAGCTCTCTGCGCATAGGATGGAGTCCTTTCACCGGCCTCTCTACAGTCTGGCTTATGATGCAGTCAGTATACCTAGGGATACCTTCAAGCTCTCTGCGCATAGGATGGAGTCCTTACACCGGGTTCTCTACAGTCTGGCGTATGATGCAGTCAGTATACCTAGGGATACCTTCAAGCTCTAAACGCATAGGATGGAGCCCTTTCACCGGGCTCCCTATAGTCTGGCATCTGATGCTGTCAGTATACCTAGGGATACCTTCGAGCTCTCTGCGCATAGGATGGAGTCCTTTCACCGGGTTCTCTACAGTCTGGCATATGATGCAGTCAGTATACCTAGGAATACCTTCAAGCTCTATACGCATAGGATGGACACTTTCACCGGCCTCTCTACAGTCTGGCATATGATGCAGTCAGTATACCTAGGGATACCTTCAAGCTCTATACGCATAGGATGGAGCCCTTTTACCGGGTTCTCTGCAGTCTGGCATATGATAAAGTCAGTATACCTAGGGATACCTTTGAGCTCTATGCGCTTAGGATGGAGCCCTTCCACCGGGCTCTCTACAGTCTGGCATATAATGCAGTCAGTATACCTAGGGGTACCTTGTAGCTCTCTACGCACAGGATGGACCCCTTTCACCGGGATCTCTAAAGTCTGGCATCTTATGCAGTCAGTATACCTAGGGGTACCGGTACCTTCGAGCTCTCTGCGCATAGGATGGAGTCCTTTCACCGGGTTCTCTACAGTCTGGAATATGATGGACTTAGTATACCTAGGGGCACCATGTAGCTCTCTACGCATAGGATGGAGTCCTTTCACCGGGTTCGCTACAGTCTGGCATATGATGCAGTCAGTATACATAGGGATACCTTCAAGCTCGATACGCATAGGATGGAGCCTTTTCACCGGACTCTCTATAGTCTGGCATCTGATGCAGTCAGTATACCTAGAGATACCTTCGAGCTCTCTGCGCATAGGATGGAGTCCTTTCACCGGGTTCTCTACAGTCTGGCATATGATGCAGTCAGTAAACCTAGGGATACCTTCAAGCTCTCTGCGCATAGGATGGAGTCCTTTCACCGGCCTCTCTACAGTCTGGCATATGATGCAGTCAGTATACCTAGGGATACCTTCAATCTCTCTGCGCATAGGATGGAGTCCTTACACCGGGTTCTCTACAGTCTGGCGTATGATGCAGTCAGTATACCTAGGGATACCTTCAAGCTCTAAACGCATTGGATGGAGCCCTTTCACCGGGCTCCCTATAGTCTGGCATCTGATGCCGTCAGTATACCTAGGGATACCTTCGAGCTCTCTGCGCATAGGATGGAGTCCTTTCACCGGGTTCTCTATAGTCTGGCATATGATGCAGTCAGTATACCTAGGAATACCTTCAAGCTCTATACGCATAAGATGGACACTTTCACCGGCCTCTCTACAGTCTGGCATATGATGCAGTCAGTATACCTAGGGATACCTTCAAGCTCTATACGCATAGGATGGAGCCCTTTTACCGGGCTCCCTATAGTCCGGCATCTGATGTGGTCAGTATATCTAGGGATACCTTTGAGCTCTCTGTGCATAGGATGGAGTCCTTCACCGGGTCCTTCTCTACAGTCTGGCATATTATGCAGTCCGTATACCTAGGGGTACCGGTACCTTGGAGCTCTATGCGCATAGGATGGAGCCCTATCACCGGGCTCTCTATTGTCAGGCAAATAATACAGTCAGTATACCTAGGGGTACCTTGTAGCTCTCCACGCATAGGATGGAGCCCATTCACCGGGCCCTCTACAGTCTGGCATCTGATACAGTCAGTATACCTAGGGATACCTTCGAGCTCTCTGCGTATAGGGTGGAGTCCTTTCACGGGGTTCTCTACAGTCTGGCATATGATGCAGTCAGTATACCTAGGGATACCTTCAAGCTCTATACGCATAGGATTGAGCCCTTTCACCGGGCTCTCTACAGTCTGGCATCTGTTGCAGTCAGTATACCTAGGGATAACTGTGAGCTCTCTGGGCATAGGATGGAGTCCTTTCACCGGGTTCTCTGCAGTCTGGCATATGATAAAGTCAGTATACCTAGGGATACCTTTGAGCTCTATGTGCTTAGGATGGAGCCCTTTCACCGGGCTCTCTACAGTCTGGCATATAATGCAGTCAGTATACCTAGGGGTACCTTGTAGCTCTCTACGCATAGGATGGACCCCTTTCACCGGGATCTCTAAAGTCTGGCATCTTATGCAGTCAGTATACCTAGGGATAACTTTGAGCTCTCTGCGCATAGGATGGAGTCCCTTCACCGGGTTCTCTACAGTCTGGCATATTATGCAGTAAGTATACCTAGGGGTACCGGTACCTTCGAGCTCTCTGCGCATAGGATGGAGTCCTTTCACCGGGTTCTCTACAGTCTGGCATATGATGAACTTAGTATACCTAGGGGCACCATGTAGCTCTCTACGCATAGGATGGAGTCCTTTCACCGGGTTCGCTACAGTCTGGAATATGATGCAGTCAGTATACATAGGGATACCTTCAAGCTCGATACGCATAGGATGGAGCCCTTTCACCGGGTTCTCTACAGTCTGGCATATGATGCAGTCAGTATACATAGGGATACCTTCAAGCTCGATACGCATAGGATGGAGCCCATTCACCGGGCTCTCTACAGTCTGGCATATGATGCAGTCAGTATACCTAGAGGCACCTTGTAGCTCTCTACGCATAGGATGGAGCCCTTTCACCTGGTCCTCTACAGTCTGGCAACTGATACAGTCAGTATACCTAGGGATACCTTCGAGCTCTCTGCCCATAGGATGGAGTCCTTTCACCGGGTTCTCTACAGTTTGGCATATGATGCAGTCAGTATACCTAGAAATACCTTCGAGCTCTCTGCGCATATGATGGAGCCTTTTCACCGGGTTCTCTACAGTCTGGCATATGATGCAGTCAGTATACCTAGGGATACCTTCGAGCTCTCTGCGCATAGGATGGAGTCCTTTCAACGGGTTCTCTGCAGTCTGGCATATGATAAAGTCAGTATACCTAGGGATACCTTTGAGCTCTATGCGCTTAGGATGGAGCCCTTTCACCGGGCTCTCTACAGTCTGGCATCTGATGAAGTCAGTATACCTAGGGTTACCTTCGAGCTCTCTGCGAATAGGATGGAGGTCTTTCACCGGGTTCTCTACAGTCTGGCATCTGATGCAGTCAGTATACCTAGGGGTACCGGTACCTTGGAGCTCTATGCGCATAGGATGGAGCCCTTTCACCGGGCTCTCTACAGTCTGGCATATAATGCAGTCAGTATACCTAGGGGTACCTTGTAGCTCTCTACGCACAGGATGGACCCCTTTCACCGGGATCTCTAAAGTCTGGCGTCTTATGCAGTCAGTATACCTAGGGATAACTTTGAGCTCTCTGCGCATAGGATGGAGTCCCTTCACCGGGTACTCTACAGTCTGGCATATTATGCAGTCAGTATACCTAGGGGTACCGGTACCTTCGAGCTCTCTGCGCATAGGATGGAGTCCTTTCACCGGGTTCTCTACAGTCTGGCATATGATGGACTTAGTATACCTAGGGGCACCATGTAGCTCTCTGCGCATAGGATGGAGTCCTTTCACTGGTTTTTCTACAGTCTGGCATTTGATGCAGTCAGTATACCTAGGGGTACCGGTACCTTGGAGCTCTATGCGCATAGGATGGAGCCCTTTCACCGGGCTCTCTACAGTCTGGCATATGATGCAGTCAGTATACCTAGAGGCACCTTGTAGCTCTCTACGCATAGGATGGAGCCCTTTCACCTGGTCCTCTACAGTCTGGCATCTGATACAGTCAGTATACCTAGGGATACCTTCGAGCTCTCTGCGCATAGGATGGAGTCCTTTCACCGGGTTCTCTACAGTCTGGCATATGATGCTGTCAGTATACCTAGGAATACCTTCGAGCTCTCTGCGCATAGGATGGAGTCATTTCACCGGGTTCTCTACAGTCTGGCATATGATGCAGTCAGTAAACCTAGGGATACCTTCAATCTCTCTGCGCATAGGATGGAGTCCTTTCACTGGCCTCTCTACAGTCTGGCATATGATGCAGTCAGTATACCTAGGGATACCTTCAAGCTCTCTGCGCATAGGATGGACACTTTCACCGGCCTCTCAACAGTCTGGCATATGATGCAGTCAGTATACCTAGGGATACCTTCAAGCTCTATACGCATAGGATGGAGCCCTTTTACCGGGCTCCCTATAGTCCGGCATCTGATGTGGTCAGTATATCTAGGGATACCTTTGAGCTCTCTGTGCATAGGATGGAGTCCTTCACCGGGTCCTTCTCTACAGTCTGGCATATTATGCAGTCCGTATACCTAGGGGTACCGGTACCTTGGAGCTCTATGCGCATAGGATGGAGCCCTATCACCGGGCTCTCTATTGTCAGGCAAATAATACAGTCAGTATACCTAGGGGTACCTTGTAGCTCTCCACGCATAGGATGGAGCCCTTTCACCGGGCCCTCTACAGTCTGGCATCTGATACAGTCAGTATACCTAGGGATACCTTCGAGCTCTCTGCGTATAGTTTGGAGTCCTTTCACGGGGTTCTCTACAGTCTGGCATATGATGCAGTCAGTATACCTAGGGATACCTTCAAGCTCTATACGCATAGGATTGAGCCCTTTCACCGGGCTCTCTACAGTCTGGCATCTGTTGCAGTCAGTATACCTAGGGATAACTGTGAGCTCTCTGGGCATAGGATGGAGTCCTTTCACCGGGTTCTCTGCAGTCTGGCATATGATAAAGTCAGTATACCTAGGGATACCTTTGAGCTCTATGCGCTTAGGATGGAGCCCTTTCACTGGGCTCTCTACAGTCTGGCATATAATGCAGTCAGTATACCTAGGGGTACCTTGTAGCTCTCTACGCATAGGATGGACCCCTTTCACCGGGATCTCTAAAGCCTGGCATCTTATGCAGTCAGTATACCTAGGGATAACTTTGAGCTCTCTGCGCATAGGATGGAGTCCCTTCACCGGGTTCTCTACAGTCTGGCATATTATGCAGTCAGTATACCTAGGGGTACCGGTACCTTCGAGCTCTCTGCGCATAGGATGGAGTCCTTTCACCGGGTTCTCTACAGTCTGGCATATGATGGACTTAGTATACCTAGGGGCACCATGTAGCTCTCTACGCATAGGATGGAGTCCTTTCACCGGGTTCGCTACAGTCTGGAATATGATGCAGTCAGTATACATAGGGATACCTTCAAGCTCGATACGCATAGGATGGAGCCCTTTCACCGGGTTCTCTACAGTCTGGCATATGATGCAGTCAGTATACATAGGGATACCTTCAAGCTCGATACGCATAGGATAGAGCCCTTTCACCGGGCTCTCTACAGTCTGGCATATGATGCAGTCAGTATACCTAGAGGCACCTTGTAGCTCTCTACGCATAGGATGGAGCCCTTTCACCTGGTCCTCTACAGTCTGGCAACTGATACAGTCAGTATACCTAGGGATACCTTCGAGCTCTCTGCCCATAGGATGGAGTCCTTTCACCGGGTTCTCTACAGTCTGGCATATGATGCTGTCAGTATACCTAGGGATACCTTCGAGCTCTCTGCGCATAGGATGGAGTACTTTCACCGGGTTCTCTACAGTCTGGCATCTGATGCAGTCAGTATACCTAGGGGTACCGGTACCTTGGAGCTCTATGCGCATAGGATGGAGCCCTTTCACCGGGCTCTCTACAGTCTGGCATATGATGCAGTCAGTATACCTAGAGGCACCTTGTAGCTCTCTACACATAGGATGGAGCCCTTTCACCTGGTCCTCTACAGTCTGGCATCTGATACAGTCAGTATACCTAGGGATACCTTCGAGCTCTCTGCGCATAGGATGGAGTCCTTTCACCGGGTTCTCTACAGTCTGCCATATAATGATGTCAGTATACCTAGGGATACCTTCGAGCTCTCTGCGCATAGGATGGAGTCCTTTCACGGGGTTCTCTACAGTCTGGCATATGATGCAGTCAGTATACCTAGGGATACCTTCAAGCTCTATACGCATAGGATTGAGCCCTTTCACCGGGCTCTCTACAGTCTGGCATCTGTTGCAGTCAGTATACCTAGGGATAACTGTGAGCTCTCTGGGCATAGGATGGAGTCCTTTCACCGGGTTCTCTGCAGTCTGGCATATGATAAAGTCAGTATACCTAGGGATACCTTTGAGCTCTATGCGCTTAGGATGGAGCCCTTTCACCGGGCTCTCTACAGTCTGGCATATAATGCAGTCAGTATACCTAGGGGTACCTTGTAGCTCTCTACGCATAGGATGGACCCCTTTCACCGGGATCTCTAAAGTCTGGCATCTGATGCAGTCAGTATACCTAGGGATAACTTTGAGCTCTCTGCGCATAGGATGGAGTCCCTTCACCGGGTTCTCTACAGTCTGGCATATTATGCAGTCAGTATACCTAGGGGTACCGGTACCTTCGAGCTCTCTGCGCATAGGATGGAGTCCTTTCACCGGGTTCTCTACAGTCTGGCATATGATGGACTTAGTATACCTAGGGGCACCATGTAGCTCTCTACGCATAGGATGGAGTCCTTTCACCGGGTTCGCTACAGTCTGGAATATGATGCAGTCAGTATACATAGGGATACCTTCAAGCTCGATACGCATAGGATGGAGCCCTTTCACCGGGTTCTCTACAGTCTGGCATATGATGCAGTCAGTATACATAGGGATACCTTCAAGCTCGATACGCATAGGATGGAGCCCATTCACCGGGCTCTCTACAGTCTGGCATATGATGCAGTCAGTATACCTAGAGGCACCTTGTAGCTCTCTACGCATAGGATGGAGCCCTTTCACCTGGTCCTCTACAGTCTGGCAACTGATACAGTCAGTTTACCTAGGGATACCTTCGAGCTCTCTGCCCATAGGATGGAGTCCTTTCACCGGGTTCTCTACAGTCTGGCATATGATGCTGTCAGTATACCTAGGGATACCTTCGAGCTCTCTGCGCATAGGATGGAGTACTTTCACCGGGTTCTCTACAGTCTGGCATCTGATGCAGTCAGTATACCTAGGGGTACCGGTACCTTGGAGCTCTATGCGCATAGGATGGAGCCCTTTCACCGGGCTCTCTACAGTCTGGCATATGATGCAGTCAGTATACCTAGAGGCACCTTGTAGCTCTCTACGCATAGGATGGAGCCCTTTCACCTGGTCCTCTACAGTCTGGCATCTGATACAGTCAGTATACCTAGGGATACCTTCGAGCTCTCTGCGCATAGGATGGAGTCCCTTCACCGGGTTCTCTACAGTCTGCCATATAATGCTGTCAGTATACCTAGGGATACCTTCGAGCTCTCTGCGTATAGGATGGAGTCCTTTCACGGGGTTCTCTACAGTCTGGCATATGATGCAGTCAGTATACCTAGGGATACCTTCAAGCTCTTTACGCATAGGATGGAGCCCTTTCACCGGGCTCTCTACAGTCTGGCATATGATGCTGTCAGTATACCTAGGGATGCCTTCGAGCTCTCTGCGCATAGGATGGAGTCATTTCACCGGGTTCTCTACAGTCTGGCATATGATGCAGTCAGTAAACCTAGGGATACCTTCAAGCTCTCTGCGCATAGGATGGAGTCCTTTCACCGGCCTCTCTACAGTCTGGCTTATGATGCAGTCAGTATACCTAGGGATACCTTCAAGCTCTCTGCGCATAGGATGGAGTCCTTACACCGGGTTCTCTACAGTCTGGCGTATGATGCAGTCAGTATACCTAGGGATACCTTCAAGCTCTAAACGCATAGGATGGAGCCCTTTCACCGGGCTCCCTATAGTCTGGCATCTGATGCAGTCAGTAAACCTAGGGATACCTTCAAGCTCTCTGCGCATAGGATGGAGTCCTTTCACCGGGTTCTCTACAGTCTGGCATATGATGCAGTCAGTATACCTAGGAATACCTTCAAGCTCTATACGCATAGGATGGACACTTTCACCGGCCTCTCTACAGTCTGGCATATGATGCAGTCAGTATACCTAGGGATACCTTCAAGCTCTATACGCATAGGATGGAGCCCTTTTACCGGGCTCCCTATAGTCCGGCATCTGATGTGGTCAGTATATCTAGGGATACCTTTGAGCTCTCTGTGCATAGGATGGTGTCCTTCACCGGGTTCTCTACAGTCTGGCATATTATGCAGTCCGTATACCTAGGGGTACCGGTACCTTGGAGCTCTATGCGCATAGGATGGAGCCCTTTCACCGGGCTCTCTATTGTCAGGCAAATAATACAGTCAGTATACCTAGGGGTACCTTGTAGCTCTCCACGCATAGGATGGAGCCCTTTCACCGGGCCCTCTACAGTCTGGCATCTGATACAGTCAGTATACCTAGGGATACCTTTGAGCTCTCTGCGTATAGGATGGAGTCCTTTCACGGGGTTCTCTACAGTCTGGCATATGATGCAGTCAGTATACCTAGGGATACCTTCAAGCTCTATACGCATAGGATGGAGCCCTTTCACCGGGCTCTCTACAGTCTGGCATCTGTTGCAGTCAGTATACCTAGGGATAACTGTGAGCTCTCTGGGCATAGGATGGAGTCCTTTCACCGGGTTCCCTACAGTCTGGCATATGATGGAGTCCGTATACCTAGGGGCACCTTGTAGCTCTCTACGCATAGGATGTAGCCCTTACACCGGCCTCTCTACAGTCTGGCATTTGATGCAGTCAGTATACCTAAGGATACCTTCAAGCTCTCTGCGCATAGGATGGAGTCCTTTCACCGGGTTCTCTGCAGTCTGGCATATGATAAAGTCAGTATACCTAGGGATACCTTTGAGCTCTATGCGCTTAGGATGGAGCCCTTTCACCGGGCCCTCTACAGTCTGGCATATAATGCAGTCAGTATACCTAGGGGTACCTTGTAGCTCTCTACGCACAGGATGGACCCCATTCACCGGGATCTCTAAAGTCTGGCATCTTATGCAGTCAGTATACCTAGGGATAACTTTGAGCTTTCTGCGCATAGGATGGACCCCTTTCACCGGGATCTCTAAAGTCTGGCATCTTATGCAGTCAGTATACCTAGGGGTACCGGTACCTTGGAGCTCTATGCGCATAGGATGGAGCCCTTTCACCGGGCTCTCTACAGTCTGGCATATGATGCAGTCAGTATACCTAGAGGCACCTTGTAGCTCTCTACGCATAGGATGGAGCCCTTTCACCTGGTCCTCTACAGTCTGGCATCTGATACAGTCAGTATACCTAGGGATACCTTCGAGCTCTCTGCGCATAGGATGGAGTCCCTTCACCGGGTTCTCTACAGTCTGCCATATAATGCTGTCAGTATACCTAGGGATACCTTCGAGCTCTCTGCGTATAGGATGGAGTCCTTTCACGGGGTTCTCTACAGTCTGGCATATGATGCAGTCAGTATACCTAGGGATACCTTCAAGCTCTTTACGCATAGGATGGAGCCCTTTCACCGGGCTCTCTACAGTCTGGCATATGATGCTGTCAGTATACCTAGGGATGCCTTCGAGCTCTCTGCGCATAGGATGGAGTCATTTCACCGGGTTCTCTACAGTCTGGCATATGATGCAGTCAGTAAACCTAGGGATACCTTCAAGCTCTCTGCGCATAGGATGGAGTCCTTTCACCGGCCTCTCTACAGTCTGGCTTATGATGCAGTCAGTATACCTAGGGATACCTTCAAGCTCTCTGCGCATAGGATGGAGTCCTTACACCGGGTTCTCTACAGTCTGGCGTATGATGCAGTCAGTATACCTAGGGATACCTTCAAGCTCTAAACGCATAGGATGGAGCCCTTTCACCGGGCTCCCTATAGTCTGGCATCTGATGCAGTCAGTAAACCTAGGGATACCTTCAAGCTCTCTGCGCATAGGATGGAGTCCTTTCACCGGGTTCTCTACAGTCTGGCATATGATGCAGTCAGTATACCTAGGAATACCTTCAAGCTCTATACGCATAGGATGGACACTTTCACCGGCCTCTCTACAGTCTGGCATATGATGCAGTCAGTATACCTAGGGATACCTTCAAGCTCTATACGCATAGGATGGAGCCCTTTTACCGGGCTCCCTATAGTCCGGCATCTGATGTGGTCAGTATATCTAGGGATACCTTTGAGCTCTCTGTGCATAGGATGGTGTCCTTCACCGGGTTCTCTACAGTCTGGCATATTATGCAGTCCGTATACCTAGGGGTACCGGTACCTTGGAGCTCTATGCGCATAGGATGGAGCCCTTTCACCGGGCTCTCTATTGTCAGGCAAATAATACAGTCAGTATACCTAGGGGTACCTTGTAGCTCTCCACGCATAGGATGGAGCCCTTTCACCGGGCCCTCTACAGTCTGGCATCTGATACAGTCAGTATACCTAGGGATACCTTTGAGCTCTCTGCGTATAGGATGGAGTCCTTTCACGGGGTTCTCTACAGTCTGGCATATGATGCAGTCAGTATACCTAGGGATACCTTCAAGCTCTATACGCATAGGATGGAGCCCTTTCACCGGGCTCTCTACAGTCTGGCATCTGTTGCAGTCAGTATACCTAGGGATAACTGTGAGCTCTCTGGGCATAGGATGGAGTCCTTTCACCGGGTTCCCTACAGTCTGGCATATGATGGAGTCCGTATACCTAGGGGCACCTTGTAGCTCTCTACGCATAGGATGTAGCCCTTACACCGGCCTCTCTACAGTCTGGCATTTGATGCAGTCAGTATACCTAAGGATACCTTCAAGCTCTCTGCGCATAGGATGGAGTCCTTTCACCGGGTTCTCTGCAGTCTGGCATATGATAAAGTCAGTATACCTAGGGATACCTTTGAGCTCTATGCGCTTAGGATGGAGCCCTTTCACCGGGCCCTCTACAGTCTGGCATATAATGCAGTCAGTATACCTAGGGGTACCTTGTAGCTCTCTACGCACAGGATGGACCCCATTCACCGGGATCTCTAAAGTCTGGCATCTTATGCAGTCAGTATACCTAGGGATAACTTTGAGCTTTCTGCGCATAGGATGGACCCCTTTCACCGGGATCTCTAAAGTCTGGCATCTTATGCAGTCAGTATACCTAGGGGTACCGGTACCTTCGAGCTCTCTGCGCATAGGATGGAGTCCTTTCACCGGGTTCTCTACAGTCTGGAATATGATGGACTTAGTATACCTAGGGGCACCATGTAGCTCTCTACGCATAGGATGGAGTCCTTTCACCGGGTTCGCTACAGTCTGGCATATGATGCAGTCAGTATACATAGGGATACCTTCAAGCTCGATACGAATAGGATGGAGCCTTTTCACCGGGCTCTCTATAGTCTGGCATCTGATGCAGTCAGTATACCTAGAGATACCTTCGAGCTCTCTGCGCATAGGATGGAGTCCTTTCACCGGGTTCTCTACAGTCTGGCATATGATGCAGTCAGTAAACCTAGGGATACCTTCAAGCTCTCTGCGCATAGGATGGAGTCCTTTCACCGGCCTCTCTACAGTCTGGCATATGATGCAGTCAGTATACCTAGGGATACCTTCAATCTCTCTGCGCATAGGATGGAGTCCTTACACCGGGTTCTCTACAGTCTGGCGTATGATGCAGTCAGTATACCTAGGGATACCTTCAAGCTCTAAACGCATTGGATGGAGCCCTTTCACCGGGCTCCCTATAGTCTGGCATCTGATGCCGTCAGTATACCTAGGGATACCTTCGAGCTCTCTGCGCATAGGATGGAGTCCTTTCACCGGGTTCTCTATAGTCTGGCATATGATGCAGTCAGTATACCTAGGAATACCTTCAAGCTCTATACGCATAAGATGGACACTTTCACCGGCCTCTCTACAGTCTGGCATATGATGCAGTCAGTATACCTAGGGATACCTTCAAGCTCTATACGCATAGGATGGAGCCCTTTTACCGGGCTCCCTATAGTCCGGCATCTGATGTGGTCAGTATATCTAGGGATACCTTTGAGCTCTCTGTGCATAGGATGGAGTCCTTCACCGGGTCCTTCTCTACAGTCTGGCATATTATGCAGTCCGTATACCTAGGGGTACCGGTACCTTGGAGCTCTATGCGCATAGGATGGAGCCCTATCACCGGGCTCTCTATTGTCAGGCAAATAATACAGTCAGTATACCTAGGGGTACCTTGTAGCTCTCCACGCATAGGATGGAGCCCATTCACCGGGCCCTCTACAGTCTGGCATCTGATACAGTCAGTATACCTAGGGATACCTTCGAGCTCTCTGCGTATAGGGTGGAGTCCTTTCACGGGGTTCTCTACAGTCTGGCATATGATGCAGTCAGTATACCTAGGGATACCTTCAAGCTCTATACGCATAGGATTGAGCCCTTTCACCGGGCTCTCTACAGTCTGGCATCTGTTGCAGTCAGTATACCTAGGGATAACTGTGAGCTCTCTGGGCATAGGATGGAGTCCTTTCACCGGGTTCTCTGCAGTCTGGCATATGATAAAGTCAGTATACCTAGGGATACCTTTGAGCTCTATGTGCTTAGGATGGAGCCCTTTCACCGGGCTCTCTACAGTCTGGCATATAATGCAGTCAGTATACCTAGGGGTACCTTGTAGCTCTCTACGCATAGGATGGACCCCTTTCACCGGGATCTCTAAAGTCTGGCATCTTATGCAGTCAGTATACCTAGGGATAACTTTGAGCTCTCTGCGCATAGGATGGAGTCCCTTCACCGGGTTCTCTACAGTCTGGCATATTATGCAGTAAGTATACCTAGGGGTACCGGTACCTTCGAGCTCTCTGCGCATAGGATGGAGTCCTTTCACCGGGTTCTCTACAGTCTGGCATATGATGAACTTAGTATACCTAGGGGCACCATGTAGCTCTCTACGCATAGGATGGAGTCCTTTCACCGGGTTCGCTACAGTCTGGAATATGATGCAGTCAGTATACATAGGGATACCTTCAAGCTCGATACGCATAGGATGGAGCCCTTTCACCGGGTTCTCTACAGTCTGGCATATGATGCATTCAGTATACATAGGGATACCTTCAAGCTCGATACGCATAGGATGGAGCCCATTCACCGGGCTCTCTACAGTCTGGCATATGATGCAGTCAGTATACCTAGAGGCACCTTGTAGCTCTCTACGCATAGGATGGAGCCCTTTCACCTGGTCCTCTACAGTCTGGCAACTGATACAGTCAGTATACCTAGGGATACCTTCGAGCTCTCTGCCCATAGGATGGAGTCCTTTCACCGGGTTCTCTACAGTTTGGCATATGATGCAGTCAGTATACCTAGAAATACCTTCGAGCTCTCTGCGCATATGATGGAGCCTTTTCACCGGGTTCTCTACAGTCTGGCATATGATGCAGTCAGTATACCTAGGGATACCTTCGAGCTCTCTGCGCATAGGATGGAGTCCTTTCAACGGGTTCTCTGCAGTCTGGCATATGATAAAGTCAGTATACCTAGGGATACCTTTGAACTCTATGCGCTTAGGATGGAGCCCTTTCACCGGGCTCTCTACAGTCTGGCATCTGATGAAGTCAGTATACCTAGGGTTACCTTCGAGCTCTCTGCGAATAGGATGGAGGTCTTTCACCGGGTTCTCTACAGTCTGGCATCTGATGCAGTCAGTATACCTAGGGGTACCGGTACCTTGGAGCTCTATGCGCATAGGATGGAGCCCTTTCACCGGGCTCTCTACAGTCTGGCATATAATGCAGTCAGTATACCTAGGGGTACCTTGTAGCTCTCTACGCACAGGATGGACCCCTTTCACCGGGATCTCTAAAGTCTGGCGTCTTATGCAGTCAGTATACCTAGGGATAACTTTGAGCTCTCTGCGCATAGGATGGAGTCCCTTCACCGGGTACTCTACAGTCTGGCATATTATGCAGTCAGTATACCTAGGGGTACCGGTACCTTCGAGCTCTCTGCGCATAGGATGGAGTCCTTTCACCGGGTTCTCTACAGTCTGGCATATGATGGACTTAGTATACCTAGGGGCACCATGTAGCTCTCTGCGCATAGGATGGAGTCCTTTCACTGGTTTTTCTACAGTCTGGCATTTGATGCAGTCAGTATACCTAGGGGTACCGGTACCTTGGAGCTCTATGCGCATAGGATGGAGCCCTTTCACCGGGCTCTCTACAGTCTGGCATATGATGCAGTCAGTATACCTAGAGGCACCTTGTAGCTCTCTACGCATAGGATGGAGCCCTTTCACCTGGTCCTCTACAGTCTGGCATCTGATACAGTCAGTATACCTAGGGATACCTTCGAGCTCTCTGCGCATAGGATGGAGTCCTTTCACCGGGTTCTCTACAGTCTGGCATATGATGCTGTCAGTATACCTAGGAATACCTTCGAGCTCTCTGCGCATAGGATGGAGTCATTTCACCGGGTTCTCTACAGTCTGGCATATGATGCAGTCAGTAAACCTAGGGATACCTTCAATCTCTCTGCGCATAGGATGGAGTCCTTTCACTGGCCTCTCTACAGTCTGGCATATGATGCAGTCAGTATACCTAGGGATACCTTCAAGCTCTCTGCGCATAGGATGGACACTTTCACCGGCCTCTCAACAGTCTGGCATATGATGCAGTCAGTATACCTAGGGATACCTTCAAGCTCTATACGCATAGGATGGAGCCCTTTTACCGGGCTCCCTATAGTCCGGCATCTGATGTGGTCAGTATATCTAGGGATACCTTTGAGCTCTCTGTGCATAGGATGGAGTCCTTCACCGGGTCCTTCTCTACAGTCTGGCATATTATGCAGTCCGTATACCTAGGGGTACCGGTACCTTGGAGCTCTATGCGCATAGGATGGAGCCCTATCACCGGGCTCTCTATTGTCAGGCAAATAATACAGTCAGTATACCTAGGGGTACCTTGTAGCTCTCCACGCATAGGATGGAGCCCTTTCACCGGGCCCTCTACAGTCTGGCATCTGATACAGTCAGTATACCTAGGGATACCTTCGAGCTCTCTGCGTATAGGGTGGAGTCCTTTCACGGGGTTCTCTACAGTTTGGCATATGATGCAGTCAGTATACCTAGGGATACCTTCAAGCTCTATACGCATAGGATTGAGCCCTTTCACCGGGCTCTCTACAGTCTGGCATCTGTTGCAGTCAGTATACCTAGGGATAACTGTGAGCTCTCTGGGCATAGGATGGAGTCCTTTCACCGGGTTCTCTGCAGTCTGGCATATGATAAAGTCAGTATACCTAGGGATACCTTTGAGCTCTATGCGCTTAGGATGGAGCCCTTTCACTGGGCTCTCTACAGTCTGGCATATAATGCAGTCAGTATACCTAGGGGTACCTTGTAGCTCTCTACGCATAGGATGGACCCCTTTCACCGGGATCTCTAAAGCCTGGCATCTTATGCAGTCAGTATACCTAGGGATAACTTTGAGCTCTCTACGCATAGGATGGAGTCCCTTCACCGGGTTCTCTACAGTCTGGCATATTATGCAGTCAGTATACCTAGGGGTACCGGTACCTTCGAGCTCTCTGCGCATAGGATGGAGTCCTTTCACCGGGTTCTCTACAGTCTGGCATATGATGGACTTAGTATACCTAGGGGCACCATGTAGCTCTCTACGCATAGGATGGAGTCCTTTCACCGGGTTCGCTACAGTCTGGAATATGATGCAGTCAGTATACATAGGGATACCTTCAAGCTCGATACGCATAGGATGGA
The DNA here is from genome assembly GCA_963675035.1 of Allygus modestus. Classification (NCBI taxonomy): domain Eukaryota; kingdom Metazoa; phylum Arthropoda; class Insecta; order Hemiptera; family Cicadellidae; genus Allygus; species Allygus modestus. Next base: position 302,652,070 of record OY776111.1, read on the forward strand.
GCCCTTTCACCGGGTTCTCTACAGTCTGGCATATGATGCAGTCAGTATACATAGGGATACCTTCAAGCTCGATACGCATAGGATAGAGCCCTTTCACCGGGCTCTCTACAGTCTGGCATATGATGCAGTCAGTATACCTAGAGGCACCTTGTAGCTCTCTACGCATAGGATGGAGCCCTTTCACCTGGTCCTCTACAGTCTGGCAACTGATACAGTCAGTATACCTAGGGATACCTTCGAGCTCTCTGCCCATAGGATGGAGTCCTTTCACCGGGTTCTCTACAGTCTGGCATATGATGCTGTCAGTATACCTAGGGATACCTTCGAGCTCTCTGCGCATAGGATGGAGTACTTTCACCGGGTTCTCTACAGTCTGGCATCTGATGCAGTCAGTATACCTAGGGGTACCGGTACCTTGGAGCTCTATGCGCATAGGATGGAGCCCTTTCACCGGGCTCTCTACAGTCTGGCATATGATGCAGTCAGTATACCTAGAGGCACCTTGTAGCTCTCTACGCATAGGATGGAGCCCTTTCACCTGGTCCTCTACAGTCTGGCATCTGATACAGTCAGTATACCTAGGGATACCTTCGAGCTCTCTGCGCATAGGATGGAGTCCTTTCACCGGGTTCTCTACAGTCTGCCATATAATGCTGTCAGTATACCTAGGGATACCTTCGAGCTCTCTGCGCATAGGATGGAGTCCTTTCACGGGGTTCTCTACAGTCTGGCATATGATGCAGTCAGTATACCTAGGGATACCTTCAAGCTCTATACGCATAGGATTGAGCCCTTTCACCGGGCTCTCTACAGTCTGGCATCTGTTGCAGTCAGTATACCTAGGGATAACTGTGAGCTCTCTGGGCATAGGATGGAGTCCTTTCACCGGGTTCTCTGCAGTCTGGCATATGATAAAGTCAGTATACCTAGGGATACCTTTGAGCTCTATGCGCTTAGGATGGAGCCCTTTCACCGGGCTCTCTACAGTCTGGCATATAATGCAGTCAGTATACCTAGGGGTACCTTGTAGCTCTCTACGCATAGGATGGACCCCTTTCACCGGGATCTCTAAAGTCTGGCATCTGATGCAGTCAGTATACCTAGGGATAACTTTGAGCTCTCTGCGCATAGGATGGAGTCCCTTCACCGGGTTCTCTACAGTCTGGCATATTATGCAGTCAGTATACCTAGGGGTACCGGTACCTTCGAGCTCTCTGCGCATAGGATGGAGTCCTTTCACCGGGTTCTCTACAGTCTGGCATATGATGGACTTAGTATACCTAGGGGCACCATGTAGCTCTCTACGCATAGGATGGAGTCCTTTCACCGGGTTCGCTACAGTCTGGAATATGATGCAGTCAGTATACATAGGGATACCTTCAAGCTCGATACGCATAGGATGGAGCCCTTTCACCGGGTTCTCTACAGTCTGGCATATGATGCAGTCAGTATACATAGGGATACCTTCAAGCTCGATACGCATAGGATGGAGCCCATTCACCGGGCTCTCTACAGTCTGGCATATGATGCAGTCAGTATACCTAGAGGCACCTTGTAGCTCTCTACGCATAGGATGGAGCCCTTTCACCTGGTCCTCTACAGTCTGGCAACTGATACAGTCAGTATACCTAGGGATACCTTCGAGCTCTCTGCCCATAGGATGGAGTCCTTTCACCGGGTTCTCTACAGTCTGGCATATGATGCTGTCAGTATACCTAGGGATACCTTCGAGCTCTCTGCGCATAGGATGGAGTACTTTCACCGGGTTCTCTACAGTCTGGCATCTGATGCAGTCAGTATACCTAGGGGTACCGGTACCTTGGAGCTCTATGCGCATAGGATGGAGCCCTTTCACCGGGCTCTCTACAGTCTGGCATATGATGCAGTCAGTATACCTAGAGGCACCTTGTAGCTCTCTACGCATAGGATGGAGCCCTTTCACCTGGTCCTCTACAGTCTGGCATCTGATACAGTCAGTATACCTAGGGATACCTTCGAGCTCTCTGCGCATAGGATGGAGTCCCTTCACCGGGTTCTCTACAGTCTGCCATATAATGCTGTCAGTATACCTAGGGATACCTTCGAGCTCTCTGCGCATAGGATGGAGTCATTTCACCGGGTTCTCTACAGTCTGGCAAATGATGCAGTCAGTAAACCTAGGGATACCTTCAAGCTCTCTGCGCATAGGATGGAGTCCTTTCACCGGCCTCTCTACAGTCTGGCATATGATGCAGTCAGTATACCTAGGGATACCTTCAAGCTCTCTGCGCATAGTATGGAGTCCTTTCACCGGGTTCTCTACAGTCTGGCGTATGATGCAGTCAGTGTACCTAGGGATACCTTCAAGCTCTAAAAGCATAGGATGGAGCCCTTTCACCGGGCTCCCTATAGTCTGGCATCTGATGCTGTCAGTATACCTAGGGATACCTTCAATCTCTATACGCATAGGATGAAGCCCTTTCACCGGGCTCCCTATAGTCTGGCATTTGATGTGGTCAGTATATCTAGGGATACCTTTGAGCTCTCTGTGCATAGGATGGAGTCCTTCACCGGGTTCTCTACAGTCTGGCATATTATGCAGTCCGTATACCTAGGGGTACCGGTACCTTGGAGTTCTATGCGCATAGGATGGAGCCCTTTCACCGGGCTCTCTATTGTCTGGCAAATAATACAGTCAGTATACCTAGGGGTACCTTGTAGCTCTCCACGCATAGAACGGAGCCCTTTCACCGGGCCCTCTACAGTCTGGCATCTGATACAGTCAGTATACCTAGGGATACCTTCGAGCTCTCTGCGTATAGGATGGAGTCCTTTCACGGGGTTCTCTACAGTCTGGCATATGATGCAGTCAGTATACCTAGGGATACCTTCAAGCTCTTTACGCATAGGATGGAGCCCTTTCACCGGGCTCTCTACAGTCTGGCATATGATGCTGTCAGTATACCTAGGGATGCCTTCGAGCTCTCTGCGCATAGGATGGAGTCATTTCACCGGGTTCTCTACAGTCTGGCATATGATGCAGTCAGTAAACCTAGGGATACCTTCAAGCTCTCTGCGCATAGGATGGAGTCCTTTCACCGGCCTCTCTACAGTCTGGCTTATGATGCAGTCAGTATACCTAGGGATACCTTCAAGCTCTCTGCGCATAGGATGGAGTCCTTACACCGGGTTCTCTACAGTCTGGCGTATGATGCAGTCAGTATACCTAGGGATACCTTCAAGCTCTAAACGCATAGGATGGAGCCCTTTCACCGGGCTCCCTATAGTCTGGCATCTGATGCAGTCAGTAAACCTAGGGATACCTTCAAGCTCTCTGCGCATAGGATGGAGTCCTTTCACCGGGTTCTCTACAGTCTGGCATATGATGCAGTCAGTATACCTAGGAATACCTTCAAGCTCTATACGCATAGGATGGACACTTTCACCGGCCTCTCTACAGTCTGGCATATGATGCAGTCAGTAAACCTAGGGATACCTTCAAGCTCTATACGCATAGGATGGAGCCCTTTTACCGGGCTCCCTATAGTCCGGCATCTGATGTGGTCAGTATATCTAGGGATACCTTTGAGCTCTCTGTGCATAGGATGGTGTCCTTCACCGGGTTCTCTACAGTCTGGCATATTATGCAGTCCGTATACCTAGGGGTACCGGTACCTTGGAGCTCTATGCGCATAGGATGGAGCCCTTTCACCGGGCTCTCTATTGTCAGGCAAATAATACAGTCAGTATACCTAGGGGTACCTTGTAGCTCTCCACGCATAGGATGGAGCCCTTTCACCGGGCCCTCTACAGTCTGGCATCTGATACAGTCAGTATACCTAGGGATACCTTTGAGCTCTCTGCGTATAGGATGGAGTCCTTTCACGGGGTTCTCTACAGTCTGGCATATGATGCAGTCAGTATACCTAGGGATACCTTCAAGCTCTATACGCATAGGATGGAGCCCTTTCACCGGGCTCTCTACAGTCTGGCATCTGTTGCAGTCAGTATACCTAGGGATAACTGTGAGCTCTCTGGGCATAGGATGGAGTCCTTTCACCGGGTTCCCTACAGTCTGGCATATGATGGAGTCCGTATACCTAGGGGCACCTTGTAGCTCTCTACGCATAGGATGTAGCCCTTACACCGGCCTCTCTACAGTCTGGCATTTGATGCAGTCAGTATACCTAAGGATACCTTCAAGCTCTCTGCGCATAGGATGGAGTCCTTTCACCGGGTTCTCTGCAGTCTGGCATATGATAAAGTCAGTATACCTAGGGATACCTTTGAGCTCTATGCGCTTAGGATGGAGCCCTTTCACCGGGCCCTCTACAGTCTGGCATATAATGCAGTCAGTATACCTAGGGGTACCTTGTAGCTCTCTACGCACAGGATGGACCCCATTCACCGGGATCTCTAAAGTCTGGCATCTTATGCAGTCAGTATACCTAGGGATAACTTTGAGCTTTCTGCGCATAGGATGGAGTCCCTTCACCGGGTTCTCTACAGTCTGGCATATTATGCAATCAGTATACCTAGGGGTAACGGAACCTTCGAGCTCTCTGCGCATAGGATGGAGTCCTTTCACCGGGTTCTCTACAGTCTGGCATATGATGCAGTCAGTATACCTAGGGATACCTTCAAGCTCTCTGCGCATAGGATGGAGCCCTTTCACCGGGTTCTCTACAGTTTGTCATATGATGCAGTCAGTATACCTAGAAATACCTTAGAGCTCTCTGCGCATAGGATGGAGTCCTATCACCGGGTTCTCTGCAGTCTGGCATATGATAAAGTCAGTATACCTAGGGATACCTTTGAGCTCTATGCGCTTAGGATGGAGCCCTTTCACCGGGCTCTCTACAGTCTGGCATATAATGCAGTCAGTATACCTAGGGGTACCTTGTAGCTCTCTACGCACAGGATGGACCCCTTTCACCGGGATCTCTAAAGTCTGGCATCTTATGCAGTCAGTATACCAAGGTGCACCTTGTAGCTCTCTACGCCTAGGATGTAGCCCTTACACTTGCCTCTCTACAGTCTGGCATTTGATGCAGTCAGTATACCTAAGGATACCTTCAAGCTCTCTGCGCATAGGATGAAGCCCTTTCACCGGGTTCTCTACAGTTTGGCATATGATGCAGTCAGTATACCTAGAAATACCTTCGAGCTCTCTGCGCATATGATGGAGCCTTTTCACCGGGTTCTCTACAGTCTGGCATATGATGCAGTCAGTATACCTAGGGATACCTTCGAGCTCTCTGCGCATAGGATGGAGTCCTTTCAACGGGTTCTCTGCAGTCTGGCATATGATAAAGTCAGTATACCTAGGGATACCTTTAAGCTCTATGCGCTTAGGATGGAGCCCTTTCACCGGGCTCTCTACAGTCTGGCATCTGATGAAGTCAGTATACCTAGGGTTACCTTGGAGCTCTATGCGCATAGGATGGAGCCCTTTCACCGGGCTCTCTACAGTCTGGCATATAATGCAGTCAGTATACCTAGGGGTACCTTGTAGCTCTCTACGCACAGGATGGACCCCTTTCACCGGGATCTCTAAAGTCTGGCGTCTTATGCAGTCAGTATACCTAGGGATAACTTTGAGCTCTCTGCGCATAGGATGGAGTCCCTTCACCGGGTTCTCTACAGTCTGGCATATTATGCAGTCAGTATACCTAGGGGTACCGGTACCTTCGAGCTCTCTGCGCATAGGATGGAGTCCTTTCACCGGGTTCTCTACAGTATGGCATATGATGGACTTAGTATACCTAGGGGCACCATGTAGCTCTCTGCGCATAGGATGGAGTCCTTTCACTGGTTTCTCTACAGTCTGGCATTTGATGCAGTCAGTATACCTAGGGGTACCTGTACCTTGGAGCTCTATGCGCATAGGATGGAGCCCTTTCACCGGGCTCTCTACAGTCTGGCATATGATGCAGTCAGTATACCTAGAGGCACCTTGTAGCTCTCTACGCATAGGATGGAGCCCTTTCACCTGGTCCTCTACAGTCTGGCATCTGATACAGTCAGTATACCTAGGGATACCTTCGAGCTCTCTGCGCATAGGATGGAGTCCTTTCACCGGGTTCTCTACAGTCTGGCATATGATGCTGTCAGTATACCTAGGGATACCTTCGAGCTCTCTGCGCATAGGATGGAGTCATTTCACCGGGTTCTCTACAGTCTGGCATATGATGCAGTCAGTAAACCTAGGGATACCTTCAATCTCTCTGCGCATAGGATGGAGTCCTTTCACTGGCCTCTCTACAGTCTGGCATATGATGCAGTCAGTATACCTAGGGATACCTTCAAGCTCTCTGCGCATAGGATGGGGTCCTTTCACCGGGTTCTATACAGTCTGGCGTATGATGCAGTCAGTATACCTAGGGATACCTTCAAGCTCTATACGCATAGGATGGAGCCCTTTTACCGGGCTCCCTATAGTCCGGCATCTGATGTGGTCAGTATATCTAGGGATACCTTTGAGCTCTCTGTGCATAGGATGGAGTCCTTCACCGGGTCCTTCTCTACAGTCTGGCATATTATGCAGTCCGTATACCTAGGGGTACCGGTACCTTGGAGCTCTATGCGCATAGGATGGAGCCCTATTACCGGGCTCTCTATTGTCAGGCAAATAATACAGTCAGTATACCTAGGGGTACCTTGTAGCTCTCCACGCATAGGATGGAGCCCTTTCACCGGGCCCTCTACAGTCTGGCATCTGATACAGTCAGTATACCTAGGGATACCTTCGAGCTCTCTGCGTATAGGGTGGAGTCCTTTCACGGGGTTCTCTACAGTCTGGCATATGATGCAGTCAGTATACCTAGGGATACCTTCAAGCTCTATACGCATAGGATTGAGCCCTTTCACCGGGCTCTCTACAGTCTGGCATCTGTTGCAGTCAGTATACCTAGGGATAACTGTGAGCTCTCTGGGCATAGGATGGAGTCCTTTCACCGGGTTCTCTGCAGTCTGGCATATGATAAAGTCAGTATACCTAGGGATACCTTTGAGCTCTATGCGCTTAGGATGGAGCCCTTTCACCGGGCTCTCTACAGTCTGGCATATAATGCAGTCAGTATACCTAGGGGTACCTTGTAGCTCTCTACGCATAGGATGGACCCCTTTCACCGGGATCTCTAAAGCCTGGCATCTTATGCAGTCAGTATACCTAGGGATAACTTTGAGCTCTCTGCGCATAGGATGGAGTCCCTTCACCGGGTTCTCTACAGTCTGGCATATTATGCAGTCAGTATACCTAGGGGTACCGGTACCTTCGATCTCTCTGCGCATAGGATGGAGTCCTTTCACCGGGTTCTCTACAGTCTGGCATATGATGGACTTAGTATACCTAGGGGCACCATGTAGCTCTCTACGCATAGGATGGAGTCCTTTCACCGGGTTCGCTACAGTCTGGAATATGATGCAGTCAGTATACATAGGGATACCTTCAAGCTCGATACGCATAGGATGGAGCCCTTTCACCGGGTTCTCTACAGTCTGGCATATGATGCAGTCAGTATACATAGGGATACCTTCAAGCTCGATACGCATAGGATAGAGCCCTTTCACCGGGCTCTCTACAGTCTGGCATATGATGCAGTCAGTATACCTAGAGGCACCTTGTAGCTCTCTACGCATAGGATGGAGCCCTTTCACCTGGTCCTCTACAGTCTGGCAACTGATACAGTCAGTATACCTAGGGATACCTTCGAGCTCTCTGCCCATAGGATGGAGTCCTTTCACCGGGTTCTCTACAGTCTGGCATATGATGCTGTCAGTATACCTAGGGATACCTTCGAGCTCTCTGCGCATAGGATGGAGTACTTTCACCGGGTTCTCTACAGTCTGGCATCTGATGCAGTCAGTATACCTAGGGGTACCGGTACCTTGGAGCTCTATGCGCATAGGATGGAGCCCTTTCACCGGGCTCTCTACAGTCTGGCATATGATGCAGTCAGTATACCTAGAGGCACCTTGTAGCTCTCTACGCATAGGATGGAGCCCTTTCACCTGGTCCTCTACAGTCTGGCATCTGATACAGTCAGTATACCTAGGGATACCTTCGAGCTCTCTGCGCATAGGATGGAGTCCTTTCACCGGGTTCTCTACAGTCTGCCATATAATGCTGTCAGTATACCTAGGGATTCCTTCGAGCTCTCTGCGCATAGGATGGAGTCCTTTCACGGGGTTCTCTACAGTCTGGCATATGATGCAGTCAGTATACCTAGGGATACCTTCAAGCTCTATACGCATAGGATTGAGCCCTTTCACCGGGCTCTCTACAGTCTGGCATCTGTTGCAGTCAGTATACCTAGGGATAACTGTGAGCTCTCGGGGCATAGGATGGAGTCCTTTCACCGGGTTCTCTGCAGTCTGGCATATGATAAAGTCAGTATACCTAGGGATACCTTTGAGCTCTATGCGCTTAGGATGGAGCCCTTTCACCGGGCTCTCTACAGTCTGGCATATAATGCAGTCAGTATACCTAGGGGTACCTTGTAGCTCTCTACGCATAGGATGGACCCCTTTCACCGGGATCTCTAAAGTCTGGCATCTGATGCAGTCAGTATACCTAGGGATAACTTTGAGCTCTCTGCGCATAGGATGGAGTCCCTTCACCGGGTTCTCTACAGTCTGGCATATTATGCAGTCAGTATACCTAGGGGTACCGGTACCTTCGAGCCCTCTGCGCATAGGATGGAGTCCTTTCACCGGGTTCTCTACAGTCTGGCATATGATTGTTTTAGTATACCTAGGGGCACCATGTAGCTCTCTACGCATAGGATGGAGTCCTTTCACCGGGTTCGCTACAGTCTGGAATATGATGCAGTCAGTATACATAGGGATACCTTCAAGCTCGATACGCATAGGATGGAGCCCTTTCACCGGGTTCTCTACAGTCTGGCATATGATGCAGTCAGTATACATAGGGATACCTTCAAGCTCGATACGCATAGGATGGAGCCCATTCACCGGGCTCTCTACAGTCTGGCATATGATGCAGTCAGTATACCTAGAGGCACCTTGTAGCTCTCTACGCATAGGATGGAGCCCTTTCACCTGGTCCTCTACAGTCTGGCAACTGATACAGTCAGTATACCTAGGGATACCTTTGAGCTCTCTGCCCATAGGATGGAGTCCTTTCACCGGGTTCTCTACAGTCTGGCATATGATGCTGTCAGTATACCTAGGGATACCTTCGAGCTCTCTGCACATAGGATGGAGTACTTTCACCGGGTTCTCTACAGTCTGGCATCTGATGCAGTCAGTATACCTAGGGGTACCGGTACCTTGGAGCTCTATGCGCATAGGATGGAGCCCTTTCACCGGGCTCTCTACAGTCTGGCATATGATGCAGTCAGTATACCTAGAGGCACCTTGTAGCTCTCTACGCATAGGATGGAGCCCTTTCACCTGGTCCTCTACAGTCTGGCATCTGATACAGTCAGTATACCTAGGGATACCTTCGAGCTCTCTGCGCATAGGATGGAGTCCTTTCACCGGGTTCTCTACAGTCTGCCATATAATGCTGTCAGTATACCTAGGGATACCTTCGAGCTCTCTGCGCATAGGATGGAGTCATTTCACCGGGTTCTCTACAGTCTGGCAAATGATGCAGTCAGTAAACCTAGGGATACCTTCAAGCTCTCTGCGCATAGGATGGAGTCCTTTCACCGGCCTCTCTACAGTCTGGCATATGATGCAGTCAGTATACCTAGGGATACCTTCAAGCTCTCTGCGCATAGTATGGAGTCCTTTCACCGGGTTCTCTACAGTCTGGCGTATGATGCAGTCAGTGTACCTAGGGATACCTTCAAGCTCTAAAAGCATAGGATGGAGCCCTTTCACCGGGCTACCTATAGTCTGGCATCTGATGCTGTCAGTATACCTAGGGATACCTTCAATCTCTATACGCATAGGATGAAGCCCTTTCACCGGGCTCCCTATAGTCTGGCATTTGATGTGGTCAGTATATCTAGGGATACCTTTGAGCTCTCTGTGCATAGGATGGAGTCCTTCACCGGGTTCTCTACAGTCTGGCATATTATGCAGTCCGTATACCTAGGGGTACCGGTACCTTGGAGTTCTATGCGCATAGGATGGAGCCCTTTCACCGGGCTCTCTATTGTCTGGCAAATAATACAGTCAGTATACCTAGGGGTACCTTGTAGCTCTCCACGCATAGAACGGAGCCCTTTCACCGGGCCCTCTACAGTCTGGCATCTGATACAGTCAGTATACCTAGGGATACCTTCGAGCTCTCTGCGTATAGGATGGAGTCCTTTCACGGGGTTCTCTACAGTCTGGCATATGATGCAGTCAGTATACCTAGGGATACCTTCAAGCTCTTTACGCATAGGATGGAGCCCTTTCACCGGGCTCTCTACAGTCTGGCATATGATGCTGTCAGTATACCTAGGGATGCCTTCGAGCTCTCTGCGCATAGGATGGAGTCATTTCACCGGGTTCTCTACAGTCTGGCATATGATGCAGTCAGTAAACCTAGGGATACCTTCAAGCTCTCTGCGCATAGGATGGAGTCCTTTCACCGGCCTCTCTACAGTCTGGCTTATGATGCAGTCAGTATACCTAGGGATACCTTCAAGCTCTCTGCGCATAGGATGGAGTCCTTACACCGGGTTCTCTACAGTCTGGCGTATGATGCAGTCAGTATACCTAGGGATACCTTCAAGCTCTAAACGCATAGGATGGAGCCCTTTCACCGGGCTCCCTATAGTCTGGCATTGATGCTGTCAGTATACCTAAGGATACCTTCGAGCTCTCTGCGCATAGGATGGAGTCCTTTCACCGGGTTCTCTACAGTCTGGCATATGATGCAGTCAGTATACCTAGGAATACCTTCAAGCTCTATACGCATAGGATGGACACTTTCACCGGCCTCTCTACAGTCTGGCATATGATGCAGTCAGTATACCTAGGGATACCTTCAAGCTCTATACGCATAGGATGGAGCCCTTTTACCGGGCTCCCTATAGTCCGGCATCTGATGTGGTCAGTATATCTAGGGATACCTTTGAGCTCTCTGTGCATAGGATGGTGTCCTTCACCGGGTTCTCTACAGTCTGGCATATTATGCAGTCCGTATACCTAGGGGTACCGGTACCTTGGAGCTCTATGCGCATAGGATGGAGCCCTTTCACCGGGCTCTCTATTGTCAGGCAAATAATACAGTCAGTATACCTAGGGGTACCTTGTAGCTCTCCACGCATAGGATGGAGCCCTTTCACCGGGCCCTCTACAGTCTGGCATCTGATACAGTCAGTATACCTAGGGATACCTTTGAGCTCTCTGCGTATAGGATGGAGTCCTTTCACGGGGTTCTCTACAGTCTGGCATATGATGCAGTCAGTATACCTAGGGATACCTTCAAGCTCTATACGCATAGGATGGAGCCCTTTCACCGGGCTCTCTACAGTCTGGCATCTGTTGCAGTCAGTATACCTAGGGATAACTGTGAGCTCTCTGGGCATAGGATGGAGTCCTTTCACCGGGTTCCCTACAGTCTGGCATATGATGGAGTCCGTATACCTAGGGGCACCTTGTAGCTCTCTACGCATAGGATGTAGCCCTTACACCGGCCTCTCTACAGTCTGGCATTTGATGCAGTCAGTATACCTAAGGATACCTTCAAGCTCTCTGCGCATAGGATGGAGTCCTTTCACCGGGTTCTCTGCAGTCTGGCATATGATAAAGTCAGTATACCTAGGGATACCTTTGAGCTCTATGCGCTTAGGATGGAGCCCTTTCACCGGGCCCTCTACAGTCTGGCATATAATGCAGTCAGTATACCTAGGGGTACCTTGTAGCTCTCTACGCACAGGATGGACCCCATTCACCGGGATCTCTAAAGTCTGGCATCTTATGCAGTCAGTATACCTAGGGATAACTTTGAGCTTTCTGCGCATAGGATGGAGTCCCTTCACCGGGTTCTCTACAGTCTGGCATATTATGCAGTCAGTATACCTAGGGGTAACGGAACCTTCGAGCTCTCTGCGCATAGGATGGAGTCCTTTCACCGGGTTCTCTACAGTCTGGCATATGATGCAGTCAGTATACCTAGGGATACCTTCAAGCTCTCTGCGCATAGGATGGAGCCCTTTCACCGGGTTCTCTACAGTTTGTCATATGATGCAGTCAGTATACCTAGAAATACCTTCGAGCTCTCTGCGCATAGGATGGAGTCCTTTCACCGGGTTCTCTGCAGTCTGGCATATGATAAAGTCAGTATACCTAGGGATACCTTTGAGCTCTATGCGCTTAGGATGGAGCCCTTTCACCGGGCTCTCTACAGTCTGGCATATAATGCATTCAGTATACCTAGGGGTACCTTGTAGCTCTCTACGCACAGGATGGACCCCTTTCACCGGGATCTCTAAAGTCTGGCATCTTATGCAGTCAGTATACCAAGGTGCACCTTGTAGCTCTCTACGCCTAGGATGTAGCCCTTACACTTGCCTCTCTACAGTCTGGCATTTGATGCAGTCAGTATACCTAAGGATACCTTCAAGCTCTCTGCGCATAGGATGAAGCCCTTTCACCGGGTTCTCTACAGTTTGGCATATGATGCAGTCAGTATACCTAGAAATACCTTCGAGCTCTCTGCGCATATGATGGAGCCTTTTCACCGGGTTCTCTACAGTCTGGCATATGATGCAGTCAGTATACCTAGGGATACCTTCGAGCTCTCTGCGCATAGGATGGAGTCCTTTCAACGGGTTCTCTGCAGTCTGGCATATGATAAAGTCAGTATACCTAGGGATACCTTTAAGCTCTATGCGCTTAGGATGGAGCCCTTTCACCGGGCTCTCTACAGTCTGGCATCTGATGAAGTCAGTATACCTAGGGTTACCTTGGAGCTCTATGCGCATAGGATGGAGCCCTTTCACCGGGTTCTCTACAGTCTGGCATATGATGCTGTCAGTATACCTAGGGATACCTTCGAGCTCTCTGCGCATAGGATGGAGTACTTTCACCGGGTTCTCTACAGTCTGGCATCTGATGCAGTCAGTATACCTAGGGGTACCGGTACCTTGGAGCTCTATGCGCATAGGATGGAGCCCTTTCACCGGGCTCTCTACAGTCTGGCATATGATGCAGTCAGTATACCTAGAGGCACCTTGTAGCTCTCTACGCATAGGATGGAGCCCTTTCACCTGGTCCTCTACAGTCTGGCATCTGATACAGTCAGTATACCTAGGGATACCTTCGAGCTCTCTGCGCATAGGATGGAGTCCTTTCACCGGGTTCTCTACAGTCTGCCATATAATGCTGTCAGTATACCTAGGGATTCCTTCGAGCTCTCTGCGCATAGGATGGAGTCCTTTCACGGGGTTCTCTACAGTCTGGCATATGATGCAGTCAGTATACCTAGGGATACCTTCAAGCTCTATACGCATAGGATTGAGCCCTTTCACCGGGCTCTCTACAGTCTGGCATCTGTTGCAGTCAGTATACCTAGGGATAACTGTGAGCTCTCGGGGCATAGGATGGAGTCCTTTCACCGGGTTCTCTGCAGTCTGGCATATGATAAAGTCAGTATACCTAGGGATACCTTTGAGCTCTATGCGCTTAGGATGGAGCCCTTTCACCGGGCTCTCTACAGTCTGGCATATAATGCAGTCAGTATACCTAGGGGTACCTTGTAGCTCTCTACGCATAGGATGGACCCCTTTCACCGGGATCTCTAAAGTCTGGCATCTGATGCAGTCAGTATACCTAGGGATAACTTTGAGCTCTCTGCGCATAGGATGGAGTCCCTTCACCGGGTTCTCTACAGTCTGGCATATTATGCAGTCAGTATACCTAGGGGTACCGGTACCTTCGAGCTCTCTGCGCATAGGATGGAGTCCTTTCACCGGGTTCTCTACAGTCTGGCATATGATTGACTTAGTATACCTAGGGGCACCATGTAGCTCTCTACGCATAGGATGGAGTCCTTTCACCGGGTTCGCTACAGTCTGGAATATGATGCAGTCAGTATACATAGGGATACCTTGAAGCTCGATACGCATAGGATGGAGCCCTTTCACCGGGTTCTCTACAGTCTGGCATATGATGCAGTCAGTATACATAGGGATACCTTCAAGCTCGATACGCATAGGATGGAGCCCATTCACCGGGCTCTCTACAGTCTGGCATATGATGCAGTCAGTATACCTAGAGGCACCTTGTAGCTCTCTACGCATAGGATGGAGCCCTTTCACCTGGTCCTCTACAGTCTGGCAACTGATACAGTCAGTATACCTAGGGATACCTTCGAGCTCTCTGCCCATAGGATGGAGTCCTTTCACCGGGTTCTCTACAGTCTGGCATATGATGCTGTCAGTATACCTAGGGATACCTTCGAGCTCTCTGCACATAGGATGGAGTACTTTCACCGGGTTCTCTACAGTCTGGCATCTGATGCAGTCAGTATACCTAGGGGTACCGGTACCTTGGAGCTCTATGCGCATAGGATGGAGCCCTTTCACCGGGCTCTCTACAGTCTGGCATATGATGCAGTCAGTATACCTAGAGGCACCTTGTAGCTCTCTACGCATAGGATGGAGCCCTTTCACCTGGTCCTCTACAGTCTGGCATCTGATACAGTCAGTATACCTAGGGATACCTTCGAGCTCTCTGCGCATAGGATGGAGTCCTTTCACCGGGTTCTCTACAGTCTGCCATATAATGCTGTCAGTATACCTAGGGATACCTTCGAGCTCTCTGCGCATAGGATGGAGTCATTTCACCGGGTTCTCTACAGTCTGGCAAATGATGCAGTCAGTAAACCTAGGGATACCTTCAAGCTCTCTGCGCATAGGATGGAGTCCTTTCACCGGCCTCTCTACAGTCTGGCATATGATGCAGTCAGTATACCTAGGGATACCTTCAAGCTCTCTGCGCATAGTATGGAGTCCTTTCACCGGGTTCTCTACAGTCTGGCGTATGATGCAGTCAGTGTACCTAGGGATACCTTCAAGCTCTAAAAGCATAGGATGGAGCCCTTTCACCGGGCTACCTATAGTCTGGCATCTGATGCTGTCAGTATACCTAGGGATACCTTCAATCTCTATACGCATAGGATGAAGCCCTTTCACCGGGCTCCCTATAGTCTGGCATTTGATGTGGTCAGTATATCTAGGGATACCTTTGAGCTCTCTGTGCATAGGATGGAGTCCTTCACCGGGTTCTCTACAGTCTGGCATATTATGCAGTCCGTATACCTAGGGGTACCGGTACCTTGGAGTTCTATGCGCATAGGATGGAGCCCTTTCACCGGGCTCTCTATTGTCTGGCAAATAATACAGTCAGTATACCTAGGGGTACCTTGTAGCTCTCCACGCATAGAACGGAGCCCTTTCACCGGGCCCTCTACAGTCTGGCATCTGATACAGTCAGTATACCTAGGGATACCTTCGAGCTCTCTGCGTATAGGATGGAGTCCTTTCACGGGGTTCTCTACAGTCTGGCATATGATGCAGTCAGTATACCTAGGGATACCTTCAAGCTCTTTACGCATAGGATGGAGCCCTTTCACCGGGCTCTCTACAGTCTGGCATATGATGCTGTCAGTATACCTAGGGATGCCTTCGAGCTCTCTGCGCATAGGATGGAGTCATTTCACCGGGTTCTCTACAGTCTGGCATATGATGCAGTCAGTAAACCTAGGGATACCTTCAAGCTCTCTGCGCATAGGATGGAGTCCTTTCACCGGCCTCTCTACAGTCTGGCTTATGATGCAGTCAGTATACCTAGGGATACCTTCAAGCTCTCTGCGCATAGGATGGAGTCCTTACACCGGGTTCTCTACAGTCTGGCGTATGATGCAGTCAGTATACCTAGGGATACCTTCAAGCTCTAAACGCATAGGATGGAGCCCTTTCACCGGGCTCCCTATAGTCTGGCATTGATGCTGTCAGTATACCTTAGGATACCTTCGAGCTCTCTGCGCATAGGATGGAGTCCTTTCACCGGGTTCTCTACAGTCTGGCATATGATGCAGTCAGTATACCTAGGAATACCTTCAAGCTCTATACGCATAGGATGGACACTTTCACCGGCCTCTCTACAGTCTGGCATATGATGCAGTCAGTATACCTAGGGATACCTTCAAGCTCTATACACATAGGATGGAGCCCTTTTACCGGGCTCCCTATAGTCCGGCATCTGATGTGGTCAGTATATCTAGGGATACCTTTGAGCTCTCTGTGCATAGGATGGTGTCCTTCACCGGGTTCTCTACAGTCTGGCATATTATGCAGTCCGTATACCTAGGGGTACCGGTACCTTGGAGCTCTATGCGCATAGGATGGAGCCCTTTCACCGGGCTCTCTATTGTCAGGCAAATAATACAGTCAGTATACCTAGGGGTACCTTGTAGCTCTCCACGCATAGGATGGAGCCCTTTCACCGGGCCCTCTACAGTCTGGCATCTGATACAGTCAGTATACCTAGGGATACCTTTGAGCTCTCTGCGTATAGGATGGAGTCCTTTCACGGGGTTCTCTACAGTCTGGCATATGATGCAGTCAGTATACCTAGGGATACCTTCAAGCTCTATACGCATAGGATGGAGCCCTTTCACCGGGCTCTCTACAGTCTGGCATCTGTTGCAGTCAGTATACCTAGGGATAACTGTGAGCTCTCTGGGCATAGGATGGAGTCCTTTCACCGGGTTCCCTACAGTCTGGCATATGATGGAGTCCGTATACCTAGGGGCACCTTGTAGCTCTCTACGCATAGGATGTAGCCCTTACACCGGCCTCTCTACAGTCTGGCATTTGATGCAGTCAGTATACCTAAGGATACCTTCAAGCTCTCTGCGCATAGGATGGAGTCCTTTCACCGGGTTCTCTGCAGTCTGGCATATGATAAAGTCAGTATACCTAGGGATACCTTTGAGCTCTATGCGCTTAGGATGGAGCCCTTTCACCGGGCCCTCTACAGTCTGGCATATAATGCAGTCAGTATACCTAGGGGTACCTTGTAGCTCTCTACGCACAGGATGGACCCCATTCACCGGGATCTCTAAAGTCTGGCATCTTATGCAGTCAGTATACCTAGGGATAACTTTGAGCTTTCTGCGCATAGGATGGAGTCCCTTCACCGGGTTCTCTACAGTCTGGCATATTATGCAGTCAGTATACCTAGGGGTAACGGAACCTTCGAGCTCTCTGCGCATAGGATGGAGTCCTTTCACCGGGTTCTCTACAGTCTGGCATATGATGCAGTCAGTATACCTAGGGATACCTTCAAGCTCTCTGCGCATAGGATGGAGCCCTTTCACCGGGTTCTCTACAGTTTGTCATATGATGCAGTCAGTATACCTAGAAATACCTTCGAGCTCTCTGCGCATAGGATGGAGTCCTTTCACCGGGTTCTCTGCAGTCTGGCATATGATAAAGTCAGTATACCTAGGGATACCTTTGAGCTCTATGCGCTTAGGATGGAGCCCTTTCACCGGGCTCTCTACAGTCTGGCATATAATGCATTCAGTATACCTAGGGGTACCTTGTAGCTCTCTACGCACAGGATGGACCCCTTTCACCGGGATCTCTAAAGTCTGGCATCTTATGCAGTCAGTATACCAAGGTGCACCTTGTAGCTCTCTACGCCTAGGATGTAGCCCTTACACTTGCCTCTCTACAGTCTGGCATTTGATGCAGTCAGTATACCTAAGGATACCTTCAAGCTCTCTGCGCATAGGATGAAGCCCTTTCACCGGGTTCTCTACAGTTTGGCATATGATGCAGTCAGTATACCTAGAAATACCTTCGAGCTCTCTGCGCATATGATGGAGCCTTTTCACCGGGTTCTCTACAGTCTGGCATATGATGCAGTCAGTATACCTAGGGATACCTTCGAGCTCTCTGCGCATAGGATGGAGTCCTTTCAACGGGTTCTCTGCAGTCTGGCATATGATAAAGTCAGTATACCTAGGGATACCTTTAAGCTCTATGCGCTTAGGATGGAGCCCTTTCACCGGGCTCTCTACAGTCTGGCATCTGATGAAGTCAGTATACCTAGGGTTACCTTGGAGCTCTATGCGCATAGGATGGAGCCCTTTCACCGGGCTCTCTACAGTCTGGCATATAATGCAGTCAGTATACCTAGGGGTACCTTGTAGCTCTCTACGCACAGGATGGACCCCTTTCACCGGGATCTCTAAAGTCTGGCGTCTTATGCAGTCAGTATACCTAGGGATAACTTTGAGCTCTCTGCGCATAGGATGGAGTCCCTTCACCGGGTTCTCTACAGTCTGGCATATTATGCAGTCAGTATACCTAGGGGTACCGGTACCTTCGAGCTCTCTGCGCATAGGATGGAGTCCTTTCACCGGGTTCTCTACAGTCTGGCATATGATGGACTTAGTATACCTAGGGGCACCATGTAGCTCTCTGCGCATAGGATGGAGTCCTTTCACTGGTTTCTCTACAGTCTGGCATTTGATGCAGTCAGTATACCTAGGGGTACCGGTACCTTGGAGCTCTATGCGCATAGGATGGAGCCCTTTCACCGGGCTCTCTACAGTCTGGCATATGATGCAGTCAGTATACCTAGAGGCACCTTGTAGCTCTCTACGCATAGGATGGAGCCCTTTCACCTGGTCCTCTACAGTCTGGCATCTGATACAGTCAGTATACCTAGGGATACCTTCGAGCTCTCTGCGCATAGGATGGAGTCCTTTCACCGGGTTCTCTACAGTCTGGATATGATGCTGTCAGTATACCTAGGGATACCTTCGAGCTCTCTGCGCATAGGATGGAGTCATTTCACCGGGTTCTCTACAGTCTGGCATATGATGCAGTCAGTAAACCTAGGGATACCTTCAATCTCTCTGCGCATAGGATGGAGTCCTTTCACTGGCCTCTCTACAGTCTGGCATATGATGCAGTCAGTATACCTAGGGATACCTTCAAGCTCTCTGCGCATAGGATGGGGTCCTTTCACCGGGTTCTCTACAGTCTGGCGTATGATGCAGTCAGTATACCTAGGGATACCTTTAAGCTCTAAACGCATAGGATGGAGCCCTTTCACCGGGCTCCCTATAGTCTGGCATCTGATGCTGTCAGTATACCAAGGGATACCTTCGAGCTCTCTGCGCATAGGATGGAGTCCTTTCACCGGGTTCTCTACAGTCTGGCATATGATGCAGTCAGTATACCTAGGAATACCTTCAAGCTCTATACGCATAGGTTGGAGCACTTTCACCGTCCTCTCTACAGTCTGGCATATGATGCAGTCAGTATACCTAGGGATACCATCAAGCTCTATACACATATGATGGAGCCCTTTCACCGGGCTCCCTATAGTCTGGCATCTGATGTGGTCAGTATATCTAGGGATACCTTTGAGCTCTCTGTGCATAGGATGGAGTCCTTCACCGGGTTCTCTACAGTCTGGCATATTATGCAGTCCGTATACCTAGGGGTACCGGTACCTTGGAGCTCTATGCGCATAGGATGGAGCCCTTTCACCGGGTTCTCTACAGTCTGGCATATGATGGACTTAGTATACCTAGGGGCACCATGTAGCTCTCTACGCATTGGATGGAGTCCTTTCACCGGGTTCGCTACAGTCTGGCATATGATGCAGTCAGTATACCTAGGGATACCTTCAAGCTCTCTGCGCATAGGATGGAGCCCTTTCACCGGGTTCTCTACAGTTTGGCATATGACGCAGTCAGTATACCTAGAAATACCTTCGAGCTCTCTGCGCATAGGATGGAGTCCTTTCACCGGGTTCTCTGCAGTCTGGCATATGATAAAGTCAGTATACCTAGGGATACCTTTGAGCTCTATGCGCTTAGGATGGAGCCCTTTCACCGGGCTCTCTACAGTCTGGCATATAATACAGTCAATATACCTAGGGGTACCTTGTAGCTCTCTACGCACAGGATGGACCCCTTTCACCGGGATCTCTAAAGTCTGGCATCTTATTCAGTCAGTATACCTAGGGGCACCTTGTAGCTCTCTACGCCTAGGATGTAGCCCTTACACTTGCCTCTCTACAGTCTGGCATTTGATGCAGTCAGTATACCTAAGGATACCTTCAAGCTCTCTGCGCATAGGATGAAGCCCTTTCACCGGGTTCTCTACAGTTTGGCATATGATGCAGTCAGTATACCTAGAAATACCTTCGAGCTCTCTGCGCATATGATGGAGCCTTTTCACCCGGTTCTCTACAGTCTGGCATGTGTTGCAGTCAGTATACCTAGGGATACCTTTGAGCTCTCTGCGCATAGGATGGAGTCCTTTCAACGGGTTCTCTGCAGTCTGGCATATGATAAAGTCAGTATACCTAGGGATACCTTTGAGCTCTATGCGCTTAGGATGGAGCCCTTTCACCGGGCTCTCTACAGTCTGGCATCTGATGAAGTCAGTATACCTAGGGTTACCTTCGAGCTCTCTGCGCATAGGATGGAGGTCTTTCACCGGGTTCTCTACAGTCTGGCATCTGATGCAGTCAGTATACCTAGGGTTACCGGTACCTTGGAGCTCTATGCGCATACGATGGAGCCCTTTCACCGGGCTCTCTACAGTCTGGCATATAATGCAGTCAGTATACCAAGGGGTACCTTGTAGCTCTCTACGCACAGGATGGACCCCTTTCACCGGGATCTCTAAAGTCTGGCGTCTTATGCAGTCAGTATACCTAGGGATAACTTTGAGCTCTCTGCGCATAGGATGGAGTCCCTTCACCGGGTTCTCTACAGTCTGGCATATTATGCAGTCAGTATACCTAGGGGTACCGGTACCTTCGAGCTCTCTGCGCATAGGATGGAGTCCTTTCACCGGGTTCTCTACAGTCTGGCATATGATGGACTTAGTATACCTAGGGGCACCATGTTGCTTCTGCGCATAGGATGGAGTCCTTTCACCGGTTTCTCTACAGTCTGGCATCTGATGCAGTCAGTATACCTAGGGGTACCGGTACCTTGGAGCTCTATGCGCATAGGATGGAGCCCTTTCACCGGGCTCTCTACAGTCTGGCATATGATGCAGTCAGTATACCTAGAGGCACCTTGTAGCTCTCTACGCATAGGATGGAGCCCTTTCACCTGGTCCTCTACAGTCTGGCATCTGATAAGTCAGTATACCTAGGGATACCATCGAGCTCTCTGCGCATAGGATGGAGTCCTTTCACCGGGTTCTCTACAGTCTGGCATATGATGCTGTCAGTATACCTAGGGATACCTTCGAGCTCTCTGCGCATAGGATGGAGTCATTTCACCGGGTTCTCTACAGTCTGGCATATGATGCAGTCAGTAAACCTATGGATACCTTCAAGCTCTCTGCGCATAGGATGGAGTCCTTTCACTGGCCTCTCTACAGTCTGGCATATGATGCAGTCAGTATACCTAGGGATACCTTCAAGCTCTCTGCGCATAGGATGGAGTCCTTTCACCGGGTTCTCTATAGTCTGGCGTATGATGCAGTCAGTATACCTAGGGATATCTTTAAGCTCTAAACGCATAGGATGGAGCCCTTTCACCGGGCTCCCTATAGTCTGGCATCTGATGCTGTCAGTATACCTAGGGATACCTTCGAGCTCTCTGCGCATAGGATGGAGTCCTTTCACCGGGTTCTCTACAGTCTGGCATATGATGCAGTCAGTATACCTAGGAATACCTTCAAGCTCTATACGCATAGGTTGGAGCACTTTCACCGGCCTCTTTACAGTCTGGCATATGATGCAGTCAGTATACCTAGGGATACCATCAAGCTCTATACGCATAGGATGGAGCCCTTTCACCGGGCTCCCTATAGTCTGGCATCTGATGTGGTCAGTATATCTAGGGATACCTTTGAGCTCTCTGTTCATAGGATGGAGTCCTTCACCGGGTTCTCTACAGTCTGGCATATTATGCAGTCCGTATACCTAGGGGTACCGGTACCTTGGAGCTCTATGCGCATAGGAGCCCTTTCACCGGGCTCTCTACAGTCTGGCATATGATGCAGTCAGTATACCTAGAGGCACCTTGTAGCTCTCTACGCATAGGATGGAGCCCTTTCACCTGGTCCTCTACAGTCTGGCAACTGATACAGTCAGTATACCTAGGGATACCTTCGAGCTCTCTGCCCATAGGATGGAGTCCTTTCACCGGGTTCTCTACAGTCTGGCATATGATGCTGTCAGTATACCTAGGGATACCTTCGAGCTCTCTGCGCATAGGATGGAGTACTTTCACCGGGTTCTCTACAGTCTGGCATCTGATGCAGTCAGTATACCTAGGGGTACCGGTACCTTGGAGCTCTTTGCGCATAGGATGGAGCCCTTTCTCCGGGCTCTCTACAGTCTGGCATATGATGCAGTCAGTATACCTAGAGGCACCTTGTAGCTCTCTACGCATAGGATGGAGCCCTTTCACCTGGTCCTCTACAGTCTGGCATCTGATACAGTCAGTATACCTAGGGATACCTTCGAGCTCTCTGCGCATAGGATGGAGTCCTTTCACCGGGTTCTCTACAGTCTGCCATATAATGCTGTCAGTATACCTAGGGATACCTTCGAGCTCTCTGCGCATAGGATGGAGTCATTTCACCGGGTTCTCTACAGTCTGGCAAATGATGCAGTCAGTAAACCTAGGGATACCTTCAAGCTCTCTGCGCATAGGATGGAGTCCTTTC
This sequence comes from Allygus modestus, assembly GCA_963675035.1. Taxonomy (NCBI): domain Eukaryota; kingdom Metazoa; phylum Arthropoda; class Insecta; order Hemiptera; family Cicadellidae; genus Allygus; species Allygus modestus. The sequence goes on from OY776111.1 coordinate 302,674,686, forward strand.
ACCGGCCTCTCTACAGTCTGGCATATGATGCAGTCAGTATACCTAGGGATACCTTCAAGCTCTCTGCGCATAGTATGGAGTCCTTTCACCGGGTTCTCTACAGTCTGGCGTATGATGCAGTCAGTGTACCTAGGGATACCTTCAAGCTCTAAAAGCATAGGATGGAGCCCTTTCACCGGGCTCCCTATAGTCTGGCATCTGATGCTGTCAGTATACCTAGGGATACCTTCAATCTCTATACGCATAGGATGAAGCCCTTTCACCGGGCTCCCTATAGTCTGGCATCTGATGTGGTCAGTATATCTAGGGATACCTTTGAGCTCTCTGTGCATAGGATGGAGTCCTTCACCGGGTTCTCTACAGTCTGGCATATTATGCAGTCCGTATACCTAGGGGTACCGGTACCTTGGAGTTCTATGCGCATAGGATGGAGCCCTTTCACCGGGCTCTCTATTGTCTGGCAAATAATACAGTCAGTATACCTAGGGGTACCTTGTAGCTCTCCACGCATAGAACGGAGCCCTTTCACCGGGCCCTCTACAGTCTGGCATCTGATACAGTCAGTATACCTAGGGATACCTTCGAGCTCTCTGCGTATAGGATGGAGTCCTTTCACGGGGTTCTCTACAGTCTGGCATATGATGCAGTCAGTATACCTAGGGATACCTTCAAGCTCTATACGCATAGGATGGAGCCCTTTCACCGGGCTCTCTACAGTCTGGCATATGATGCTGTCAGTATACCTAGGGATGCCTTCGAGCTCTCTGCGCATAGGATGGAGTCATTTCACCGGGTTCTCTACAGTCTGGCATATGATGCAGTCAGTAAACCTAGGGATACCTTCAAGCTCTCTGCGCATAGGATGGAGTCCTTTCACCGGCCTCTCTACAGTCTGGCTTATGATGCAGTCAGTATACCTAGGGATACCTTCAAGCTCTCTGCGCATAGGATGGAGTCCTTACACCGGGTTCTCTACAGTCTGGCGTATGATGCAGTCAGTATACCTAGGGATACTTTCAAGCTCTAAACGCATAGGATGGAGCCCTTTCACCGGGCTCCCTATAGTCTGGCATCTGATGCTGTCAGTATACCTAGGGATACCTTCGAGCTCTCTGCGCATAGGATGGAGTCCTTTCACCGGGTTCTCTACAGTCTGGCATATGATGCAGTCAGTATACCTAGGAATACCTTCAAGCTCTATACGCATAGGATGGACACTTTCACCGGCCTCTCTACAGTCTGGCATATGATGCAGTCAGTATACCTAGGGATACCTTCAAGCTCTATACGCATAGGATGGAGCCCTTTTACCGGGCTCCCTATAGTCCGGCATCTGATGTGGTCAGTATATCTAGGGATACCTTTGAGCTCTCTGTGCATAGGATGGTGTCCTTCACCGGGTTCTCTACAGTCTGGCATATTATGCAGTCCGTATACCTAGGGGTACCGGTACCTTGGAGCTCTATGCGCATAGGATGGAGCCCTTTCACCGGGCTCTCTATTGTCAGGCAAATAATACAGTCAGTATACCTAGGGGTACCTTGTAGCTCTCCACGCATAGGATGGAGCCCTTTCACCGGGCCCTCTACAGTCTGGCATCTGATACAGTCAGTATACCTAGGGATACCTTCGAGCTCTCTGCGTATAGGATGGAGTCCTTTCACGGGGTTCTCTACAGTCTGGCATATGATGCAGTCAGTATACCTAGGGATACCTTCAAGCTCTATACGCATAGGATGGAGCCCTTTCACCGGGCTCTCTACAGTCTGGCATCTGTTGCAGTCAGTATACCTAGGGATAACTGTGAGCTCTCTGGGCATAGGATGGAGTCCTTTCACCGGGTTCTCTACAGTCTGGTATATGATGGAGTCCGTATACCTAGGGGCACCTTGTAGCTCTCTACGCATAGGATGTAGCCCTTACACCGGCCTCTCTACAGTCTGGCATTTGATGCAGTCAGTATACCTAAGGATACCTTCAAGCTCTCTGCGCATAGGATGGAGTCCTTTCACCGGGTTCTCTGCAGTCTGGCATATGATAAAGTCAGTATACCTAGGGATACCTTTGAGCTCTATGCGCTTAGGATGGAGCCCTTTCACCGGGCCCTCTACAGTCTGGCATATAATGCAGTCAGTATACCTAGGGGTACCTTGTAGCTCTCTACGCACAGGATGGACCCCATTCACCGGGATCTCTAAAGTCTGGCATCTTATGCAGTCAGTATACCTAGGGATAACTTTGAGCTCTCTGCGCATAGGATGGAGTCCCTTCACCGGGTTCTCTACAGTCTGGCATATTATGCAGTCAGTATACCTAGGGGTAACGGAACCTTCGAGCTCTCTGCGCATAGGATGGAGTCCTTTCAACGGGTTCTCTACAGTCTAGCATATGATGGACTTAGTATACCTAGGGGCACCATGTAGCTCTCTACGCATAGGATGGATTCCTTTCACCGGGTTCGCTACAGTCTGGCATATGATGCAGTCAGTATACCTAGGGATACCTTCAAGCTCTCTGCGCATAGGATGGAGCCCTTTCACCGGGTTCTCTACAGTTTGGCATATGATGCAGTCAGTATACCTAGAAATACCTTCGAGCTCTCTGCGCATAGGATGGAGTCCTTTCACCGGGTTCTCTGCAGTCTGGCATATGATAAAGTCAGTATACCTAGGGATACCTTTGAGCTCTATGCGCTTAGGATGGAGCCCTTTCACCGGGCTCTCTACAGTCTGGCATATAATACAGTCAGTATACCTAGGGGTACCTTGTAGCTCTCTACGCACAGGATGGACCCCTTTCACCGGGATCTCTAAAGTCTGGCATCTTATGCAGTCAGTATACCAAGGTGCACCTTGTAGCTCTCTACGCCTAGGATGTAGCCCTTACACTTGCCTCTCTACAGTCTTGCATTTGATGCAGTCAGTATACCTAAGGATACCTTCAAGCTCTCTGCGCATAGGATGAAGCCCTTTCACCGGGTTCTCTACAGTTTGGCATATGATGCAGTCAGTATACCTAGAAATACCTTCGAGCTCTCTGCGCATATGATGGAGCCTTTTCACCGGGTTCTCTACAGTCTGGCATATGATGCAGTCAGTATACCTAGGGATACCTTCGAGCTCTCTGCGCATAGGATGGAGTCCTTTCAACGGGTTCTCTGCAGTCTGGCATATGATAAAGTCAGTATACCTAGGGATACCTTTGAGCTCTATGCGCTTAGGATGGAGCCCTTTCACCGGGCTCTCTACAGTCTGGCATCTGATGAAGTCAGTATACCTAGGGTTACCTTCGAGCTCTCTGCGCATAGGATGGAGGTCTTTCACCGGGTTCTCTACAGTCTGGCATCTGATGCAGTCAGTATACCTAGGGGTACCGGTACCTTGGAGCTCTATGCGCATAGGATGGAGCCCTTTCACCGGGCTCTCTACAGTCTGGCATATAATGCAGTCAGTATACCTAGGGGTACCTTGTAGCTCTCTACGCACAGGATGGACCCCTTTCACCGGGATCTCTAAAGTCTGGCGTCTTATGCAGTCAGTATACCTAGGGATAACTTTGAGCTCTCTGCGCATAGGATGGAATCCCTTCACCGGGTTCTCTACAGTCTGGCATATTATGCAGTCAGTATACCTAGGGGTACCGGTACCTTCGAGCTCTCTGCGCATAGGATGGAGTCCTTTCACCGGGTTCTCTACAGTCTGGCATATGATGGACTTAGTATACCTAGGGGCACCATGTAGCTCTCTGCGCATAGGATGGAGTCCTTTCACTGGTTTCTCTACAGTCTGGCATTTGATGCAGTCAGTATACCTAGGGGTACCGGTACCTTGGAGCTCTGTGCGCATAGGATGGAGCCCTTTCACCGGGCTCTCTACAGTCTGGCATATGATGCAGTCAGTATACCTAGAGGCACCTTGTAGCTCTCTACGCATAGGATGGAGCCCTTTCACCTGGTCCTCTACAGTCTGGCATCTGATACAGTCAGTATACCTAGGGATACCTTCGAGCTCTCTGCGCATAGGATGGAGTCCTTTCACCGGGTTCTCTACAGTCTGGCATATGATGCTGTCAGTATACCTAGGGATACCTTCGAGCTCTCTGCGCATAGGATGGAGTCATTTCACCGGGTTCTCTACAGTCTGGCATATGATGCAGTCAGTAAACCTAGGGATACCTTCAATCTCTCTGCGCATAGGATGGAGTCCTTTCACTGGCCTCTCTACAGTCTGGCATATGATGCAGTCAGTATACCTAGGGATACCTTCAAGCTCTCTGCGCATAGGATGGGGTCCTTTCACCGGGTTCTCTACAGTCTGGCGTATGATGCAGTCAGTATACCTAGGGATACCTTTAAGCTCTAAACGCATAGGATGGAGCCCTTTCACCGGGCTCCCTATAGTCTGGCATCTGATGCTGTCAGTATACCAAGGGATACCTTCGAGCTCTCTGCGCATAGGATGGAGTCCTTTCACCGGGTTCTCTACAGTCTGGCATATGATGCAGTCAGTATACCTAGGAATACCTTCAAGCTCTATACGCATAGGTTGGAGCACTTTCACCGGCCTCTCTACAGTCTGGCATATGATGCAGTCAGTATACCTAGGGATACCATCAAGCTCTATACACATATGATGGAGCCCTTTCACCGGGCTCCCTATAGTCTGGCATCTGATGTGGTCAGTATATCTAGGGATACCTTTGAGCTCTCTGTGCATAGGATGGAGTCCTTCACCGGGTTCTCTACAGTCTGGCATATTATGCAGTCCGTATACCTAGGGGTACCGGTACCTTGGAGCTCTATGCGCATAGGATGGAGCCCTTTCACCGGGTTCTATACAGTCTGGCATATGATGGACTTAGTATACCTAGGGGCACCATGTAGCTCTCTACGCATAGGATGGAGTCCTTTCACCGGGTTCTCTGCAGTCTGGCATATGATAAAGTCAGTATACCTAGGGATACCTTTGAGCTCTATGCGCTTAGGATGGAGCCCTTTCACCGGGCTCTCTACAGTCTGGCATATAATGCAGTCAATATACCTAGGGGTACCTTGTAGCTCTCTACGCACAGGATGGACCCCTTTCACCGGGATCTCTAAAGTCTGGCATCTTATTCAGTCAGTATACCTAGGGATACCTTCAAGCTCTATACGCATAGGATGGAGCCCTTTCACCGGGCTCTCTACAGTCTGGCATCTGTTGCAGTCAGTATACCTAGGGATAACTGTGAGCTCTCTGGGCATAGGATGGAGTCCTTTCACCGGGTTCTCTACAGTCTGGCATATGATGGAGTCCGTATACCTAGGGGCACCTTGTAGCTCTCTACGCATAGGATGTAGCCCTTACACCGGCCTCTCTACAGTCTGGCATTTGATGCAGTCAGTATACCTAAGGATACCTTCAAGCTCTCTGCGCATAGGATGGAGTCCTTTCACCGGGTTCTCTGCAGTCTGGCATATGATAAAGTCAGTATACCTAGGGATACCTTTGAGCTCTATGCGCTTAGGATGGAGCCCTTTCACCGGGCCCTCTACAGTCTGGCATATAATGCAGTCAGTATACCTAGGGGTACCTTGTAGCTCTCTACGCACAGGATGGACCCCATTCACCGGGATCTCTAAAGTCTGGCATCTTATGCAGTCAGTATACCTAGGGATAACTTTGAGCTCTCTGCGCATAGGATGGAGTCCCTTCACCGGGTTCTCTACAGTCTGGCATATTATGCAGTCAGTATACCTAGGGGTAACGGAACCTTCGAGCTCTCTGCGCATAGGATGGAGTCCTTTCAACGGGTTCTCTACAGTCTAGCATATGATGGACTTAGTATACCTAGGGGCACCATGTAGCTCTCTACGCATAGGATGGATTCCTTTCACCGAGTTCGCTACAGTCTGGCATATGATGCAGTCAGTATACCTAGGGATACCTTCAAGCTCTCTGCGCATAGGATGGAGCCCTTTCACCGGGTTCTCTACAGTTTGGCATATGATGCAGTCAGTATACCTAGAAATACCTTCGAGCTCTCTGCGCATAGGATGGAGTCCTTTCACCGGGTTCTCTGCAGTCTGGCATATGATAAAGTCAGTATACCTAGGGATACCTTTGAGCTCTATGCGCTTAGGATGGAGCCCTTTCACCGGGCTCTCTACAGTCTGGCATATAATACAGTCAGTATACCTAGGGGTACCTTGTAGCTCTCTACGCACAGGATGGACCCCTTTCACCGGGATCTCTAAAGTCTGGCATCTTATGCAGTCAGTATACCAAGGTGCACCTTGTAGCTCTCTACGCCTAGGATGTAGCCCTTACACTTGCCTCTCTACAGTCTTGCATTTGATGCAGTCAGTATACCTAAGGATACCTTCAAGCTCTCTGCGCATAGGATGAAGCCCTTTCACCGGGTTCTCTACAGTTTGGCATATGATGCAGTCAGTATACCTAGAAATACCTTCGAGCTCTCTGCGCATATGATGGAGCCTTTTCACCGGGTTCTCTACAGTCTGGCATATGATGCAGTCAGTATACCTAGGGATACCTTCGAGCTCTCTGCGCATAGGATGGAGTCCTTTCAACGGGTTCTCTGCAGTCTGGCATATGATAAAGTCAGTATACCTAGGGATACCTTTGAGCTCTATGCGCTTAGGATGGAGCCCTTTCACCGGGCTCTCTACAGTCTGGCATCTGATGAAGTCAGTATACCTAGGGTTACCTTCGAGCTCTCTGCGCATAGGATGGAGGTCTTTCACCGGGTTCTCTACAGTCTGGCATCTGATGCAGTCAGTATACCTAGGGGTACCGGTACCTTGGAGCTCTATGCGCATAGGATGGAGCCCTTTCACCGGGCTCTCTACAGTCTGGCATATAATGCAGTCAGTATACCTAGGGGTACCTTGTAGCTCTCTACGCACAGGATGGACCCCTTTCACCGGGATCTCTAAAGTCTGGCGTCTTATGCAGTCAGTATACCTAGGGATAACTTTGAGCTCTCTGCGCATAGGATGGAATCCCTTCACCGGGTTCTCTACAGTCTGGCATATTATGCAGTCAGTATACCTAGGGGTACCGGTACCTTCGAGCTCTCTGCGCATAGGATGGAGTCCTTTCACCGGGTTCTCTACAGTCTGGCATATGATGGACTTAGTATACCTAGGGGCACCATGTAGCTCTCTGCGCATAGGATGGAGTCCTTTCACTGGTTTCTCTACAGTCTGGCATTTGATGCAGTCAGTATACCTAGGGGTACCGGTACCTTGGAGCTCTGTGCGCATAGGATGGAGCCCTTTCACCGGGCTCTCTACAGTCTGGCATATGATGCAGTCAGTATACCTAGAGGCACCTTGTAGCTCTCTACGCATAGGATGGAGCCCTTTCACCTGGTCCTCTACAGTCTGGCATCTGATACAGTCAGTATACCTAGGGATACCTTCGAGCTCTCTGCGCATAGGATGGAGTCCTTTCACCGGGTTCTCTACAGTCTGGCATATGATGCTGTCAGTATACCTAGGGATACCTTCGAGCTCTCTGCGCATAGGATGGAGTCATTTCACCGGGTTCTCTACAGTCTGGCATATGATGCAGTCAGTAAACCTAGGGATACCTTCAATCTCTCTGCGCATAGGATGGAGTCCTTTCACTGGCCTCTCTACAGTCTGGCATATGATGCAGTCAGTATACCTAGGGATACCTTCAAGCTCTCTGCGCATAGGATGGGGTCCTTTCACCGGGTTCTCTACAGTCTGGCGTATGATGCAGTCAGTATACCTAGGGATACCTTTAAGCTCTAAACGCATAGGATGGAGCCCTTTCACCGGGCTCCCTATAGTCTGGCATCTGATGCTGTCAGTATACCAAGGGATACCTTCGAGCTCTCTGCGCATAGGATGGAGTCCTTTCACCGGGTTCTCTACAGTCTGGCATATGATGCAGTCAGTATACCTAGGAATACCTTCAAGCTCTATACGCATAGGTTGGAGCACTTTCACCGGCCTCTCTACAGTCTGGCATATGATGCAGTCAGTATACCTAGGGATACCATCAAGCTCTATACACATATGATGGAGCCCTTTCACCGGGCTCCCTATAGTCTGGCATCTGATGTGGTCAGTATATCTAGGGATACCTTTGAGCTCTCTGTGCATAGGATGGAGTCCTTCACCGGGTTCTCTACAGTCTGGCATATTATGCAGTCCGTATACCTAGGGGTACCGGTACCTTGGAGCTCTATGCGCATAGGATGGAGTCCTTTCACCGGGTTCTATACAGTCTGGCATATGATGGACTTAGTATACCTAGGGGCACCATGTAGCTCTCTACGCATAGGATGGAGTCCTTTCACCGGGTTCGCTACAGTCTGGCATATGATGCAGTCACTATACCTAGGGATACCTTCAAGCTCTCTGCGCATAGGATGGAGCCCTTTCACCGGGTTCTCTACAGTTTGGCATATGACGCAGTCAGTATACCTAGAAATACCTTCGAGCTCTCTGCGCATAGGATGGAGTCCTTTCACCGGGTTCTCTGCAGTCTGGCATATGATAAAGTCAGTATACCTAGGGATACCTTTGAGCTCTATGCGCTTAGGATGGAGCCCTTTCACCGGGCTCTCTACAGTCTGGCATATAATGCAGTCAATATACCTAGGGGTACCTTGTAGCTCTCTACGCACAGGATGGACCCCTTTCACCGGGATCTCTAAAGTCTGGCATCTTATTCAGTCAGTATACCTAGGGGCGCCTTGTAGCTCTCTACGCCTAGGATGTAGCCCTTACACTTGCCTCTCTACAGTCTGGCATTTGATGCAGTCAGTATACCTAAGGATACCTTCAAGCTCTCTGCGCATAGGATGAAGCCCTTTCACCGGGTTCTCTACAGTTTGGCATATGATGCAGTCAGTATACCTAGAAATACCTTCGAGCTCTCTGCGCATATGATGGAGCCTTTTCACCCGGTTCTCTACAGTCTGGCATGTGTTGCAGTCAGTATACCTAGGGATACCTTCGAGCTCTCCGCGCATAGGATGGAGTCCTTTCAACGGGTTCTCTGCAGTCTGGCATATGATAAAGTCAGTATACCTAGGGATACCTTTGAGCTCTATGCGCTTAGGATGGAGCCCTTTCACCGGGCTCTCTACAGTCTGGCATCTGATGAAGTCAGTATACCTAGGGTTACCTTCGAGCTCTCTGCGCATAGGATGGAGGTCTTTCACCGGGTTCTCTACAGTCTGGCATCTGATGCAGTCAGTATACCTAGGGTTACCGGTACCTTGGAGCTCTATGCGCATACGATGGAGCCCTTTCACCGGGCTCTCTACAGTCTGGCATATAATGCAGTCAGTATACCTAGGGGTACCTTGTAGCTCTCTACGCACAGGATGGACCCCTTTCACCGGGATCTCTAAAGTCTGGCGTCTTATGCAGTCAGTATACCTAGGGATAACTTTGAGCTCTCTGCGCATAGGATGGAGTCCCTTCACCGGGTTCTCTACAGTCTGGCATATTATGCAGTCCGTATACCTAGGGGTACCGGTACCTTGGAGCTCTATGCGCATAGGATGGAGCCCTTTCACCGGGCTCTCTATTGTCTGGCAAATAATACAGTCAGTATACCTAGGGGTACCTTGTAGCTCTCCATGCATAGGATGGAGCCCTTTCACCGGGCCCTCTACAGTCTGGCATCTGATACAGTCAGTATACCTAGGCATACCTTCGAGCTCTCTGCGTATAGGATGGAGTCCTTTCACGGGGTTCTCTACAGTCTGGCATATGATGCAGTCAGTATACCTAGGGATACCTTCAAGCTCTATACGCATAGGATGGAGCCCTTTCACCGGGCTCTCTACAGTCTGGCATCTGATGCAGTCAGTATACCTAGGGATAACTGTGAGCTCTCTGGGCATAGGATGGAGTCCTTTCACCGGGTTCTCTACAGTCTGGCATATGATGGAGTCAGTATACCTAGGGGCACCTTGTAGCTCTCTACGCATAGGATGTAGCCCTTACACCGGCCTCTCTACAGTCTGGCATTTGATGCAGTCAGTATACCTAAGGATACCTTCAAGCTCTCTGCGCATAGGATGAAACCCTTTCACCGGGTTCTCTACAGTTTGGCATATGATGCAGTCAGTATACCTAGAAATACCTTCGAGCTCTCTGCGCATATGATGGAGCCTTTTCACTGGGTTCTCTACAGTCTGGCATATGATGCAGTCAGTATACCTAGGGATACCTTCGAGCTCTCTGCGCATAGGATAGAGTCCTTTCACTGGGTTCTCTACAGTCTGGCATCTGATGCAGTCAGTATACCTAGGGGTACCGGTACCTTGGAGCTCTATGCGCATATGATGGAGCCCTTTCACCGGGCTCTCTACAGTCTGGCATATAATGCAGTCAGTATACCTAGGGGTACCTTGTAGCTCTCTACGCACAGGATGGACCCCTTTCACCGGGATCTCTAAAGTCTGGCATCTTATGCAGTCAGTATACCTAGGGATAACTTTGAGCTCTCTGCGCATAGGATGGAGTCCCTTCACCGGGTTCTCTACAGTCTGGCATATTATGCAGTCAGTATACCTAGGGGTACCGGTACCTTCGAGCTCTCTGTGCATAGGATGGAGTCCTTTCACCGGGTTCTCTACAGTCTGGCATATGATGGACTTAGTATACCTAGGGGCACCATGTAGCTCTCTACGCATAGGATGGAGTCCTTTCACCGGGTTCTCTACAGTCTGGCATATGATGCAGTCAGTATACATAGGGATACCTTCAAGCTCGATACGCATAGGATGGAGCCCTTTCACCGGGCTCTCTATAGTCTGGCATCTGATGCAGTCAGTATACCTAGAGGTACCTTGTAGCTCTCTACCCATAGGATGGAGCCCTTTAACCGGGATCTCTTAAGTCTGGCATCTTATGCAGTCAGTATACCTAGGGATACCTTCGAGCTCTCTGCACGTAGGATGGAGTCCTTTCACCGGGTTCTCTCCAGTCTGGCATCTGATGCAGGTAGTATACTTAGGGGTACCGGTACCTTGGAGCTCTATGCGCATAGGATGGAGCCCTTTCACCGGGCTCTCTACAGTTTGGCATATGATGCAGTCAGTATACCTAGAGGCACCTTGTAGCTCTCTACGCATAGGATGGAGCCCTTTCACCTGGTCCTCTACAGTCTGGCATCTGATGCAGTCAGTATACCTAGGAATAACTTCGAGCTCTCCGTGCATAGGATGGAGTCCTTTCACCGGGTTCTCTACAGTCTGGCATATGATGCAGTCAGTATACCTAGGGGTACCTTGTAGCTCTCTACGCACAGGATGGACCCCTTTCACCGGGATCTCTAAAGTCTGGCGTCTTATGCAGTCAGTATACCTAGGGATAACTTTGAGCTCTCTGCGCATAGGATGGAATCCCTTCACCGGGTTCTCTACAGTCTGGCATATTATGCAGTCAGTATACCTAGGGATACCTTCGAGCTCTCTGCGCATAGGATGGAGTCCTTTCAACGGGTTCTCTGCAGTCTGGCATATGATAAAGTCAGTATACCTAGGGATACCTTTGAGCTCTATGCGCTTAGGATGGAGCCCTTTCACCGGGCTCTCTACAGTCTGGCATCTGATGAAGTCAGTATACCTAGGGTTACCTTCGAGCTCTCTGCGCATAGGATGGAGGTCTTTCACCGGGTTCTCTACAGTCTGGCATCTGATGCAGTCAGTATACCTAGGGGTACCGGTACCTTGGAGCTCTATGCGCATAGGATGGAGCCCTTTCACCGGGCTCTCTACAGTCTGGCATATAATGCAGTCAGTATACCTAGGGGTACCTTGTAGCTCTCTACGCACAGGATGGACCCCTTTCACCGGGATCTCTAAAGTCTGGCGTCTTATGCAGTCAGTATACCTAGGGATAACTTTGAGCTCTCTGCGCATAGGATGGAATCCCTTCACCGGGTTCTCTACAGTCTGGCATATTATGCAGTCAGTATACCTAGGGGTACCGGTACCTTCGAGCTCTCTGCGCATAGGATAGAGTCCTTTCACCGGGTTCTCTACAGTCTGGCATATGATGGACTTAGTATACCTAGGGGCACCATGTAGCTCTCTGCGCATAGGATGGAGTCCTTTCACTGGTTTCTCTACAGTCTGGCATTTGATGCAGTCAGTATACCTAGGGGTACCGGTACCTTGGAGCTCTGTGCGCATAGGATGGAGCCCTTTCACCGGGCTCTCTACAGTCTGGCATATGATGCAGTCAGTATACCTAGAGGCACCTTGTAGCTCTCTACGCATAGGATGGAGCCCTTTCACCTGGTCCTCTACAGTCTGGCATCTGATACAGTCAGTATACCTAGGGATACCTTCGAGCTCTCTGCGCATAGGATGGAGTCCTTTCACCGGGTTCTCTACAGTCTGGCATATGATGCTGTCAGTATACCTAGGGATACCTTCGAGCTCTCTGCGCATAGGATGGAGTCATTTCACCGGGTTCTCTACAGTCTGGCATATGATGCAGTCAGTAAACCTAGGGATACCTTCAATCTCTCTGCGCATAGGATGGAGTCCTTTCACTGGCCTCTCTACAGTCTGGCATATGATGCAGTCAGTATACCTAGGGATACCTTCAAGCTCTCTGCGCATAGGATGGGGTCCTTTCACCGGGTTCTCTACAGTCTGGCGTATGATGCAGTCAGTATACCTAGGGATACCTTTAAGCTCTAAACGCATAGGATGGAGCCCTTTCACCGGGCTCCCTATAGTCTGGCATCTGATGCTGTCAGTATACCAAGGGATACCTTCGAGCTCTCTGCGCATAGGATGGAGTCCTTTCACCGGGTTCTCTACAGTCTGGCATATGATGCAGTCAGTATACCTAGGAATAACTTCAAGCTCTATACGCATAGGTTGGAGCACTTTCACCGGCCTCTCTACAGTCTGGCATATGATGCAGTCAGTATACCTAGGGATACCATCAAGCTCTATACACATATGATGGAGCCCTTTCACCGGGCTCCCTATAGTCTGGCATCTGATGTGGTCAGTATATCTAGGGATACCTTTGAGCTCTCTGTGCATAGGATGGAGTCCTTCACCGGGTTCTCTACAGTCTGGCATATTATGCAGTCCGTATACCTAGGGGTACCGGTACCTTGGAGCTCTATGCCCATAGGATGGAGCCCTTTCACCGGGTTCTATACAGTCTGGCATATGATGGACTTAGTATACCTAGGGGCACCATGTAGCTCTCTACGCATAGGATGGAGTCCTTACACCGGGTTCGCTACAGTCTGGCATATGATGCAGTCACTATACCTAGGGATACCTTCAAGCTCTCTGCGCATAGGATGGAGCCCTTTCACCGGGTTCTCTACAGTTTGGCATATGACGCAGTCAGTATACCTAGAAATACCTTCGAGCTCTCTGCGCATAGGATGGAGTCCTTTCACCGGGTTCTCTGCAGTCTGGCATATGATAAAGTCAGTATACCTAGGGATACCTTTGAGCTCTATGCGCTTAGGATGGAGCCCTTTCACCGGGCTCTCTACAGTCTGGCATATAATGCAGTCAATATACCTAGGGGTACCTTGTAGCTCTCTACGCACAGGATGGACCCCTTTCACCGGGATCTCTAAAGTCTGGCATCTTATTCAGTCAGTATACCTAGGGATACCATCAAGCTCTATACACATATGATGGAGCCCTTTCACCGGGCTCCCTATAGTCTGGCATCTGATGTGGTCAGTATATCTAGGGATACCTTTGAGCTCTCTGTGCATAGGATGGAGTCCTTCACCGGGTTCTCTACAGTCTGGCATATTATGCAGTCCGTATACCTAGGGGTACCGGTACCTTGGAGCTCTATGCGCATAGGATGGAGTCCTTTCACCGGGTTCTATACAGTCTGGCATATGATGGACTTAGTATACCTAGGGGCACCATGTAGCTCTCTACGCATAGGATGGAGTCCTTTCACCGGGTTCGCTACAGTCTGGCATATGATGCAGTCACTATACCTAGGGATACCTTCAAGCTCTCTGCGCATAGGATGGAGCCCTTTCACCGGGTTCTCTACAGTTTGGCATATGACGCAGTCAGTATACCTAGAAATACCTTCGAGCTCTCTGCGCATAGGATGGAGTCCTTTCACCGGGTTCTCTGCAGTCTGGCATATGATAAAGTCAGTATACCTAGGGATACCTTTGAGCTCTATGCGCTTAGGATGGAGCCCTTTCACCGGGCTCTCTACAGTCTGGCATATAATGCAGTCAATATACCTAGGGGTACCTTGTAGCTCTCTACGCACAGGATGGACCCCTTTCACCGGGATCTCTAAAGTCTGGCATCTTATTCAGTCAGTATACCTAGGGGCGCCTTGTAGCTCTCTACGCCTAGGATGTAGCCCTTACACTTGCCTCTCTACAGTCTGGCATTTGATGCAGTCAGTATACCTAAGGATACCTTCAAGCTCTCTGCGCATAGGATGAAGCCCTTTCACCGGGTTCTCTACAGTTTGGCATATGATGCAGTCAGTATACCTAGAAATACCTTCGAGCTCTCTGCGCATATGATGGAGCCTTTTCACCCGGTTCTCTACAGTCTGGCATGTGTTGCAGTCAGTATACCTAGGGATACCTTCGAGCTCTCCGCGCATAGGATGGAGTCCTTTCAACGGGTTCTCTGCAGTCTGGCATATGATAAAGTCAGTATACCTAGGGATACCTTTGAGCTCTATGCGCTTAGGATGGAGCCCTTTCACCGGGCTCTCTACAGTCTGGCATCTGATGAAGTCAGTATACCTAGGGTTACCTTCGAGCTCTCTGCGCATAGGATGGAGGTCTTTCACCGGGTTCTCTACAGTCTGGCATCTGATGCAGTCAGTATACCTAGGGTTACCGGTACCTTGGAGCTCTATGCGCATACGATGGAGCCCTTTCACCGGGCTCTCTACAGTCTGGCATATAATGCAGTCAGTATACCTAGGGGTACCTTGTAGCTCTCTACGCACAGGATGGACCCCTTTCACCGGGATCTCTAAAGTCTGGCGTCTTATGCAGTCAGTATACCTAGGGATAACTTTGAGCTCTCTGCGCATAGGATGGAGTCCCTTCACCGGGTTCTCTACAGTCTGGCATATTATGCAGTCCGTATACCTAGGGGTACCGGTACCTTGGAGCTCTATGCGCATAGGATGGAGCCCTTTCACCGGGCTCTCTATTGTCTGGCAAATAATACAGTCAGTATACCTAGGGGTACCTTGTAGCTCTCCATGCATAGGATGGAGCCCTTTCACCGGGCCCTCTACAGTCTGGCATCTGATACAGTCAGTATACCTAGGCATACCTTCGAGCTCTCTGCGTATAGGATGGAGTCCTTTCACGGGGTTCTCTACAGTCTGGCATATGATGCAGTCAGTATACCTAGGGATACCTTCAAGCTCTATACGCATAGGATGGAGCCCTTTCACCGGGCTCTCTACAGTCTGGCATCTGATGCAGTCAGTATACCTAGGGATAACTGTGAGCTCTCTGGGCATAGGATGGAGTCCTTTCACCGGGTTCTCTACAGTCTGGCATATGATGGAGTCAGTATACCTAGGGGCACCTTGTAGCTCTCTACGCATAGGATGTAGCCCTTACACCGGCCTCTCTACAGTCTGGCATTTGATGCAGTCAGTATACCTAAGGATACCTTCAAGCTCTCTGCGCATAGGATGAAACCCTTTCACCGGGTTCTCTACAGTTTGGCATATGATGCAGTCAGTATACCTAGAAATACCTTCGAGCTCTCTGCGCATATGATGGAGCCTTTTCACTGGGTTCTCTACAGTCTGGCATATGATGCAGTCAGTATACCTAGGGATACCTTCGAGCTCTCTGCGCATAGGATAGAGTCCTTTCACTGGGTTCTCTACAGTCTGGCATCTGATGCAGTCAGTATACCTAGGGATAACTTTGAGCTCTCTGCGCATAGGATGGAGTCCCTTCACCGGGTTCTCTACAGTCTGGCATATTATGCAGTCAGTATACCTAGGGGTACCGGTACCTTGGAGCTCTATGCGCATATGATGGAGCCCTTTCACCGGGCTCTCTACAGTCTGGCATATAATGCAGTCAGTATACCTAGGGGTACCTTGTAGCTCTCTACGCACAGGATGGACCCCTTTCACCGGGATCTCTAAAGTCTGGCATCTTATGCAGTCAGTATACCTAGGGATAACTTTGAGCTCTCTGCGCATAGGATGGAGTCCCTTCACCGGGTTCTCTACAGTCTGGCATATTATGCAGTCAGTATACCTAGGGGTACCGGTACCTTCGAGCTCTCTGTGCATAGGATGGAGTCCTTTCACCGGGTTCTCTACAGTCTGGCATATGATGGACTTAGTATACCTAGGGGCACCATGTAGCTCTCTACGCATAGGATGGAGTCCTTTCACCGGGTTCTCTACAGTCTGGCATATGATGCAGTCAGTATACATAGGGATACCTTCAAGCTCGATACGCATAGGATGGAGCCCTTTCACCGGGCTCTCTATAGTCTGGCATCTGATGCAGTCAGTATACCTAGAGGTACCTTGTAGCTCTCTACCCATAGGATGGAGCCCTTTAACCGGGATCTCTTAAGTCTGGCATCTTATGCAGTCAGTATACCTAGGGATACCTTCGAGCTCTCTGCACGTAGGATGGAGTCCTTTCACCGGGTTCTCTCCAGTCTGGCATCTGATGCAGGTAGTATACTTAGGGGTACCGGTACCTTGGAGCTCTATGCGCATAGGATGGAGCCCTTTCACCGGGCTCTCTACAGTTTGGCATATGATGCAGTCAGTATACCTAGAGGCACCTTGTAGCTCTCTACGCATAGGATGGAGCCCTTTCACCTGGTCCTCTACAGTCTGGCATCTGATGCAGTCAGTATACCTAGGAATAACTTCGAGCTCTCCGTGCATAGGATGGAGTCCTTTCACCGGGTTCTCTACAGTCTGGCATATGATGCAGTCAGTATACCTAGGGGTACCTTGTAGCTCTCTACGCACAGGATGGACCCCTTTCACCGGGATCTCTAAAGTCTGGCGTCTTATGCAGTCAGTATACCTAGGGATAACTTTGAGCTCTCTGCGCATAGGATGGAATCCCTTCACCGGGTTCTCTACAGTCTGGCATATTATGCAGTCAGTATACCTAGGGATACCTTCGAGCTCTCTGCGCATAGGATGGAGTCCTTTCAACGGGTTCTCTGCAGTCTGGCATATGATAAAGTCAGTATACCTAGGGATACCTTTGAGCTCTATGCGCTTAGGATGGAGCCCTTTCACCGGGCTCTCTACAGTCTGGCATCTGATGAAGTCAGTATACCTAGGGTTACCTTCGAGCTCTCTGCGCATAGGATGGAGGTCTTTCACCGGGTTCTCTACAGTCTGGCATCTGATGCAGTCAGTATACCTAGGGGTACCGGTACCTTGGAGCTCTATGCGCATAGGATGGAGCCCTTTCACCGGGCTCTCTACAGTCTGGCATATAATGCAGTCAGTATACCTAGGGGTACCTTGTAGCTCTCTACGCACAGGATGGACCCCTTTCACCGGGATCTCTAAAGTCTGGCGTCTTATGCAGTCAGTATACCTAGGGATAACTTTGAGCTCTCTGCGCATAGGATGGAATCCCTTCACCGGGTTCTCTACAGTCTGGCATATTATGCAGTCAGTATACCTAGGGGTACCGGTACCTTCGAGCTCTCTGCGCATAGGATAGAGTCCTTTCACCGGGTTCTCTACAGTCTGGCATATGATGGACTTAGTATACCTAGGGGCACCATGTAGCTCTCTGCGCATAGGATGGAGTCCTTTCACTGGTTTCTCTACAGTCTGGCATTTGATGCAGTCAGTATACCTAGGGGTACCGGTACCTTGGAGCTCTGTGCGCATAGGATGGAGCCCTTTCACCGGGCTCTCTACAGTCTGGCATATGATGCAGTCAGTATACCTAGAGGCACCTTGTAGCTCTCTACGCATAGGATGGAGCCCTTTCACCTGGTCCTCTACAGTCTGGCATCTGATACAGTCAGTATACCTAGGGATACCTTCGAGCTCTCTGCGCATAGGATGGAGTCCTTTCACCGGGTTCTCTACAGTCTGGCATATGATGCTGTCAGTATACCTAGGGATACCTTCGAGCTCTCTGCGCATAGGATGGAGTCATTTCACCGGGTTCTCTACAGTCTGGCATATGATGCAGTCAGTAAACCTAGGGATACCTTCAATCTCTCTGCGCATAGGATGGAGTCCTTTCACTGGCCTCTCTACAGTCTGGCATATGATGCAGTCAGTATACCTAGGGATACCTTCAAGCTCTCTGCGCATAGGATGGGGTCCTTTCACCGGGTTCTCTACAGTCTGGCGTATGATGCAGTCAGTATACCTAGGGATACCTTTAAGCTCTAAACGCATAGGATGGAGCCCTTTCACCGGGCTCCCTATAGTCTGGCATCTGATGCTGTCAGTATACCAAGGGATACCTTCGAGCTCTCTGCGCATAGGATGGAGTCCTTTCACCGGGTTCTCTACAGTCTGGCATATGATGCAGTCAGTATACCTAGGAATAACTTCAAGCTCTATACGCATAGGTTGGAGCACTTTCACCGGCCTCTCTACAGTCTGGCATATGATGCAGTCAGTATACCTAGGGATACCATCAAGCTCTATACACATATGATGGAGCCCTTTCACCGGGCTCCCTATAGTCTGGCATCTGATGTTGTCAGTATATCTAGGGATACCTTTGAGCTCTCTGTGCATAGGATGGAGTCCTTCACCGGGTTCTCTACAGTCTGGCATATTATGCAGTCCGTATACCTAGGGGTACCGGTACCTTGGAGCTCTATGCGCATAGGATGGAGCCCTTTCACCGGGTTCTATACAGTCTGGCATATGATGGACTTAGTATACCTAGGGGCACCATGTAGCTCTCTACGCATAGGATGGAGTCCTTTCACCGGGTTCGCTACAGTCTGGCATATGATGCAGTCACTATACCTAGGGATACCTTCAAGCTCTCTGCGCATAGGATGGAGCCCTTTCACCGGGTTCTCTACAGTTTGGCATATGACGCAGTCAGTATACCTAGAAATACCTTCGAGCTCTCTGCGCATAGGATGGAGTCCTTTCACCGGGTTCTCTGCAGTCTGGCATATGATAAAGTCAGTATACCTAGGGATACCTTTGAGCTCTATGCGCTTAGGATGGAGCCCTTTCACCGGGCTCTCTACAGTCTGGCATATAATGCAGTCAATATACCTAGGGGTACCTTGTAGCTCTCTACGCACAGGATGGACCCCTTTCACCGGGATCTCTAAAGTCTGGCATCTTATTCAGTCAGTATACCTAGGGGCACCTTGTAGCTCTCTACGCCTAGGATGTAGCCCTTACACTTGCCTCTCTACAGTCTGGCATTTGATGCAGTCAGTATACCTAAGGATACCTTCAAGCTCTCTGCGCATAGGATGAAGCCCTTTCACCGGGTTCTCTACAGTTTGGCAAATGATGCAGTCAGTATACCTAGAAATACCTTCGAGCTCTCTGCGCATATGATGGAGCCTTTTCACCCGGTTCTCTACAGTCTGGCATGTGTTGCAGTCAGTATACCTAGGGATACCTTCGAGCTCTCCGCGCATAGGATGGAGTCCTTTCAACGGGTTCTCTGCAGTCTGGCATATGATAAAGTCAGTATACCTAGGGATACCTTTGAGCTCTATGCGCTTAGGATGGAGCCCTTTCACCGGGCTCTCTACAGTCTGGCATCTGATGAAGTCAGTATACCTAGGGTTACCTTCGAGCTCTCTGCGCATAGGATGGAGGTCTTTCACCGGGTTCTCTACAGTCTGGCATCTGATGCAGTCAGTATACCTAGGGTTACCGGTACCTTGGAGCTCTATGCGCATACGATGGGGCCCTTTCACCGGGCTCTCTACAGTCTGGCATATAATGCAGTCAGTATACCTAGGGGTACCTTGTAGCTCTCTACGCACAGGATGGACCCCTTTCACCGGGATCTCTAAAGTCTGGCGTCTTATGCAGTCAGTATACCTAGGGATAACTTTGAGCTCTCTGCGCATAGGATGGAGTCCCTTCACCGGGTTCTCTACAGTCTGGCATATTATGCAGTCAGTATACCTAGGGGTACCGGTACCTTCGAGCTCTCTGCGCATAGGATGGAGTCCTTTCACCGGGTTCTCTACAGTCTGGCATATGATGGACTTAGTATACCTAGGGGCACCATGTAGCTTCTGCGCATAGGATGGAGTCCTTTCACCGGTTTCTCTACAGTCTGGCATCTGATGCAGTCAGTATACCTAGGGGTACCGGTACCTTGGAGCTCTATGCGCATAGGATGGAGCCCTTTCACCGGGCTCTCTACAGTCTGGCATATGATGCAGTCAGTATACCTAGAGGCACCTTGTAGCTCTCTACGCATAGGATGGAGCCCTTTCACCTGGTCCTCTACAGTCTGGCATCTGATAAGTCAGTATACCTAGGGATACCTTCGAGCTCTCTGCGCATAGGATGGAGTCCTTTCACCGGGTTCTCTACAGTCTGGCATATGATGCTGTCAGTATACCTAGGGATACCTTCGAGCTCTCTGCGCATAGGATGGAGTCCTTTCACCGGGTTCTCTACAGTCTGGCATATGATGCTGTCAGTATACCTAGGGATACCTTCGAGCTCTCTGCGCATAAGATGGAGTCATTTCACCGGGCTCTCTACAGTCTGGCATATAATGCAGTCAGTATACCTAGGGATACCTTCAAGCTCTCTGCGCATAGGATGGAGTCCTTTCACCGGGTTCTCTACAGTCTGGCGTATGATGCAGTCAGTATACCTAGGGATATCTTTAAGCTCTAAACGCATAGGATGGAGCCCTTTCACCGGGCTCCCTATAGTCTGGCATCTGATGCTGTCAGTATACCTAGGGATACCTTCGAGCTCTCTGCGCATAGGATGGAGTCCTTTCACCGGGTTCTCTACAGTCTGGCATATGATGCAGTCAGTATACCTAGGAATACCTTCAAGCTCTATACGCATAGGTTGGAGCACTTTCACCGGCCTCTCTACAGTCTGGCATATGATGCAGTCAGTATACCTAGGGATACCATCAAGCTCTATACGCATAGGATGGAGCCCTTTCACCGGGCTCCCTATAGTCTGGCATCTGATGTGGTCAGTATATCTAGGGATACCTTTTAGCTCTCTGTCCATAGGATGGAGTCCTTCACCGGGTTCTCTACAGTCTGGCATATTATGCAGTCCGTATACCTAGGGGTACCGGTACCTTGGAGCTCTATGCGCATAGGATGGAGCCCTTTCACCGGGCTCTCTATTGTCTGGCAAATAATACAGTCAGTATACCTAGGGGTACCTTGTAGCTCTCCATGCATAGGATGGAGCCCTTTCACCGGGCCCTCTACAGTCTGGCATCTGATACAGTCAGTATACCTAGGCATACCTTCGAGCTCTCTGCGTATAGGATGGAGTCCTTTCACGGGGTTCTCTACAGTCTGGCATATGATGCAGTCAGTATACCTAGGGATACCTTCAAGCTCTATACGCATAGGATGGAGCCCTTTCACCGGGCTCTCTACAGTCTGGCATCTGATGCAGTCAGTATACCTAGGGATAACTGTGAGCTCTCTGGGCATAGGATGGAGTCCTTTCACCGGGTTCTCTACAGTCTGGCATATGATGGAGTCAGTATACCTAGGGGCACCTTGTAGCTCTCTACGCATAGGATGTAGCCCTTACACCGGCCTCTCTACAGTCTGGCATTTGATGCAGTCAGTATACCTAAGGATACCTTCAAGCTCTCTGCGCATAGGATGAAGCCCTTTCACCGGGTTCTCTACAGTTTGGCATATGATGCAGTCAGTATACCTAGAAATACCTTCGAGCTCTCTGCGCATATGATGGAGCCTTTTCACTGGGTTCTCTACAGTCTGGCATATGATGCAGTCAGTATACCTAGGGATACCTTCGAGCTCTCTGCGCATAGGATAGAGTCCTTTCACTGGGTTCTCTACAGTCTGGCATCTGATGCAGTCAGTATACCTAGGGGTACCGGTACCTTGGAGCTCTATGCGCATATGATGGAGCCCTTTCACCGGGCTCTCTACAGTCTGGCATATAATGCAGTCAGTATACCTAGGGGTACCTTGTAGCTCTCTACGCACAGGATGGACCCCTTTCACCGGGATCTCTAAAGTCTGGCATCTTATGCAGTCAGTATACCTAGGGATAACTTTGAGCTCTCTGCGCATAGGATGGAGTCCCTTCACCGGGTTCTCTACAGTCTGGCATATTATGCAGTCAGTATACCTAGGGGTACCGGTACCTTCGAGCTCTCTGTGCATAGGATGGAGTCCTTTCACCGGGTTCTCTACAGTCTGGCATATGATGGACTTAGTATACCTAGGGGCACCATGTAGCTCTCTACGCATAGGATGGAGTCCTTTCACCGGGTTCTCTACAGTCTGGCATATGATGCAGTCAGTATACATAGGGATACCTTCAAGCTCGATACGCATAGGATGGAGCCCTTTCACCGGGCTCTCTATAGTCTGGCATCTGATGCAGTCAGTATACCTAGAGGTACCTTGTAGCTCTCTACCCATAGGATGGAGCCCTTTAACCGGGATCTCTTAAGTCTGGCATCTTATGCAGTCAGTATACCTAGGGATACCTTCGAGCTCTCTGCACGTAGGATGGAGTCCTTTCACCGGGTTCTCTCCAGTCTGGCATCTGATGCAGGTAGTATACTTAGGGGTACCGGTACCTTGGAGCTCTATGCGCATAGGATGGAGCCCTTTCACCGGGCTCTCTACAGTTTGGCATATGATGCAGTCAGTATACCTAGAGGCACCTTGTAGCTCTCTACGCATAGGATGGAGCCCTTTCACCTGGTCCTCTACAGTCTGGCATCTGATGCAGTCAGTATACCTAGGAATAACTTCGAGCTCTCCGTGCATAGGATGGAGTCCTTTCACCGGGTTCTCTACAGTCTGGCATATGATGCAGTCAGTATACCTAGGGGTACCGGTACCTTCGAGCTCTCTGCGCATAGGATGGAGTCCTTTCACCACGTTCTCTACAGTCTGGCATATGATGCAGTCAGTATACCTTGGGGCACCTTGTAGCTCTCTACGCATAGGATGGAGTTCTTTCACCGGGTTCTCTAAAGTCTGGGATATGATGCAGTCAGTATACCTAGGGATACCTTCGAGCTCTCTGCGGATAGGATGGAGCCCTTTCACCGTGCTCTCTATAGTCTGGCATCTGATGCGGTCATTATACCTAGGGATACCTTCGAGCTCTCTGCGCATAGGATGAAGTCCTTTCACCGGGTTCTCTACAGTCTGCCATATGATGCAGTCAGTATACCTTGGAGCTCTCTGCGCATAGGATGGAACCCTTCCACCGGGTTTTCTACAGTCTGGAATCTGATTCAGTTAACCTAGGGGTGCTTTGGAGTTTTCTACAAGAAATATGCAACTCTTCCACGTCTGACCTGGCCTTCTACATTCTGCGCAAGTGATGACCTACAATTACTACTTCAATGCATAAATAAGACATATGTTATATAAATAATTGGCAGAAAAAACGACTGGAGACTTAAACAATGGTTATTTATACCTTTCATCTCAGGTAATGTATTTGAATTCAGAAGTTTAACTAAAGTTATAACGATCCAGCCTGGGAAGTTTACAGTCCTAAATAACTTTGCAGAATGACTATATATTTTGTTTTTAATATGTCCCCTCTATTTGGTAAACATTGTAAGCAAGTTATGTTTCGCATTAGATTTTATAATATTCTAAATAACTAATCCAAAATTCAACTAAATGTAACATTTAATAAATAGACAGTAATACACAAAACTGCAGAAGCGAGCCTTAATCCAGTATATCTTCAATAACAGCCCAAAAGGAAATTAATTTGATCGGAGTTTAAAAATACAAAATCGATGTTTAAGATACCACAGGACTCTCGCTGGTCATATATAAATAGCAGGGGAGGAGTACATCACTCTCAATTAAGCGGTTAACACGGTAGAAGCCCATTTTCGTGATTTCTGAGTTTTGAAGGAATAAATTGCCACTTAAGCCACTTTGGTCCGCCAACCTTGTAGTCGACATCATGCAGCTCAGTGTTCGGGCGGGATGAACAAGTAGTGTTCCGCTTATAAGTTGAAATTTTACTTTATTATTGACAATAATGTAATGAAATCAACCAACAAATGTGTAGCTATAAATTGATATAATGCTATCGTAATACTAAGAGGATTAACCAATTCTGTGTGTAAAATCCAAAATCAAACCTCATGCTATTTGTTATATATACGAACTACAGTACCGTCATAGCATTTGCACACCACATGGTGTTATATTAGTGCATACACACTATTCAGTCCATGGTACTGCATATTTTATAATTTACATCATTTTTATAAAGGTAAATTTATCATGCAGAGACACAATGTTACATTGTTATAGGTTGTCTCAGAGGATTTGAAGTAAGATCAAATTAAATAAATTAGTAGACAAATTAGTAATTTTAAATAATCGAAAATACATTTTCATTCTACAATAAAATTAATAGAGGTTAATGCGAAATAACCTGTCATAATCATACAAATTAAAAAGTGAATTAGATTATTAAAACCCTACAAACAATTTGGGTCCAGTTAAAAGCAAATTTAAAATTTGGTCTCTTTCTCACGGTCTGGATTCAAGTTAATTGTTTTACTTTCTCGAGTTAAAGGACAAACAAATATTCGTCATACCTTATAAAGAGATGTTAGAGGATTCGGCTTCATGATCCTTTCTATTTCTTGATTTTCCTCTGTAAAACTAATTCCTGTTTTTGATGTCGTTATTGCCTAAATAATTTGAAAACAATCATACAGATATAAAAGAAGGAAATGTTTGCAAACTCGATTGTGTGCCACATTATAAAATATACCATAGGCCTATTATCAATCGTTAGTTAATTTAAATATAAAATAACGTTTTCTCTCTTTGTTCTTATGACATTAAGCTGATTATATTAGATAACACATATTACAAATTAACTACAAAAAGTCTCGACTTGTAATAAAAACGTTACAAGAAAGTTATAATGATATTAGTCAGATTTGACATTGAAGTAGCCATGACATTTAAACTTTTTACCGAGTAAAGAGATCATCAATAACTATACAATTGTGGGGGAGGAGGTAGAGAAAGAGCGAGCTGTATGCCCGGGAGCGAGAGAGTGAGAGAGCAGCAGCGCGGGGCGGGAGAGGGGGAGTGCAAGTGAACTTTCTCTATCTCTCTCGGTCAAGGTCACCTCCCCCCTCCACCGGTGTACCAGCCCGAAATACACAAAGGTCACGTGACCTCCAGCGCCAATCAGCACACGGCTACGGCTATCGCTACAATTACCGAACTCACTGACTATCTGACACTGAACAGTAGGCTGAATCATCAACGTGATCGTCACGCAACAAGCTATCACTATATCACGACGTGGCGAAAACGTTGCAGAGAAATGAAACGGCAATCAACCGAGATGTTATTTGATCATTTACCGATGTAGGAATAATTATGTAGCGTAATTTTATAGTATTTAAAGTAAAACTAACTATTACGTTTACATTTATGTTAGTTGCAAGATCACCCAAAACTAATATTCATGTTGTTTTACAAGAATACCAGTTCGTTAGTTACTAAGAAGAACTCTGAAGAAGAAGTCAACCAAATGTGTAATATTTATAAGCAAAATAGTCCAACATGTCATAAAAAGTGCCCAAAATGAGTCTGCGCTATGGAATATGAGGATTGGTTGTTCATTAAAGGCAGGCATTAGTTAATTCACAGCTGTGACCCGTTCTTTGAACGGGGATCTCGCAGTCACAAAAACCCAGATGTTATTGACAAGTTTACATACTGTATCATGAAACCGAATATCCATATGAATACCATTGGAACTTTGAATACCCGTGTGGTGGAGATCGAAGTGATTTTTGAAACGCGGATGGACCCATGTGTACAACCTACTTTCGCACAAAACTGCAATCTGTTCAGGTGTTTGATGGACTGGAACAAACATATCGACAGATACCTCCTCATATCACAGTATGGACTATTCACTGAAGTAGGCTTCCTATTCGTACATGTATATTACATATCATATTTA
Source organism: Allygus modestus (assembly GCA_963675035.1). NCBI lineage: Eukaryota > Metazoa > Arthropoda > Insecta > Hemiptera > Cicadellidae > Allygus > Allygus modestus. Next base: position 302,700,889 of record OY776111.1, read on the forward strand.
ATACAGGACTAGCGAATCCAGTTGCTCGAATTCGAGCAAATATTTTTCTACACTAAATTATCCAGTTAAAATCCAGTCATATATTGGTTTATATTATAATGGCAGTCCAAGAGTTAGCTTGAAGCAGCTGTCCTTGATTCTGTGCTGTGATGTATTATATAGTATCAACAGCTGATGTTATTTGATTTCTATCATTCAATAAGATTTAAATTGGAACTTTGAAATCCCAGGAGCTTTGAGCCCTGAAGGTGGATGTTTTATAGATCCCCAAAATACACATCTAGACGCTAAGCGCCTTTCAATAAAACACAAACCATGATTTAAGACAGTAGTTTCACCGGTAGCCCGATCACAAAAATCACCTTTTTTAATAAAGAGATTTGAATTGTAGATATTTGTTGTTTTTTTTGTGTGTAGACTAGACTGTTGTTAAAAATGGTATGCTCAACCAAAAAACCTGATTATGTATTTTTTTCTTGAATTGAGGCAATATAATGTTAAATGTAAAAAGATGGTTTAAACGTAGAAGGGTTTTCGTCATATTCTGTTAGTTTATTTAAATTAAGCATTAACTTTTTTCTATGTCTGGTATTTTTGTACAATGTTTCCAAACAAACGCAAGTATTTAATTATAAGATCGTTACATATCACTATTTCTATTATTCAGGTAGAGCGCACCATTCTACGTGCTTGTTGCCCCCTGATAAGTATAAGTTTGAAAATTATGAAGAGGCGAAGTGACAAAGAAAATCCGTCCTTTGTGGAAATGAAGGTGAATGGGCAGAGTGAAATCGCTTTCCGTCGAATCACAGCAGGTTCCTGTTGTAACCACGATTGTCAGACCTAGTTGTTGGGAAAGTCATTTTAAAATATTACAATTAATATAAAAGTAATGTCGTCTTTCTCTAACATTTGTGTGATTGAAAAATAATATTATAAAAGTGATATACGTATGTTTACAATGTTGAAAAGTCGTGTCGCTTTTAACTTTCATGATCGCCGCGTAATTCAAATATGTCCACGGTGAATTAGAGTGTAGTAGAGGTATAACATTAATCATTTTATGATATCCATAGAGTCATTAATTTGGAAACATGTTTACAAATATGACAGAAATGACGCATTTGAAGATGATACCTAGTGTTGGATAATATGAGGGTATGAAACTCAAATGACCACATCAATGTCTCTGTCGAAGCGTCATTAATGAGGTCCGGGAACTTGTAAAGCGCCTTGAACTTGGGTGAATCTCTTTACAACTGGAATTGTATCAACTGTAATTAATGCAAAAACTCTAAACGAATCTCCAGTTTTAAACATTTAGCATAGTCTTAATCATAAACTCAATTACAAAAGCAATATTAATCTCTCTGAATGAAATTTGTTTAAGAAGCATACAGAACAATGAATTGTAAATTAAATTGTATTAAAAAAACCTAATACGTCATGCGACTTGCTTTTTGCGCTTTTAATGCTCATAATGAAAATCTCTCTTAACGACGCATTTTCATTGGTCGATATTTGTTCTGATTTTCCTTTTAGGGAGATAAGGGTTGGGTATATGTAGTTTGTAATAATTATATCATGGAGCAACACTTTTACAGCCTTTCCTCTAAAGCCATCACAAGGATCTTGGAAAATAACCAGTAAAAGACGTGTATAAAATTACATATTTACTAATTTTATGGTATACTCAGCTAACTTTCCTGATTATTACAACTATTTTTTATTAATAACTAGCTGTTACCCGCAGGCTTCGCCCCGCAAGTGATTAATAAAAACTATGACAGTTGTGTGTGCTGCATTCTGTGGTTAGCCCGTGGAACTACTACGAATCAAGATCAGCTGTTTGTACTTTCATCAGTTCAAACAAAAACGAATGTTCATAAGGATGTCCATGGGGACTTTGTCGGGGTGTCTGGCGAAGCCCTAAAATCAGATCAGGATGAAAACCATTTAGTTTTACTATTTTATGCCTAAAGAATCAGTGCACAAAATTTCAACTCTCTGGGTAAATGGGAAGTAATAAAATTCGTGATGAGTGAGTGAGTGAGTCAGTGAGTGAGTGCTTCGCCTTTTATAATTAATAATTTACCGAATATTTCGAAAAATTACGTTAAGACCAAACTTTATATAGATATAAGATTTAAAATTAATGGAAGACACTTAAACTTTGGTAACTTGATTAAACTACCAAAAAAAATGAGTAATTTGATAAAACAATACAAACGAATCCAGTTCCTCGAATTTTACAAATTTGTTTCTGATTACCCAGCTCAAATTGTGTCGGATTAGCCTAAATTGTAATGTAATCCCAGAATTTATCTTAAAACAGCTGATCTTGTTTCCGTTCTTTAATTTGTTACTATCAACAGCTGTTAAATGTTCAGTTAAATTGATTTTCGTCATACTGCTTCAAAAACAGCTGTTTTCAACCCATGCATTGAGGTGCTAAAGTTGTTCTTTTTACTCCTACGATAAAAAGTATCAATATGATGTTATTTGTCGTCCTAGGCATCATCATTTAATGGCACTTTTCGGTCGACGTCATAAGCTATTAAATAAGGATTGAACGAATTATTGAACTTGTAAACAATGAAAACTTGTTTGACAGCTGTGTTTGTTTAGAATAGCAAGATCAAGATGGAAGCTAACTTTTAATGGTAAAAAAGTAAACAAAATTTAGTTTTTGTTAAATTATTATATTAATATTGTTTGCATCATGACACAAAATATAGTTCAACAATAGGACCAAAAGTGGCTTTTCGATACTCGCTCACTTTGTTAAACTTGAGCTCGTATCGAAAAGCGTCGCTTTTGGTTCTAGTGATGAAATATACGATTATATTCTACCATAAGACTAGCATTATATTGTTTTAAAGGTAAGGGCAAAGCCCTGAAAATGGAGGTTTCCAAAACCCAATAAGTTACACCTACACGTTCGAGGCTTTAAAATAACACAAAAACAAACAATTGAAGCCTAATAGTTTCACCAGTATCCTGGTCGCAAAACTCGGCTTATTCTTTTAATAAATAGATTACCAAAACAATAAAAACTAAATTAATGTTATATCATTTGTATTGATTATTCTCTTTTCCAATATGATTTACGGTATATCTGATCATCTTCTACTTACTTTTAGACAAATAACAAAAACAACGATTATTTTAGAAAGAATGTGGTGTTCGCTAAAGCCTTACTCAGAACATCCACTTGTTTCATAGAACATCATTTAAGTTATAAGCTGCAATCGATCACATAGGGCGTTGGGTTACAACAGATTGGGTACCATAGGCGACTGGATCTGCAGTGAACTGAAATCCGCAGCACTAGCGCGCGATCGCCGTTGAATGTGTGGGTAGAGGGAGAGATAGGGAGAGAGAGCGAGCATTCAAGTAAGGGAGAAGCCTCAACTTTGATATCATTTCTTATTTGTGTTAAATTTTTGTTGTTGCATTTTTACGATAAAAACTATAAGCTTCACAAGATATTAAAAAAAAACTCAAATTTTCTCCCATATATGAGGGGAAAAAATAACCAAAATCTTTGAATAATGATAAAACAAAATTCTGAGCTTCTCCCTCAAACTAAACAAATTATGGATATTCCCCCTTTTTTACTAAAATAAAAAAGTACAGGGATGACATAATGCAAAAAGTCAGTAACATTAAAAACGTATCAAATGTGCCTCATCGACATTAAACAAAATTTATACTTTTTATTTTCTTAGGAAACGTGTTCTAATTATTTGTATAAACAGGACTAATTATACATAATATTCGAGAGAAAGTTAAAGACGCTTGAAAATCCGTAAACTGTTTCCGTTCAAAACGGTAAGAATTATACAGGGTTAGACTGCAATTGTGCACTGTATTGAGGACATCAAAAGAGAGTGTATAGTCCCATGTCACCCAGATAATTTTCTCAACTATAGCTTCTGATCTATAGTGTCTTTGTTCATCAACCGCCTGACTATTCGCTGGGTACTTCGATGTTTTGTCCCGCCCCCGCACATCGGTGACCCACAAACGGCGACTTTCTCTCAATATGGAACGACGACTACACTTTCTTGAGAAAGTGAAATCCCTCGTAACCTGACCTTCGCCTCGTCCACTCTCGCTCTCATCTCTTCCCTAGTGGGAAACGATCCAAACTCTTCCCTTCTCTAGTAGTGAATCACTTGTTATATGGTTACGTGGGGTACATCAAACCAATCAATCGCACTGCTGACTGAACCTTATGTCCGTTTAATAAAAGAAAAATATAGAAAAAATATGTTTTATGTTTGATAGATACTACCTTGAGTTATCCCACTTCATGAGTCTGGATACAGCGATTGGAGGCAATAGTCTCTAAATTCATCTATTCAAATACCTACATCCTTTATGTCCTCTTTAGACAGGAGATTAAATGCTCTTCCCTTCTCAGACTTTCTCAATTGAAAGAGTATACAACCAACTATCGTGCAAGACAGCTCTCAACGAAGACCCAATGTTCGACTAAGGTCTCAAGAGGATGCAGCCAACTATCGTGCAAGACAGCTCTCAAAGAAGACCTAATGTTCGACTAAGGTCTCAAGACGATGCAGCCAACTATCGTGCAAGACAGCTCTCAACGAAGACCCAATGTTCGACTAAGGTCTCAAGAGGATGCAGCCAACTATCGTGCAAGACAGCTCTCAAAGAAGACCTAATGTTCGACTAAGGTCTCAAGACGATGCAGCCAACTATCGTGCAAGACAGCTCTCAAAGAAGACCTAATGTTCGACTAAGGTCTCAAGACGATGCAGCCAACTATCGTCCAAGACAGCTCTCAACGAAGACCTAATGTTCGACTAAGGTCTCAAGACGATGCAGCCAACTATCGTGCAAGACAGCTCTCAAAGAAGACCTAATGTTCGACTAAGGTCTCAAGAGGATGCAGCCAACTATCGTGCAAGACAGCTCTCAACGAAGACCCAATGTTCGACTAAGGTCTCAAGAGGATGCAGCCAACTATCGTCCAAGACAGCTCTCAAAGAAGACCTAATGTTCGACTAAGGTCTCAAGAGGATGCAGCCAACTATCGTCCAAGACAACTCTCAACGAAGACCTAATGTTCGACTAAGGTCTCAAGAGGATGCAGCCAATTATCGTCCAAGACAACTCTAAACGTGGACCTAATGTGTGGGTAATATCTCAAGAAAATCCCTTGGCATTTCATATTCGTTTGAAAAGAAAATTTGATATTTTAATTTACAAGTTTGAAATTGTATTACACCGACTGTTAAATGAGATCAAAATATATGTTTTCAGACTTAATTTTAGATAAGCTTTTACAGAAAAAATGGGTTTACAGTTTTAGTTTTCCTTGTGTAAAACAATATTTAACTCTTTTATAAAACAAACTCCTTTGCATTCCTTTCGCTGCTCGAAAGGAATGCAATTGATTCTATCGCTTAGGTTTGCAATGGAATGATAATCATAATACTACTGATTTTGTTTCGTCTCTAGAATTTTAAAACTTTAAAACCTAATCAAACTTTAATCTTCCTGGCTTTTGCTTTAATTCCATGGATTGTATTTCCTCGATTAATCGTTTAATTCCTCATTTGGAGTATGAAACGTTATTGTTAAAACTAAGCTTAGTAAGAAAACCTTAACGTGTGAATCTGCTCATTATCTAACTATCTTAGCATTAATTTTACGTTTATATATAGTAGGTTGTATAAGGGACTTCTGGTACTGAAATTAATCGATAAAGTTAGCAAGCTAGAGAAAACCTATAACGACTTCCGAAATCGTAATTATCTCTAGGAAGTATTAATACCCCCGTCGCAGCAAACATGCGTACTCAGCGAATTTCCAATGCAAAATATATGTCTTAATACCACATAAAGCCACATACAAAGTTTCATAAAAATATATTCACAAATAAGTGATATATACAATTTTAATTATTCTCCATAAGAATAAGATTGGGGTGAGTAAATAGGTTTGCTGAAACAAGGAACATAAAAAATTGGTTTCTATGCAAATATCAATATAACTCAACTAGGTGAAGCCACATACCTAGTTTCATCAATATACATTCATAAATAAGCGATATATCCCATTTTCATTAATCTCCATAAGAATAACATGGGGGCTGAGTACGCAGGTTTGCTGCTACGGGAACCTTTAGCAAAAATTTTCTTGAGCAAATATCAATAGACCACAACCAGATAAAGCCGTATTATATACCAAGTTTCGTCACTATACGTTCATAAAGAAGCGAGATATAATTTTTTCTTATTCTCCATAAGGATAACATTAGACAACGTAGTGTGTTTAGCACTTTCAATATCTTGGTAAACGATCGACGTAGATGAATGTTCAAAATACAAATTGTGTGTTTTTTAAGCTGAATCCAGTGATAAAACTTAAAATTTGACTATTTCAAAAATTATATGTAAAAAGTTCAAAAAACCCATTTTTGGGGTACAAACCCCCCCCCCAACTTACCCCTTTAGATAGAGCGATATGGCTGGTTTTCGAATTTAAAGTCATAAATTGTTGCTTTAAACGTTTATACCAAATTTCATCAAAATCGGACCTTTTTTACGAGAGTTATCGCACCCACGGACATACATATATATATAGATATATAGAAATTATATATATATATATATATATATATATATATATACAGTTTCGAACGAATTGCGTTTTTTGGGGTCTGGGGACCTCAAAACGAAAAGTTATCATGGTCTTGGGCCTAGGTCTTACAATGCCGACTACGGTAATAGCTTCTTCCCTATTGGGGAAATTCGCTAAAAGCAAGTTCATACTGCATAAAGAAGCAATTCAATTTATTTTCTGAGGACTCAGATAGCAGTTTTATCAGGGTGGAATGGATCGTCCGTTTCAACTATTGAAAGCGGATTATCAAAATGTGTTAAAGTGCGAGGGAATAACAGTACAGTAATTTTGCTAGATTTACAATAAAACTAAGGAGTTTTGAAAAAGATGGAAACTGAATGCTCACAGAATTCAAGAAACCATTAATAAATATTGATTTTATCACTATTCATATTATGCAATAAATATAAACGTAGAGTCAAACCTTCATGCAAAACATGTTATTATGATTTTATAGAAGTTTGTGGCAAAACTAATATTAAAATTAAATGTATTTAAGAAAATGTTGTAAAGGACATGTCAATATCATCTGATATCTAGGGGTAGTTTCAGGCTTAGGTATTAACCGTGAGAGTCAACTAACCTAATGCATATCAAGTATTTCTAGGCCAACGTTTCAAGAAAAAAAGTAAAAATTAATAATCATGAGTAGAAGGTCGAAATCGCAAGAAAGTGGAGAAAGATACTCTCACTTTCAAACTCTTACTTGAGCGGCGGCGGTCGCGTTGCAGCGAAATGTAACAATCTGAATGCAAAGGCGGCAAATAATACACAATAAATATGAAACTATGTATACTTCGGGATTGCTGGTCTGGTGGTAATATTTATTATGCACTGGTTGGTCAGTGCATCTTTTATTGTTGAAGATCTGAAAATAACAATTATTTTAAAATGTTGTCACCTAATAATACTATAGGTACGCTCTTATATCGAGTATGAGGATTGAGTTCACAGTTAACAATACAAACAAAATATTTCAATTTACAGTATACCTCATGGGCCCGCCATTATATCTGCAGCTTGACAATGACATACAAATCCAGAACATGACAAACAATGAGGCCTGAAATCTGTCAATCAGACAGACAAAGTGCATATGAAGTAGTTACTCACCCCTCAGTCTCACTAAGGGCTGTATCATATAGGTCCTCATAATAATATTAGCTGAAGATTTTCATAAATATAATATGTTGGCGACAATAAAGGTCCCCAATCAGTGAGAGCACGTGGTTTAAAAGTAGTTATTTACACTTTGGTCCCACTGGAGGATCCATCAGGATTGTTATTTTATTGTAGCTCAATATTGCTGTAAAGATATATATACGTATAAATACAGAACTTGAAGAACAATATGTTTTAAAATCAGTCAATTGGTTTTGAATGCCTAAATATTTTAAACTCTAGTCCAGAGGTTTTAATGTAACACATTACCTTACTGGGGGGGGGCTATGCCCCCCAGGCCTCCGATTGTTATTGTAGCTTGATACTGTTGTTCAAATACATAGCCTATAATTGCAGAACTTAAAAAACAATGAGGCTTAAATCAGTCAATTTGTGTTTAAGAAGAATAATTGCCTTATTTTAAAAAGAAAGGAAAAGTAGTATCTAATGTTAAATATAATCTAGTAATTAAAACTCTTTGACCCACTTCTTAGAACCCACCAGTCATTGTTTCAAAGTTCAAAATTTTGTATACATCTTAAAATATACAAATGGATCCCTATTGCCCTTGGTCACGCCATTACTTGAGAATTAGTGGACCAAATTGAATAATTATGTTTTGTTGTGCTCGTTTATGTCAGGACAATGTTCTTATAAAAGACAATTTTTAATCCGACCTAAGGGCTCTGCCCCACAGGCCTTCAAATTCCCCATTGATTTGATCTAAGTTCAGTTAGTTACTCCAAGCAGCTATAAACATACAGACTAAACCTAAATCTGTCCTTTAGTTGTTGTTAGTGGATTTACAAAAGGAATGTTGTTGATAATGAACATGGGCTCTTATGAGAGCTAAAAATTAAAACTGATTTCTTATTAGAAACAACACATCTAAAATAAACAAAGATATTGATGACAGTAGTGTATGTAAAATCTTTCAATTTAATATTAAAACAGTTACAATTGGAACAGTAGTTTTTGCTAGTAGATTTGCATAAAGAATTTTGTAAAAAATCTTAATCGGGCTGTTTCGGGAGCGCAAAGTATTTTGTATTAAGAAAAATCTATACTTATAATGGTTGTGCGTGTGTATGTGTATGTTCCAGGGGATTTTGAAAACGCCTACTCAAAACAGCTCTGGACCATAATGTTGTAGAGGACCAACAAATTGTAGATACTGTAGATACTTTTAGCGAATTTCCCCTATAGGGAAGAAGCTATTACCGTAGGTCTCATGGTAAGACTTAAGCCCGAGACCATGATAACTTTTCATTTTGAGGTCCCCAGATGCCAAAAACACCATTCGTTCAAATTTTTATATATGTATATATATATATATATATATATATATATATATATATATATATATATATATTATATATTTATATATATATATATATGTGTGTCCGTAAGCACGATAACTCTCGTAAAAAGATCCGATCTTAATGAAATTTGGTACAAGTTTGTAAAGTACCATTTATTTGAACGAGTTCGAAAACCAGATGAATCGCACCATCCGAAGGGGGGTTTTGGGGGGTTTTGTACCCCAAAAATGTGTTTTTTGGAGTTTTCACAATTAATTTTAATTTAAATCAAATTTTAATTTATACCATTGAATTCAGCTTAAAAAACAAACAATTTGGTATTTTGATCATTGCTCTACGTCAATTGGTTACCGAGATATTGAAAGTGCTAAACACAGTACGTTGTCTAATGTTATTCTTATGGAGAAAAAGAAAAATTGTATATCTCGCTTATTTATGAACATAAACTGGCGAAATTTGGTATATGGCTTGATCTGGTTATGGTTTATTGTTGTTTGCACAAAAAAATTTTTCGCCTATGGCTCCTGTAGCAGCAAACCTAGGTACTTGGTCCCCATGTTATTCTTATGGAAAATACTTAAAATGTTATATATCGCTTATTTATGAATGTATATGGATGAAACTTGGTATGTGACTTCACTAAGATGAGTTCTATTGATATTTGCATAAAAACCCATTATTTTGTGTTCCTTGTTGCAGCAAACCTGCGTACTCATCCCCAATGTTATTCTTATGGAGGATAATTAATATTTTAAATATCGCTTGTTTGTGAATACATTTCTTATGAATCCTGTTAAGTTTTATAATGTGTTATGTTATATATTCATTGGAAATTCGCTGAGTATGCAGGTTTGCTGTGACGGGGGTATTTTGCTTTTCCTCCAGACCTCAGGACTCTGCCCGAATGGCATCAAAAGCCACCATGTTATTCTTATTGAGAAACGGTTTTGGTCTAACGGCTTCTCAAACTTGCTCCTGGACCTTAACACATTGTTGGGGGACTAAAAGACTGGATATTTGTTTCAGTGCTTAGTGCGATTTCCATAAATTCCTTACAATGGTTGTTCACGGCAATACATGTTTAAGTATTAGTGGAATCAAAATTTGTTATCTGGAAAAATTATAAGACAATATCTTTTGAGACCGAATATAACTGAAATCTAAATAACGAAACCAGGTTATACTTTCATAAGTGGAACGATATAAAAAACCGAATGAAATTGTTCGATAGGGTATAACGATTTAGGTTATTCGGTTATGGTTTCGGTTAGGCCTATTAAGGTTTCGGTTATTTAGGTTTCAGTTAGGCCTACCGTAAAACAGGCTTGACCTAGACACTTTTTTTACTATTTTTAGGTTAGTGCCTTCCCATTAACGATGTCACCAATAAAAACCAGACCATTGTAAAGTGTGTGTACTATTCACTATATCCATTTACCTTTAGCCTAACTTATATATTATTATGTTGGATGTTATTAAAACAAAAATAAAAAATAAAGAAAGTGTCCGGGTTAACCTCCACAAACGATCTTGAACCGGACACCCACCTAACTAACATTAAACATATAAACTAACCTCCCCTGTCCGTAGTTGGACGGTGTTTTGAGGTCTGCTGATGCCTTTGAACCAATCAAGGCATAAAAGTAAAATAAATAAAAACTTGTTACGGGTTGGGGATTTTATTCTATGCAACTAAAATGAAACTAAATAAAGAACCGTAAGGGAAAAAGACGTTTAAAATACAGTATGAAACATGGGGCCCATTAAGTTATATTTTCCACTGGCATGATCACTTATGGGCGATTTAGGCGAGGAATACTTTTTCGCCGCTGCTCTTATAAACAATACTGTATCAGAGCTAAAAACCACAATGTCGTTATTAGTTATGGCCGGAATACTGTGTTTAAGGCAGGGAAAAGTCGTAACGGTTGACATCCACGGAGTATAATTAAAGTGTCTGGGTCAAAACTGGAATAGGCCTGTCGTAAATGTGAAACTTTTTTCATATAAGTTGTTTATCTCTTTAAATAGCATGGCATTATGCCGCACTTAAATTTCGAATAAAAATATGCCTTATTCACGAAAACAATCGGACAAACGTGAAACAAATTACATATCTTAGTTAGACACAATAATTTATTTTTGTGAAAAGTCGTCAGTTATAAACGATTAGAGCATGCCTCGTTTAAAAAAATGTAGGCCTACCTATAACGAACGACTGCTCAACTTTGCAGGTTAGTTTAGAAATATTTAATTTTACAAATATGTACCTGTCCGGGTCTAGCCGGTTTTACGATACGCTATGTTATGTTTCAGTTTAGGTGTCTTGAAATTTGTCCAGATAACAAACGTTGGTTCCAATATTACTTTTAAACATGCATTGTCAGGAACAACATTATCATGTTATGTTTGTTTATTCATTTTTATTTTAAGTTTAATTGAATAACAAACTAAACTAAACAAACATGACGTAGGTACGGTAATTACAAACATAAAAGCTATTAAATATTAATCAGTGTTAAAAATATCAACCTAATTAATATACCATAGCCTATCAAACAATTCCATTTGGTTATTTATTTTGTTCAATTTATGAAAGTATACCCGAGCCGAGTAAGATCGAAACCTTATTGGATTCACCTGGGTAAATTAAATGTAAGTTAAAAGTCATAGCCTATTTTGCATTTAAAATTTGTATCACTTACCCGTGGTTCTGGAAAAAACAAATGTGATTTCCAAACTCTAGAGGTAAATTTAGATTAGGTTAGTTAAATTAAATTGATCATTCTCAATCGAAAAGTAGGCCTAGGATGAACTTGTGCCAAAAGGCACAATTATCCAGAGACTTAAGTTTTACCTTACGGAACAGTTTTGGAAAATGTTTATTTTAGATAAAAATGAAGAAATATAGACAAAAATTTGATTAAAACAGTGGTGTATGGACATCATAAATTATGCCTAGAAAATTCAAATCGATAGGCATACCTTACAAATTTTAACCTCCAAAAAAAGGACCTAACATATTGAGTTTGCCTTATTGCCTGATTGAGTTTGAATAAACAATTATGTAGGGCAGTTCTGGTAATGCAATTTTCATTTTTGTAGGAAAATAAATTTATATTAAACTTAAGTTTTCAATCTGAAAAAAGGAAATAGGCTAGACCCAGAATATGGTGAAAACCAATGTGCCACATTAAATTTTAATAACATATCATCATAGTTAAAAGCACGATGTATAGCTATAGTTTGTTATTTTTTCTGTTCTTGCAAATGTCATTATTGTCATATTGTAAAGTTGCATTAGTGAAAGCCGTCAATAATTAAATAAATAACCAAAACATCTAATTTTATTTGGTAACTTACCGTACGTTTTATTAGCGAGGTAATAATTTGTTGAACAAATTAAGACTTTCTACTGTTAATGAGTGGAAATTATAATGTAAATAATTGCATATATTAGCGTTTAATCACTTTAATCACGTAAGAAGGAGGTTTATCACTTTAAAACTTTTCTTGCTGACATCTTTCCTTTCAGTTATTTTGTCGTCTGGAGTCTGGAGTGGCCATAGTACAGCGCTCGGCCTGAATTTTTTTACATAGAGTACGGTCCCAATAAAGTTATTAATTATAATAGTATTAAAAATAAGAATGCATCTTTTAGTAGAAAATAAAATATACATACAACTTTTAAAAGCTAATAATATTTAAACCTCAGTTTTTGTGTTTCAAGTTACGAAAAGTAGTTTTTTCCCCTAGTCAACATAAACATGAATAACTACAGTTCTGTATTGAATCTATGGCACTGTTACTTACGTTACTCTATAATTGAAACATAGACGTTGGCTAAATATCAAAGATTCAAGTACCACTAAAATGGCTCCCAATGTTAATCTTATGGGGTAAAAAAATAGATTTGTTTTAAAGAAAATGTTATTATTACTGAACCAAATATTCCCAATAACGAACTCGACCGAGATTTCGTACTATAGAATCTATCTCTAAAGTTTGAAGTGGCTCTGTAGAGGCATTTTTGGGTTATTTTCGTCACAGACACGCCAGTTCGAGTTGATTCTCTTACCAGTCTAAGCAGTAAAGTTATGAATAAGGATTTTCCCTCACTTCGTTCACTCAATCCAAAACATCAATATTTGCATTTACTCTGTGTTACATCCGCATGGAACATACTGTAGGGAAGTAAACGCTAAAAATAAAAAAATCGATTAGTTTTTTTTATATTTATTTTGTTATACTCAACCAGTATTGGAGTTAAAATGTTAGGCTAAACATGGCTTCAAACATTTTAATAGTGATAAAATTGTAATTAAGAATAATATAAAAAGTACCTTCTTTTCAACGCTCAGCGAGTATGTTATGATAAAACATAGAAATAACTATTTAACAGGAAAAGTAAAAATTGTAGTGACAGCAGGAGAGTTAAATGTTAGGCGGATATGCTTCGCTTCATATTAAGTAACGAGGAGACCAAGCAATGCTCGGTGATATTTGATTAGTTTCTTGGGTGAAAAATATGTCTATATGCGATAATTCAATGGTTCTAGTCACTGTTTTCAATAAATCTCTTGTTGATACTTTACCATGTGTAAGTTCTACTTTTGCAGTTCACTGGTTATTTATTCACAACCATAAATCATACCATAACCATAGATTGATTTGAAACTCGTCAAGCCCAATGTTAAAATTTCTAACTTTCAAATGAATATTCGAAAATAAATTTTGCAAAAAAACAGATATTGCTCGTATTACAGTATGTGATTTTTGCCTATGCAAAATCCAGGATAGATTTGCAACATTTTCTAGGGAAGCTCAGGAAGTTTGTGTAGTTTATTAAACTCTTACCCCTATAGAAAGTTACTCATTTGGTAAATTGATTTTCCGTGTTAAGTTTCCGGAAGGCTAAAGGGCCCTATAAATATTGTAAATGACACACAAATCCATTTAGATCTGTTATGAAGGGTCGAAGATCTTTGTTTAATCTGTTTTTAACTGTTTTAAAGAAAATATTTTGAAGTATTGATGAGGGATCGAACGATGATTGGTGAAGGTCATATTAAGTTTGTTTAACAGACCTGTAGGTGGTGTTTAAACATGTTAAAATGAATCTTAATTGCATTAATAATACTAAACAAATTGTAAACGTCTATAAAATTTACATTCCAAGTGTTTTTAAACGTGTTACTGGCTTTTACCCAAGGTTTTAGGTTTTTATGATGTTGACCAAATACGACAAACTTATTGACATCTCGATATAGACATTCTCTCATATTTATCTTACCAATTTTAAATTAAAATCATTTTAGAGTTCCCAAAGTTAATCGTTATTCAGTACAGTCCGAATCTTGATATTGCATCCAAGAAGTCCCCCCATAGCGGTAGTGTCTGCAAGATTTCGATGGGGTTATTTGACAATAATTTTGTTTTAGTTTTGGATTTCGAGGGTTTCATGCATTTAAGATAGAGAAAATTAAGCCCAACCCTTCCAGACTGATGTACATGGTAGATGTTCTGTATTTTTCACACGAGAAGCCAAAATCACCGGTTTCCTGCAGTATTTTTCGCACGCATGTCACGCACGCTAGGCGTGGTGCACGGTGCGCGGTGTGTGCCCAGTGACCCAGTAGGCCCGTGCCCGGTACAGACCCCACTTCCTTCCGGTGAATGCCCAAACAGCGGAAAATTGATGTCGGACTCCCGTGGGCAGCAGGGGTGTGCCAACCAACAACGTACAACTCTAACGTCGTCGTTCGCCGCTTACCATTCTTTGTATTACACCTCTAACAGTTTGCATAATATACGGTTTGGAACTAAAACTATGAAGTCATGAAACTGTTGGCGTTTCTACCTGTAAGAAGCCGGTGGCTGGAGCCCTTTCTAACAGTTTATCGTATTGCAAATAAAACCCAAGTTATAAAAATATATCGGTGTGAAATAAGTTGAAATTTACTTCTAAGAGTTTTACATGATAGAAATAACCTGATTAATAAACATTTCTCGCGTGGCCCGGGGCAGCGGAGAGATTCGAAGTACTGTAATCACACACCGACGACGCGACGTTATAAAAACTACAATATACAATGTCATATTTCATGGGAATCAGTAATGTCAAATCAACTTGCATCTTAGAATAGAATAGAATATAATAGAATATTTTTATTTTCTCATGATACATAACGAAAATACATAGTTGTTACTTTATTTAAAATTATGCAGCTTGTTTGTAACTTAAATAAATAATAAATGGCCATTTTACTTGTCAGGCTGACATAAAAATAAAATATTGAGAAAACAATAGGGCCTCTTAAGGCCTGTTGTGAGGTTCCATCACTTAAATTAAAATAAGATAAAGTAAAGTAAGCGAACAGAAATGATCGAAATATAATAAACACAATTGTCTCAGACAACCTATGTGTATAAAAAATAAATACAAAATTAAATATTTTACGTGCCTTATTTACTCACATAAACACTGAAATTAAGCATGGGCTCAATGCATAAAAACTAATTACAGAAAATAAATAAAACTGTATTTGTATATTCATATAATCTATCATATAAATTATACATGTATTATAAAATTCTAAGGTTTACTCTTTCAAACCGCGCACCGCACTTGTGCCACCAGGCGGCTCATGGCCCTCCCCGGAGGCTTGCCTCCGGAGTTGGGTCTCCCCAGGTGCCGTCAAAGCTCATTGCATGCAATGCATAGTCCCTGTGTGGCATAGTCCTCCAAAGTGCACCCTTATAAATTTACTTAGCTATAATATCAAAAATATAACTATTGCTGAATTTGAAATAAAAAACCAATATCCTCTAGTTGAAATAACCATTTCCTTAATCTAATTAAAAACAATTTAATATTAAATGCAATCTTTACATTTTCAGGAAGTTTATTAAACAGTTTCGGAGCTATAAAATTGAAAGTTTTTGTAAAAAATGTATTGGTTGGCTTGGGAATAAAAAACTGGTTAGCTTTTCTTAATTTTTTTCTATACTCATTTTTTTTCATTTTGAGGCATATTTCCACTTTTACTGTAGAAAAGTTTCAGAACTTTATAAACATAAATATATTTAAACGGAAGAATTCTCTGACTTATGAAAAGAGGTTTTGATGGTTCATATCTGTTTTTGTATGAAATCAATCTTAAAATATGTTTCTGCTGCAAATATAATGGTTTAGTATATGACTCATAGGTATTACCCCAAAATACTATGCCGTAATCGATTCTACTTTGTACCAAAGCAAAATATAAGATACGCAGAACTTTACTATTAGTGAGATCCTTTAAAAAGTAAAAATATCTTATTGCATTGTTGATCTTATTCTTGAGTTTTGTTATGTGAATTTTCCATCCTAGCTCACTGTCAACATGCAGTCCTAGGTATTTTATATCGCCAATTTGATCTACAACAGCACATTTTAATGTACATATCGTGTGCTTATTTAAGCAATCAGCACACTTATACATAATCCTGTCACTAAATTTTATATTTTTCTTGAGGTTGAAATTAATGTATTTTGTTTTTTCGGCACTCAACATTAGCCGGTTCACAGTGAACCACCATTGGAGCAAGGTCTTTGTTCATTGCCTGCTGAACTATTTTCCAATTATTTTCAGAGTAACATAATGCTGTGTCGTCAGCAAATGAGGTTAGATTTCCTTGAAAATTGGCTTCACAAAGATCATTTATGTATATTAAAAACAAAATAGCCCCTAAAACAGAACCTTGGGGAATCCCATTTTTAATAACTCCCATTTCACTTAACACTAAATTAATCCTAACGCACTGTTTTCTATCTAGTAGATAGCTCTTGAACCATTCGTAAGCTGTTTCCCTAATACCATTATTGTACAGCTTTTGTAACAAAATAGTATGATCCACAGTGTCAAAAGCTTTTTTTATATCAAGGAAAAGCCCACTTACACTTTTATTTTCATTTATACCTTTATATACATCAGTCATAAAATTTAACAAAGCGTTCTCGGTATTCATTCCGGCTCTAAATCCAAATTGCTTAATACTAAAACACTTGGTACTTTCTAAAAATGATAACAATTTTTTCTTCATTAATTTCTCAAATATCTTGGAAATCATGACAGCCTATAATTATTACATTGTGATTTTAAACCAGCCTTAAAAATAAGAATAACTACTGCATTTTTTAAAGTAGACGGAAAAATTCCACTTGTAAAGCTTAAATTGACTATAAATAAAAGCACCTGCGAAATCGTTGAAGCAATTTCTTTAATTAGCAGAGAACTAATTCCATCAATACCTGGAGAAGCATTATTTTTTAGAGAATTTATGGTTGAGCGCAATTCATCAGGTAGAACTGGCTCAATAAACATTGATCTAACCTGGTTTTTTACAGGAAATACATTTTTGTAATGTAAAGAATAAAACATGTAAAATGTACCCAGCAACTTATTTAAATCTAGATTATTTACTATATCCAAAAAATACGTATTGAACTCTTTGGCTACAGTCAGCGAATCCTCAACTATAGCATTATTAATTTCTAATTTGACTCCTTTATCTGTAACCTTTGATTGACCAGTTATATCATTTAATGTTTTCCAAGTTGCCTTAGAATTACCACTGATCATCTGATTATCTGATAAAGTTGTTCAGCGTTATAAATAAATATATCCTTTACATTTCTCAAACATCAACAGTTTCATTTTCTGACAAACAAGTTAGTAAAATATCCAGTAGATTAGCACTGAGCTAAACGGGAAAACATACAGTTGGAATGTGAATGCGGCGCGAAAATAGCCCCCTGATCATAAAGAAGTTCACTTTCAGTGGCGAGACGCGAAAGCAGACCTTGTCCGTCGAAAATAGCGTCATGGTCGAGGACCAAGGCCCATCGAATAAATAAACCTTCCTATCGATACCCCGACTCCGTGTCAATACGTCTGCAGTTGATTTATAAACATGGGTTGTACAACAAAAAGGCATTTAATTGTCTTTGTTTGATTGGCGCGTTATATTCTATTAATGCCCTAAATCGAATGCAGTATACGCTTAAAATAATTACAAGCCTTTCTCATATCATAAAATAAGATCATAAACAGGAAAACAATATTTTGTAAGATATATTAAATTGTATTGTAAGGTATAGATAAATATCTCGTTGATACAATATTATTTATAAATAAGCATTACTCTTTGCATCCAATTTTATAATGACAATTAAAATTAATTTTATAAAAATACAAAATTGTAATTCCAAAAATATTTATTAAATTACAAAAGTGTTTAGTATATTTTAAAAACGTGTTTACTTTTTTGAATCATGTTTTATAATTTGGAATATACGAATCAGAGACAAATTAAATGTTAAAAGGTCACATCAAAAGAATCACATAGATTAATTACGTTGATTCCGATAATTTAATTCGTGATTACAGTACTTAATCAGCCTTTTAAACGTATGAATATCAATGAAAATGTGATCAAAATACAACTAAAGAAGCTTACTTATTTGGTATTGCATTCTTTAAACTCATTTCAGTGATGATTTTGTTATTTTTTTAAATTTCTGCTTCACACATAAAACCTTAAGGCAAAGGATAGACAAATTTTAATAATTCAAATCTTTGGTGCCATAGAAAAAATGGAAAATTGTTTATCTTCATTGAAAATAAGGGTGAACATGAGTTATCAACCCTTAAATACGTTTTGTTTGCGTTATTTACGATTCTTTTAGATAACTAAGTTGCTTTAAATCCAATGCCACCTTAATTCAATACCCTGCCACTGCGGCTATAAAAAAAATCCCATTCTAATAACGGTTAAATTGAACATCTTAGTATCTCGCTGATAACCGTATCTTCTCTCTCTGTCTTTCGAAATCTTCTGCTTTATGGAAATCTTAGTCACCACGTGTCGACTTTATCACTAGGCGCGACTCATTTTAACATTTCGGGTGAAAGATTTTATAAGTAATGTGGTCCATTGGCCACGATTTGCTTTTACTTTTCCTTCTTCTCGCCTGTTGGAAGTCGTCTTGACACATTTTGTAAAGCTTCGGACCCCGTAGCTCAAAGCCACCGCGAGCTAGTAGGTTATTGCTAGGGACACTATAGTTTTGAATGCCGCAAGAAGTTTACCATTTGCGCCCATTTATTTTGCAAAAATGTATAAAATTTAACAGGCTATTTATTTCTGGACACGGACGGGTTACGTCTTAAAATGCCAAGTCTCAAAATCCCCAAGCCTTAAAATCGCAGAAACAGTCCCAAAATCCCCACAAGAAAAATGTAACCGCAACAGGTACGCTAATGAGTCTCGAAATCCCCGAGAGCTAGGGTGTGGAGGTCCCTTTACCCTCGCACGCGCACTCACGAGCCCAACGCCTATGACCTGCACGGTGCTTCATGATTCGTTTCATCCCACTGACATTTAAGAATGTAACCATAACTTCGAATATTTTTTTAAATTTTCATTTAATTCCAAGAAAAATGAGTCCACCCAACGCATTTTTCTAATACAAAAAATAATAAGAGTTACGGTATACACCTTTTAAAAATACAAATAAGATTATTTTTTACTGAAATACGGACTAATGAACGATATATAAAATAAAATGTTCTTATTCTTATTCATATCCGCGCGAGAAACTACCAATGTTAATTTAAGGAGATGGTCACAGTACCGGCCGGCTGACGGGAAAATGAGTCGGTGAGGAATCGGAATAAGATATTTCATTTTGGTTTGGATTCAGGAAGCGAATTGCAGATGTTAATAATGAATCATATTATCACACTTGATTATTTTTTTCCTTTAGAACTTTTTTATAATTTTTGAACATGACTTGACATGACATAAATTAACATTACATAATAACATAACATTGACATAACATTGACATAACATTAACATTACATGATTAACATGGCATTTTAATCATGACCCAGCAAATCATATCCCATTAGCATGTACAGTAATACAATTGTAGGCTATTGTAATCCCTACGCTATACTATTTCTATTACGACTATACATATCATGTTATAACGGGAATATATCAAAATAAATATATTTAAAAAATATACATTCCTATTAAACTTATGGGATATTTAATTAGTTGTTATTAATTGGTCATACAAGGACTATTATTACCTGTAATATGGTAAAGGTATAGGTTTATTGTTATATTTGTACTGCATGAATACAAAATAAAAAGTGTTCGCTCTCCTCTTGCGTCATACCGGTCTCATATTTAACTGTAGGCTTATAATTTACGTTAATATGAATGTTGGTAAAGATTTCGGACGTATTTTAATGCCCTTAATAATATTATATTTTTAAGGAATTTATTTGCTGTTGGCAAAACATATACAGTAGATACTGGGGATATTGTATTCTAATTAGTCATAACTTATTCCCATTGAAGAAACTGAATGGAATAGGATAATCCATATTGCAAGTAAACATATCGCCTCATAAAAAACAGGTTTTTGCAATTTTGCCAGACTAAGTTATCCTTTAAAAAAATAATCCGTCGCAATAGAACTCTCTGCTTGAACGTTACAAGAAACGAGTTGAATAATTACGACTACAAATCTAAAAACATAAAATGTAAGAACTCTGAAAAATTGCACAACCTGCTCAAAGTCGTAATCGTTAACCTAGCCCGGCGGCTGTCTGCACAGAGTGGGATGACCGTTTTATCAACACGAAAACAACTTTTTTGAGCCGTATGATTAGAAGGTCGTTTATCGTTATTGCTAGAAGAAAGTTAGATAGTTGACCTTGGCCTTCTGGCCTTATCACCTATGTATTTCAAGGTCGTTGCCATTCTCTCTGGACGGAAGAAACCTGTAGTCTAAAACAAGCAAGTGGAAAATTTGTAGCAAGGATAATCTCTCATAAAACATACTTTGATTGTTGAATGCAATACTTTCTTCGTGATTTCCGAAACTAGATATAGGATTGTTTAAGCTGTCAGTTATTACTTAAAGAGTGGTTATGTTAAACAAACTGATTCAAACATGTGAGTCCCGCAGTTGTTATAATCACAAATGATTTGTGATATTTTAACTAGGCAAATATGTGAAGTTGTTGGTTCTTAATTAGAGAATTCCCATGTTGTATTTTATTTCCCCTACTTCAAACATATTTAAGCATATTCAATACATTTTAACTCGAGAGAGTCATTTCACACATTAGGCTGGTGAAGAATTTACACACGCATAACAAATTTCACATTATGGTGGAATATCATACTAATATTATAAATATGAAAGTATGGATGTTTTTGCGTAACTCTGAAGTTCCATCACGTAAAAACTACTGGACCGATTGAGCTGAAATTTTGCAGGAATAGAACCAATATACAATGGTTATATTGGTTATATTGGTTATATTGGTGATGGACATGGGCATATTTTTATTTTGAAACTCCTCTAAGGCTATGCCCCACAGGGGTTCAAAGTTCCTATGTATTTCTTATGGACATTTATTTTTGTTTGAGCTGATGAAAATACAAACAGCTGATCTTGGCTAACTACAGAATGCAGCACACAAAACCACCATAGTTTTTATAAATAATTCGCGGGGGGAAGCCTGCGGTTAACAGCTAGTATCATATATATTAAAACAATTGGAAAAACTTTGGCCAGTCCGTCAGGCCATTCTACAGGGCCGATTTTAATAATTCTTTTGTTAACTGATAGGTAATTACGTCTAGATATGTCATAACTCATCCAAACAACATATCTTCAATGGGCCTCGCCCCCGTGGCTCTTAAAGTTCCCATGTTAATCTTATGGAGGATGTTTCTTTACATCAGATGATTATTTAAAACATGTGTTTATTGACCAAGAGAGTTAATTTGGTTTGCCAAGGAATAATGCAGCACATAATACAGATACTTAATTTTTTTGTTTATATAGTCAAGAATGTGCATGCAATCCAATTATTATTGTGCGATGATAAGTTGAGAACATCTGCTACATGAGCTAAGAAGGCCTGCTATGTGTATTTTAATAGGAACATTTTATGCTTTGAGGTTTTGTTATTAACTTTAGAACTCTTTTAACAATTTCTTACCAATTGACTTTTAAAGATTTCATAAAACACAAGCATAATCATCAATCTAATTAATTAGTTCATTAACAAACCTTTTTAAAAAAGGTATTTTATTTTATGTGCAAAATATGTTTCTGGATTCTTTCTGCAAACTCCATAAAATATTTGGCCATATAAACCTTTGGGATGTATCGCTTCTTTTTCCATATGTGTAAAAAGATAAATACACAATGGCTTCGTATTTAGATATTATATTAAATCCAAAAATCGTTGTATTTCATTCTGATTTCGTTTAGAAGTTTACGTTTCCATTGTTTATGTTTCTTATTGCTGGTTTTAGCAATTTGGTATTATTTCCTAAATCCCAAATTGAACCCAAAACTAGGGCCACTTTACAGGACATTACAAAACGAGCGTTAAAGCAAAATCGTAGGGATATTATGGGTATATACATTATACATTATATTCAGGGTAGTTTTGATAAGTTTTGTTATTTGATTGATTATTGTTTTATATAGGTATTTTTCAGAAAATTAAAGCCATCCATGCTCTGCGCTTCACTTAAAACAATAAAATAACTCTTCATCATACTTTACCATTAGCTTACACGATGAAAAAATGTATATATACCACCATAATATGATCATAGTTTATTCCCTTTTAACTGTTCTAAGCAGATCATAGCTGTTAAAGTGAATGAAAACCCTACGCTGCTGAGAAAAATACTAGGTCTAACGATTTCAAGGCTAAGGAGAACATTACGTTTATTTATAGTTAAAACTGGTTAGTGTTTTCAGTGCACAAATTACTAATCCTTACACTAAATATTTATGTAAATTTTGTAATAATTACCGCAAACCAAAAAGTATGTTTAGATTTTATTCAACACATACATTATTTTAAATTGACTAGCCTTTACTCATAAACTCAAGTTGCAACGACTGATGGCATCTGATGCTGCAGAGCAGTGCGGGTCCTCTAGTATAAATTAAAAAAAAAACTTAAATCTTAATAAAGCTTTTTCATCAATACCACCAATTGTGAGATTTTACAATACATTTGGTTTCCAAACTGTTTTACCGTGACGATTTCCTTTTTAGCCATCGACCATTTGCAGTGTTTGCCACATACTTTACGAATCCATGTATAAATCCTTAAATATTGGTAATTATAGTCCATCTTTTGAACTACTTGTTTAAGTTATGAAGCTGCATAGTCGCCTGGTTGTCTCACAATATTCGTGGAAACTATCTAGCATCAGCATCACTAGCATCACTAACATCACTAGCATCACTAGCATCACTAGCATCAGCATCACTAGCATCACTAACATCACTGGCATCAGCATCACTAGCATCACTAACATCACTGGCATCAGCATCACTAGCATCACTAGCATGAGCATCACTAGCATCACTAGCATCACTAGCATCAGCATCACTAGCATCACCAGCATCACTAGCATCACTAGCATCAGCATCACTAGCATCACTAGCATCAGCATCACTAGCATAATTAGCATCAGCATCACTCGCATCACTTACAGGCGTTGGATTGTACAGATTAACGTGTGAAATATTTGTGTCGTGTATGACCTGTTAATGCGACCTATATACAGCTGAATTCAGTTTAGAATTCGTATCATTAAAAGCGGGTGTTTAGATTTAATACGGCCGTTTATCCATTGAATGTGTGGTTCTTAATCGTTGTTATACAATTCAGCTTTACAGTACTTACTACATAACGACATTTACTACTACTACTTTATCATATTTTATGAACTGCTAGATGACTAACTAACTTTGGACTGGTCAGCGAATCATAAATAGAGAGCAAGCTATATCGTTGGGGCAATAAGTCGATGCCATGTAGAAAACGAGCGCTTCTCGACGAATGTATATGTTGCGAACCCATCCAACCGTAGGCTACTAAGTATTACACATATAGGTGTTTAAAAAGTCCTTGAACGCCTTAATATTGTCAAACTAATGCAGATAACACATTTGGTATACCAATATTATTTCGAAATATACTTTTTCAAGGAACTGCAGAATTGAAAATCTTAAAAGACAGCATAGATCGAGTTGTACATCTTAAAAGGTCTTCAGTAATAGAACACATCGCCGCAAATCCAGCCTCAAACGTATCTCTTAGTCGGAAATCTCAGTCATTCGAATTTGACATTTATGTGCTATTAGCGAATCTTAAACATTTATTATTCCCGATAAAAATGCCCCTTTGAGGTCCGTTTTGAGGAAATTAATAATACTATGTAAGATCTTTAAAATATATACAATGTTGTCTATGCTTACCATAAAATCTACAAGGCTGTCTCAAAAGATGATCCTCAAGGGAAGTTTGGCACGTTTAATGGTAAGCATATACCATATTATACATTGTTTATTGGTTTTTATTCATAGCCACAAACCGACCACAATAGGACCTTTATATCGGGTGTAAAAACAATGCAAGTAATTCGCTATTAGCACCTAAATGTAAACTTCTACCGACTGCCATTTCTGACTCAGTGGTCCGTTTGAGGTTAAGTTTTAGCATTGTGTTCTACTACTAAAGACTTTTCATAGAAAATTTTGAATTAATAAAGTGTTCTTCTAAATGGTTATTCCAGTTCGCCACTTGGGGTTAGGCGGTGCAACACCTGGCTGTAGTTCTCCCACACGCTACCAGAACCGTGAAACGCTACAATCGCTGACCTACTATCTCCCTCTCTCTTGCACTCACTGCTGCATCTGCGGTTACATCTTTACTTTCTCTGTCTACTCATCTCACTTCACTTTCAATTTATACAACATTCCCTCTACGCTTTTCACTATCGACGGAGTTACGTTTCACAGCTTTCTTTTGGTTAATTGTTGTAAATACTCGGGTAATTAGATGGCAGGATGATTAGAACCTATGAAAATAGTTTTATATTTACCTTTGATTCAGTTTGTTATTCATTTGTACAATCACAATCAATTTTAAAGGTCAGAGAATTAAAAAATATTTAAAATCGCAGCTATAATGCAAAACGAATTTTATAAAATGTTAACTTGTACATATGTAAATAATTTGTTTTAATTTAATGATTCATATCATGTTGCAATCAAAAAACTGCTCTCTACTGGAAATATTTGTTTACTTCTTGTTTTTTCGTCTTATAATTTGTATTGTATTTAAAAAAGTAGTTTTTTGTTTTATTATTGCATATACACCCGAAATGCTATGTAAAAGGAATCGCAAAGGTAAATAAATCAAATCTTGAGTGTTATACATTCATACAACAACGCGTATACAGTTTTAATTTTACTTAGCCACCATTGGTATATCAGAAACCACAAGGCATTAAAGTTTAAATCGAAGACCCACATTTTAATGTGTGAAAATTAAACAAATTTAAAATCAGAATTTAAAAATTCTGTAGCCATTTTCTTACTTGGCTGCCAACTTTAAAATTTAAAACACTAATCCCTATTCATATCGTGTCTTTAATATTTAGATGTAATTTTAAGAAATTTGTACCTCTTAGACATATTTAATATTTATCAACCATCACGCCGCCTTTATATCTTTGCCCGTTAAATTTATGAAAAAATATCAAAGGATAAAAATGTCTTAAATTGGGTCTCTAACCCAAAAACAAATTAAAAACTGGATTAAAAATGCGTATAATACTATTATTTGCGGGTTTGGTATGGCTTAATTGTTATGCGGTCTTCAAAGACCTAAATACTTATAAATAGTTCTCAAATTCGTTTGTGAATTTTCCCCTCTCCTATATTGTATGATATCAAATACATTATTAATCATCTCAATCAGGTGTTTGATCATGTTTTTGGGGGTTTTAAAAGTTAGTACAGAATGTATTGACTAACGTATTATAAATCAATTTGGATAAATGTAAAATGTTGATAAAAAATAAAGCATAAACAGTAGAAAAGGCATTTATTTACAGACTACGTTTGTTGTTGATGATCATATTTATGATAAGAATTTAAACATGTTCTGCTGTAATCTATTATTAATGTTATATAGGGATATAACCTTCAGGGAAAAACAAAAATAACATCGTTACCAATATAGGCTGTCTTCTCCCTTAGTGCTTTTGGATTTATTAGCCTGTTTTATGACAAGAAAAATAAGTAAAGAAAATTCGGCTTTATATTGTGTTTCGTAAAAAAAGAAACTCCTAATGTCCTAGTAACAGCTGTTGAATTAGGTTTATAATATTAATTGGAATGTTACCGTGTTATGATATTATGACCTAATTATTCAATTTATCAAACAAAACCTATGTCCTAACGAAATTTAAATTAAATTTAGTAATTGTACTACCAAGATAAATTATACAGTAATATAGAAGTAGCCAATAGTGTATTAACGATTTCCATCAGTCCAATCAGACTTAGACTGATAGTATTATGTGTTAAAGCATAGCAGACATGCCCATCTCTCTTGATTGACTCTCTCTTGCGGCTTATGGCTAGGATTAGCAATGCTGAACTAGTGTTCAGATCCTAGCAGATTGGACTCAGAACTGCTGGATCATAAGTCAAGCCTAACTAAAGTCAGTGGTTTAGATATTTAAATGTATTAACTTGATTTCCTTGTACGACCTGTTGCCTCAACTCGAGCAAATGATCTCCTTATGGTTATACATTTACAAACCCCCTCATAAATAATTGTGTAACTGCTTTGTCATACAAAAGTAATTGAATGTATTAATTTCTGAAAAATGACTGCTACTGTACTGTGTTTTATTAATGTATCAGCAACTGTCAAATAGATAATACCATTTATTTTTATTCGTCCATAATATTAATATTTATGCTTAGAAGGTCCGTCAACGGAGTCCGAAAGACAAATATATACATAACTATGGAATTATGCTGACCTAGATCCAGTAGTTGGTCAGCATTTTTAAATAAACAAAAACCAGCAAAAAATTAAAAAATCCTACAACACCTTCAAACAAACAAAAAAACCTGCATTACAAGCACCTATACTGACAGTAGTGATTATGTGTAAGGCTAATCCACACATAAACAATACAAATTAGTTCAGTAGTTTCTTAGATCTTACATCAACAAAAAATCCACTTGTTTAATATATATCAAGATTATGTAATATGCAAACAAGTTTACAAGATATTTTTAAGTATTACCTTTTTAGAGGAAACCTTATGATCCTATTTACATAATATTATTATAAATTCCATTTCAAATGTGTGTATAGTCTACTTTGAAGACGAATGTAAATTTCATTTTTTTAAGGTTAAAGATATTTAATATCGTTTAAATACTTATAACAATATATAGTAAACTAAAGAAAAACTGTCAAATGATTGCCACGAACATTTCGTTTTGCCACTGTGCAACATCCAGCTCTCGATTGCTAATCGCTTCTCATTCTCCCAAGGCCCGCGACTGAGGCGTCACCAGTTACTACATCTTACAACTACAACCCGTAGTATAGTAAGCGACTTCCCCACCGGCCGTGATTGGGCGCGGGGGGTGGGGGGGGCGGAGGCTCGAAAGCGAGGATTCGGTTTCCCAATGAAACGAAAGGGAGAGCCGTGATGGGAAAGTGTTCAATAGTTCTCCCCGGAGAAAACGAAAGTAGTTCCTCCCCCCCCCCTTTGGAAACTACGGCAGAGGGGAAATAAGCAGAGTTGCAACTTTTTACTATAACGATTATGATTTCTTCTCCATATTGTTAGCATTTTTTTGTAAATGTCAGTCTCTTGTTTTGATTAGGCTACATCAGATTGAAATAAGATTCTCATTTTCAAATAACATAGCTAGAATAATGTTGATTTTCCATACTCCTTACTTTGCTCGTTGTTAAGAGCAAATACATAACTGTATTTTCACCAAACAAACTTTAACAATCCGTGTGTGCTATGGAAATGCTACTTACGAAGGAAGACTAAATCTACGTATTTTGATTCTCTCCATAGCTCAGGTCTCTTACAACTATCGGTCATATGGAGAAAGTATATTTTAGTTTTGTCTATTTGCTATTTAAACACTAGATAGAAGAATGTATTAATATTATTTAACTGTACAGAGTGCTCCAGTATTGATTCTACCTCGGCTTCTCCCATAATACCAATGTTAACTTTCAAAACCCGTCCCTCCTCAACGGATTATCCGGAATAGTTTATTTATGGTTCATTTTAAAGAGCAATAAAGTATATAGCGATTCCAGTGAGGAGAATTTCGATATACAAATAGTTCGCCCATAAAAACCGCAAATGTTGCATATTTTGCAATTTTACTGAACGATTATCATTTAGGATATCATAATGTTACTCACTGAAATTGCTAAGTACTTTGTTTCTCTTTCAAAATGAGCCATAAAACATTGGTTTCGGATAATCCGTTGAGGAGGGACGGGTTTTGAAGTTAATATTGGTATTAAGGGAGAAGTAAGTAGAAAGAAAAGCGAAATATTTTGCGACTGGAGCCCCATTAATACCTTTATTTTAACTGATCAATCGATACAAAACAAATCTTATGTTGTTTTAACGAGAAAGTATTATTGTATAATTCTGCTTCTTTGGCCATAGGAGCTATTTTATTATACGCCTGATCTGGTTATAACAATTAAACACTACAACGAAAGTAGAGTATTATTAAACTCTAAATTGAAAGAAAAAAACGATCATACATCTTTTAAATTTATTTGTAAAAACTTTTTAGTATACAGTAATTAACTTTAGTCAAGCGAAAAACTACAAGCAAGTAGTTTACAATCAGTACAAAATTAAAAAGTCGAAAGCAAGATATACTAGTTGAAATAACCATACCGTACAGTGATGATGCAAAATTATGTAATATTTTAGATGGTGAAGGTTATATATTAATAATTTATATTTTAACATAAAAACTATTCTGTGTAGTATTGTCATGGATTGTATAACGTATATTCAATCCTTAATGCACAATTTGAAAAACTGTCAGAGTGGATATATTATATAAACTGTAAACATTTTGTTAAAGAAGACATTTATTTACTACGTAAAACAATCACTTCTAGTTATGAAAGTTGTGTTAAATAACATTTCCCATTACAGTGAGATGTTGGTTTATTCTGTGTGTGTTTTGTCAATATATGAAAATCGTTCACCCAAATATCAACGTAGCGCATGCTGAATAAACAAATATTTTCCCCACAACAATAATGGTTACTCTCCACAACAATAAACCGTCCCGCCAGATAACCTAATTTGCCATCTCATAACATTCGTTATCAGTAACGGATTCCGTAATTTCGGCACCCGCTACTCACTATCACCGCTTACGCAACGCCGTGTTGTTGTTGTGTACAAGGCGATCACTAGGTCTCACAGAGTATTCAAAAATAGTGGTCATGGAGATACGAGTGCGCCGACGCGGGGGGGGGAGTGAGGGGCCGCCCCCCCCCCGCGGTAGAGTTCAGGAGCCGTTTTCAAGGACAAGGTTAACGCCATGCCCTTCGCGCCACAAGCCTCAGTCGCGCCGCATCCTCGTAAACGCTCGCATCGTCCACCCGTTCGTGTTTTTCTACCGTGCATTTTATTGTAAACAACCACCATGTACTGCCCCCCCGCACTCCCCCGCCAGGCCTAAACGCGCGACCAATCGAAACTATCTCAGGTGAAACCATTCAGGAATTTTCTACTTTTTTACGGTTTTGTATCGGTGTTCGATAATGTGCGCTTGTGTAGAGAGCGAAGACTGTGTTTTCGATAGTAATATTTCGGTCAAGTGACTGAGGAATAAGTGAACGAGTGACTGTGGATTAAATTAAGTGTACATACATCACTGCCTTATATCTCATGGATTAATCGTAAGTTAGCACCGCACGTTCTGTGCGGAAGTAAATAATACTGCTGGGATTTTCTGACCTCGTTTTTCTAAAAGTTAGTTCCTAGTTTTTACATCGGTGTTGTGGACTGTTTTTGATCTCCTGCTTTTTTACACTCACTGCCGACATCTCAGGAATATTTGTAACGTTGTGTGAAAGTGTTGTTGACTCTTCAGTAGTTTCCGAAGACAGTTCTCCAGTGTTCCTGGACCCTAGTTCCCCAGGATGTCCGGAGTATCCACCACATCCTCTGAACTCCGTCAGGTTATCCTGGCACCCCCTTCGTCCGGTGACTTTAGGATGCCGTCCGCTCCTCCCTTGGTTACGTCCTCGACGTGTTCGCCCCCCGGGCCCTCCGTCGTCATGCGGCCTCCGCCCCCTCCGCCTCCTAAAGTCATTCACCGGCCCTCGGAGATCAAGCATGAAAGGGTCCACCACGAAGAACCCTCCAGTTCCATCCCTGATCTAGGTAAGTTTTACGTTTTTTTACAATAAACAATAAACACAGCTTTTGAGCTTTTGTAGTTTTGGTATGGCTTTTTTTACGACGTATTCAAAAACCAAAATACTTATGAATCGTTCTCAAAACACATTTGTTTGTTTCTCCCCCTCGCCTATTTCATGATATTAAATGCATTATTAAGCATCTAAATCCGGTGTTTTATACGCAAGATTGAGATTGTTATACATTCATTTACTAACGGTTAAACCAGAATATAATTAAAATTGAATACTAATTTCATTATGATAAAAAATTAAGGTATTTTATGTTTTCTTAAATGTCAATTACTATTGGTGTTTGGTACAGCACCGGTGTGTGATTCTGCTACGTTTTCAACGGTTACAACGAATCTTTTTACACTCTCAAGTTTTTACAGTAAAAATTTACAGTACAAATATATATTTATACCTCACTACCACATGAAGTATCTTACCAAGTTTCATAGAAATATCTTCATAACCAAAAAAGATATAGCCTAACATCAAAGAATAACATAGGACATTACATATTACGTTGCAGGTTTGCTGCAACGGGGAAGACTAGTACAATTGGGGGTTTTATGCAAATATACCTCATCCATATGAAGCAATATACCATATGTCCTATAATTATATTCATAAATAAGGATAATAATACATGTTATTTACTGTTCGTGCAGGTCCGTATTTTATGTGAATGTTGATCGATTATAAACAGATGAAGTTACACACCAAGTTGTATCATTATGTGTTTATAAATAAGTGAGATATAAAATTTTGTTTTTTCTCCATCATTCAGAATAAAATTGGACAACGCAATTCGTTAACATGGTCAGTAAAATTCTTCATTTTTGAATATCTCAGAAATCAATTGTTCTAGGGATAAAGCAATGATTCAAAATATATTTGTTAAGCTGAATGCAATAACGTAAATATCAATTCGAGTTTTTCTGTAACATTATATTTAATAGCTGATAGTCTGTGATATGTTCTGATTAATGTTATTTGTAAGTTTTGTGAATTGTTATTGATTTTTTGAATTTTTAAAATGACTTCCACACAACTGACAAAACCTATTGAATGTAAAATGTTTAAGGAAAATAAAGATTCATATTCTAATTCATAATGAATAGCATTATAAGCTATGGAACTAGATAATACCTAAATGGCATAGCCTTATACTATTTTAGTTTACAACATTATAAGTTAACCTTTTTAAAGAGTTTGAGAGAACGTATTTTTATACAACAATTTCTTAAGTATTACATTTTCATAATAAGAATGAAATAATTACTAGTGTCTTAGAGAAATAATTTACTTTCTACTTTTAAATCCAAATAAAAAATCGCACTGAAGATAAATCAGGGCTTCAGATGACATCTGAAATATTTCTGTCAATAATTCGAACTACATAAAAAAGAGGTATATTTGTACATTCTCACGTATTTCACAACGAAGTAAATACAGTAGATTTAATTATCTACGTTGCCTTATTGAAGTTTAATGTCAGTATTTTATATTGATATTTACTCTCCTTATACAAATAAAAGCAAAGCAATAGATGAATCGTAATAGAACATATATGACTGTTGCTAAATCCTATCTACATATTGAGTTTGTAATAGCATAAGAAGCCATTTACTTGATCAGTTAAAAGAAATGTATTTTTATTTCATCATTAAATTGCTATTTGGTACGAAAATTTAAAAATAAAACTTAATGAGGCCTAAGATGTATTACAATAAATTTGTATTGCGAGATGGTGGTGAATGCCAATACTGTTATTTCCTTATTTCCTCTGGTTAAGTAATACAAGTTTGTGTTTAATAATTACAGTTTATTAATTGAATTCAGTCAAAGGTATTTTGAATATACTGTACTATATACTGTTTAAAATACTTAATAAAAATGCGACTAAACAAATATATATTTTACATGTCGTACAGCACGTAGTCTAAAATGTAAATGCGCACTGTGTCATCAGTGCAAAACTGTTCGATTCTGGAAGTAATTTATGTGCAGCTTGTATTGTTACTCATATTTTGTTCCTTAATTTGATTTAAATTATAAAATTTCTTATGAGCCCATATTCAAAAATAACTAACCTTAGTGGTAAAAGCGTAATTTTTCAATAATTACTACTTTTGCAACATCACATCTGATGGGCAATAGTACAAACCTAATAAACAAAGATGTTTTGTTGCCAGTAGAGAGCCCAATTGTTTGCGTAGTGAGTAAAATAGTTTTCACGCCCTTATTATTGCACATTAAGTTGTAAATTTAGATAAATCTGATAATCGATAGATTTGAATTAGGAATAGCCTTGAAGGTTACTTACAATAAAAAAGGTTACTATCTAAAAACTGTATGAATGCTGTTTATCGTAGCATACAATAATTGCATTTGCCCATATATGCTTATATTTAAGGCTTACGACCTTATCGTTATTAAAATATTGTGTGTAGACGATCGAACATTTGTTTAGATTTATTTATTTTTTAACAAGCTTAAAGTGACAAAACATATGGAACTGGACAATTGAGCTGAGCATATGAACCTATGCTACTCATGACTATTTAAGATAACAATGTACTAGGTAGCGTTCGCGAAAGCGCCCACAAAATTGAGCGGACAGTACAGTAATTATACATATCGACGTTTCCTGTTATACTGACCCTAGATAGATATTCACATATTATGTTGTTTTCACATTAAGCTGACATTTTCTACTAAGTTAAAGTGAAAGTTTATGTTTTCTCTTGTGAATGTAAAGTAAATATATAAATTAATTTAAAAAATTAATATAAATATTTTAATATTTTAAATACAACACAGCCCAACATGAGAAGAGAGATAAACATTAGGAAATGCTGTGATAGGGCGGAAACCTTACCTTGTAAGTTGGAGTTACCTTCTCCAAACACAATTTCACGACTAATCCCTGCAATTGGCCAAACTGAACTATTGTTAATTTTCATCAAACGATCCCTCGGTAATCCAGGATCGAAGAGTAATCCATCGACCGTTCAAACGCGGCTCACTGTGACATATGTCAATCCGGCGCTGAATTCATTAAAAATAAGACACTTTAATAGAAAACATTGTAAAATATTTGGTTATGTAAGTAAACAACAAACAAATAAACGAACAGCTGTTAAAACATTTTAAAGTCTACAAAGTTACAACATCTGCAAAAATCTAAACAAATGTTAACACATTTAAATGCCCATAATAATAACATCTAAACTTTGCGACCGTGTGGGGCGGAATCCTATGGGAATTTTGTAAAACTAAACAGATGTTGGCACTCACCGGCATGGTCACTAACACCATTCAAAATTTGAACCCAATTGCTCAAACCGTGTAGGAGGAGTTTGATCACAAAGAGTGCCATAAGAGTGGACGCATAAGAGCTCCGCTCAATAAATAAATACGTTCTCTGTCTTTAACACTTATGAAGACTAAATGGTAATTAGTAGACTACGTCGGAATATTAACAATGACATTTCGATACATACTTTAAAATTATTAAAAATAAATATAACTCGTGAACTTGAATAATAATTTAAAAGACAAACTGTGTACCATTGCAGCAACATATGTACACAGTTTTTCTATGATTGTGGTAAAAATATTGGATAAACAATAATAACTTCAATTGTTAATACAATTGTCACTGTGGTAGAAAACAGAAACTGAGAGAACGCACAATAACTAAGCAAAATATAGTTATAATATACTTTCTTCTACATTATTTATGACAACTACATTTAGTTAAAAAAATTGGTTAATCTTAGTTTTAGATACACCTCAAGCAGTAACCATTTGCATTATTGTTAATCGTCAAAACACTCTTCGTTTTAGGTTGTTCGGTCTTTGTATACTGTACGTATACTTACAATACATACATTCATGTATAGGGCCCTACTGTACGTACTAGATTATGCTAATCGTAAACATTATTGTCTAATTGCACAAAGCCAGTAAAGTCCAGTGTGTGTTGTCCTGTATGGGACGAAAACACGCTCTCATCATAATTGACGTAATTAATATTTAAGTTTAATTAATTATTCAAATAATACAAAAAAGCTACCTACTGAATAGTTTTTCATGCACTTTTTTGTATCACGTGTAAAGTTTATAATCGGAACTTCCGGTCTCCATATTGTTCCGGTCTGATTGTTTTAATGGCGGGGTTGTGGTGGGTGGGGGGGGCGTTTGCGAGGGGAGCGTCGCGCCAGCCTGTCTGTCTGTGGGTTCGTGCGTGCGGCTTCATGGTGGGAATTTCGCTGGATGCGTTTCGTCTGGACAGAGGGAAATCCTGATGAGTTGACAGTCCACACGCCGTTGACTTATATGTTCAAGTACGTGAAAGGTCGTGAATCACGGGGTGAGCTGTAACCAGAATAATTCTACTTTGCAAAATATGATTTCGTTGTAGCCTATAGTAACTTTTAATTTGTTACCCCTTCAGTGAGTCTAAAAGCAACTGACCCAACTTTCACCGGATCATTCTATGGGTAATAAGTAACAAAATTTACTGGATATTATGTTGTCACAATAAGCATTAGTTTTCTCTCTAATAATTTGTGATTTGTTAAAAAAAACCTTATTGAGACGGAAACTTTTGGAGATAAAATAATGATTCTCGGTATGAACATGCACTTAGGTGCCTAGAGATTCATTAAACGTTTGGCTTTCCTAAAACATTCTGTTTCATAATAGAGCTGATTGAAATTCTTTGATGTTAAATATTTCTAAATACAAATTTTAATAAAAACGTTTCAAAGAAAACATTTTTGGAAATTTAAAAACAAATCTTAATAATAATCGAATCATGGATAATGAAGCAAACTTATGACTTATGAGTTTATGAGTTCGAGTTGGCTAATGAATACCCAAGTGTTGTATGGTTGTTCATTAGCCAACTCGAACGGTATAAAAGATTCATCGTGAGATTTGTCTATACATCTTTACAGTCAATAAACAATCTCTGTTTTGAAATTTGTTTATTAAGATTTTTAATTTTTCTGATTATTTACTTTCATAATTTTCAAAAGTCACCGGATTTGAAATGGAACGTTATAGGACACCCAAAAGAAATTTGTAAGCCACCTGCATATCTATGGTCATACAAAGTTTAATTATTATCTCTAAAAAACTTTTTTGACATCAGGTTTCGTAAAAATCACATACAGACAGGTAGACAGGAACTTAAACAATATAGAAGGATTTTAGATACCCTTTTCGGCGAATTGTGCTTATTTTAACCTGCAGAAGACCGTGGGCAGTTTGGGTTACTAGTTTCTGGACCTCTTATGCGATAAGTCAGAATATAGGTCAGATACGTTTTAGCTGTGCAATACCGGTACATTAAGCCATTTTTTGTAAACAGTACTTCTCCGGTATTTTTGAATCGATTTCGTAGATTAAGCGGGTGTCAACAATTTTGCCTCAATCCGTTCAGCTTTCTGTTCCAAGTGGTATTCAACTTTGTACAATTCCTTCCTGGAGGAAATCTTAATTCCCTTAAAATTCGACTTTTGCCTATAGGAATAATACTGAGGTAAACTTAATTTCAATATCATTCTACAACAGCTGCTTATGTAACAAATCACCTCGCAGCATGACAATATGCTATGTACTGATCACAAATACACAAACTGCTGAAATGGCAGCATAATCTGTATAATGTTAATGACAGCTAACTCTTTTCAATAGGAATTTACAATATGAACTTCTTTGCAACATGTAGGCCTACACTACGACGGGTAATTTATTTGTTAATATAGAGTTATATATGTAGTGTTGAATAACATTGTATCAAATTGCAATATCTTTCAATACCCCCGTCGCAGCAAACCTGCGTACTCAGCGAATTTCCAATGCATAATATATGTCTTAATACCACATAAAGCCACATACCAAGTTTCATACAAATATATTTAAATATAAGCGATTTTAATTATTCTCTATAAGAATAACACTGGTAATGAGTACGTAGGTTTGCTGAAACAAGGAACACAAACGATTGGTTATTATGCAAATATAAATAGAATTTAACTAGGCGAAGTCACATCCCAAGTTTCATCAATATTCAATCATGAATAAGCGCTATATAACATTTTAGTTATTCTCCATAAGAATATCATGGGGGCTGAGTAAGCAGGTTTGCTGCAACAAGGAACCAAAAAATGGGGTTTTACGCAATTATCAATATAACCTAACCAAGTGAAGCTACATACCAAGTTTTATTAATTTATGTTCATAAATAAGGGAGTCATTACATTTGACTTATTCTCCATAAGAATAACATGGGGGCTGAGTACGCAGGTTTGCTGCTACGGGAATAATCAACAAAAAATAGATTTTTGTGCAAATATCAATATACCAGAACTACGTGAAGCCACATACCAAGTTTCATCAACATACATTCATAAATAATCGAGATATCAAATTTTATTAATTCTCCATAAGGATAACGTACTGTATTTAGCACTTTGAATATCTCTGCAACGGTTGGGCGTAGAATCACAATTTAAACACCAAAATGATTGTTTTGTTGAACTGAACAGATTGGTAAAAGCAAATGTGAATTTTGCATTAAAATAAACTGAGGAAAATCAAAATAATAGTATATCCTGTATTTTAACATTTTACTAACAATTTAGTTTTAATCTTAACAAATAAGAGTCATCACTTTCTACCCAGCATACATTATTATGCTTATATTGTTAATTATTGTCAGTGTTCTTATTCACATTTTTACGTTTAATATTACGTTTATTACGTATTATGTATGTATAAGAGGTCTACGTCAGTTTTGAAAGGACGTTGATGTGTTAAAACTTGTTTTCTCTAAAGAAATTAGGTTTTAAATTTCTGGGTGTTCTATAATGTTTAAATTGATTTATTTATATCACTATAAACGATGTATTAAAATTATTACAGTTATTTTGAAAAGTCTCTTAAGGAACGCTTTTGGTTTGAGTAATTGATGAATTTAAATTTGTTGTAGTTTGAAGTTCTTTGATGGTGATGATTTTATGCCACGTGAAAAGTTATTATAGTAATTTGCTAACCATTACGAATTGTTTTATTTTATTTCATGAAAAATTACCGTAATAAATGAACGAATTTATAAACGTTATAAAAAATTGTCTTCAGCTTGTATAAGTTTAAATTTAGTTATGTTGGTGGGTTTTTCATAAAATGCTTCCGGCAACGTGTGGTGGTTGGATTTGCGTGTTATGTCGTATTGCAAACTGACTGGTTAAAAACGCGCAAGTGCCAACATAAAACCGGTATTCGCTATTGCACGAGCACAACGTAGTTTTAAATCAACTAACTTAAAAAGAATAGGGAATGCCATTCTACTTCTGACACATACACCAGTAGACAGAAGAGTATGCTTGGATGTGGAGGGGGGGTTGGCCTTGTTACTTGACATTGGGCTGCGGCCTTGCCCGCCGCCAACCCAAAATTGGTTCAATACCGCCCCCCCCCCCCCGCCGCGCCGGCCGGCAACACTGTTAACAGGCTACCAATTGGTCGAGAGTTACCTTGGTTTTTTCATCAGTCGTGTTGGTTCGTCGGGAACTATGATTATTATTAATGTATGAACGAGTGCAACTGTACAAAGTCTTATCGTTTCACATTCGTGGGCTCTGAGACGAGTTAACACACACTTCTATTTGCTACATTGTTTTAATATTTACTAAGACGCTTAAAATAATAAATTATAATAATGCACGTATTATCTTTGTGTTGCATGTTTGTTAGTTTTCATTTTGGCCTTCAAAGTGTTTCATTCATAATATGAGACATTATTTTAAAGGTTTAGCATTCTCAACACGTGCGAGGTTAAAAGTCAGTATATTTTCGACATAAAACGTTATAGCATTCGTACAAAATCATAATTGAAACAGTAATCAATTAAGAGTTATACCGATAGTTTTTTATTTTGGTGTTGAAATTTATCAATTGAAATGCAGTCATTCAAATATGATGCAGAACCCAAATAAAAACCACAACTCGTGGGCGCCTTTTATAACCTGTTGACTGTTGGCCTGTTCGGTGTTCCAATAGTCGGGAACATCGAGGAGATACTACCATACAGTTTTGAGGCGTCGCGATGGTTCACCGGAACCCCTGTTACAATGCAGGTACTTGTTCCATTATGCGGTGTTACACATGAGAATGAAATGGCGTGATCGTTCGGTGTTACACAGAACTAATTATTGTCAAGTGGCGGCGAGACGCGGCGCTTCCGGAATAACCAGCTCATGCGCATATTTGCATTAACATGAGGGGTTTGATCACATCCTAAATACTCAGCTAAACATATCGTTCAGTCTTGGGGAAAGTTTATTTATGTATTTCTCGTTTGGCTTAGAAAAATGTATATCTTAAACTCACACTTCAATTCTCGGAGTTGTGACAAAATAATTAGGGTAACAATAAAATGTTAATGTGTTAAAATTCACATATGCGAAAAGGTAATCAGCTAAAAATGCTGTTACTTTGTATCACAAATCGTTAACTATTATTTAAATTGAAAAAAATAATAATACGTGTTTTTTGTTTACTTTTTGGCACACTCAATTTCTCACAAGTCAACTGGAAAAGATAACGGATTACAGATCAATTTTTCCAAGGATATGGGGTGGATAATTCAGGTCGAGAGAAGTATTCGAATAATTCGCTTCAATGATATACAATTAAATAAGTTTTTTTATTTTATTGATTCTTTAAAAGTATGTGTATATTCAGAGGTTTAGTATTGTCCTCAAAATCTATCAAAAGAATATTGGTTTGTAGGATTCACCTTGCTTATTAACCTTTCCATGTGTAGAGGACAATTTACATTGCATTATTTCACGTTTGCACTGTACATTCTTTATGAGTCCACTTCAGTTCTCGCCTCTTTATGATTTTTAACAGTGTGTTCGATAAGCTTAGAAAAATTAGGTTCTCTAAAATGAAGAGAACCTAATCACCTTATCTAAGTTGGACTAGCTTATTACTAAATAATAATTAAATCAAACAAAATCGTAATAACCATAAGATTAACGTTGGTACTTCTTGGACAATGGGGAACGAACCGTAACAACTGGAAAATATTTTCATTGCAAGGATGACTGACATTTGATTGACATTTCATATGAAAAATTGTGGTAGCCCATCCATAGCTTTAATTACCTTGTTCTTACAACCTACATTGCAAGAATTATTCCTTTAATCAACAGAGGCTCCAGAATCAGAAGATTTCTCGTTTATACCAACTCCTCCTTTAAGACCAATGTTATCGGGTAGTCCCTTCGATTCTTAAAGGATTACCCGAAATGATTGACTTATGATACATTTGAAAACACATCAAATATCTAGTGAATAAAATGTTGATTTGAAACATAGAAATTCTATTTTTTAAATCGCAAAAGCTGAGCTTTTGGAACGTTTATAATTTGTGGTATTGAAATTATTCTCTTTAAAATCCCCATTTTTTATCAATAAATAAATGATTACAGATAATGCGTTGGGGAGGTTCGAGATTAAAAGTTAATTAACAGTGGTCTTATGAGAGAAGCCTTGCACAGAAATGCGACAGCTTCAGTGACTGGAGTCCCTTCTATTATACGAACTATTGTGTCGAGGTGTGCAATTTAAGTAGCTTTATGCCACCATTTAATCCCGAAACAAACAGTAGGGGTCGCCATTTAATCGAAAGAGGTCCGCCGAGAGAACGATTGTCGCCAACTACCTGTGTGTACACTCACTTTTATTTGGCAACAGTCCAATGTTTTATTTTTATCCTTACCCGACTGCCCTATACTCTCACAAGGCTGAGCATATTTAGAGGAGCTCGAGAAAAAATCCCTTGTCTTTGTTTCTTAGCGACTAAGGTCTTAACTACCGCCTTTGTATTTCTGGGTCAATTGTAATTTCTGGGTAATTGTAATTCGGGGCCAGAAGCTACTTAGTGTTTGATCTGCGACTCTTTAAATGACATGAAGGTTTGTGTAGAATGCGAAGGTTATGTGTCTTATGATGTGCATTTGTTGTTAAACAGGTTTATATTATCTTTAGTTAATTCGAGGACAATAGTAGAGTCGGCGAGGCGCCAGTATCATTTGCAATACCTTTGATAATACGAGTACAATTTTAACCGGATAAGCACTGAGAGTGTGTTATATGAACTTTGTTTTACTGAAAATTTATCCGACGGTTTTAACGATTTATACCAATCAAGACGTTTTGTTTAAATTAGCTTTTTGTGGTTTGTTGCACAAAATACAGCATCACCTGATGAACGAGGGGTCGAAATACATCGCCAGACCCAACAAATAGCTTTACTTTATGCAAAGCGAATTTTTATTCGATCGTGTCAAAATTGTGTTTCATTATAGTCCACAGTACTGTACGTGTGGAAAACAATTTGTCTGTCTACATGCCCGACCAACAAGTATTCCAGTGGCCTCTAATTGGATCAGTATTTCCATTTTAATGTGTCACAGAACATGTTTTACATTAAACAAATAAAACTAAATCTGGGCCGTGGTCGAGAAACATGCAGCCTAGTTCTGTATAATGAGTTGATATTTAGATGTAAGTAGTGTTCACTTGGTAGCTGGAGGAGTTTCCTTACCTCCCGATAAGTAGGGTAGTTTTAAACACTAGAAGCGATAGGAAAAGTCTAAATGATAAATCTATATAAATAAAATTAGAGTTTTGTCTGTACATTGCTTGGAATTATGAAATTTTTGAAATTTTCACGTTTTACACCCTAGAGAAACCAAAACAAGTCTTATCTCAATTGTTGTCTCTCTGTCTGTCTGTTTTTCTGTCTGTTTGTCGGTAACGCTCAAAGACAGGTTTTTGTTCGCGTTTCACGGGAAAACGGGTGCACTGACTTTGATGAAACTTTGCTTCTTTGTTCTATGCATGGTTGAGAAGGATTTAGGCTACTTTAAACTGTCATACATTTGTTGGAATAATAATTGATGCCGCTCATAAACGTGATTTCGTGTGGTTTTGGTCGTATTTTGTTCGCTTTTCACAAGGAAACGGGTGCACTGATTTGGATGAAACTTTTTCTATGTTCTATATGTTCGTTAGAAGGTTTTAGGTTAGTTGGATTTTTGGAAATCACCTTAGGAATCTGCTCCACGGGGTTTTAAATATCCTATGTTATTCTTATGGACAAAGTATTTATTTAAATTGAACAAGATGATGACTTAAGAATATTTAATCTATAAATAAATGTTGTAGTTCTTATTTAAAACGTTGAGTGAAGATTGGTAATAAATGACATAAGTATACAGAGAGGATATCTATATACAAAAATTAAAGGTTTGTCTGTACATTGCTTGGAATTATGACATTTTTGCATATTTTCGCGTTTTACACCCTAGGGGAGCCAAAATAAGTCTTATCTCAATTGTCGTCTCCCTGTTTGTCCTTCGGTAACGCTCAAGAAAGTGTTTTTGTTCGCTATTCTCGGGAAAACGGGTGAACTGATTTTGATGAATCTTTGTTTCTTTGTTGTATACATTTGTGAGAAAGTTTTAGGCTACTTTAAACTGTCATACGCCTTTTTTAAATAATGGCTTTCGCTCAAAAACGTGTTTTCGCGCGGTTTTGATCGTGTTTGTTCGCTTTTCCCAGGGAAACGGGTGAACTGATTTAGATGAAACTTTGTTTCTATGTTCTATACGTACGTTAGAAGATTAGACAATAGACAATATTCTTTATTTACTTTAAGCATTTTAGCAATGCAATAGGACACGTCAAACAATAGGTACAAGAGATCACAAAACATAGTATGTACAATATATATGTTCCAGTCAATACATAAACTTATTCTAAATACAAAGCAGAAGTTGAGCATTATAAGCTATTTCAACATTTGGAATTCACCTCAGGGCTACACCCCACGGGATTTTCAAGATACCATCTTATGGTTAAGGACAAGGCATTTATTTATACTGAACTAGTTGATGACTTAAGGATATTTATTCCATAATCAGCTGTTGTAGTTCTCATTTTAAACGTTCAGTGAAGATTGGTAATAAATAACAGAAGTATACAGAGTGAACATATTATCTAAATCTATATTTTTCAGACACATTCACTCGCTCACATTGTGATCACTGTAACTAAAAAACTACAATGTCTAAGAAGGTGAAATTTTGCATAGTGGTTCCCCTTATTCTGCAGATTTACAATAAGGCTAGGTTTGAAACAAAATCGTACCCGACTCTGCCCTAATTTACTTTATTTCTGGCAATCTTATGAGCATTAGTTCGGACCTTTTAAGTTGAATTCGGTAGGAACATACCTAATATATCAGAATAAACACAAGCCTATTCCCGTTAAGAACGTATTTTAGGGCCCCACCTTCAGAATACTTATTTTAACAATCTTGCACCTGCTACTGGCCTGATGGAGATGAAATTCGGAAGCAACAAATCAGATAAAAAATACTTAAGGGTGAGGTTCCCCATATAAAAATACCTATTTATAAGGTGTCCCACTGACCTTTAATATAATCATCACAAACTACTCAACCAATAGAGCTGAAATTTGGTACGTTAAATGATATCAGCAACAACAACATGGCCCATTATGGGGAGTCATGGTGTTGTTCTCTCTAGAGATTCCATACAAACATTTTGTGTGCTTGAGTAATGGGGACGAAATCTATGCCTCTCTAAAAAGATCTTTTATTTAGCCCGTTGATAACGGGAGGAGTTTCCTTACCTCTCGAGACGTAGTGTAGTTTTAAACACCAGAAGCGATAGGTAAAGTCCAAATAAATCAATAATAAATTCAAATCCAACGCTATTATGAGTTTCAAAAATAAAGCTTATGTATTATTAGGTAATCGCCCTTCAGGTAGCACATTTTCGTTCAGTGGCACCTTAAAACGAGAAGGAATACATAGAGTAGATGCTCGACCAGTTAGTTTGGTGGGGGTGGGAATAGGAGAAAGTATACGGGAGAAAGTGGTGCAACTGCAGTGAAAGTGCTGTTACGAGATGCACCGCCCTTCCCACAATGCACCATTGCGTCTCTGTACGCCACTGGGTCATTTGGGTCATCACGTTTTAGACGCTACGAAGATTTC
The DNA here is from genome assembly GCA_963675035.1 of Allygus modestus. Lineage (NCBI taxonomy): Eukaryota > Metazoa > Arthropoda > Insecta > Hemiptera > Cicadellidae > Allygus > Allygus modestus. The sequence continues at coordinate 302,744,544 of OY776111.1, forward strand.
TCCAGGAGATCATCCCGGTTGATTTGTTGAACCGAATAATACAGCTTCTCTTGCTTGTTTCCCCGCACTTTGCTATGTTAAACATTGTACCAAAGTTACATTAACCAAAATATGTGGTTTATTTTTTATATAAGGGTTCAAATACACAGGTAGGCTAAACATAACTTAGAACATTTATAAAGTCAATAATAATTTCAGGCAATTTTAACTCAAACTCATTTTGTTAGTAATATCTCGCAATTAACAACCAAACCCTATTTGATACATTTGACAAAACAAAAAATAGTACTGTAAGGGGTAAATTTATTTTGTTTTGGAAAACTGCAAATTTCTTAACGCTTTGTTGGAGGTTCTCTTCCTGATTATTTTATCACAACATTTTGAAACCTGCGCCTCCATGATTGGACAGCCATTGCGGCAGGTCAGGACGGCGTCTCAAGACCGCCCGGTTCGCGGTTTCCTGGTAGGGTTACATTTTGGGCTTCCGGGAGCTTCGGCCTTGGGGGCGGTCACTGGTGGCGTCACGCCTGTCCGTGGCCTTACAGCTATCACGCTAGATTTACACTCTGCCGTCACTGCTTTGCAACATTACGCACATCGGCGTTGCTTCCAGTCTAATATAATGAATGCGACAGGTTTTGTCTACGAAGTTGCGCTTCATGCTTGTTTAGTCATAGTGCAGATTGTATTACAGTAAAAATGGTGCATCAGGTTTTATAAATTACTGGCCTTCAAATAAAAGCTTGATTACTAGTAGTGTCGATGACGAGCATGTCATATATCAGTTCCTAATCTTCAGGTTCCGAGATAATTGTTTCACTTTTAAAATCTGTCATGGCATAAAACAAACTGTTTATCTTATAGACATTTCCTGGAGCCAAATAAAAACACAAAGCAAAGGACTTTTACGACATCTGTCAAAATGAATAGAGATCCCAAATCAGTTCCGGGTTGTACAGAACATAAATGGCGTAATAGATCAGTGAACCCTTTCTCTGAAATGTTTCAAGACGAGCGAGGACCTACGTCCTACGTTACACGATATTAGACGACGTAAGAGGGTTGGAAGGGTTGGTGGGGAGAAACGAGTGGGGGTTAGTTTCACTTTCAGCCTAGTTTCAGGTAGAAAGGGAGAGTTCCCCTCCACTCCCTCCCGTTCCTTTCTATAACACTAGTTTTCAATTCATCTATTGTTTATTAGTCATTCATTCATTTTGCAGGGGTTGTATTGTAATAGACTTGTTATTTCACGCTCAGGTTAGGTAAGGAATTAATTTAACGCTCTAGTATTGTACGGCTCATCTACAAAAACTTGTTTGTGAGAATTTAGTGTGTTCAATCTGGCTTTTCTACCTCATTTATCAAACAACGATGTTTTACTAGCCCATAACGATTTCGCGATTGTTTATTATTACGAACAATTAAAAAAAAACATTTGGTCTAGCAAAATAACAACAAATTCCTCGAATTTTAGTATATCGGAAAAAAGTTCTAAATACAGTTTAACCAATATTAAAAATAAACATCAACTAGTTTATTCTTGAGCACTTTTTGTTATTATTCCTAGTTGAGTAAAGCTAAATAGAGCTTAAAACATGTATTTATATCTAATACATGTAATTTATTTTTTTTAACATATAATTTATATCTAATGCTTGATATATTCTGTAAGCGAAATGTTTAAGTCAAAATTTTGGGAGTTTGGCAAGTCGTAGGATGATGGAAGACGTCTCAAATTAAAGGTCTTGATCCCAGGGACTCGGGAAAAATAGCGGTATTTCTACAAAGTTACCATCAAACGACAAATAACGTAAAACATCCCCCAAAGCAAGGGGTTTGAAAAACGTCCGCTTTGTCTACATTAAAATATTTGATCAAGTGTGTACCTTGTTTACGAACTGACATGTGTTCCTGTTAACCCTGGAGAAAGGTTAGGGGCTGTCGCCCCTTAAAACCACTAGTAATATAAATTTAATTCAGTAGCATGAACAGACTGCAGTGTAAGGGTAAAATACTTCGAAAATGAATTTACTAAATACATTTCAAATCAAAATATTGGCAAGAAACAATTATCTTAATCACAGTAATCTTTCAGTCATCAATGCAATATAATAGAAATTACTGCCAATAGTTTGTAGTTAATGAATAATTTTGTAGTCAAATACAATTCATTATGCCTATTTTAAAATTGGTGATGTTTTTCTTGCTAATTTTACTAGCGTGTGTGCACATTTGAACTAGTAAATTGTTTTGGACGACATTATGTATGCACTTTTCCTCATAAATAGCTAGCGCAATGTTTTATTTTACTCAGTCTTGTAGCTTATTACTTTAATCCTTCAGTAGTCTGTATTCAATGAGATATAAAACACACGTGTTTTAACCTACCGTACCTATGTTACTCTAAGTGCCAAACGCACGCTTGCTTCGTGTCGCCGCGAGACTGTATTTCCAGGAGTGGCCCAGAGGTCGTCGACGCTCATATTGACTTCCGGTCTGCTCTTTAATTGATTGTAGCACTGAGCCGAAGGCTGCGGCGAGACGTCCAATTAGCTCGGGTCCGCCACTTACACTCGCCGACAGATACATGTGATCCTACTAACTACAGACCCATTTCTACACGACTTCTCGACTCGACATTTGGAGAAAATGCTTTCAGATTGTTTTGGGCCTAACCCTAGATATGTGCTTGAACTATAATGTTTCATTTCGTGTTAGATCTTTAATAGCATGTAGCTTGAATACCTTTTTGGCCAACATTTATTAGGCCTACTTACTTTAATTTAAAATGTAAACACATAGTTATGGAAAACCAGATGGATACACTATATAAACATTTAGTCCAATACAACGCGCATTAAGACTTGAGTTTATTAATGGCCCTGCTTAATGGTATTATAAATCTTAGTTTTAGTTGATTACAATTTATTCTATAAATTATCTCTTCAAAATTCATACTAATATTACGTCTCAACAAACAGTATCAGGATAACTTGTTTACTTGACAAATAAATACTAAACCAAACATCGAACCAAAATTAATTACACTTGATGTCAAGACTTGAAAATTGCTTACTATGCTTAAACTTGCATTGGTAATTATTGAATATTATTATTATTTATTAATTATTAAATATCATTATTATTTATTAATTGTTGAATATCAGTATTTTTTAAATTATTGAATAGTATTATTGAAGTCATAAATTTGTTTAGTTCCATTTCCCAAAGTTAAAACCTTTATTACAATTTATAAGTGTATTATTGTAGGACTAATAATATTGCCAATGGAGGGACTGACAATGTGTTTATACAAACTGTGTTACATAAATAATGTTTCCCTTTAAACTATGCACTGCAGTCGTCTTCAAAGTTAAGGATATGTTCCAAATTTCATCGAGTTACGACCGTGTTATTCAAACGTACAATATATCGAAAACAAAAGACCTTGTACGTGGACTCTACAAAACAAATCAAAGTTTCGTGGAAAACCACCTTCCAGAAGTCCAACGAAATGAAAAAATACTCACAGGTACAGAAGCAAAAACAGGAACAAGGAAGCGCCTTTGAGTCCCACAGTCCAGAGAATACCCGGACCGAAATCGAAAACGATCGGCTCCGGTAAAAGCGAAGGTGACCGACCCGGCAGTGAGGGGTCCCTGGGTTCCAAAATTTACAACAGTGACGATGTTTTGACTGCCGAGAGTGTTCAAGTGATATATTTACAACCACTTTCGTTTTTCCGGTAGTCCGGTAGTTGGTTCGTTAGCCCGAGACAATTCATTGTCCCTGCTTCTCAGAAGGCTGGTGTTTGGGGACGGCCTTCAGTCATCAGTGTCCTCTGTCATCGGGTGTAAGACGAATTAATTGGAAGAGGAGTAAATATTTGGCGCGTGACGACGTCGCGTGTGGACGTTTGGAAATGATATTCTGTTAACTCTGAATCTTGCCAGCGGCGTGAGTTAACATTATGGAGATAGTGTTATTTTTTTGTCAGTAATAGTATTCATTATACAGTCTTTCTTCACTTAAAGAGTGTAAAATAAAATTGTTAGATTATAGAATAACCACATTTTTAGGTATTGAAGGATTATGTCACCCCTGACCAGGTCTTGGATAAGCATGGGGAGCACTGTTGTCCAGTGCGACAGAGAAAGTAGTGCTGTACTGTATAGCATGCAGCGTTTAGGCCACATTTTAAAGTTAAACCTCTCTTTATAAACTATGTAAATTATCCTCGTAAAATTGTTCATTGTTTTCACAAATACCTAGTTATATTGTGTAATATGCGTGTAGCCCTGGTTCGTTGACATGGTGGTGGCGGTAGGGTTGACGCCCCCTGATGTCACGCCATTGCCAGGCTTGGAGCGCGGCGATACGGTGGTGTCAACTGTGTGTTATACAACTGTTATCCATCCTTGTGTAAACAACTGAACATTCAACCTTCACTTGGTTAAGGCCATAATTATTGTATAAGTTAACTTTGAGATTAACAATAAACGTTTTAATTAATTCTTTGCATAACTGTTGACAGGATTGGCAGTATATTGAAACGTTAATAAAATATTATGTGTTCTATATAATACAAGTATTATGTAATGTTGTTAAGTGTATTATTTTCCTTTCGTGACGTAAATAAAAGTACTTTCATGAACGTTAGAAAGTTAGTTCATTTAATTTTGATTGTAACCTGAATAATTTTATTTTATCTTAATTAGCTTCTTATTCAAATTTGATATTTAAACTATTTAACGTTGATTGGAGTAGCAAATACACAGTCTACAAGTATCAAAACACGCGCCATTTGATTAGACTGATTTTGTTGAAAGTGATCAAGTTTACTGTCACTGACTTGAATTGGAATTTGAAAAATCACATCACTTGTCGCTGGTTAATTGAACCAATTTTCCGATCGAGCGGCAAAAATTGGAACGGCCGGGGGCATTGCCAGGTGTATGAGGGGGGGCTGAATGTGACGTCAGTGACCGAGCGGGCATCCGCGGTCCTTGCCCCGTAGAGTCAACGTCTCCTGCCGCCATCCTGCGTCCTGGGGCCCGTGGAAAACAGAGCACTCGCCCGCATCCTCTGTGGCCTTGAACTTGCATTTTGGTTACTTTTTAGCAAAATCCTTCAACGAACTCCACTTAATTTTCGATTATTTTTAAAATACGTGTAAATGTGATTACGGCATTAAGTTTAGTTTTCTTGCAGTAAATATTATTGTAATCTAGTACTTTTGAGTACATGTTTTTATTTCATCCTGGTACGTAATTAGATTTTTGGCTAAACGACAAGGTGATACCAAAGTTATGAGGTAATGTTGACACAAGTATGAGGTCTTATGCCAAGTTTCATTATTCAAACCGAAAATGCCATTTGTATTGAACATCTTTGGTAGACTTTCAATCATAGTCCTCCAAACACTTATAGAAAAAAAAACTATACTTAAAACGATCGTCTTACGCAAAATTTATATCCCACTACCGGCACCGGAAGCAAACGTTGTTCGACCCCAAAACCACTTTTGATGCGCAAAAACTACAGAAGACTCCTCGTTCACATTGCCGAAATTGAAGATAAATGAAAGAGAAGCCCCAAATAGTTGGTGGGGGAGGCGGGGTGCAGCTGCGCCACCGGACACAGGTGAGTGTGACGTCATCATCCTCAAATTGTATCAGTCGAATGGGGGAGTTGCCCTTATGTAACCCTGCAGAGAGCGCTTCCATCGCCGATTGTGTCCGTCTGTCTACCGACGCGCAGCGGTCAACAGCTGGTGGTGGAAGGGGCCCTACCTGTATCGGAACGATCGGCCAATAACATTATTACATGGGTTTTCGAAAAGCGAAATCATAGTGCTGAAAGTGATATTGTTCAAGTCTATGTTTCCTTAATCGCACGTTTTTAATTTATTTTACCTCCTTAACTCTCAAAATTATGAGATATCTATACAGGGTTGGGCAAAAGCCTGGAATATAGTTAATAACTCCTTAACTACTGGCCAGAATTTAAAGAACTTTAATGTTTTTGTATTATTTGGTATTGATACCTACATCTAGACGTATTTCCCTGATTTGTTGCATGACCAAGGGACGGCCTATGGAGGAAGTCCGACAATTTTTAAATAGAAGCCTCTGTTGAGTTACATCTCATTTTAAAGGCATTTTCTAATAGAACTCAGCGGTGCAATTCCGGGTGTAAAAGGAAGGGTTGTGAAGGGGTTGTTTGTATCCAGTCAAAAGTTACAGCTTCTCAAAGGTTTCCATATTTTTTTAGTGCAAAACAGCTGTCTTTGTTTTGTTGATTTTAAATCAGCTGTCTGATTTAATTTCAAACACGTGTTTCATTGTTGTCATTGTTTATGTAAACACAAATTTTCATTCCATTCAGAGCACGTGTATACCGCTTAAACATCTTTATATTAATTACATATTTTAGTAAGTAAGTTAGAGAAGTTTGTTAATTTTACAATACAAATTTTAACACAAACGACAATAATTATTTTGATTACTTCATAAAATATTATGTTGCACAAATATTTAAGTTGAAATAGGTGATGAAACACGTGTTTGAAATTAAATTAGACAGCTGATTTAAAATCGAAAAAACAAAGACAGCTTAGATAGTGACCAGGGTTTGGACCGTTCCCTATCATAACGTTATAAAATGCCACTGGCGTGGATACAAAAAAACTGTTTTGCACTAAAAAATATTGGTAACTTTGAGACGCTGTAAATTTTGACTGGGTCAACCCTTTGCAACCGAAGTTGCACCGTTGTATTCTTTTAAAAAATAACTTAAAAACTAGGTATAACTCGACGTAGGCTTATATTTAAAAATGTTATGACTTCCCCCGTGGGCCGTCCCCTGGTCATGCAAAAAGTCTGACTGACTGACTGACTGTTCATTGTACCATGAACATTCATTGTACATTTGGTCTGTGTGGATAACAATACCAATACAAAAACACTAAGTTTCATAACATTCTGGCCAGTAGTTCAGGAGTTATTAACTGTATTCCAGTCTTTAGCCCAAACCTGTATTACCTGTATAGCTTTCAACGCTTCCTTACCCACGACAGCGCCAGATATGTTGTTTCCAGCAATTTCATTTTCTACCTCAGAGGGGTTCTTTTCTTTTCTAATCTTCATAAATGCAGATATAGAATATGCGGAACTGAACCCATTCCAGCTCATAATGCCCTCAGCATTCCTGTGCTGGAGGCATTGGCCTCCATATCTAAATTAGCCGGCACTTCACACGTTTGAAACACCTCTGTTTACCTTCACTGTGCGCGTGTGTGCGTACACGTGCCCGTGTGCATCGACTTGCGCGTGTTGGAGGGGGGCGTGTCAGTGACTTTGAACTCGTGCACTTGTTTATACTGGCCTTGCTGTAAATTATGGCGGTAAATCCTTCCCTTAATCCGCCTCCTTCCCCGGATAATGAGGTGTTAAACATGTCTTAACTCTTTGTTTCCCTGTTTATGAAGGATTATTTGACGGCCACGTGTGTTTGAGTACTGCCTGTCACATTGGCGGAAGTGTTGGTAAACCATTTACAAAAGTGTGGCACGAAATTCCGAGAAAGAATAAAATGTCTAATTTTCTAAACCTCGTTCTTGTTTGCCAGAGTTTTACTGGTTATAATTATCATTATATATAAAACTTGCTAGAAAATCTGATATATTTATATTGAATATAAGGCCTATTCATATATCATCCCACTCAAAATAAGGCGCTATTTAAATTCCCCAACATTCACTATCTCACGATCGCGCTAAACTTTGTACTGTGTGGGCCTATTTTTATATATACCAATAATTTGCTTTTTAGGGTGATTTCATAAACATTTTTGGACAAAGATTGTTACTGGATGTAATTAAACACGTCTTGCAATACTAAAAATATATTTATACTGGTACAAGGCCACCATATATATGTATAAACATCTGTTTGACTAAATAAAAAACTCAAAGATTAGCATCGGAACTTTAAAAGCCCATGGTGCGGAGGATCCCTGAAGGTGGATGTTTTCCAAACCCCAAAAAGGCACATATTGAGGGTAAGAGCTTTCGACATACAACAACATTTATAATTTGAGAGTCCTAAGGTTGCCGAACAAAAATCACGAAACGCTTTTGATAACTGTAACTGATAACTGTAACTGCAACGTGCTAATCAAAAAGTCACGAATGCACAACTTGCTTGAATAATAAAACATGGACTCTCAGATCGAATACACGAAGATGATTTATTTCATGTAGCGTTTCGTTTGGATAAGATAAAACTGCTAAATATCCCTTCTCGTGGCGAATCACATGCACTTACTGCCAACGAGTGCTAAGCTTTCATAAGGATTAGAGGTCAATCTGTGATTGTACTGTTCATCAGATTTCCCGAGTTATAAACTTGCAAGACTAGGCGCTAGAAGGTCGTCATCCGACGTCAGTGTAATACAGTCTAATACAGATGAATTCATGTAACTTGTTTGTGTACTCAATTGTGTTGTAAATTAAATGTAAATATTTTTATCTTGATACCGACCTCCAACACGAGTATTAACGACAACGCGTGTTAACGTAACGTTATTACATAAATTCTTTAAATTCTTATGTAACATATTTCAAGCTGGCTACGATTGATTTTTAAATATCGTAGCGGTATATAAATTCGTTGGATAAACTTATTGGAATCTGTAAATACAAATTGTATATTTTATACTTGAACCGAAAAGTAAAATCTGTGAAGTAAATTATTATGTGTCCATATTTATAATTTTATCCATACGGTATTTTTTTAGCTGTATGTAAGGCTAAATCGTAACTTGAACATTTAAGAGACCGAAACGTTTAAGGGACGTCTGACATTTGTTGTTAACCACATACTGTATAAATAAACGTTCTCGGTAAAAAAATCGGAGGAAAGATTAGGATTTTAATCAAACCTTTACCAAGGCCAAAAATAAATAAATCTGTTAAGTTCACATTTTTAAGTATTGCAATTTGATCAACTGTGTGATTTATTGGTATGTAAAACTGAAACTCGCTGTTCAAGCGAAGCTGTTGGGCAAAGTTAGATCAGACTTGTCTGCTACATGTTTTTGACTTAATAAATTCAATGTCAAATAATTAACTTAAATAATCTTTTGTGCTGACTACTGGCCTATCTAGGTTACAGTATGTAGGCATAATAAAATCATCTAATGTACCAATTGGGTTCCAACCACAAGGGGATACAATCATAGTCGCCTTTAAAGACAACTTACTGCTGTTCAAAACTACATCGAATGTGGAAGGGTAGTGGCTTTTAATTTGGATTATTCATGAATCTGTCCCAATTGTAAACAGTGTTTGGCATATTAGATAATACTTATGGATTAGAATAATTTATTCTTAGTCAGTCGTAAAAGTACCCCATCTCGCTCGTCCAACACGTATAGCTCTATTGCTTATCCATTCATCTCATAACGCGCACCAGTTGACGTCTTAACCAGTAATTTAGTGAAACATGCTGCTCGAACTTCAAACTGACCTCAAATCACCTAGTTAAGCTTATTTTACTGACCTGCAACTTCAGACAAGTTCAGATTCTATAGATTAAGGAGATGTTGGGGCCTTGTAAGCAATTCTGTTGGCGAGTCACAAATCCTGATAACCAGAGAAGATAGATCGACCTCGCGGTGGGAACTAGAAAGCGAAGGAAGAAAGTAAATTGTGGAGCAGGATGACCGTCAGGACTGGTTGATGCAATCAACGGAATATCAGCGTTGGATGAAAGTCGTGAGAAGGAGAATACGTTTGTTTTGACGCGTTTCTACAATTGTTTAGTGGTTTCTCCCTCTATTTTCTGTTATGAATTCTTTGCTTCATTATAGTGTCATCCTTTTTATTTTTATTAATTCATTCCACTTCCTACACGACAAACTTTAGATCTACTTGGAAACTTGTAAGTAACTGATAAATTAAATATTGTTTTCGTTTTGTAACGTTGGCAATCTGGTGAACAGTTTATTGTAAGGTACCTGGTACCTGGTACATCTATACTTTTTTTGTAATCTGACGTCTTCAAGAAAAAACGATAAGAACCTTGTTAGTGAATTTCCTATGGAAAGTGAACTATTAGCATGACCCGCAAGGTGAAACGTAAGCCCGGGACCACCAAAGAAGTTCCTAACGTGACCCCCTGAACACGTTTTGTGGGGTCGTTCAAAATGATATTTGTATATTTATATATATATATATATATATATATATATATATAAAATGTAGGCACTCTAGCGGTCGCAATTTTCGTCCGATTTTCTTCAAATTTGGTAGGGATGTTCCTTTCTATAATTATTTGGACAAATTCGTTGGGCAAAACAATCGGAAAACTCTAAACTCCTTTTTTGGAGATTATTCTTTCAAATTTCGAGTTTTTGGGCGCAAAAAGGGTCAGCAAAGCCCCTGACTTAGATTTAATGCATGTATTAAGATGGGAATTAGTGAAGCGAAAGTTTTAAGCCCTCTCTCGTCATTATAGCATAAATCATTACTGAGTTATTATAGAAAATCTATATTGGCTAAACACAGTACGTTTACTTATGGGGTTTTTATATTAGAAAAACATGTTATTTATTTGTTGGTGTATTTATATCCTCCCCAGCAACCTTTCGCCTACTTTCAAGCCTGACTAGACCTTCTCCTAACCTTATAATGCGCAAAATTGTATTCCTAGCATTGCAGGTAAATAAAACCAGGAGCATCAGAACAGCCAAAAAATCAGTGTTTTCAGATTTCATAAAATTTGAATAAATCTATGTTTTTACACTGATTTTGAGTTTAAAAAGTTTAAAAAGTGGAAATTCACTTCCCTCACGTCAGCGTGCTGCGTGCGAACTCGTTATAATAATAAAATGTTAATTTGTTGTTTTTCGTTTGATAAACTGGCAATCTGGTAAACGGTTTAGTGTATTGAGTATAGTGAATGGTAAACTGAAGTACTCAAGAAAGTAGGAACCTTGTTATAGTGATACAACAAAGATATTCGTTTAGGTATAGTTGTTATTTGTATGATTCTTTTGCTTTCTTAAACATCGTATAGTTTAACTTTAACCAGGTAAATTGAACACTGTGGATTAAAGTTTGCCTTTTCTTATTAAACTTGTTTTGTGTTCTTTTCACGTTAATCGGATGTGATATAATATGTTTTGAATCTTTTGCTTACAATACAGATTTTACTTTTATTTATCTTGATGCCTATTATTTCATTATTACAGTAAGGATTAGGGTTGTGTCACTGTAATCCAATAAAAAGAAGTGGACAGTTTTTAATTGAGAAAACTGTTATAAACGAAATAGACATGTAAGTGCATGTAGGCATTTTTTAATCATTCATAATACTGAATGTTTCTATTAATTATTAACGAAATGAAGGTTAGGAGGTTAATTAGTAAGCTTTAGACTTTAAACAAAAACTTCAAGTTTTTAGGGAAATCGAATACCTGGCCTGTGCTTTTCAGAACAGCTTTGCCAAGTCTTCTTGGACTTGACATTTTGGAGTAGTCGGCCTTGTGGTCTGCGAACTGCGCTTTTTGTATGCGGACCATTTACATACTGACACCAACACTGAGAGCTCTTTGTCTCGACATCTGGACTAAAACTAACTATTTCAAGTATTTTTAGTCCGAGTTAGACTTACAGGAAGAACAGGAATGCTACAGGGTGTTTTTTGGCAGTTAAAATTAGTCTGTGTTATGGTGTCTAATGGTGTTATTTCATTAAATAATGGTGTATTAAAAATTAGTTTTGTACTGCAAGTATTTATATTTTATCTTATATTTTTAATAGGCCTATATGTTTCAGGTATGTCCTGACTTCTCTTTTGAGATTCGTGAGTAAAGTATTATTAGTTGTTTTGCAAATTGTTTAATTTCTGTTTCTTATTTCAATTAATATATTTTTAGTATTATTTGCTAGACGTTGAAAAATGTGTTACTGATAAACCAACTAAAGAAAATAATGTGTTTAAATCAGATTTCGTGGTGTGTTGGATTACTCCAACACATCACTCGCTGGAACAGAAGTTTATCACAACAGCGTGAATCAGCTCCTTTTAGATTACCTTCTTTCCGTAGTGTTCTAAGCCAATGGATATAATCTGTAGAACATTGAATACAAAAATCGGGCACTTTTCGTTTACGAGACGATTTGTAGTATACATTTTTCATTCAAGTCTGTGCCTAATAAATGCCAATTATAATAATAAATACCCCCCGTCGCAGCAAACCTGCGTACTCAGCTAATTTCCAATGCATTTATATGTTTCTCACTACTACATAAAGCCACTTACCAAGTTTGACAAAAATACATTCATAAATAAGTGATTTATAACATTTGATTTATTCCCCATAAGAATAACATTAAGACTGAGTACGCAGGTTTGCTGCAACAAGGAAGATAAGAAATGAGTTTTTATGCAATTATCAATATAACTGAACCAGGTGAAGCTACTTACCAAGATTTATTAATTTATGTTCATAATTAAGGGAGATATAAAACTTACTTATTTTCTATAAGAATAACATTAGGGCTGAGTATGCAGGTTAGCTGCTACGGGGACAATCAACAAAACATTTATTTTTTGTGCAAATATCAATATACCAGTACAACGTGAAGCCACATACCAAGTTTCATCAATATAAATTCATAAATAATCGAGATATCAAATTTTATTTATTCTCCATAAGGATAACATTGGACAACGTACTGTATTTAGCACTTTGAATATCTCTGCAACGGTTGAACGTAGGATCACAATTTAAACACCAAAATGATTGTTTTGTGGAGCTGAAGTGATTGGTAAAAGCAAATGTGAAGTTTAAAGTAAAATTAACTGAGGAAAAGCCAAAAACCTTTTTCCCATAAGATTAACATGGGAGATTTTATGAGCATGTTTTTTGGATTTTTTCCGCAACCACTTAAGCTAGGTTAATAATTCAAAATACCATATTATTTGTTTTTTTAAGCTCTATAACATGGTCAAAACCAAAATTAAGAGTTTTAAAATTTTTAGGGTGAAAAATTCAAAAAACTGATTTTTGGAAAATTTAAAACCCCCATAAACCCCCCTTCCCATGGTCCGATTTTTCTGGTTTTCGAACTTAAAGTCATAAATGTCAGTTTATACATTTGAGCCAAATTTCATCGAAATCGGACGTTTTTTACTCAAGTTATCGCATTCACGGTCACACACACACAATATATACATATATATATATATATATATACATATATATATAAATTTGAACGAATAGTGTTTTTGGCATCTGGGGACCTCAAAACAAAAAGTTATCATGGTCTCGGGCTTAAGTCTTACCATGAGACCTACGGTAATAGCTTCTTCCCTATAGGGGAAATTCGCTAAAAGAACAACGATTTTTAATGGCGTGCTTAGTCCCTTTTCTGATAGAGGATGGCTTACAAAAAACATTATAGCAGTTTACAAGTTGTATTTACTGCCCACCTATACAACGTACAGTAAATTATTTGATTATATGCCGTCCAAACCTTCTATTATCACTCTCGAGGGAGATATTGATATCACATTCTACTCCCAATGCCTCTCAGAGCCCGGCGGTTCGCACATCGCGTGGGGACGTAACCCCGTGATCGAGGGGGAGGCTGTAGACATCTGCCGAGACATTTTCCTGCCAGGTGCTAGATTTTGGTTTTTGCATCCCCGTAATGGTAGGGTTGCCAGGTAGACAGACCCCAGAGGGGTAGCAGACAGACGTTTGCGCAACTCACGAAACGCAAGGGTTGCGCGCCAAGGTCGCACAGGTATAGAAAGAGCGTCTAGAGTTTGGGATTTAATTTTTTGCGTCAACAGAACGCTGTGAGGGATCTTTTTTGGCATTCTTCGCCCAGCACAGGTTGCGGGGCCACTTTCGATTTCATTGTCTTCTCGGTTGGGGGTAGTAGCTCGGTAGCCGCGCCGAATCTAGGTTACCAACTGTCGTCCCTTCTCTCTTTGTGAAATTTGATTCGATTTAATTACCAAGGACCTCCCTTAGGATTTGGAATCAGGTCATGAATAAAGGAATGAGGTGGCGTATTCATAGTTCACGGAGGAAACGGGTATACCACCTGCATGAAACGAGTGCTCCAGTTACGACACATTTTGCGTTTCCACCTGCTTCCCTCGTAAGACCAAGGAAAACAGGATCAAGTTATCCTAACCGCCCTCTCAAAGAATTAACCAAAAACGTTTTTATATTTATTTGAATTAAATACTTTATATTATTTATTTTAAAGAACACTTAAATATCTAGCGAATTCCGTATACAGAATTTTGACATAAATAATAATTGACCAATTAAATAAATCGTTAATACTGAATATCTTGTAATGTTATAGAGCAATAATTATTTCTGATATCGGCATTCTGTTCACTGAAATAGTTGTTTTTTTTTTGCTATTTAAAACGAGCCAACAATCTACAATTTTGGATGATCCGTTGTGGAGGGACGGGATTTAAAAGTTAACATTGACCTTATGCGAGAAGCAGGTAGAAACCCGATTTACTTCGTGACAGGAGCCCCCCCCTTAATATTCATATACGAGACAGAAAACGATTACGTCATCTCCGGGCCTCAAAATAAATTATTTACACCTAACGTTATTATACTACATTGGCTCTCAACTATAGTATTTACTAGAGGCTTGAAGGGGCCATGGCCTCTAATCTTGCTTTAATCTGATTTGTTACTATTTTCATGCTGAGAAAATAAAACTATAAGTAGGAATACAAGTCAGTTCGTAAATAAACAAAGTAGACACGTAACCACATGTTTTAATGTTAACAAAACAGAGGTTTTTAAATCCCCATGTTTTTTCTTATGGGGGATGTTTTACGTTATTTATCGTTTGCTAGTTACCTTTTAGAATATCTTTTCTGAGTCCCAAGGATTAAGACCTTTAGTTTAAGCCGTCTCCCATCATCCTGCGATTTGCCAAACTCCCACAATTTTCAATAAAATATTTCGCTTACAGAATTATGTATAAGGATTTCATGCAGAAAATATGATTATTAAGTGTTGTGATTCCTTGTTTTAGTGTATACTCAGTCTATTATTAATCTTATGGATAACAAGTAAAATTTCATATCTTACGATTATTTCTGATACTGCTGATACATCATAGTTTAGTAAATTGTTTAATCTGATCGTGATTAGTAGATATTTGCGTAAGACACTTATTTATTATAAACAATTTTTATTTAAAAATAAACATGTTCTTTTTTAATTTTTGTAAGAGAGTTCATCCATTTTTTCCAAATTCCGTTAAGAAATTCACTGATCACGCAAGTTTGACGAGACGAGGGCATTTTCGTGATAACACGATGAGAATTATATAATTCACTTTTAAGAATACCAGGTAAATTTATGCACTAAGATTGCCTAAATAGAAAAAATCTATAAACAGACTAAGGACATCGCCCAATTCAGAAGTTCGCACCAAACATGAAACCATTAAAGTGAAAACTCTTAGAAAGTGAAGTGAGAGGGATAGTCGAATATCGAGACTTTTCGCTGGATCTGACTATCATTAGACTTTCGCCTCCTGGGTCCGGGGGCCCGCGACGCCGACGCCAGGGGTGATACCTAGGACGCCGTTACGCCGGGGTCAAGGTGCCCGCCTGGACGTCGACCTCCCGAGCCCGCGTCCCCCTCACCATGTCACTCCTCCTCCTCCTCCTGCCTTTCCCCCGACACTTCCTTTCTCCCCACTTTCAATGGCACATCCACATCACATTCCGCAACCGCGACTCGCGTGACTGAGAGTTCGCTGCGATCGACGCGCGCGCCGTACAAGTGGTTGAAGATCCACTGTGGTTGATCGGGGCAACTCCCTTGCACCACCAACCATCGCAAAGCCCTCGAAATTAAACTCACACTCAGATAAATGCAATTTCGGTATCTAATCATGTATGAGTTCGGTGTTTCAGAGACACCTGAAGCCGGAGAACGTTTTTGTGGTTAGGCAAGATAAGTTGAGGGTCTGACTTTATCTCTAATTAGTAAACTAGGGTGTGAGGGGAAAGTTATCTCCCCAATCCTTCCTTACGCCTTGTCATGTGATAAATTCATTTTGTTTTTGTTGTTGCAAAATTGTATTTATTGGCTTGCTTTTTCAATAAACAGTGTATTATCAGTGGGGGGGGTAATTTTCACCTCAACCCTTTGTGTACTAACTGGCTATCAAATAACAGAAGAACCATTTTCTCATTATTATTTGTTGTTTAACATATATTCAAATTTAACAAAAGTTGTACAGTATTAAAATTATAGATTAAGATAACCTTTTGTTTCTCTGCAGTGATGCTACTCTGCGGCCTTTCGTTAAGGCCATAAGTTATACACAGGGTGATTCACGAAGATATGCAGAAACTTCGGGAGCTCAATCTACATGTAAAATTAAGAAACAATTTATATAAACATAGGTCCGGAAATGCTTCGTTTTCCGTCTTTCTGTCTGTGTTTTTTACTTAATACGTTATATCTTAGGAAAATCTGCAGATATAAACTTCAAACTTGGTACATATATTACATATAATAAGACCCATTTTGGTATGGAAAATCAAGTTTCTACTTTCTGCTATTTAAAAATGGGGCAATTTTTTTAAAACCTAAAGATCTTAAAAACCGTAATATTTAGGAAAATTCTTTAAGTATCAAAGGGTTTGACATTTTGTCCTAAAAATAATAATATAAAGTTTTTAACTATAGGATTTTCAATAATTGAGTAATAGTGATTTTTATACATTAAAACATGATGTTGCAAAAAAGGATTTTTAACTTGTAAAAATCACAATTACTCAGTTAAAATCCTATAGTTAAAACCTTCACATCATTATTTTTAGGATAACATTACACAACTTTGTTATACTTACATATTTTTCCTAAATATTACGGTTTTTAAGGTTTTTATAACTCTTTCTCTTAAATTTTGCATGAAGTATAACCTCCCGTAGTTTCTGCTTATATCTCCGTGAATCACCCTGTATAAAAAATGCTCCACCAGCCTAATCTTAATTTCGTTAAATATTGAAAATAAAGAAATAAAGAAACTCAGACAAAAAAAATTCTACAAATATATCGCGTCACAGTTGAACTGTATTCGTACACAAGATGTTCCATTACCTCTCTTTAAATTGGTCAAATGAAAGCGGTCTTTGTCAAGTAATCCATTTAATCATTTTGACCGGGTACATTATGTTTTGAGGTTATTTAATGATGTAAACTTATTCCGGGCTCATAAGCACACAATTTTATGTTGGCGTATAAGATGCTTTTTACAACACTTTTTTACCGTTAATGTATCCGAAATCTTCTCTACAAGTTCAAGTACAAGTTCGGTCGCCAATTTGTTGACTGTAATATACATAAGTAATACGGCATCTTGCTGACTACGGGCATGTTACCAAATAACAGGAAGCTGTAACAGGCTAGCTGATACACGACTATGAGTCTGGCGGTGGGAGGGAGGGAGTTACGTGAGTCAGGGTCGCCAAATCTCGTGGTCTCGCGAATCTCGAGAGCCTTGGTGATAAAACGGTGATAGCAGGGACAAGGTCGGACCTCAAGGTCGGCGAGATAAGGCCGTCGTCGTTGCGCGGTTGGACCTTCGCACCTTGTTCAAACTTCCGCGTGTAAGCCCTACCTGTGCGACGTATCGCGGCAAGGAGCTATAGCTATTGCACCTGATTAGCGATGTATTGTCTTTTCAATTTATAAAATGGTATATTACAACTAATTTAAACTGCCTAAATTATCATGGACATTAATGTGCACAAAGTAAACATTTTATTTGAATAATTTATATTAATTCAGATAGGGGTCAATTACTACAAAGTATAATTTTTTAAGATTAATAACGTAATTGTTTCCACAATAAAAGCTTACAAATAACAATTGCGTCTCAGGTTTCTCCACCCAAAATGCCTTGGTTTCTTCTCTAAGCAACCAACCAAAATGCATTTTCGTAGCATAAAATAAAGATAAAAAAAACAGCTGATTGAATTTTTGGAAGTCGTTGAAGATTTTAAGGGATTAATGAAAGGAAACTATAATTTTGGCTCTTTTGGCTTGGTAAAAAGATTTATGCTCTATATATCAGACACATAAAAAGACGACGAAGTCGACAAACTGTCAAGATAAAACATGACAATTTGTACAACAGAACGAGCGCTGACAGTACACTTTAACCATGTGAAACTCACCCATCAACTTGCTATCGGTCTGGTCTCGGTCGCGACTTCCCCGTGTGCCAACTGACGCGGCCACACGGTGCACGGCACGGGCGCGAGCCGGGATCGGGTTGCGGGAGGATATACTGGGGAATTAGTAGCTCTGGCAGTGGGAAACGCTGGGATGATTTAGAGCAGGCTTTCGGTTAATTTTATTTTGGTTGTATGGTTTTGATTTTAGTTTTGTTTTTAATATTTTGTATGGACTCCTTGCGATGTTCCCAGTGTGTTGAAGCCGATTATTGTATACCTTATTTAACCTCAATTTTTAGTTTTGCTCCAAATAGAAAGTCAATCTAACTTGACAGTAAAAATAAACACTAATTTACTCGTTATAAAAGATGATTTTTTCTATGTAATGTCGTATATTTTGCTGTCAAAGTGTTCGGGTTAAGCAAGTCCATTACGATTTAAAAATAGCGGTAATGTACTGTATGCAAACCGAAAATCCTCTTACGCAGTTCTGTAGACAGTAAATCGTCATCTCGTTTGTCTGAAATAATAAACATCTCTCCGTAAAATGAAAATACCAAAATTATATTTAAAGTTGCAATAACTTAAATATAAATAAATTCATTATGTATACATTTTATATATATATATATCTGTTTAGTTTTAGTTTTTCTAACTTTGTATTTAATGCTTTAATTTATTGTCTGTTACCTTTTAAAGTAATTATATAATGCATTTTAGAGGTTTCGTAACCCTAGATGAGCGTCACAAGGTCCTCTATCCATACACTTGGCTCGATCCGATGGAACAGGTTCCTGAGGCCGCGACCTCTCCCAACGGTCACTTTCCGTTGATCAAAACAATCAAAAGTGGCCTAACGCTCGCGGACCCGCGAGATGAGAGCCGGGAAACCAGTCCGCGATCCGCGATCAAACGAGTCGAGGAGGTCGCGACCTAAACCGTCGCGGGGGCCGTCCTGTGGGGGGAGGAGGGGAAAGTAAAAATAATCCGTCACCTAGGTCCAACGGATTTCGGAACAGAGCAGTCCCGTGAAGAATGGGTGCAAGGGTTGCACCGAGAGGGCATTTATCTAGTAATTGTAAGGGCGGCACCCCCTCACCTCTCGCCCCGGTGGAGTGATACGTCTCATAACGGGCGGACGAGGGTGGGACGCGACGGATACCGCTATTCGGGGGTGCGAGATAAGGCGGAGGCGGTGGCCGGGGACAGTTGTTTGCTGACAGCTCCGCCCAACGGACCAGAGGAGATCTTGGGTCCAAGTCAGTCAGGGGGCAGGGGCTTGGACGGAGAGAAGCATGGCGGTTGATCATGAATACGGTAAGGGATTCTTTATAGATGGTGAGGGGGATGTTTATACTTTATGCTTAGTTGCTTATACTTACGGTATTTGAAACTTTATTCTACACCAATTAAACTACTGGGTATTAAATTTTAATTGACGAATAAAACATCTTCAACTATATAGTCTTTTATACCAGCCATACTGGAGAAATTGTACTGTACCACTATCGACACTCAAATGGATTAATTATTTCTTAAATTCCTTCTCCCAATTACTGGCAATATTTTCTTAATCCATGAAAATCCCAGTGGTTATTTTTACGTGGGATTTTATGTCGCCTTATCGTTGCTTTGCTCTGTGGTTGCATCATTTTGTCAGAGATGTTATAGTGTATAGTGTTACAAAACGCCATAATACGACATTAATGTGTATACAAACTATAAACAAGTTTAGGTTATTTAGGAAATTTTGGTTTTATGACGAATATTTGTTATTTAACTACGTGTTAAGACATTATAGCTACTTATTCTTTGTATAAATAAACATTAGACTATATAAAATACAATATTTTACGTTCATTAAATTTATGAAGTCTTAAACTATTTTAAATAGTTTATTCAATTTCATTCTTATATGAGTTTTATTGGTTTACAATGCTCGGAATTAGAATGTTTTCACATTTAATATATTTTGTATTTATTTTCAAGTATTAAAATTTGATTTGATGTCTAACAAATATTGTTTTATATCAATTACATTCTAATGTCAGGTACTATTCTTTTAAATTTGTTGTAAATTACATTATTGTTAATGTATTTCGTTAACATGTTGTAGTTTATTAAATTCTTTGTTTCAACGAAACTCACGAATAGTAAAAAAGTAAATCCCGAGTAAAAAAGTAAATTTAAAGGTATTAAAGCTACTGTGTGTTACGAGACTTATTTCGTTTTAAAGCTAAGTCACGCCTGATGTATACCAAATTCGTGTAGTACGAATTTAATCCACCATTATCGTTTCATGTTAAAATTATCAGGAAATTCAAAAAAACTAGTTACGACAATACTATCAAAAAACAAAATTTAGTACGTGCATTGTAAATAATATACGAGTAGTATTATTAAAAACAAAACTATATATCACTGAGCTAATATGAATTCACGAAGCTACCACCTTGATCAAGATATCCAATCGTTTCAGTATTTTTTTAAATAATTATTTAATCTAAAGCAACCAGTATACCGATAAACAGTTTGTTGGGAAGCGTGTTCAATCTCATCATTGATGTTGGTTTACCTTTTCTTATTTGAGAATCATATTTGTTTAAGTCATCACTATTTTTATCGGATATAGGCACCAACATGCATCATGCAAGTGTGTGAATGCAAGCGCAGCTGCTGTAACTGATCATGCCCTAGCCCTAGCGGCAGAGTGAAGTGACTCTGCGCATCATGCAAGTGTGTGAATGCAAGCGCAGCTGCTGTAACTGATCATGCCCTAGCCCTAGCCGCAGAGTGAAGTGACTGTGCGCATCATGCAAGTGTGTGAATGCAAGCGCAGCTTCTGTAACTGATCATGCCCTAGCCCTAGCCGCAGAATGAAGTGACTGTGCGCATCATGCAAGTGTGTGAATGCAAGCGCAGCTGCTGTAACGGATCATGCCCTAGCCCTAGCCGTAGAGTGAAGTGACTGTGCGCATCATGCAAGTTTGTGAATGCAAGCGCAGCTGCTGTAACTGATCATGCCCTAGCCCTAGCCGTAGAGTGAAGTGACTGTGCGCATCATGCAAGTGTGTGAATGCAAGCGCAGCTGCTGTAACTGATCATGCCCTAGCCCTAGCCGCAGAGTGAAGTGACTCTGCGCATTATGCAAGTGTGTGAATGCAAGCGCAGCTGCTGTAACTGATCATGCCCTAGCCCTAGCCGTAGAGTAAAGTGACTGTGCAATTACGCTACATCACGCTGCCACTAACATATGTTACTCCTAAAATCCAAAATAGATTGGAACGCCAAGTACGATTCCATCGACACTACCGGATACAAAAGTTGTGTAAGCTCGTCAACTTATTTAATATAAATTATATTAAATTTGTCTCTTTTTCATCTTCTTCTTATAGCGCTTTCCAATAAAATTGAAAAATTCCAGCCACGAACATATTATAACACGCCTTGAACTCTATAAGTTATCCTCATAATAGCTGTGAAATAATACTTATAAATGAAGGACGAGCGAATTTTTACAAAAAATTGTCGCTCAATAATAATTCTTATGGAGAATAATCTTGAATTATTTCCACATAGCTAACCGAACCTTGACAGTACAGCAGAGGCGTTCGTAATTTGTCGTGAAGTAGTGGTATAACATAATAGGTTATCGCCAATTACTCCCTTTTGCTTAACTCACCTTAGTTTTCGCAGACCTCTGTACAGTGCAATGTCTCCCTACCTATAACCAGCATCTAAACCACAACATTGCAGTAGTGTGGCGAGTGCACTGCCAACTAAACCTTGACTGCACAGTGCACAGTGATGATGACCGCGAATGACTCCCCCCACGGACGTTGCCCCACGGTGTTGGTGTTGTCAGAGTGCAGTGACGTTCTCATTTTGTGCCATTGTCCTCCAAACGATCACCTCTTGTATTTTCTCCTGTTCGACAATTAGATCATACCTTTTGTTTTTTTCTTCTATTTACAATTGTTGGCATTGTTTGGTTTTAATGTAGTATTCAAATTATATTTTTACTTTTTGGCAAATGTTCCTAAATTTTGTTGGGGTATAGATAAAATATGTTAAAACGAGTGCATTTGAATGAGCGTCATTATGTTGGTGAACCTAATGAAATATTTCGAGTAATAAACGTGCGTTTAAGTTAAGCAAGGATAAAACCCTTCCCTACCACATTAGTAAGGGACTGAGATGTCCAATCGGGCAAAGTCCTAAGGAAGAATTATTGTATTACGTCTATATCACATTACATATTTCCAGACATAAATATATTTGTTTAAAGAACCAAGCAAATGGACCAAACACAAAACTGCTAGATCAATTTTAAGGTTTATGTTACAGTGTATAATATAATAATTATGAAATATTCGTTTCTTATATCTTCGCTGAATGGCGATTTAGACTAAAATGATAATTATTTGAAGACGCCTAAAAGTCACAATGCAGGCAAATTGTTTAAACTAGTAAATCCAGCTGCTCGAATTATAGCAGTTTAAATTGTGATGTCATTTCAGAAGGTACTTTGGTATTATACGGATGCCACTATTTTTGGAGGTTAAATTTTTACCGGATACAAAGGATAAATACATAATTCGAAAAAACGTACTTTTATTGACTTACTGTACAAATTTTACATCATTCTGATGAGCGGTCTTCGTGTTGTGCCTCCCAAAAGACAGCGATGTCCGCTAGGATCGTGTTCAATGCGTCGCCGCCGTTAGCAACCACACCCGATCGCCACATGTACTCCGCCAAATATACAGCGCGCTGCGGTGGTTATGTTAGGATGGGTTATCATAAAAATACGTACGGTTTCCTCTTTATTTCGAGGTAAATCCAACACCAAAAGAACGTCACTCATTATGAAATCAAATGTAACGTAGTGACGGCAATAAATCACTCATGACACTGACCCAGATACAGGCGGTGACAGGTGATGCGCGCTCCGGTCAACGACCTGACCTTGGCCTATTTGGAGGGGGTTTGGCGGCCTGAAGTATGACTCATCAGGTATCATTCGATTCGTAACGAAACAAGGAAAGTCCTACAATCATTTTTATAATAACCCATCCTAACATAACTGCCGCAGCGGAGTATAAGGGTGGCATCCGTATAATACCAAAGTACCTTTCAGAAGATAGCATAGAACCGCTATTCTTACGTATGATTTGTGTTTTGTTACCTTAGTCAGCTGTAAAAATGCTCAGTTTCAATGATTACTGATCTTCCATAGGATTAACATTGCAACCTTTGAAGGGCTGTGGGGCGTAGCCCTATTAAAAACGAACGTGAATTCTGAGGAAATTCGGCAAATCTACGTATTATCCCCTTTAATTTGACACATAAATCATGTAAATCTGTTCAGTAGTCACTGAGAACTGAGGGTTTCCACCGTTTATTAATTACTTGTATATTTAAATACGAAGTTTAAACCCTGTTCGTTAAAAGTAAATCTTCCCCTTATTTACTTTTTCAAAGCTGATAAAAACCCTTTAAAGCTTTGGTTGATCAATGTCAGTTGTTTCCAAAACATTTCCATGGTTTTGTATAGGGCTTTGTTACAAGATACGATATATTACAATACTACTCCAACCATTGCATGACTGTATCCTCGCTGCTTCGTGATATTCCACCATCCCCGAGCTCCATTACGCTGTTCCACCCCGATCCCCGCGTCCCTATGCCGATGAGGGGGCGCCGCCCTCGCCCCTGTTTGGACTGTGTTGTCGTGAATTTAATTGAATGTGGGGCCGAACATATGCCTCTCCTGTGATCTGCTGGAATGCTCCTGCTCGCCTAATCTTCGCTCGCACTTGTGCTCATTACCCGCACGTGCGAGAGGGGGAGGACGACTACCCTCAAAAATTGAACGAACTGTAATCTTTCAGCCCTTAGAGAGCGAGCAAGAGAGAATTGTGATTTTCTGGAGTGGCGAGGATTGCACGCACAGAAGGTTTCTATTTGAAATGTTGTGATGCGGCGTTCATTGAGAACTTTCACTTCAAAATTAGGATTTGCACACATTTTTAAACCTACTATATATAAAACAATTGTTATTTAAAATTACTATCAGCAACGCGATGTTTATAATTGTTTACATTTATTACTAACAATACTGTAACACACTTGTTAACATGATATAACAAACCCTGTTTTAAAAGCAAATTAAAAAGGTGCGCCGGAATGATATTCTGTGAATGTCAAGGCTGGTTTTCGCCCTTGAAAAGTTTCTTTACAAGTTTCCTCTAGCCAATATCAAAGTTCGGATATGTCAAGGAGGCTTCGAAGTCTTGCTTTAGAGCTAATAAACTTTCGTATGAATTTATACACTTTTCGGATTATTTTATTTTCCAACCTTGACTCCTCACTCTTTGAACTTTTTATATTGATAACCATAGACTAATAACTAAAGCTATATCCTTATACCCCTTATATCCTTATACCCCTTATATCCTTATACCCCTTATATCCTTATACCCCTTATATCCTTATACCCCTTATATCCTTATACCCCTTATATCCTTATACCCCTTATATCCTTATACCCCTTATATCCTTATACCCCAGTGATTTAATTACATTGTGAAACTTAAACTCTAGGTATTCTTAAGCATTATCAATAAACACACTGTATTTGCCTTTGCAGCCTTGTCCATCAATATCTTCAGAAAATACACTTATGTAACTTAAATTAATTAATGTAAATAATGAAATAATACCGCACTACAAAAATAGCCAGAAAAATAAAGATTTTAACGTTACCGTATATTTAGGATAAACTCGGTGAAATCAACACAAACTGGTAATACAACTTTAACCTATATTTCTTTTCTTTTTGCGTGTACTTATCCACTGAAAGTGTTCTAAAATTATTCCAGTCTTATGAGTGTTTGATGTGCCTACAAGTTCGTTTACTTCTCAAACAAATTTGCAGGACTTTTCACGTTATTCTGACACATTAGAAAATAAGCTTCAAAATAAGCATGCATATTTTTTAGGATGATTTTGTTATACTGAAAATACAAATTACAAAATTGGGTTACTTAAATAATATTTTATATTTTTCTATTACTGTACCAACCCAAAGCTGGAACTAGAGTTTTCCGCATTGACCCCAAAGGTGAATCAAAGGATCAAGTCCTCATCCAGTCCGTGAAGCCTCAGCCAAAATCCCCCGACGCTCGTATCCCGTGACGTCATCCCCAAAGTCCCGGATGACTCACCTACCCTGCCACCCCTGCGCGCTCCCTGCCTACAAGGCTCGCTGGTGAAATGCTATTTGCATGTAGTCCCTTCTCTTCCCTCTCCCTCTTAATCACCTCGGTACTTTTTACTTTCAAGTTGCTTTTGAAGACTAATTAGTTTCTGGAATTGAACGTTCTCCCTTCTTTTTATAGATTTTTCCTTTTTGAGGGTGAAATACTCTGACGAGTTCAGTGTTCAGAATTATCATATGGAAAAAGTTTGTAAGCCAATTTTTTACTAGTAAAGTCTGATTTATTTGTTCTTCATAACGCAGTAAAATATTTCCAAGATCTTCATTTTAACTTGAAGGAAATTAAATAGACTTAATAACAAATATACCAAAGACAAAATACTCTCGCATGTACATAATTTATGTGCAGGAATAATAATACGTAAAATACTTATCGATTCATTATGTGGTGATGTATTAAATGTCGTCAGGCATTGTTATGACCTTAAAGGGTATTGATTAATTTTAAACATCAAACCCATTGTACTGAAGTACAATGTAATCCAGTATTTTTCTAAAACGGTTTATATAAAAATATTGTGTCTATAATATATTCAATACCGTGTCTGAAAACAGCGTTTCTCGATATGTCTAGACTCAAGGTGATTATATCGCACATGCATCGATAGTGAAATTATGGCCAATGTCAATGTACACTTAATTGCGGCGCCAGCGTTGCCAAGCTCGGCGCAAAATCTCCCTACCTCTCCCTGTTTACTTTACCTTTAGAAAAGCAGATGTTTGAGAATTTAAAAATGGTTTATTGATATGCACTTTTAGCTGCTTGTAATGAATGATTAAACATTTTAAAGCTATATTACTTAAAATAAAGTAGACCTAATAATAATAATGCAATTTAAGTGTTACAGAGGATCTACCAAATATTAATAAACCATAATTATTTTAGAACAAAACATAAATTTCAGTGTTAATGTGTAATACTACTACAATATAAATTATTTAGTAGTTTATGTACTAAACAATGGTCATATTACATTTTAAAAATGTATTCACACTATGCTGTCTTACTATATATACAGTTGTAATTCAAAATGTACATAGGTTTCGTAACAATGACAGTGCTTTATAAATTGCCAAGATTAAATTATAATTCTTGAAAACATTCGAGCGAGTGTTCCATCATTTAACCGTAACACTTACAATTTCCACCTTTTCATTGACTAGCATTATTATGATTACACCACATAACATTGTACTATTGCCTATAGATAATGAAGTATTCACGGTCAATATGATTGTCCGTTAAATCGGCTATGATCAGTACAGTACCTCAACAGCAAGTTAGACAAATATTTTTTAGATTTTATAAATACAGTTTGTATTGTCCCATTTTTTGTTCCAAGAACATTTAAATCTTTCACGACACTCGAAGAATTTGTTGATGGAGTCTTAAGAGATAACGATTCAACATTGGTGATAAACGACGAGCCAAGTAAGGGTACGACCTTGACTCGGCTATTGACTGATAACTCTTATCACACGGCCTCGCTCGCCCTGTCATATCACCCCACACTTTCAATCACCTTTGGCTATAAGCTTACAGTTTGGTATTACTCAAACCGGCTTGGGATGCGTGTCAGACTAAACCCTTTCCTAGAACTCACAGCCACCCTCAAGCCACCAAAGCCACACACCAAACTAATCTCACTTTTCTTTTTTCCTCTTTGGGCTTTAAAATCAGTGACTCGCCCGTTTAAGCAAAATATCGCGTGTTATGCAATAAAGGTCCCAGTTCGAACTCAGGTTTGGACTCGAGGCGCAGTTAAGGAATTGTGCCAGGCATCCACACCCCTCGATGCGCAGTTGAGGAATTGTGCCAGGCATCTCACACACCTCAAGGCGCAGTTGAGGAATTGTGTCAGGCATTTCACACCCCTCGAGGTGCAGTGCGGGAATTGTGCCAGGCATCTCACACCCCTCGAGCCGCAGTTGAGGAATTGTGCCAGGTATCTCACACCACTCCTCGAGGCGCAGTTGAGGAATTCTGCCAGGCATCTCACACCCCTCGAGGTGCAGTTGAGGAATTGTGCCAGGCATCTCACACCACTCCTCGAGGCGCAGTTGAGGAATTGTGTCAGGCATCTCACACCACTCCTCGAGGCGCAGTTGAGGAATTGTGCCAGGTATCTCACACCATTCTTCGAGGCGCAGTTGAGGAATTGTGCCAGGCATCTCACACCATTTGAGGCGCAGTTGAGGTGTCACAGTCCCTACGCGTGCGAGAGCTAAGGGCCTGCTAATCCAAAGCTCGTCACCAGACTGTAGTGGTGCAATACTGCAACCTATTTGTAGATTTACACTTATGCTTCTGTTTAATGTAAAATAGCATCAGGGGGGAACGTTTACTTGCTATGTTTATTGCCAGATTATGACGGACGGCCGGTGGGGAGGGGCAGTTTGGCAGTCCACGATAATATTTTCACATCGCATTAATAACACTATCGATAACCTCTCATTATCTATTCTCCTCCCTCGGTTTAAACTGTATAATAGTTTGTTATAGTCTCTATTTTACGAATTCATTAATTCAGAGCGGTCCACCGGAAAAGCGCCACTAGGGCCAGGTAGCACACCGGCAAAGCACCTCTACCAAATCTACCCCTCTAAAACGCACAGCTAAAGCGCCAGTCCGGCTTTCCTTTTGTCAGAAATATTTCCGAGAAACCGTCCCAGCATTGTGCGAATAATAGTGTACACTACTCATTTACAGTTAAAACCGATAGACTTACTTTAGGTTTTCCCTTTATTATCGGTTTATCGACCATTATATAATGCAAATGTACCTGTACTTTGAAATGCGATTATCTAAAATCAGTTATAAGCTAGGATTTAATTCAGGAATAAAAGTCAAATCCAAAGATACATTCAGTATTTATTTTAAAAATAGCTTTTAACATTAAAACAACGACATTGGACTTTCGTATTTGCAATCAGCCCACCTTCTCATACACGCAGTTCAAGAAACTTAATAAAACAATTTATTCGTTATTTAGCTGCAAAAGTTTCCTATATCAACGAACTTTTGATGCACAAGGTTTTCTTCATTCGTTGCGTAGGTCCTCTGGTTTTAGCGGACCCAATGTATGTATCTATCTGGGCCTCCTTCAGGATCTTGAGAAAGTGAAAATGTTCGGGCGGTTCGGGTTGGGACGCGATTTTTTAAACTTGCTATGAAAAATGGTGTCCACTTTCACAAGCGTTTGTGGACCACCAAAGGTCCGAAGAGTTTAGAGCCCATACAAGAATAAGAATCTGTAGCATTTATTATTCGTTTACATTCCGTCGTCCGCCCGATTACCCTGCTACCTGGGGTAGCGTTGGTGCTTTCCCGGTCTACCCATTCGGAGCGATACAAAAAAATCTATTTCGATATGTAACATTACTAAAGTCTAGATTGTTTCTGTTTTTGCCAATGAGCAATCACTGCGGTTGCTTATTCAAATACTTCAATAATGCGGCGCTGTGCGTTCGCGCTCACTGTTGGAAAAGAAATGTCAACACATAAGTAACAGAACGACAATCCGTGTTTACAATGTTATACATGTAAACTCATTACTCTTAATTTTTTCTTCTTCTTTTGCAAAAGTTCAATCCTATTCGCATTTGAATGCGCTTCAAGTGCAGTTCTACAACTATTCGACTTGTATACAAAGAGTAGAGTAGTTGTGTAATGCGCCGCACTATGGAGGTGATGGGGTATTTAGACCGCGTGGAAGCCCTGCGCCCTTGTGTAAAAGCGAGAGAGAGGGTGGGTGTGTGACAGAGAGGGTAGATCGGTCCCTGACCTTCCCCCTCCCACCCTCCCACCACCTCCTCATCACCCGCCCACGCGTCTAGTAACCCCGATCTGGCATTGAGACTATGGATCACTTTATGTCTAGGTCACCCTTTCTTGTTGTGCGTTACGTAATTTATTTAAAGATATCTTATTGTGTATCATTTTATAGAGTTATTTTAATAGTAGCAAATTCAAAAACAATAAACTTGAGGGGACTTACAACTTAAACTTAATTGTGTGTTCCTTGTTCCCAGTAAATAATTTATAGCTGTTGTCACGTGTTGTACTAGTTCCGAA
This sequence comes from Allygus modestus, assembly GCA_963675035.1. Lineage (NCBI taxonomy): Eukaryota > Metazoa > Arthropoda > Insecta > Hemiptera > Cicadellidae > Allygus > Allygus modestus. The sequence goes on from OY776111.1 coordinate 302,774,161, forward strand.
TCCGGTCTTAGCTTTTGAATGTTTACTTTTTATATAATTTTAAAATAATTGCAGTTTGACTTGCTGCGAAAAGGGGTGTCAGTGTTAGATAATCAATTTTACACAAATAACTATTTTTGTAATCGAATAAGACAATATTTCACTAACATAGCCTTGTCAAGCGCTCTAGTTTAGGCATAGTCTTCATTCTTTACCCATTGCTTGAGGGTGGATTTAAGAACACCAGTATACAATTTGCTTAACAAAAACTGCATAATGGTTTTACCACAAAGTGAGAAACCCTGAGAACATTGTGTTATGCTTATTTTAGTTTCCTTTCTAGAAACCATCCCCAGTTTGGTAAATGAGCATAATGTCTTAAGTTTGAATACTTCTGTTCACGATGGATGTATGCTTACATAACGCTTTATACAGACATTGAACAACCCCTACATCTTTTGAATATATTTAAAACACACCCTTTTCCCCAGTTTTCCGTTGGGTGCGACGGACGTGTCTGTGCGCATTGCGTCTCTGGTGGCGGCGTTTTTGAGGGAGTATAGGAATGACTCGCCGGTCACCCTATAATGGGGGATGTTTCCCCCAGTTGCCATGGCGACCGCCGGTTAGGGGACGCGTACCAAGCGTGCAGGGCGTGCCGTGCCCTTCTAGCCCACTCTGGCCCTTCTTGGATCAATAAGTCTCACCACCACGACTTCACTTCTGCTAGGTTCTTGCCTGGCTGGTAACACACTGTCCTTGAAACCAAGGGATCAAGGGTAGAAAGAAACTGTGGTGAATTCCTACTCTTATGAGGGAAAATTAAAATGTTTGGCAAATATATAGAGGGTTTATAAAACAATCTGGTTATATAAGAGTTGATGTGTACAAATGGCAATACTGCCTTCTGCGGTTAATACATGCTTGCAAACTTGAAACCCTTTCTCACTTATGACAGATTCTCTCACATTTGGAATTAGCTAGGTAAAATGTTTCAATTGAGTATAGATATTCACTTTGGATGAGGGTGAAAGTCTATTATGTACACTCTCCGACCTCAAGACTCCACCCAACTGGCCTTCAAAGTTGCAATGCTAGTATCATGGAAATGAAGTTGTTTGATAATAATTAATTTATCTGCCGTGTGTTCATCGATTAGGACATTTAAATATTGTCAAATTTTGTAGAGGTAAATTTGTAATTGTTGCTAGTAAATTAATTAATTGATATTTGATTTGATTAAATATTGATTGGGATGTAAATCAATCTTCATACTTGTATCTTTAGCAGCATTTGTGATTTATGTTTTGTGTTTCAAAATGATATATACTATAAAACCATTATTTTAACTAAATCACAGCATTACGTTTAATTTGGTAAACTAAATAGCTCAAAATTAAATTTTTTCATATCGCCTTCTAGGAGTGAAGTTTGACTATATATAAAGCAGGTTTACGTACCTTTCCGTCGTCAATCCTTTGGTTTACTAGCAGATAACTCGTTTCGGGACTATTGTCTTATCATCAAATCTGGCGTCGATAAATAAAAAAAAACTTTAATTTATCGACGCCAGATTTGATAATGGGACAGTAGTCCCGAAACTAGTTATCTGCTAGTAAACCAAAGGATTGACGACGGTATGGTACGTAAACCTGTTTTATTTCGAGTCAAAATCAAACTAATTACTTTAATCTATACTGTAAACATGCACGTCCTTTGTTACAGAGAGCATTTTTTTTAATCCTGTTAGGTGAGATCTTAAGTTTTAAACTAATTTTACTCGTTTACATGAAACAAAACATTTAAGGCTGGCCTGAATGTTAAAGGAACCTAATATCCAGTGTGATCCCTATCCCACTTGTGCTATCGACCCAACAACGCAGGTAGCCCTTTATGACACATCGCCCCACGTCCCTTCTGTAGTTAGGGCAAGTCTCCGAGTTGACATCCATTCCATTCCCACAACAGGGGTGGATTTATTGATCTGAGTCTTGAGATCGGTCTGTGCGTGCGAGCGTGCCGACTGACTCACAAATGCGCCCTTGTTTCTTGTTGGGGAGGACATCTTCCCTTTTCTCCCCCACCCTACAACGTGGGGAAAGCGGAAGAGAAAGAGGGTGGAAACTAGACCGGAAATGAGATTATACGCGGCCTCGCCTAAACGGGGATGAGGAATTAGGGACAGGTGATTCAGACTTCAACTGTATGTCGTTTATGATAACTTTGCAACTTGGATAATCTGAAAGTGTTAGAGTGCAGGATATTTCTGTAGGGAGTGGCATGAGGTCGCCAATCAAATTATTAATCTTTAAAATGTATTTGTTTTATAAATTAACATTTCAGATGGCATTTAATTTTATTTTGCTTTTTAAAATGTGTCAATTTACCACAAATTTCGAAATCTATTTCATAAAAACTTCTGTGAGCTAAAATAATTAATTAAACATTTTTATCAAAGAAATGTTGTACGTTAAAATTATTGATAAACATATTAATTAACAAAGTTATACTATACGTGGTGTCTGTTTTTGTTGTATCTGTTTTCTTAATTACATTCACTATTGGTTTTAGTTGTTTACAAACTTGTTTTACAACATTGACAGGGAAAATTGACCGTGAAAAACGTTATTTATTTAAGTTTTTATGTTGTTTAAAATTGATTCATAGTTTCTGTAATCATAAGGTTTCTTACTATGAGATATTAGTTTTATGATTATTAATCTTGAGCTTAGAACTTTAAGTGGCGTAGTTTCTAAAAGTTGTATTGACAAACAAATACTAATAACATGATTATTATAAAGTTCGAGCTCAGAAAATTAATTTCACATTAAAAGTTTATGATAAGCAGATGGTAAAACTTTAAGTGTGTGTCCTGTACAAGAATACGATGGTTGGACAACACTTGCATGTGGCACAGAACCGCCATTTCGCCACTACTGCCGCCGCCGCGCCGCGCTGTGGCCCGACGAGCCCAAGGTAAAGGCCAGTCTACGATTGAAGGTCTCCAATCTTCCTCTTCTCTTTGTCCCTCTATTTTGGCCCCTCTTTTTATTTTTACGTAACTACGGTTTTCCATTAATTGTTGTCCTCGCTAATGATATACAATCTGTTACAGGTATGTTTGTTCGACTTATGCCGGCTAGTGAGTATCTCAATATGTTCTGCTATGCTATTGTATATTTTTCCGGATTTTACTTAGTAATGTTTGTTAATTAAATTATTATTCAATCTAAAGACAATATTAAGGACTACTTTTTTACATCATTTATCTTGTTGTTGCTTTTTGTCACACGTTTTGCCATGTAATTATTAGTATCGTTTTAGGTTTACAGTACAACACCATTTACTTATAAATTAAAACAAAACTTATTTATTCAAAACTATAAAATATAAATCATATACATTAAAAATAAATTTTAAATCACCTTTTATAGCCCGGTAGGACGTTCAATCGGGCATATATCCATGACTATTTTTTCAACTGATAGTTAATTATTTCCGGGTACGTCATCGCTATTTCCGGGTATGTCATCGCGCACCCAAACTAACAAACATCTTCAATGGGCTTCACCCCAATATCTACCAAAGTTCCCATGTTAATCGTATGAAGAAAGTCTGTTTCCATCTGACGATTCTGAAAAATACGGCTAGGCTATTATGTTACATACTAGCTGTTATTAGCCCGTCAAAAACTACGGGCTTAAAACACGAATCAAATAGTTTTCATTACTAATCAAATAAATGTAGTGGCTTCAAATTTGTTCTTTACAAATTTATAACTAAATATCTGTTAGTTATTTAAAACGCTAATTTTGAAATGCATGTAATCAAATGGGAAATCACCGTGCGAAATTGTAAGATGCTATTGTAACAAAGCATATTACATATTAAAATATTCATTTGAACGTGTCAAAATTCTTTTTACGAAAGACTTAGTACGCCAACACAAAAAATAGCCCAAAAGAAGAATTCGATGGTTTAGTTTAAACTTTGTGTTAGTTTAGTTTTGGATATTGAATCAGATGCAGATGTATGTAGCTTCAAGCCAAATTCTGTTTCTTAAAAACTGGAGTAAAATTGTATTACATGTTTAAATGTTTTTTTCTTTAGGCTCAAATATTCAATACAAATTTACCTAACTTCTTTCCTCGTTTTTATAACCAAAAGATAAACACAGTCTACATATTTACCAACACTTAATTGTATTTCGTATGCTGACATACAAACTATCTAAAGACAGGCCAACAATAAACACATAATTAGCTAAATTGAATAAAAATGTATGTTTTCAATGCTAATAGTGGTATAGGTGCATAGTCCTTAGTTTTCTTATCCCTTTTATCACAATTTCTTCCAGAGTTTCATCTACCTTCACCCAATTTCATCCAATATAGCAAAGAAGGTATATTTTACAGCAGAGAACGACTCAGTAAAATCAAACTGAATTTCGGACTTAAAAATTGTTTATTGAACTGTAATGTTTAGTTACTCCCATCGGAATCCGTTTGTACTGCCAGAGTTTCCCAGCAGCTTCAAAAGCTGTATAAGGTCGATCTTATTTTCGAATAGGTATTTGATAGTAAGCACTATTTAAATCAATAGTACTATGGACATTATAGCTAGCTATTTTGGAAGCGATTTTCTCTATTGATGGTATAGGGTATGCATCGAGTAATGTGTATTTGTTAATGGTAAGGGAATAGTCCACAACCATACGTTTCCTATGCGCCCCGTTTACGACAAGAATTTGTGCTTTCCATGGAGAGTTGCCTTCCTCAATGACATCGTCCTTCAGTAATTCATTAATGTGAGATTGAATAAACCTTTCATCGTCTTCTGAGTGTCTTCTTGATTTTATAGATATAGGCCTGCAGTTGGGAGCTAAGTGTTCAAACAGAATGGCTGGTTCTACTTTGGAGCATGCGAGACTACTGACACTAAAAGTTGGCCTACTACCGCCGAAAGATACTGACAGGTCTGAATGTTGTCTGAGAATGTCATGGCCTAATATGACATCGGCACAGCAGCCCTTCAGGACGCTTAACTTAACATTAGAGTAGGAACTATTTAGTGCTTGCAAATTAACGCTACAGTAGGATTTAATGGGGACAGACAAAGAGGACGAAGCCATTGAGACAGCAGAGGTAGTAGGATAGAGCTTGAGTCTATGTTTGGATACAAAAGCATCACTAATGAAGCTTTCTGTACTTCCAGTATCAATCAGACCTTCCGCAGAAACCCATTTATTTTCAATGGTATTATAGATTTAGCAAGGCTAGGAGGTGAAGCGGCTGAGATTTCTGATGAAACGGAACAAGAACGAATAGTGGCTGTCGTTCCCCAGCTGCCTTTGTCGGGAGTGTCATCATGATTCAGAGTGGATGCCGATGTTTTCGCTTTTGACTGGCATACTCGTGCAAAATGACCTTTTTTGTTACATTGTTTACAAAACGACTCTCGAGCTGGGCAAGATGATCGAGGACGTCTCAAATGACCGCAAAAATAACATTTTTGCTGATTTATAGCTGCGTTAAATGAGTGTTAGAGGGAGAATCTGTCAGTGATGAAACGCATTGCTCTGAAGTGTTCTGAACGGAATTAGAGGCAAGTTGAGATGACGTGTATGATTCTGAAAAGGCTCGGGCAGATTCTAAAGCACGCGCTTTTGAAAAAGCTTCATCTAATGTTAATTTGAAGTTTTCTAATAATCTTTGCCTAATGGTATTTGACGAAAGGCCATTAATAAAGGCATCTCGAATGTACTCGTCTCGATAGGCATTGGCTTTGAGGTCTTGAAACTCACAGTTTGTACTAAGAACACGTAATGATTGAAGGAATTGGTCTACTGATTCTTCTGGTTGTTTTCGACGAGTCATTAACTTGTGTCGTGCAAAGATTTCATTCTTTGGATTGATATAAAGTGTGTCTAACAGAGTAATGGCCTCCCCATATGATGTGCATTCACTTATTTGTTCAAAGATAGAGTGACTTATGTGATTGTACAGTAGATTCAACTTCTCCTAGTCTTCTGCTTCGATAGATTTAGGAATGTCTGGAATGTCCTTTTTCAATGAATCCATTTTTAAGTACTTTGGACAAATGTTTGTTCTGTTTCAAATTTTTCAGGTTTTAGATATTTGTCCATTTATTAAATAGCTAATGATGTTTATTAAATTGTAATAAAACTGAAAAATACCTTTGTTAATCAAGGTTTTAATAAACATCAAAACAGTGCTACATTCTAAAAGTGAACTGAAAGGTTACTGTTTACATACAAAGTAATAAAGAAACATATGATATAAATAAAAGGCAAAGAGATAATATCACCACATTAACTATACAAATTGCCTTAAACTTTTACCTTTGCATTTTATCATCAGCATAACAAATAACCCTTCCCCTCCCCCCTCTTACGTTTTGTTGAATCGTGTATTTGTGTCTTTAATCATGTTTTTTATACTCATATTCAAATCGCACTTTATAAAGAATAATGGCTATCATCATCGTAGTTTACAAAAAGCTTTTGACTGTTCATATTTACACAAGACAATAAAAACTGCCTAAACTGCAAGAACAAAGACTACAATTCCAGGTGTGAACTGCTATAATGCCGCTTTGTCGTAGTAATTTCCGTGACCCATGATTGAACAAAGGAAAAATCAATCTTTAGTTATATTATCAGTAATAAAACACAATTATTACTGCAACATTAAAGGAAACTAATTAGAAGTTGAAATAGAGAATATTGAATACTTAAATCTGATTTTTAATTACAATTAATTTTTCTGCCACTTTTATACAGTATTATAAACTCTATTTGTACTCAGCATATAATTTGTGTTGCTTATTGCCTGCGAATTTCAATCCAAAAACCTAAATTTTATTCAGAATTATTGTCTGCTTGGTTTACAAACACAACTTGCTCAACTTGCTAACTTTACTCAGCTGTCGTATTGAATTTGGAAGCAAAGAAGGGAAAGTGAACACATGGAACTGTAAACAAAATGATTGATGAAAAATTGCCAAAATAAAAAATGTGTTTTTTGTCATTTACAAACTTATAACTAAATAAATGTAGCTTATCGTATTTTTCATCATCATGGGCCTAAGGGAAATCTTTTGACACCAACCTGGCCTCTCTACGTTCAGTAGTTTACTCGGAATAGGTGGTTACACGTTTCTTATACATGGGATGACGAAAAAAGGCCAAAAAACTGTGTTTTTTGTGCCGATTGCAAACGTATTACTGAGTAAATTCAGGATATCGTATTTTTGTGATCATCCTTGGTCTAAGGGAAATCCTTTGACGCCAACCTGGCTTCTCTATGTTCAGTAGTTTACTTGGAGGTGGTTACACGTTGCCTTGTACACGCTATTATTATATAGGATTTAAATTAATTATCTTCTGTCCCAATAAAAATTACTGACTCTTCGGACCGTAAACACTAACGTCTGTAAAACACAAACACAAAAGTCTGTAACGATCTACAAAAACAGTATGATCGTCCGTGAAACAGGTCATAATCCTATCGAAGATTAATTATAATATATTTAAGGTTTAAAGTAATCTCCAAACCAAACAATGGTCCTGAGAGTCAAGGTCAAGGGAGTGAAGATCAGGTTCGTCCTTCGCCTGTCCGGCACCTCAAAGACACACAATCTTACTCCCACACATACACACATACACACACAAACACATACTTGAGCACACCCTCTCCACTTCTTTATCCGTCATCACTAATTGACGTGGACCACTTTTACTATACAAAATCCGATATATAATTCACCCTCCCCTTCCACCCCTACCGCTTCCGGCCCCTCCACCACTGTCGGCACGTGGAGCGCGTGGGGGTGTGTTGTTTGGTTTTATTGCAAGGGTTGAATATTCTGTTTGTGACGGTCACTCGTATTTTGAGGCAGTGCCTCCCTCTGAAGGGCGTAGGGGTGGTATAATAGAACCTGTGCCTGTCGGAAGTTATGGGGAGGGTGCTAAGTGATTTACGGTGGACGCGTGTTATCTGTATTGTGCGATATTGTCTCGTCCAGTGTCTCACTGACCATCAAGGATGTCACGGGTTTCCGATGTCCATCGCGTGTTTTGGATCCGCCATGATTAGCGGACCTTCGTCCCTCCCGTTACGTAAGACTTACAATTTTCAAGACTCGCTTGGTTATGCTTCCGATTTCGATCAAATGTAACTGTAATTTATAAAAAATAGTACCATTTTAAGGCAAGATGTTTTCTTTTTTAACGAGACACCTTTCACTTTCTTTTTAACTAGTCTAAAATCAAATTTCACGCTCCTTTATATGAAATAATATCTTTATGAAATAATATCTATAATTATGTAAGCGAAATTTTAAGTCAAAATTGTGGGAGTTTGGCAAATTGCAGGATGATGGGAGACGGCTCAAATTAAAGGTCTCGATCTCAGGGACTCGGGAAAAATAACAGTATTTCAAACAAGTCACCATAAAACGAGAAATAACGTAAAACATCACCCATAAGAAAAGCTTGGGGATTTTAAAACGTCTGCTTTGTTTACATTAAAACATGTGTTTAAGTGCTTTTTTTGTTTACGAACTGACATGTGTTCCTACATAACATGTAAAAAGTAAAATAATCAATTGAGGCAGAGTATTGGAGCAAGGTTATGGGCAATGGCCCCTTCAAGCCACTAGTTTACTCTATATATGTATATTCTCTATATTGGGACCATACTCATATTACGTAACGCACCTACGGGAGGGAGGTGGTATGGCGTAGCGTTATGCTGCGTTATGTGGGGAAGGGGGGGGTAGATCAACATTACGTAACTCACACATTTTTCAACCCTAAGGTATAATTTACACCCGTATCTCTTGATATTGTTTTAAATATTTTATGATTAAAAATTAATCAATTTCATATCCAAATCAAGGTTTCAGTTAGTTATATAAAAATAATTCTGTCATACTTTTTTAATATTTTTTTTATCCATACATCCTTTTAATTTATAATAGTTTTTTTTAATGTTTTGATAACTTTTAACTTAAATACATATTTTATGGGAGTGTTTGGTTCTTATAAATGTAACTTTTATATTTATCTGAATGGTTTAGTTTTATAACTCTCAAAAGCAATTTTTAAATACTAACTTCACGCGTAATTTTGTTATTACTCGACGGCTGTTAGCATAAAGCTGTTTTGTATTTGTATTAGTTATAAATTAAATTTGTTACGTTTTAGCTGAAATAATTTATTTTATTGTTTATACTATTAGTTACAGTCTTGTTTGTTTGTCTCAATTTTGCTTTGGAAAAAAATATTATAACAAATTATTAAAATAAGGTTATTACAAGTTTAATGATTTATTTAAATTCATAATCCAAATTACTAATAAAACTATGTTTTAAAGATGTAAGCTGTTTTAAAGTGTACTATGATTGAGTTACGTAACACATTTGGGGGGATACTCAAGCGTTACGGTGTGTGACATGGGGGAGGGTGGAGGGGTTGAAATGACGATAAAATGCGTTACGTAATATGTGTATGGCCCCTAATCACCATGACCCGATAGTGATAACTAATTGGTAAGTGCTGATGGAGACGTGGATGGAATCGCATACGAGGGTAAGCCAGAATCTGCATGTGTTCATCGTTTTATGAACCAAATGAATTACGGAGTATCACGTTTTAAACCACTTGTTAGGCCAGTTTATAGTATTTTACTTAATATATATTGATCTATGAATATATTTTTTAAACGGTTTAAGGTTTTTTATATTGTAATGTAATTTTCAATTTCAACCCCTCAAAAACGTTTCATAACATACCTTTTTAGCGAATTCCCCCTATAGGGCAGAAGCTATTACCGTAGGTGGCATGGTAAGACTTAAGAGTCTTCATCACCGGAAGTTGCCGGACGCCATCTTGGTATTTTGTTCCATAAGGCCAATGTTAACTTTGTGCCTCCGTTACTCCTCACCTGATCGTCACAAACAATTAATTTTGTTGTCAAATTAAAGGTTTCGTCGTCCTCTAGGGAAATACAATCGTCGAATTTTGATTTTGTTACAAATTAATGAGAACATCTAAAGTGATTCAGTTCAAAATTAAACTATTTATTATGAAACTATGATACCCAAATTAAGGAATTCGATATTGTATTTCCCTAGAGGATGACGAAACCCTTAATTTGACACCAAAATGAATTGTATGTGACGATCAGGTGAGGCGTAATGGAGGCACAAAGTTAACATTGGCCTTATGGAACAAAACTCCAAGATAGCTTCCAGCAACTTCCGGTGATGAAGACTCTTGATAATTTTTGTTTTGAGGTCCCCGGATGCCAAAAACACTATTAGTTCAAATATATATATATATATATATATATTTCTATTGCATTCATTTGTTAGGGCTACTAATATAATAATAATCAAATGAAACATTATCATGGTATTTGCTGACCATGATGAAGAGCTTATGTCCCGAAACATGTAATCAGAAAAATAAATTCCTTAAGGGTACTCAGTTGAAATAATGTTTCATTTGATTAATATTTATATGTGTGTGTGTGTGTGTGTGTGTGTGTGTGTGTGTGTGTGTGTGTGTGTGTGTGTGTGTGTGTGTGTGTGTGTGTGTGTGTGTGTGTGTGTGTGTGTGTGTGTGTGTGTGTGTTACTGCGATAAATTTTGAAAGAAACGCCCGATTTTGATGAAATTTGGCACGAATGTGGAGACTAACATTTATGAATTTAAGTTCGAAAATCAGATCGATCGATCTATGGGAAGGGGGTTTAACATTTTCCAAAAATCAGTTTTTTGAACTTTTTACCCTAAAATTTAAAAAACTAGATTTTGGTTTTAGCCATTTTATAGAGGATAAAAAACAAACAATTTAGTATCTTGAATTATTAAGCTATGTTAAGTGGTTGTGGAGAAAATTCAAAAAACGCGTCCATAAAATTTCCCATGTTAATCTTATTGGAATACGGTTTTTAGATTTTTCTCAGATAATTTTACTAAAAACTCCGCATTTATTTCTACCAACAAGTTTAGCTCTACAAAACAATAATTTTGGTGTTTTAATTGTTGTTTTACGTCCAACCGTTGCAGAGATATTCAAAGTGCTAAACACAGTACGTTGTCCAATGTTATTGTGGAGAATAAATACAATTTTATATCTCGGTTATTTATATATGTATATTGATGAAACGTGGTATGTGGCTTCAACTAGTTCTCAATTCTAATGATATTCTTATGGAGAATAAATAGAATGTTATATATCACTTATTTATCAATGTATTTTTGTGAAACTTGGTAAGTGGCTCTAGGTTGTAGTGAGACCCATATATATGCATTGGAAATTCGCTGAGTACGCAGGTTTACTGTGACGGGGGCATTTATTCTTGTGTAACTGTTTCGAGAAAATTAAGTTTGTTTTATTGTTTTTGGAATAATTATTTTTCACAATTCTAAAATAGTTTGGTTCCGATGTTTACCATCGCCCACAACATTCCCGCTATCACACTAATCAAACAGCAAACAGTTCCCCTAACTGCAGGGGTGGCTTTTAAAACCAAAATAATCACACATCTCCCCGAACTACTGCAGTTAATGGTTTACTGAAATATTAAACACGTAGGGGAAGGAGGGGATTAACTGTATGGTAGTTGAAAGGAGGGGCCTTGATAGAAAGGGAAATAGGAACAACATATTGCTCTCTATATTTAGCTGTATCTGGAACTGAAAGTGCAATTTGGATTTGTCCGGGAGAGTCCTTGAACCTGCTGGGGTTGGGGTAGGCCCCCGGCACCCCTCCTTCCCCTGAGACGCCCGCACGCACCTCCACCGCGCGCGCGCAGTGATAACGAGTCTGCACAGTTTGATAATAACCTGACTGGTTGGGACTGGGATTGGTCGACAATCGGAGCTATATTCAGTCAACCAAATGCTCAAGGGCGATCTGCTAATCATATTTCAAGAGTTGGGATTTGTTCTGAATAATAAAAGTGGATTATGACGTCGATGGAAAATCAACCGTTTCTTTTTCTTCTAAATTAAATTAAATTTTCATTTTCGTCATTTTTGAAAATGTTACCATTAATTAGCTATGAATTAACTGTTTGATCATGGCCCACCAATTGAGCAGAGTGAGACTTTAACAAGATATTTTGTTACAAAATTATATAAAACAATTCATGTCGTCTTTAAAATTAACTATAACATTAAATTGACTAATTAAGTTTAAATGGTAATAAGTGTAATTTGTACTGATAGTTTTTATCCTAATGGTATATCGGAATTTAAATTTAATTAGTTACATGTTTATGCACCCTTGATAAATGTTTATCCACTGTTTGACCTAATCATAGTAGAAAGTTTGGTTGGTAAGTGTTCATACGTTATTGCGAGATGCGATTTCAAAGTTTGATAACACCTTGACATCATAGCGCTGGTTCAGGTATAATTTTAGTGCAAAACTCTGATGTGTATTCGAATGTAAAATCATGTATAAAAACAATAAATTATATTTTTCTTAATTAAACGATAGCGTCAGTAAATATTAACTAATTCACCAAAGGCAACATATAACAGCAGGATGAGTTATAATCCGTTAGCTAACCAGAATAGCAAGGACACTTAGCAAGTATGTTGTTCCATTACATCTTTAACACAAATTTAGTATTTAATCAGCTCTAAGCTGGGTTGAAAAATATTGATTTTATAAAAATATATGAATTGTTTTAATTGCACCTAATGCACATTCCGGAGTATGGTTCGCATCGTAATTATTCGCTGGAGTTGTACGCTAACATAATTGCCACTGTTCCAAAATTCATCCCGCCAGAGAGCGTATTAATCACCCCTAAACCATAATTGGTCTGATCTAATTCCTACAGTTGCTGATGACAGCGCGCCTCCGCGTCGAGAGTCCCGTGTTATTTCAGTTGAGCCAACCTTACGGAACAAAATCCTACAACTTCCTACAACACAACCCTCCAAATCGATTCCTTCCCCGTCGTCTGCTATTCATTTAACATTAGAGAATATACTGAACAGCCTGTAGCTATTATGCGTTTGAAACCAGTTTGATTCGAATTATTTTCAGAAATAGAATAGCCCCTTTCTGTTAAAGCTTGTTTACTCAGGTTTGATACAGTAAGGAATTATATTGCGAGTTCCATGTGTTTCATTTTCGCCCTTATCATTTTGTTAAAAACTATTAGTTTAATACATTTTCTTCTGGTACTTAAATATTCCTGAAACTCTATTAATACGCTTTCCTGCCCCCAGTGATTTAGTTTGAAAAAAACATTGCTGCCTTTTAACCAGATTTTTTAAGTTTCGTACATCTAGAATTTGACAGACGTGCAAACTTCTTTCAAACCTCTAATCAATGGAATTATTTTTTTGTAAAAGTGACCAGAACTTATAAAATAAACGGTATCAGGAAACTGACACATACTTTCTCCCTTTTAGCCAAACTTTAATGACAAAAATATTTGTTATTTACTATATATAGAATATTATGAAGTATAGATAAATGTACAGAAAATTGTCTAAAATAGTTGTTTTCAGAAATATCCACCCAAATCCCTTTTTGGGAGGCACTATAGAGTCCGTTGATACACACAGTGGTTTTGAGAGGGGAAATGCCCCCTTGCCCCCCCCCCGGGTTAAATAGCAACATATTTCGAACATCCTCTGTTGGTCAATGTTGGTTACTTGCATATCAAATTGTTATGAAATTTATCAGTAAATAAGAGGGAAATAGTTATTTTTGTATTCCCCATAAGAATAACATTGGACAACGTACTGCTAAATACCGCTAAATGAAACCGTACCGCTAAATGAAATTTTCAATTTTCTCCGAAACTAGCAATCGTAGAATATTAATTTAAAATACTAATTTAGTTTTTTGAGCTCTTTTTAATGGTGAATAGTAATTTTTTTTAACATTTATGATTTTTTATGAAAAATCCAAAAAACTTAATTTTGGATGTTTTAGTCCTGTAATTTCTGAACCCGAATTTTTCCAGAAATGCGGGTGGTGTCATTTTGTTGGAAACCTAAAGTTCTACAAACCACTAAAGTTTAAACAAAATCGTTATAGCCGTTTTTGAGAAATTTGGATTTTACATGTTTTTTGGCGATTTTTTGGGGATAATTACCCTTAAAAATCAAAAATTCAAAAAATGAAAAAACGCTTGGAGATATTGAGGATTAGTACCTACATACCAAATTTCATAAAATCGGTCCATAGGTTAGGGCTTTAGCTCTGTACACATCCACACACACACACGGACACACACACACACACACACATACACACACACACACACACACACACACACACACGGACACACACACACACACACACACACACACACACACACACACACACACACACACACACACCACGTAAAAACCACTTTTTGGGTTCAGGGAGAACCAAAACGAATATTTCCACTAACAACTCAAATTCGAAAATTTTTACGAAAACAATACTTTCTCCATATACCCTACTATGTATAGGGGGAGAAAGTAAAAATGAGCAATTTACTCGCTTTTAAAACGTAACGAAGAGGTGTACTGTAATATTAAATACAGTACAATACAAATGTATCCGTAAAATATTTTTTCAGTTTTTAAAGTGAATCGCAGATATAATTCAGCCTATTTTTGAGTTTGGTAGACTTTAATTCTAGATCCCTGAAATGTGCATAAAATCAAATATTATACTTTTATATTTTAATAATAAAAGTAACTAGGTTATTGTACAGTCACCACGCATTAATTTTTGTGTTCATTTTCCTAATGTATTGCAAGGAACACTATATTTAACACTTTAACAAAATCATTTTTAAAAAGCAGACGAATATTAAAAATAAGAATGAGCAAGCAGAGCGTTTTCTGAGAAAACGTTGTAAACAAGTGATAAGAAAATTACCATTTTACGCAACAGTTTAAATATTAATATCTTACGAACATTGATATGCTTAAATTGTGGTTATTTTGCGGTGATAATGAGTGCTAAGGTCTCTGGGTCATTTTATTTCAAGATCACTTTCCAATTACTCAGCGCTCGTAACGTGATACTAATAAACAGCGATGTCGATAAATGGAACAACGTGCGGTTATAATTGACTTGGCGACACAGTTCCTTTGCTGACCGCTAGAGCGGCTCTCGTCTGGTGGCGCCACTGGGAGAGAGCTGCGGAACTACAAGCGCGTCGATCAATATACCGGGACCTTGACTTGGAGTGAACCTTGGTTTGTGCGAGCGTTCAACACGCAAGATTTCGGTTTCTGGAGGCTGTCAGGGGTGATAAGCGAAACCCACATTATCAGAAGATCAACACCTCGCGCTGATAAGACCACCATTCGCTGTTATCACCTCGCTGACCTCTTATCAGCTATTTGCGCGCGTTATCGAAAGTGAGGGTAAGTATGGCCCCAGTTCCTTGACCCTACCCAATATGTTCGGCTTTGTTTTGGCCTCCTTTGTTTACAATTCTAGACATTATTCTTCGTATAAATCACTCTTCTAATGCAGAACGTATTGTAATAATCCAAGCATATTCATACCATATGACATCGACTTTCTCGTGTTGGTCTTTTATTAATCGTGAATGACGTAATCCACAAGTGTTTGGCGGCCATTGCCTCTGCTTTCCCTGGATTTTATTGATTTTATAACTTTTACTGAATCGTTGCCCTTGGCTAAATTTGGGCGTATGGTATGTAATGTAATAAATTATTAATAAAAAATATCTATATGTGTGAGTTACAGAGCTATGTGTGAGCACAGAAATAAGTCTCTGAGTTTTATTTAGTTTGTTAAATTGAAATACATTTTACAATCAAAATTGCATCTGAAAATATCAAATACAATAACAAATTATTACTGACATTATCTCATATGCAGTTTATTTATGGTTCAGCAGCCAAATGCATCGTATGATTTTTACTTTATTATTACCTTTTTTTACTTAAAACACCTTTTGTTGATATAAAACTTAGCAATTTTTTACAATTTTTGTCAGTTATTGTTTTAGTATCTGATCATAATGCGATAAAAAGAAAACATTATCTCATGAACATAAATGGGATAAAGACCCTATTAAAGTCTCAGGGTTAAAGATTATTAAATTAAAGGCTGATATAAACACCCCGTTTTTATTTATTAAAATGTCTTAATATTACCGAAATATTGTTATAAACTGATCTATCCATACATATTGAACTAGTGTTTTTACTATTTTATTTATATTTTTTAAAGTTACTTCTACGACTCTAAAAACTATAAATTATGGCTGAAATAATAATTTTACTAAACATGTAGATTACTCACAAGTGGATTAAAATACAGTAATAGAAATTTCTGAATAATAGAAAACGAAAAATACTTCAATGGACTAGCAATATAATGTGTATGCATTATTAAAGTAGCGATGTGAATTAATTCCTGCTATTCAAATTGGTTAAACTTAAAACGCTTGTTACAAGCATTATATTCGCAAACACATTTTACTACTTTGCTTTTATTTAGCATATGAAGTCAAACATTTGTGGTAGTGTAAAAAACAATGTAGTGCCGCGCGCCGTTCCGTTTGGTGCCGCAAAATGGATGCTGCATCTGAATTGCGTCGCTGCGTTTGAAGGCGTTCCCCGCGCAGCCACCACGCCGCGCCGCGCCGCGACGAATGGAGCAACGGACAAAGCGGGTTCATTCATCACCAACTGTTTACCTTGTTGTATTTTCTTTAGTATTTAAATATTTTGTTACATTAAATTTGATAAATTTATTCGCCACCATAGTAATTTAATAAATACATAACATAGTTTTGTTATAGCTGCGGTATACAATAGAGTATTTTTTGTTTTAAATAGTAATATTGGTAACTTTAAATATTTAACTTGTTTATAGACTTTAAAACTTGCAAAAAGGTTATCATAACTATTAAACAGTATTTCTATTACAATAAAACTATTACTTTACCCCCGGATTTAGTTTACGGGATACTTTTACATTTTAAGTACCAGTAACGTATTACATCAAATTCGACGGGTATCAAAACATTTTGTACTTATCGAAAACTTAAAATGGTGTTTCTCTAAGGGTCATAAACACTTGTTTTAATATATTTTGATTAAAGTGAAAGTAATAAAAATGAATTGCTATCTGCGTTGTTGTGCCGAATAAAAATTGTGCCCTTATTTGATATTATAGTAATAGAATTAAAGTAATGGCTCGCCAAGTCCCCCCAGTATTATTGTGTACTTATAAAACAAAGTTTACCATCTTCTCAATATATTAAATTTGCGTAATATATTGAGAAGAAGGTAAACTTTGTTTTAAAAGTACACAATAATCACAATAACACATGGGGGACTTGGCGAGTCATTGCTTTAATTTTATTACTATAATATCAAATAAAGGCAAAACCTTTATTCGGCACAACAAGGCAGATATCAATAAAGTTGTATTGTTAATACCGTTTACTTTAGTACCGCACAAGAACCTTGAAAACATTTAAACCTGCTTGATGTAAGGCAGTAAAGCCATTGGAGTGACGCTATGGCATTGCAGTGAGCGTCGTCGTCGCGACGTGTAATCCTTGTGCAATACCGAAGATGACTTTTACTTTCGACCGGCTAATACCCGTTGCCGTGAGTAATTGGGACATTACAGAGCAACAATGGGGAAAGTGGGGAATCGACGGGGAAAGCGAGCGTTGCCGCGATTGTGACTGTTATTGTCTCGACTGTGGGATTGTGCGTAGGTCGCGATCGTTAGATTGGGAATGGGTGATTTGGGATTCTGTTATTTGCGGCTTTATAGTCAGCTTGACGTTGAGGATCAGATTTGCTGGATTGATTGAGCTACATGACTCTTGGTATTTTGGTAATAAGCTGTGGCTAGTGCTATCTAACAATTATATTGTTTTCAAAAGTGTACCAATATTTATTTATTTATTTTCACTTTTGTCAAAATTGTAGTACTTTCTCAGTTTACTTCCCAAAATAAATAAATAGTTTTTTTATATATTTTGTTCACTTTTAGAGTGCTTTATAACCTCACAAATTAACAACAATAACAAAATATATCAAAAATCCATAACATCAATGAAGCCTAGCAGTCGATAATTATCAAACACTTACATAAAAGGATTGGAATTTTTGAGCCATCCCACAGAAAAATCTGCAAATATTTTGAAGTTTTACTAAACTGACAATTACGATATAAAAACTATGCTCGCTTCGGAATACTTAGTTTTCTTTCTTCATCGTAAGTCGAATCTCAATTATTTTGAATATCAAAAGAAGATGTAGCCTAAAATGGATTTGGCTTGTGGCAAAATTAGGTAGAATTGAGAACTGTTTAGTAGGTGGTTGCACACTGCCAGGCGAAGGTGAAGTCATACCCCGTACATCCCTTACAACTTCCCCGCCAGACACCTCCCCCCGGGAAGCCCCAGCGAAGCGCCCTCTTGCATGTGCCATCGAAAACGAAAGTGACTGTCGGAGTGACCCACTTACCGGTCCCCGACCCCGCAGTCCGTCGCTCTCTCTGGCGAGAGAAAGCGAAACCACTCTGACCTCCACATCATTTCCTTTTGACGAAACTCCCCCCTCCCTTCAACCCCTCTCCATGCCCAGAGTCTCTGGAGTCGACCTATATCACCCAGAATGCCTGAAGGCTCCAGCGGGAGCGGTAGAGTAAAATTAAATATCTGTTTCGTGATTCCCTCGTAGGATTTGGCTGTTATCCTAAGATCAATTTTCATTCATAAATAATATTATGAAGATAACTGTCGAGACGGATTCAACCCGTCGCGGCTTCTCCCGCATCACTACAAAGGGTTAATAAGATGTTACTGATTATATAAATGTCGCATCGGATTCCAAGGCAGCATTTTTCAAAGACGCTCCACGTATTTCTAGTAAACGTTTGCCTCCGTTGTGCATCCCTTACAGCAATAGCTCGTCTGCGAGCTTCAGCTTTCTCAACCGTATCTGTAGCTCACTGCTCAACCGTTTCAGTTGCCCTCAAACTGGCCCGTCGCTGAGCTTGCTCTGTACGTTGAAGTTGTTATTTTGCTGTGTGTGCTGCCTGCCTTAAAGCTTGTTAAAGCCTTCTAATTTCTATCTGTGCTGAAGTTGCCTGACTTTAGCCACTTTGTTCGTGCTTTTACCCAATTTGGAAACAAATTTGATTCACGTTTCTGCTGCATTATTATTATACAGTTATTTTCGTGCTTAAACGCGCAACAAAAATTTAAACAAATAAATCTAATCCAGTAAATGTTAGTGCCCATACGATTAACATGGGACGTTTAGAGGCCACTGGTAAAGGAATTTTAAAACGTGAATATACCTATATAATAGTTTAGGATATTAGCTATCTTCCTACGAGATACCATCTCAAACGGTTCAGTAGTTGGAGCGTGATTGAGCCACAGGCAAACAAACTTACAAACTTTCAGCTTTATAATATTAGTATAATTAACTTCAGTTGTTTGTAGAGTTGTTTGTTAAGAGCTGTTAAATGATACAAATCTAAAGTCCTATAAGTAAAGACATCAATGAACAAAAATTAAACGTAATAACAAAGGACTTGAATCCTTCGGAGAAGCTCTTGAAGGAGCTATTGATTTTTCAGGTAGGCTGTTCACAATGTCACATATGGTTCAACGTATTTGCAAAACTTATTCCCCTAAGTCGTCCAAAGGTGCAGTGTCAAATGAATAGCTGGATCCATTTCTCCTAAACCACTCATTGTTCACCGCAAGCCAATGCCAAAGTCAAATATCTAACCATATAAGAAATTGTGTTGTGCACTCCGTCATGCAGCAATTCGAAATAACGTGTACTGTGTTACATATTCATCATAAGAATATACGTTGCGACACTATTGTGGCATTGTCGATCACAGGTCACAAAAACCTTTGCCATATATCGTCTTGTCACGAAGTTGAAAATAAATAATCACACACGGTTCGAACATATGAAACATTGAAAACGAACAGATAGGTCTATCACACCCCACAATGGCACTATAGTGTCAACAAATAGTAAAGCAGTATTCATTATTTTGGCCTGCCTACGTATAACTCAGTTTGCCATTATATAATACAGATCAAAGGACTAAATCATGATGAATTTCACTGTAACCAATCGCTCATTAATTGTATTGTTTATTAAATCGGAGCCCTACTGCATTATATCGTACGAATACATGTCTTAACTACTTACTTAGTTGAAGGTAAATATGTTTGTTGCAGCGCTCTAACCTTTTAGCGAATTTCCCCTATAGGGAAGAAGCTATTACCGTAGGTCTCATGGTAAGACTTAAGCCTGAGACCATCATAACTTTTTGTTTTGAGGTCCCCAGACGCCAAAAACACTATTCGTTCAAATTTATATGTATATATATATATATATATATATATATATATATATATATGTGTGTGTGTGTGTGTGTGTGTGTGTCCGTTACCGCGATAACTTGAGTAAAAAACGTCCGATTTCGATGAAATTTGGCTCAAATGTGTAAAGTGACATTCATGACTTTAAGTTCGAAAACCAGAAATATCGGACCACGGGAAGGGGGGTTTATGGGGGTTTTAAATTTTCCAATAATCAGTTTTTTGCATTTTTCACCCTAAAATTTTAAAAAAACTTAATTTTGGTTTTGACCATGTTATATAGCTTAAGAAAACAAATAATATGGTATTTTGAATTATTAACCTAGGTTATGTGGTTGCGGAGAAAATCCAAAAAAACCTGCTCATAAAATCTCCCATGTTAATCTTATGGGAAAAAGGTTTTTGGCTTTTCCTCAGTTCATTTCTATGTAAACTTCACATTTCCTTTTACCAATCAGTTTATCTCTACAAAACAATCATTTTGGTGTTTAAATTGTGATTCAACACAGTATGTTGTCCAATGTTATCCTTATGGAGAATATTTAAAATTTGATATCTCGATTATTTATGAACGTATATTGATGAAACTTGGTATCTGGCTTCAACTAGTACTGGTATATTGATATTTCCACAAAAAATTGATTTTTTGTTGATTATCCTCTTAGCAGCAAACCTGCATTCTCATCCCTAATGTTATTCTTATGGAGAATACGGAAAGCTTTATATCTCCCTTAATTATGAACATAAATCATAAAAACTTGGTATATAGCTTCACCTGGTTGAGTTATATTGATAATTGCAAAAAACCCGCATTTTTATCTTCCTCGTTGCAGCAAACCTGCGTTCTCAGCCCTAATGTTATTCTTATAGAGAATAAATAAAATGCTATATATCACTTATTTATTCAAGTATTTTTATGAAACTTGGTAAGTGGCTTTATGTGGTAGTAAGAAATATATTCATTCATAGGAAATTCGCTAAGTTCGCAGGTTTGCTGCGACGGGGGTATTTCATGTATACGCTCGTCCATCGGTCTGCGCATTACCCAACGCACGACAGGTAGGGTCAACGCGGACTCGATTGCGATGAAGTTACATTTTCACCAATACTTATCCTACGATCGATCAAAAAGCTGTTTCTTAACACGTTTTGCAACAGTTATGTTAGTCGTGGCTTGGATGTATATATATGTTAGTCGTAAATTAATCGTAAGATTAGTAAAGCGAGTGAATAAATAATAAAATAAACAAGTAAGGGGATTTGTAGGGAATGACCATTGACAGTTATAAATAAATATATAATATATTTATAACTGTACTCACTCACTCACTCACTTTACTAATCTTTACTTATCTGTACTATCTTCAAATACGTTTTATTTAGTTAAGTAAAAGCGGACAGTTTTCAGTAATAAACTATTTGGATAGCCCAGAACAGAATTCCTTTGTTTTCTAAAGTGCAGCGTGACCAATAATTGTTTTAGTTGTCAATTCCTGACGGGCCACGGGTACTTCAGGGAATAACTTTTCCGCATGGGGAAGGTGAGGTCACCTCAGTGTAGTTACTGCCCGGAGGAGGTGGATGATGCTCATCATACTTTCTTCCGGTGCAGTCGTTTCGCTGGAGGAGGCTCGTCTCTGCTGTCGGCGATCTGTCCCCGGACGTCGTGGTGGGGGCGATGCTTCAAAATGAAGACTCCTGGAGAGCGGTTGCGCTATTCGTGCAATCAGTTCTTCGGGGAAAGCGAGACGAGGGATGCTTAGGTGACCTCTAAGTTTCCCGAAACGGTAACGTGACCCGTCTGGGCGCAAGACACGCGGGCCAGTGCCGAAGTTGTCCGATAAGGGTTCCGGCCTGGTTTTTCCCCGCGGTTCCGTAGGAGGTTTAGTGGGTATACCTCGTAAGAGGGAGTCCCACACTGTTCCTTTGGGTTCGCGCATTAAGCGTTCCTCCTACGTAAAAAAAAAAATAATAATAATAATTGTTTTAGTAATTGTATTTTTGAGGCGAAATAGGTCTAATCACTATATGAAGTTAATTTAAACATAAGCTATTTCCATCCAGTTTCTACAGCTATGCTGACAATAAATATACGCTTTAGGTAAAAAATTGAAAACTTAGAATTTATTAATATTAGATGGTTTATAATCTAGTGGAAATGTTAAGGTGCCCATACACGTGCCGGCAGGCCTGTCAGTTCTGTCTGAACAGTCCGCCAGAGACCGGTGGCCGGACCGTGTGTGGGTTCCGGTGACCTGTTAGTTAAGACTGAACAGGCGGCCGGTGATCGACCGAAAATACGTTCGTCCATCCAGCTGGCCGGACGGTTGTTCAGTCCAGCCGGTTCGTGTGTGGGGCGCGACGAGAGGCCGCCGGCCGCCAGTGGCAGCTCAAACTGTTGATGCATTGTTTAAAATGTAACGTGAAAAGGAAAATCAGTATATCGAGGAGTTTATTAGTATTTACGAAAGCGAAAAGTGCCTATGGAAAATAAAATCGCCGGAATATCACGATAGGACGAAAAGGGAAGCGGCTTACTGACGGCTACTGGACGTGTGGAAACAGGTT
Source organism: Allygus modestus (assembly GCA_963675035.1). Taxonomy (NCBI): domain Eukaryota; kingdom Metazoa; phylum Arthropoda; class Insecta; order Hemiptera; family Cicadellidae; genus Allygus; species Allygus modestus. The sequence goes on from OY776111.1 coordinate 302,797,125, forward strand.
GATGCGCAAATTGTACGAAAGCTGTTGTTTTGAAAGATACAAAAATAAATAACAACTTGAAAAGGAGCTACAGAAAATAACTAAAAAAGTTAGGGAATCAACAAGGTCCGGTTGTTCTCGAGAAAATTTATATGTATGTACCAAAGCGTTGGTACTGCAACCTCCCACAGTTTTTTGATGTCCAGGAAACCTCACGAAATTCAATAAGCACCTTGAGTGACGATGAAATTTAAGGGTCACCCTTAACTCGCTCAGCATATTTGCGTGTGAGTACGTTTCCCTCTCCATAAACCACCTTTTATAAAAGCAAACTCCAGTCTTTTCGCAGTATTTTATTTGCCTCCAACCCTAACAATTAACCTAAAATAGCGTTCGCTTCATCATCATTAGAGTACATTTTAATTACACATATAAATACACTAAATATCAATAACTAACAACTTCAACTGTCACATAGTGCTTGCCGGCCTCGATTCAACTGAACGTGTACGGTGTGATCAGTCCAACAGACCGCCGCGCCGTACAGTGGGGCAGAACACCTTAATTCTTGGCAAAACATATTTAATGAAGTAGATTAATTTCAAGTTGCTCTCTAAACATTTTAAATAGTATTTAGATAATCTCCTTAGACTTTAAAGGGGTTTTCAATAATTAAGTAAGTGAAATAACAACAAATTAACTTATCATTACGTGTAATTGTGATGTAAACCAAAATTATTTTAGTACATGATCTGACTTTAAATAATTTATCATTTGTATTTTTTAACGCTAGACTAAAACAAATACAAAATTAAGGAAAAAAATCTTGTCCTATAAATGATTTCACATACTCAATTCATTTGTTAAGACAAATGAGATACTTTAAATTGTGTATTCTCGAAAGGGGACAGCATTTTGTCTCACTAAAAAGTTTATACAAATACAACTGTTAATGTACACCTGAATAGATTTTCTACATTAACATATTGTTAGGGGTCATAGAGAGACATACAGATAAAGATAATCTATAAAAGATAACATAATGAATACAAATAGGGCCAACAATAATGTAAAATTATATTAAAAATAATGGAAGCATAAATAATGTATCCTGATTCATACAAAAATAATTAAACGTTAAATTATTTGATTTTTTTAATTCTATAAAATGGTCATAACCAAAATTAAGTGTTTTTAAATTTGTTGTTAAGTTTGTTTGTAGATAATCTCCTTAGACTTTAAAGGGGTTTTCAATAATTAAGTAAGTGAAATAACAACAAATTAACTTATCATTACGTGTAATTGTGATGTAAACCAAAATTATTTTAGTACATGATCTGACTTTAAATAATTTATCATTTGTATTTTTTAACGCTAGACTAAAACAAATACAAAATTAAGGAAAAAAATCTTGTCCTATAAATGATTTCACATACTCAATTCATTTGTTAAGACAAATGAGATACTTTAAATTGTGTATTCTCGAAAGGGGACAGCATTTTGTCTCACTAAAAAGTTTATACAAATACAACTGTTAATGTACACCTGAATAGATTTTCTACATTAACATATTGTTAGGGGTCATAGAGAGACATACAGATAAAGATAATCTATAAAAGATAACATAATGAATACAAATAGGGCCAACAATAATGTAAAATTATATTAAAAATAATGGAAGCATAAATAATGTATCCTGATTCATACAAAAATAATTAAACGTTAAATTATTTGATTTTTTTAATTCTATAAAATGGTCATAACCAAAATTAAGTGTTTTTAAATTTGTTGGGTAAAAAATGCAAAAAATTGTTTTTGAAAGATTTTGAGATTTTGAACCCCCATCAACCCCATTCCCATGGTCCGATCGTTCTGGTTTCGAACTTTAAGTCGTAAATGTTACTCTCCACAATTATTGTGCCAAATTTTATCAAAATCGGGCATTTCTTTCAAAAGTTATCGAGGCAACGGACACACACACACACACACACACACACACACACACACACACACACACACACACACACACACACACACACACACATATATATATATATATATATATATATATTGATAACTGTATAAAAACACATTTCTTATCTTCCTTGTATATATATATATATATATAAATTTAAACGAATGGGGTTTTGGGCACCTAGGGGCCTAACAAAAATTATCATGGTCTCGGGCTTAAGCAGCCTACTCTAAAATTAAGTCTGCCGTCATATTGGAAAAGAGGGGGGGGAATTTGGAAATGAATGCACGTTACAATGCAGATTTAAAAAATACTTAGGTACCCCATGAAGAGTTAGCTTTTAGACATGAAACAAAAAAGTTAGCTAATGGAACACTTTAGGGTGGGCGGATACCTGTACATCTTTTATTTATTTTAAATGAAAGAACATTTATGGGTACCTAAAAATTGCAGATACTGAAAATATAAATCATAATTAAAAGATATTTAACACATTTACAGACATGATATGCCCTGATTTTTTCTAAAGCTTTTACAATGTTATTAAAGCGATACAATTTTATTATTTTGTACTATGTATAGCATAAACATCTTAATACTTAAGGCTGTAACTTTAAATTGGGGTTAAGCACGTAAACACATTCATACCTTATGGTTCTGACTCCATTCTCAATCACAACGTGTAGCTCGAAAGCTATTCCTGCAAACTCACTCTTAAACTGTCTGTAGAATATTGCTTACCTCTAAAGAGCCGAATTGATTATCAAAATTTCTTGCATCATATCTGATTTACGTTATGATATCCTTATCTTACACACCTAAAATGTTTCAATTGTAATTCCTGGGCTCATTGTTCACTTGTTTAACCCATTGTAATCAGTTTTATCTTAAACTGTTTTTTTATTTTTTGCCAGTAATTATGTTATTTTGCCTCACTGCCGGTTTTGCTGTTCAGGCAGAACTGACAGGCCTGCCGGTACGTGTATGGGCACCTTTAGCTAAGCATGAATAATGTTTTTCCAAATTTAAAAAATCGGTAAAACATAAGATATAATGTTGTTACTCGTGACTTAAAATTCTCAAATATATACTAAAGTGAAATGTATCCTGTCGTTTTAGTTAACTTTTTAAATTAGTGCTATCTATTATGCGCAGTGTACACTAGGTTTTTTAAGAGTAAACTTTAGTGTATGGTAATATAAATAAATTAAAGACATGTAATGGCCATTTAAGACACATCACAAGCTTTGACATGTTATCATTCTTCAATATATGTGTGATATTTTTATGGCATGCTTAAGTACTTCATTCATTGAAATATAAATAATTAATATATTATTAATAGTGTACATGTCTAACAATTAAATACCTAACAATTGGTTACGAGCAATTAAATCAAAATAGTTCCAAATCGTATGCTAGCGAATCGCCTAAAAAATAGGAGGTGGTACATTAGTACACCTACTTACCAAGGCCTAAAACTGGCGTTATTAAGATAATAATGAACATTTGGTGAATATCGTAGCTGGACAGATGCTGATTATCGTCGTAAACAAGAGTTGCGAAACGAGGAAAACAAGGATAGTAAATGTCAGCGAAGCCGCGCGTAAATACTATAACGTTGTCAATATTTACTTCGCGGTGGAATTATTGAATCAGGTTGTATAAAATTGCTTTGGCCATATAACTTTGTATGCGTTTACCTTAAAAGGTTAGTTAAGGTTTCTTGCCATAATCACGTTTTACCTGCATTCCAAAATGTCTGTTCAGCCGTCGCACGAACGAACAATCTCAAAGATTCTAATTCGATTTTTTTTCTTATGATGTGAAAAGAAAATTTTAATTTGAAATTGAATCACTGAGCGGAGCTCCTATACTACACTCTGGCTTTTTATTTACACGTACTCCTCCTGAACGGCTGGAGTGACCCTCACGAAATTTTGCTCGGTCATAGTAACCATCTGTGGGAAGGTATAAATCTGAAATGGTCCAAATGGACATAAGGGTTCTGCTCTACGGTCCTTTAAAGTTACCATGTTATTTTAATAGGAGAAATATTTTATTTGGTTTGTTTACTGTGTGTTGATTATACAGCTGTTATATGGATCAAATTTAAATGCAGACTGTTACTATCAGCTGTTTGTAAATACAGTAGTTTTCTGTGAAATTGTTGTTTTGTTTATTTTAGTGGTTTGTTTGTCGATACATTTCTGAAAATTATTGATTAAATAAATACTCGCTCCGCTCAATATTGCAAGCAGACAACTGCATTGTGTACCTAGTATTTTTATCTTTGTTAATTTACTGAAATGGAATGGAATCTCGTGTTTAATAATCTAAACAATATTCTTGTGATGAGAAAACGTTCATGAATGTTTGCTTGAGTAAGTGTTAGGAATCTATCATTGTTTTATCATTCAAATGTATTTTAACAATTTGTGTTCCTAAAACCGCGCTAAAAGTGATTCTTTAAAATCTAAAAACACATTGTTAAACAGCTGTTTTCTATTTAGCAAGCGAAAAAGACTTAACGAGAAAAGGTTGAATAATTGCTCTGCGTAAATTAGTTACTAAGATATTGGAAGTAGTTAACGTCCAATGTAATTCTTTTAGAAAATAAGTAATATGAAATCACTTATTTATGAACGTATTTAATAAAACATGGTATATGACTTCATCTGAATGTTGTCCGTTGATATTTGTTGCATAACCATGGAATGTATATGAAGTCTGAACGGTGTGGTATATTGTGAGTTAAAAAGTGTTTCGTAATGCTCTTATACTTACGCGATAATACAGCGTACTCCTAGAATTATTCTTAAGGGAAATGTATAAAATGTTATGTCTAGCTTAGTATTGAATATGTTGTAATGCAAGTTGGTATCTGTTTACGTCATGTGATACTGAGGTGCTTATTATGCACAGGAATTCGCCAAGTATGCAGGTTTGAATTACTGCGACGGGGTTATTTATTCTTTAGTTAGGAATTTAAATCGCGTCCATGAAAAATATACAATTTGTTTAGTTTTGCCCATCTGTAGTTTAATGTATTATACGTTGTTTCACTCTCTCGTGTGACGTCATGTTCGCCAATGTTTCTCCACTCGTCCAGAAGGTTATTCGCCCCGTGACGTCACCGTTACCTCTCTCCCTCCACCGATACCTAGCGCCAGCGTCTACCTCCACCTCCATCGCCCCGCCACGTCGCACACCTTGGCCCGTCCTTGGCCGCCCTTCGGTCGTCGCCCTCCCGGCCCGGACCTCGGACGGACCTCTCCCGTTCACAGTTGGGAAACACCATCATCTATTCCCGTCGACCGTTGGCTCAGAGTGCAGTACCAGTTTAGTGGAATTTCAGCCCAACAATTGCCCATACATTCCTAATATCTAGCCACTCTACGCTACAGTCTCTCAGGACAGAATATTTACTAAATTTAAGTCTGTATACAATCACCAGTGGACAATGGGATTATGATTTCAATCAAGAGGTGTTATTTTCTACCAATAAATAAGGGTTAAAACAAAAAAGTCAAGGATTGTAAAAACAGTCACTTAATTAGATAACTTTATAAGGCAACGATGAACCTTTTAAAATGTTTGACAGATATGGATGAAATACGAGTACGTTGCCTTTAGGTGACCGGTCAATTCGAACCAATGCACTTGGTTATCCATCGAAGATATAGATTTCCGACGTATTTATTATACGGTAACCGAGACTAGCTAGTTAAGGAAGGCGAACAGTGCCGAAAAGTCTGAGGTACGAGATGACGTTGTAGCGGTGTTACTCTATGTACTGTGGCAGCAAATACTGGGGATGTTTGTTTAGTTGCTGCCGTCAAGCCATCATATAAAACTCTAGATCGCGTTCTACTCAGCGGGAACCTAAAACATATGTCTTTACCTCGCCTAGATTCTTCGCCTCGAAAATACGAATCATAAATTTGCATTTTTTGTAAGTATTAATGCAGTTATATACTAAAAAGTTATTAAGAGATTGAGTGTTACTCTAGTTAATGTAACACAATTGTACCATTTATTTATTTTAACTAAAATGAAGTTTGTTTATGAAAGTCACCAAAACTACTTTGGTAACAACTAATTGTTACACAAAAATAGCTGTTTACCATAATACTGTTTTTGATTAACGAGTATTTAATCAGTTGTGTGAGAGAAAACATCTACTAATCCCATTACAAAGCCTTTTTCAAAATCGCACTCTGTTTTGAATCAAACCTGTTGTTTTAATCCACTTGACCAAATTTAATAAAACGCATTATCTTTTCATCTGCACCATTTTAAACTTTATCAGCTTAGGTTTTTATGGACTAAATGTTGTGCCGTATTGACTAAATTTTAGATGACTTATTCCCGTTCCAAAGAAACACAAAACTTAAAAATGAAATGTATTAATCGCTTAAATTAAACTTTAATAGCACCTCTCCCCCGCCTGTTATTACCTGTGGTTAACAAATTGCATTGCATCACATTAAGCGTTTTTATTTATTATAGGATTAATAATTAATGCTCATCAAATAATAAAAATATTACTTGGATTTATTATGTTAGTGTACTTTATAAAGTATTTCTTCATCAGCGACATTCCACTTTATTTAGAATTTGTAAAACTTTACTGGGTATCTTTTATCATCTTAAAAAGAATAATTTTACTCGACTTTTTGTGAACGCCGTGAATTAATCTGAAACTAGTGTAAGTTGGACAAACATCCAAGTAATTTATATTTTAGGCGTTGAATTGAACCGGGGGCAAGTGAGCGAGCGGGTTTGGCGATATTACTATTTTAAGGCCATAGTGCCCCAGTCAGCGAGCGTTCACCCGCCGAAGGGCCGAGGACACCGAGGACGGCCGAACATTGCCGATCTCGACCGAAGCTGCGGGTCCATGTTCCATTGTTGAGATCTCGCTCGTAGCTCGCCACTAACCGACCAGCGTCCTTCTAGAGAGCGAGAGTGAAGAAAGCAGCGCGATTTCGGGCGACAAGAAACTCGAACTGGTGCAATTAAAACTTACCCGTACCAGGTGAAACACGCATCCGAGAAAGTAAATTATGCAAGATAAGGCAACTCGTTGGCATTTCTAAATTTTACTTTCAAGAGAATCAATACGATAAACCTAATTTGAACTCAGTTCATTCTATCAACTTGATTTGATTTACTATGTTAAAGTAAATTTTAGGCAATTTAGCAATTATTAGGTAAACTAATTATAAGAAAATATACAAGCAAATTTAAACCTGTTGCCTTATTGTGGAATGTTTAAGTTTAAATCATCAGTTATCTTTCTTAAATTTGTATTAACACCTAGTTGCGGATAGCAGGTCACATTTGCCCGTGTTGCTGTTTGGAGGCAGGTAATATTGGTTCCACATTGTCGAGTCGATTCCGAATTCTCTCCAAAGTAGGTTAAATTTCCATGTACAATTGAACCATTTAATCTAGCGCTCCGCTGCTTGTCAGTTGTAGATGAAAGGAATTGGATACTGTAATTTTTAATTTATATGATATAACAGTATAAACCAGTATATCATATTGCCTTCTACTTTTGAAAATCCTTAAATCTGAGGTAAGTCATCTTCTTGCCATATCTACGCAGTTGAGAACTCTTCTGATCGACCACTAAAATACCTATACCTTTTCCTGATAAAAAGTGTGCTTCTATTAAATAATCAGGATGATTTCCGGTATCAGTATTCCGGCACAACTAATTTACTTGTGTTGTTTAGAGCAAAAGTAATTTTGCGTTTTTGACTCAAGGCTATTTTAAAATGAATATTGTTTAGACTAGTTGCAGCTAGTATTCGCCCAGCAAATTTCATTGCCATTATTCTGTAGCACCAAACTGTTTACGCAACCTGATGATGTCATAGTATTAAGATTTGCTGAAGATGTGTAGACACGCGTTTACTAGCTGGGACTTAGGACCGGGATGAACCAGCTGAGGTAAGTCATGTTCTGAAAATATCTCAGAAATACATAAATAATTTTAGAGTTCTCAACATTCCTCCATGGATGGAACTGAACTATATAACACTAACTTATCATCTCTTCCCACAGTTCACCAACAGCTGATATCAACAGCGAACAGTTTCTCCCGCCAAAACAAAGCGGTCGTGTCTCCAGGAGAGAGTCGTCGTCAGCTGGCCTCAGTTCGCGTAGTTCACGCAGCCTCGGGCAGATAGCGCTAGTACCACTTTCATCTTCGGTGAAAGTGAAATTCTCACTTTCGGTTTCGCAGGAGAAATCGGTCGTTCCTCCTTCGCCTGACACTGGGTCACCGTGTAACCGCTGCTGTAGGGCTTCGCCACTTCCGGAGTATGCTTTCTCCCGGGCTTCGTGGCGCGGGGAGTAAGGGGAGAGGGCGGACCTCTGATAATCAGAAATCAGAATATTTATTGTCACCAGACATTCAAACATAAATGTATTGCAAATCGTCACAATGAATACCCAACCTAATACATGGTGAAGCTAACAATACACTGAATTTTAATGCTGTAATGAAGTCTCTATAAGTTGGCATATAAAACAAAACATAACCACAAAATAATCATAATTCGTAAGGTTTACAGTTACTAAAAAATCATCAATATTGTATAAACATTCATTAATCAATACTTCTTTAAGTTTTCATTTAAAACTAATATATGTCATCAATATACTGAAGCGTATATACTGAAGGAACTGCATTGAACAGCTTAATTTAAATGTAGCACCAATTCTTTTGAGAACTTCTGTATTGATATTGTTGTATTCTTAAACTATTTTTATTTCTAGTATTATACGAGTTTAAATCTGAATTTATATTAAATTCTTTAACATTACTATGGACATAAGAGAGTAAATTTAAAACATAAAGAGAATAAAAAGTTAGTTCACCTAATCTAACAAATAATGGTTTACAAGAAGCTAAGTGTGGCACACCACAAAGTATCCTAATTGCCCTTTTCTGCAAGATAAATATTCTTTTGCAAAGACTACCTGAGCTACAAAGAATAATACCATAAGACAATATACTTTGAATTTGAGCAAAATGTAGGGTAGTGTGGGGTGCGGAATGTTCACACCCTGAACCCGTAAAACTAGACAATGATCGGCATGTTTCATCTCGTAATCCATTTACGACTGGTGTAAAAATCGATATCGATAAAAGATAACTCCGTAATCAATACCGAGTTTCGATTTAGATAATTGACTGGCAGTTTATCTCTTTAAATCGATAAGAGCTAGGTTTCATAATGTAATTAGTTCAATTTAATTCCCGTTCTATGTTATTGTTTTCAATTACATTTTTATTTTTAATGTAAGTACAGCTTTGATTAGCTCTAGTTGGTTTAGTCTTAACAGTTCACTTTTTATATTACTTAACACTTTCACTGCTGCAAACATGTTTAAACATGAAATTTGCATAAGTTTCTATGTTGAGAAAAAAAACCGATCGGGGTCCGCAGCAGCCAATGTGTTAAACAGTTATGTGAATGGGGTCATATTTTTTAAAAAATATAAATAAATAATACAGTAATCGTTCTCAGTTTGAATCTAATTTACATGTATCTGCACATGATGCAAATAATGTAATCATGCAAATTAAGAGTGTGTATTTAAAATAACTTTATGTTGACTTTATAATCAAACTATAATTGTTTTATAATTTTACTAAATAGGCTATTGATATTACATATTATAATATGCTCTTTATTTGTTAATTTAGTTGAATATAAAACCATATATTAGAAATTTAATTTAGACGGCGAACATTTTTAGACCCTTCTCTATGATATTTCCGAATGTACCTTTGAAAGCCAAGCGTTGGCTTTAGTTTTAAATGTATCTTACTACATTCTCTTTGTACTCATTTTGCAATTAGAGAGTTAAAAGAAATTTCACAATCTAGTATTTTACATGTAATGTTTCTTTATAATGAAACGTCTAAATGATAAACGCATGTCAACGCGCGATGTCGTACGTCAGTACCGAAATTTCACAAAAAGTATTTTACCGTTCTTAATTAATAATCAATGAAATAATTTCTCCTTGATTAATTTAAGAAATCCTTCTGTCATATATTTCATAAACAATAACATTTGGAACAAGACCAATAATTTGTATCCTATACTAAAAATGTCGAATATTGAAAAGTACAATAATTTACACATACATTACATTATTTTAATAAAACCTAAAGATTCGGTAAAATTCCATTAAATAAACAGGAAGAAATCGAGCTATTTATCAGCAACAATACTGGCCGGTCCCTTCAACGACAGTATTGACCAACGCCATTCGCCGCCACTCGCCGCTCGCACTCGCAGCTCAACTAGGTCAATAATGGTGTGCCAATAATCCCATCGGGTTCAACGACCCGCAGTGACGTCACGACACGGCGGTGGTGTTGACATTTAGGTCTATTTGCAGCTGAACCGGACCACCCTTCTGTTTGGACCAATCAGATTAATTGAAACTGTGGCGAAATCCAAGAAGTGAAGATTAGCCGAGTGGCTGCAGTTTCACTATTGTAATACTAACGGACCAATAAGATCGAAGGATGATAAAGGGGCGTAAAGTGGGTAGGGAAGGGAGGGAGAGGAACTAAGAGGGGTGAAGGCAAGAACGCGCTAGAGGGAGAGAGAAAGATGAAAGAGCTATTGAGCAAGGAGATTTACGAGATGGCAAAATGTCAAGAAGCATTGTTAGGTTGTGTTGCTAATTAACGTTCTCGTGCAAGTCATTTGTTGATCTGCGAGTTGTTAAATCATGCGCGCGTTGCAGCGTTGCACTTGGAGTGACTTGAACCGGCTGACATGCAATGGCGAAATGGTTGCGATCGGATCACCTCGTTTATTGAAGGTTGTTGAACTAGTCTATCTGAGGGGTTCAAAGGTTTTCCGGGTCTAATTTAGTTGGTTATTTGTTGCTGGTTATGTTACCTTAATGTTTGGGTGTATTGTTATCATTATTACTTGCTAAATAACACTAAATTTGTTAAATATTTTCACATGAGTAATCATTACATTGGGCGTTCATTGTCATTGTTGTGTAAATTTAGCCTAAAATATTGCTTTAGAAGAAATAGTTTTCCTCTTAAAACAAATAAACAATATAAAATAATAAGGTTTAATAATATAAATAAAATAACGAACAAAATAATGTATTTGTTGTTTACTGAATTCAGTTCATGTACTCAAAAAATAGAACAGTATTGAACCTTTTTCATTTTGCTTATGTGATAATTATGCATATTTATATTATTTTCATACAAATTAATAAATTAGTTGTATACAAATAATCAATTGTAATATTGTTCTTTTAGTTAATGATTATACAGGACAAACTTTACTCTTTCTTCGTCGAAGATTTACTAAAGTTTTAAGTAAACTTTAAGGTTAAATTCATTAATTCGTATTAAAAATGGATCAAAACTTACTTGGAAAACAATTTTGGATAGCTTCTCAAAACGATCTCATCACTATTTAACAATGCTACCAATGGGAACACGAGGTTACCATGACGTCATGCTATCGACCAATCAGAAGGCGGTACGTCATCCTTACAACCCAGTTGCATTTACGTCAATAACTGCACCCGCGTCTAACGTGAAGACCTTTGTCCATTTAAAAATTATGACAATCACATTATTTGATTCACACTTTAAATATGATCAAATTTTAATACTATCGTATAATTTTTCCTCCTGCTTTATTATATACTTTAATATGAATAAGCGACTCTTATGACAAAAATTGCTACAACGATTTTTTCAGGTGCTGGAATTAACTAATTTTGTGGGTTAAAACTTGTTATTGCAGGTTAAGCTAATGAACATTTAGCGAGCAATGCTCGGTCCTCCCGGTGGACCCGGTGTTACAAAAAAGTAACGTATTGTTTTTGTCACTGCCTTTATGATTAGTAACTTTGAGTTTTAACTATATTTCAAGGGGAAAATATGTTTTGAAGTAATTTGTTCTACCTGACAATTTATTTGTTTATCGCACTCAACTCTTTAGTTTGGTGTAAATTTTATTCAATCAGCATGATTTTAAAAATATATTTTTGATGTTCAGTTTTAATAAGAAAGATCATTTTTACTTTCTCCCCTTATAGAGTATATCGAGAAAGTATTGTTTTCGTCAAAAATTTCGAATTTGAGTTGTAAGTGGAAATATTCGTTTTGGTGTTCCCTGAACCCAAAAAAGTGATTTTTACGTGATGTCTGTTTGTCAGTCTGTCTGTCTGTCAGTCTGTCTGTCTGTCTCTCTGTCTGTCTGGATGTGTCAAGAGCTAGAGCCCACACCAATTGGCCGATTATGATGACATTTGTTATGTAGGTACTAAACTACGATATCTTCAGGCGTTTTTTTATTTTTTATTTTTAAGGGTAATTATCCCTCAAAAACCCCCAAAAAGCAAAATTTATCAGAAACTGCTGTAACGATTTTGATTAAACTTTTGTAGTCTGAAGATATTTAATTTTACAACAAAATGACACCACCCGCATTTCCGTAAAAATTCGGGTTCAGAAATTACAGGTCTTAAAACATACAAAATTATTTTATTTTTTCATAAAAATAAAAATGTAAAAAATATTACTATTCACCATCAAAAAGAGCTCAAAAAACTAAATAATTTAGTATTTTGAATTACTATTCTATGATTGCTGGTTGCGGAGAAAATTTAAATTTTCATTTTTCGGTAAACGCAGTACGTTGTCCAATGTTATTCTTATGGGGAATACAAAAATTACAATTTTTCTTTAATTTACTGATCAATTTCGTTCAAACTTTATATGCTTGTCAAGTTAGCATTGACCAACAGAGGAAATTCGAAATATGTTGCCCCTTTATAACCCTGAGGGAGGAATAGGGGACGTTTCCCCTCTTAAAACCACGTGTGTAGCAATGGATTCTGTAGTGCCTCCAAAACAGGGATTTGGGTGGATGTTTTTGAAAACAACTTGTTTACAAGATTTTCTGTACATTCGACCGTGTTTTGTATTCTATATTTAGTAAATAAAAATTAATTTATTCATTAAAGTTGGTGTCAGTTTCCTGATACCGTTTATTTAATCTCTGAAGCACATGCTTTCCACAATTGTAATCATAGAATACAAGCACAGCAATGCGAAGATTCCACGCATACACATATTGCTGCACGTTCTCTTATATGGTCTATCATAAACGTATCTACAACAGGGTCATAAACCTGTTAGAGAACATAGAGCCGGGATAGCTTCATATGTCATCTTAGAATAAATAAATAAATATACATATATACAGGATGAGCCGACCACCCGTCCATTGACGCCACAAGCTAACCGTCATTGTTGTAAGCTAAATAGCGTGCTGTATTTTTTCTATTGATCATTCTGTGAGTCCCTGCACAATGTTATAATAGGTCATTGTTGTGGGGTTTTGAAAAAGAGAACAGTTTTGTCTAAAGTCATAAAACAAAATCCTCCACCACTCAAACTCAGAAGATCAATCTATTAAAAATATTTTCATCGAAATAAATGGACTGAGTGTCAGCACGGGTTTGAATCTTAAAAGTTTCTTATGTATACATAGGGCAAGTTAAACCTTGACTAGTTTTAAAGGTTTGTTAGAAGAAACATGTTGGCGAAAACCAAATTCACTTATCTTTATCGGTTTTAAAATGGCGGACATTTTGTGTAAAATACTGACATTTAAGGAGACGTCGTTTTTCTCCGATTAAAATCTTTACTCGTGGTATACTCAACTTTATTTTGTAATTCAGCCCGACAGTTTTTCAAGAATGTAGAATTGTAGCATATGTGAAAAGGAATATTTGTGAAAAATTCATATAAATCCTAGCAACATTCTAGTTTACACGAACTTCTGCATATATTTTAGTTTTTAACTATCTTGCTCAAATACTTTTAGACTAATCTGTCGCAAAATATATTTATAAATAATCACGTCAGTATCAATTAGAGATTATTTAAAGGTCCTAACGTTGAACCTTTTAATTTGTATGTAGGCCTGTTTTCTTTGATTTATTTTTAACCATGCCTTACTAACCATACATGCTTAATGAGCATTATTCAGCGAAATTCCAGTGATTCATTTGTTCCCTGACTCACACAGGGCCCTGTGTCAATGAACTATGACGTAAAGGAGAACGCGTGTTTCCTAAAAAAACGCGTTTGAAGGACAAGTCTCTCTCTAGGCGAAATCGGTCCTTATTCAACGAATACCTGGATATCCTATACTCTAATATGAGTAAAGTTTGCTTGCTGTGTTGGTTGGTTGTTTGCAACGCTGTTTTCTAAAACGGCTCCAACGATTTCCATAAACTGTTGGAAATATCTGATTACTGCGTTAAAAATAAGTTCTAGATAGGTCTCATCTCCAGGAAAACTCCATTTTTTTTAGAAAAATAATTTGGAAATAATAAAAAAATTGAAATTGGGCTTATAGACTTTAAAATTAAAACAAAAGAATCATAACAGCTGTTCATAAACACCCAGCGAACTGCCAAAGTAATACTCTTGTAGTTTAGGTGACATGTGGTTTCCGGAGAGCAGTCATATATAAAATGAAACAAAGGGACATTGAGCTGTAATAAAAAGTAGTAGTACTAGTATTAGTAATAATCTTAATTGTGCAGAAAAGAGGCAAATAAGCTTAAAGCAAATGTTCTTGTCAGTTGGGGGACGTGGTGAAAAATTACTCCAAGTCGGCTATAACAAACTGACTGATCTTACCCAGGCAAAGCTCGGTCCCCCAGATACTATCTTTAGAGAAAGAAAGTGTTTCATTTGGACACTTTACTACAGAGAATACGCGCAAGCCTTTGCCCTTTACAATAAACAACATTGCCGTTACCCTCTCACTAGTGGCTGGTGACGTTTTCAGTCGTGTTACTCATTAACTTTCAACTTTCAAAACAAATGCATTTTTATAAAAATAAAAACAATTCAAGGCCAATTTTTCTTTACCCATGAAATAGAAATTTTGTTGTATTTTTACGATGGGTCGCTTTAAAAATGTAACCTGACCTATGGCAAGGAGTTAACGTCATTCAATCATCAATGGTGAGTGTTGCCTAATAAGTTAAACAGAACAATTACATTCCCTCACCAAAAAGTGCAATGCCATTTAGAAATTAAATCGCTCTGCTAAAACGAACTTAACATTTTAGTGTTGGCTACTAGATTTTAAAAAATCAAATCAAATTTGTACAAAATTTAAACTCAAAATGGCAATTATGCATCGACATTCCCTTATACTCAAAATAACCTGTCCTTAAAGAAAGAGTTGTGAAAATCCTCGTAGTGGTTAATTTAGAGTCTTGAGATGAAAAAAATCAGTCCCTTTTAATATAATACTAGAATTGCCCTTGTGCATTGAAACATATTTTTGATTTAGTTGAACTTGTCGCTGTAAGATAGGGTCAATAATACGTAAAAAATAAGAGTGAATCACCCATTAACTTCTATGGATTTAAATTGGTTGTTTATTTTTCAT
Source organism: Allygus modestus (assembly GCA_963675035.1). Lineage (NCBI taxonomy): Eukaryota > Metazoa > Arthropoda > Insecta > Hemiptera > Cicadellidae > Allygus > Allygus modestus. The sequence goes on from OY776111.1 coordinate 302,812,578, forward strand.
TTAGCGGTGAAGTTGATATTCAAAATGATGTCTCAATCATTAGTTTAAGAAAAGAATTAAGGGGTATTCGGCCTACAAACAAAAAACACCCTTGAGAAATAATATTTGAAGATAGAATAGACAAATATTTTGCTAACCCATGTTGTTCCCTCAATCATAAAATTGTGACTCCTTTCGCGCCGGAGGAGTTTCAGCGTAAACCTGTGCTCTTATCTGACTGAACATAAGTGTATAAGTCCCTGAAACCCCCTTACTGACAAATCCCCTTTGAGGGATTTCCAGTTGGTGTCGACAGTTGGCTACACATACATTTGTGTTAGTGCGACAGTTGATACTAGAGCGGTTGATGATGGGGATACGTAGTGAACATTACAATTTAATAAGTGACACAGGGGTACAACATTTGTGTTAGTGCGACAGTTGATACTAGAGCGGTTGATGATGGGGATACGTAGTGAACATTACAATTTAATAAGTGACACAGGGGTACAACATTTGTGTTAGTGCGACAGTTGATACTTGAGCGGTTGGTGATGGGGACACGTAGTGAACATTACAATTTAATAAGTGACACAGGGGTACAACATTTGTGTTAGTGCGACAGTTGATACTAGAGCGGTTGATGATGGGGATACGTAGTGAACATTACAATTTAATAAGTGACACAGGGGTACAACATTTGTGTTAGTGCGACAGTTTATACTAGAGTGGTTGATGATGGGGACACGTAGTGAACATTACAATTTAATAAGTGACACAGGGGTACAACATTTGTGTTAGTGCGACAGTTGATACTAGAGCGGTTGATGATGGGGATACGTAGTGAACATTACAATTTAATAAGTGACACAGGGGTACAACATTTGTGTTAGTGCGACAGTTGATACTAGAGCGGTTGATGATGGGGATACGTAGTGAACATTACAATTTAATAAGTGACACAGGGGTACAACATTTGTGTTAGTGCGACAGTTGATACTAGAGCGGTTGATGATGGGGATACGTAGTGAACATTACAATTTAATAAGTGACACAGGGGTACAACATTTGTGTTAGTGCGACAGTTGATACTAGAGCGGTTGATGATGGGGATACGTAGTGAACATTACAATTTAATAAGTGACACAGGGGTACAACATTTGTGTTAGTGCGACAGTTCATACTAGAGCGGTTGATGATGGGGATACGTAGTGAACATTACAAGTGACACAGGGGTACAACATTTGACCCTGGGCGGCTCTTATAAATGTTGCGGTGCTGAAGATGGTGTGTTTGGGGGGAGGGGGTTGTGATATTTCTGTTATGCGTTCTAAATTTTCATTGTTAAGGGTCAAACTAGCCTTACATGTGCGCAACACGCTACTGAAAATGTCTAGCCGATGCTCCACCCCTCTCTATGTGTTCTACATCTCTGATTCACGTGACTGCTTTAAATGCATCGGTATTATTTTGCCTCGATTTACCGAGGTTCCGAAGTTTCTACGTACCAAAATGTCAGGTACTCATCCAGCTCGTTCGAAGTATGTAATTTGCACATATGTTTATTCGTGCGTTCGGTTTAAGTTGTCTCTACACGAAAGTAGTTAGCCTACTGTATTACATAGAAAAGCACACTGCTACCAATTTGCTGTACATGAAATTCAGATCGACTGATATTAGGCGCAAAATGTTACCAGTATACGGCTTGAATCAATGTCCCGACGATACAACGTAACTCTAAAATATTACTTAACAAATAAGCAAACGATAAAGTATTTCGTCAATACAGTGAAAAAAAACCAACGATCCCCAGTTTTTTTCTGGGGCATTAGGTTAATGTTAGTTTTCAACGGAACTACTTCACTATGTTTCAATCTATTGATTTGTGTTCCTTTTGTTTTATATATGTTGGTTTATTTTGTTGAATATAAAAGAGTATATTTACTTGCAATACTTCCGTTTTTACTGTATTCAGGAGCTCAACCGCAATTTTGTTCAGATTTGCTTATGTTTAAACGTAGCGTTTTAGTACCAATTTACAACACTAATATGGACAGGATTCTCAGTTAATAATAACCATCCATGAAGGAGTGAAAGTCAGCAGCGACCAGCTTATAGTTTTATTTCCGTTTTAGTTCCGGTCAAGTGTTGCAGCATTGTGGCAGTGAAGACACAGTGTTTGTTGTAGTCTCAGAATGTTGAGAAATGTTTAAATATGGGGTAGTAAGGAGAGTTATGTTGAAATTCATATTCCCTACATTTTTGACGTTATAATCGTCATCCTTCATTATTATTAGGATTTTACTCTGTATGTTTTTTCGTGAGTAAAATATCGTTTATAGATTATTTTAAAAGTTTAATTTCGTATTAGATCCATTAAGAATAGCATTCGAATAAAGCCTAACGTAATATTTAAAAACCAAACGTTACGATTGTGTGTTACGTTATGAAGTTGTGAAAGTACATTGTCCCGTAATCTGAAACAAAAACAGGATATGGTGATTTATTTAATTTTTAACTTTGAAAACGTGGCTGTCTGCATTGATTTTTGTTACCGTTTCGTTTAAAACATTCTTTGCCATTAATTTGTTCTCCGAATTACAAAATGTATATGGCATCTTCAGAGAGGCGGGAATTTCAATACATCATCTTACTTTACAAGCCCAAATAAATAAATGTTTAAATGAGTTTCACTCTTGATATGGCTTATTTTCGCAACTCAGTTTTCCGTTTTCCCTCCCAGCCGAATATTGGTTGGCGAAAGCGCCGCCAGAGCAGCCAGCGCCACCGTCGCGTTCCGTCGCCGTCCGCGCGCCATTCCTACTCCAACAACACATCTGTGATTTCTGTTTGTTACCGATAGGCTCAACTAATCTAGGTTTACTTAGGTCTCAGTTACTCGTTCTACTCATTACTTAGACTACTTTATTTAGAATTAATCTTCGGTACAGTGGACTTAATTCTCACTTCGGTTGCCAAAAGTTAGGTTAGGCGCGAGTTCGATGTTCCCGTGGTAGTTACCCCCTAGTTACCGAGTGTCTCCTCACCTGTTACCGAAGACTCATCAAAATGACTGTGATGAACTTTAAACCCGAGTCGGAAGCCCCCTGTGAGAACCAGGACCTCGTCGCTGATCCCTTTGTTCTGATCCCTCAGGACAACAGTGAGCACCTACTGGGCCAGGTCTTAGCAGGTAACTTTCCTCAATTTGTCAACAGTAATAAACTAAATTAAATTAAAATTTACAGCAATTCGTAAGGAATAGCAATTCGTAGGGTTTGTTTGCCTAACGTATGTTCACCTAAATTTATTCGTGGTTTAACCAGTAACAAAGGGTCGTTTATAGTTTAATATTTTTACTAGTTTTCATTGTTGTACTGTTTATTATTCAACTGAATGAATTTTGCACTTTTATCAGCTTATAAACATTTTAAATCCAAACATTTTTTTAAGATAGTAATTTGTTTAAAGTAAACTAAGTTCTGTTTATCTTGTTATACATGTAAACAGACTATAAATTCATGGTTTTATTTCATTTATATCTATGATATTGGTTATTTCATTGGCATTTGGATATTTAGATAATACATTAAACCTTATAATAAATCATAATAATATCTAATTATATTATAATATTTTATATTTCTAACTTGATAACATAGAAAAATTCTATCGTATAATAAAGGTAATAAAATTCGAGATTATATTTCACATAATGATATTTACTATTTTTTAAATGATTTTGTAGCTGAATTTGTATACCCGTATTTCGATTTTAAATAATAAGAATGGTTTATTTTTATCTTAATAAAATCTTAAATAATCACAACAGAACGCATAACCTAAAAATACTACAGATAACCCACCACAATCCATATTACCCTCAGCTAGCCTCTAGCGGGGGTTGCGGAGTTGTTTTCACTTTCAGCAAGGCCCAATAGCGAGTATGACAAGTGGGTCAGCGGCGCCCCGCGCGAGGCTAGTGCATTGCCTCCGTGGCCTTCCCTCCCCACTCCGCGCTCGGTTTGAGGTTAAATTAATTCGTGCCATAAAGCGGTAGCCTCGGCGCAGGCGCGCGCAGTGCGGGAAGGAGGTCACAGGCGCCTCGCGCGAGGCTAGTTCGTTCAACTCGCGGATCTAGGCCGGGATGAAAGCTCGCTGTGGCCTTGTACTGAGGTAGGCCCCGGCGAGAGTTCATCGCCCGCGCCCAGTATCTAGGTTAACGCGCGGGGGAAGGGGCGGGCCTTTAAACTTTTTGCAATATCGCACACCACTCTCGCTTTGTTAGAGAAGATTTATTTAGATTTTTGTTTGAATTGATGGACGATTTAAATTGTCAACATGATTGCGCTTCTTATTCACAGGTTTAATTACTTTGATTTGGTTTATAGAATTTTCTAATTATAGTTCCAATGCGAGAAATTAAATTGATAAAAAATACATAGGCATTAGAAAAGGTGGAGATAAATACAACAACACGAATTGAGTCAACGTTTCGAATATAGCGATTTCTAGCCGTCTTAAGACCACAAAAGAGAACAGTTTAAGGGAATTTCTCAGTGCGAAAATAAATACATACTGTTTATACAAATTAAAACAAAATTATAATGTACCCATCAGTTATTCAACGTTTAGCGTTTTTCATTTCATTCTATGTTTTACTATCATAACAAAGAAAATGAATATATGAGTTCGAATCAATTGTTGAACTCTTGTGTTGAATTTACTTATTACCCATGAATTTATTTTAACTCGTATTACCCTTATACAATTCCTATTCCAGTCAGAGCCTTCAATGTTCATTCGTATAGCCGTCAGAACTCTTTTTGGGCTCTGTTAAGCATCTCAGGAGCTTCCTTTTCCATAGTCTGCCCATACTCACAAGAAAATAATACAGCACTTTCCCAACAAAAGCAGCACAATGGGCTGGAACCGCCAATTACGGGTTCTTCAGCGTTATGTAAAGCGCAGCGTCGGAGTCGGCCACTGGAGCGTCTCGCACTTCTACTTCTGGGTGCCGTAACCACTTTCGCTGGATCTGGGCCGTCCTCCGGAGTGAAATCGGACTTTCACTCTTCAGTTTTCGCTTTCAAAGACATCCGAGCATGGCGCCGTCAACAGGCTTCGGCTTTGTGCGGGCATCCGGGCTGAAGGACCGAACTTCCGCTCGTGTGGGAACCGATACTTGTAAAGGCGACAGTTTTTCTTGCTGGGATGTTTTTGGCAGAATTCTAAAACATAAAGTGCAAAATAAATACATTTTAAAAGACAAAAGAAAACTGAAATGGAAATCGAGTTCAAATATTTTATCCCCAGGATATATATTTTTTAACAACGAGATCCTAAAACAATCTTTTTATAACAGGGTACTCCATACAATACATATTTGTATACAAGTAGGATTAGGGAAATTACACTCACGTCCAAAATAATAATCGAATAGTTTTCCACGTTGTTGTTTTACAAGTTACTTGTGCTTAACAAGTATAAACCAACCATCGGACCCTCATGCGATTAAGTACTCCCAGCTTGTCTCGAAATTTATTTTTCTTTCAGTAATTTCTTTGTCCCCTGCTTTTACACGTTCCACCATTTTCTCCTCTGAAACTCCAAAGCTTCCTCCGCCACCTCGTCCTACAGAGCCACAAGATGCCTCGCCGTCGCGTCGCCGAGGTCCGACCATGGTTGGGTAACGTCGCCCGTGCCCCACTCAGCGGACGTCGACCGGCAATAACAGCCAGGTCAAGGACCTACGGACACAACTGATTTGTCTCTATTTCTTGTACTTGCTGCGCTTTAAACCCCTTCGAGTTATACATACAACTAGGATATTCCCTATTACTAGTTATCTCACTATTGGATATCCCCAAATTACTGATATAAACGTGATAAAACAAAAGTCCATAATAGTAAATTTGACTTCTGTTGAATATAAAAACTCTTGCCCTTCTCGTCCTTCTTTAGTTTCCATGTACTCAACACCTGCTTGCTTTCGATAACTTATAAATTATTGTTGCCTGTAAATTAGATTGATTTTGTTTTAAAATCATACAGTGGTCCTCTACACGTGTTTTTAGAAATATTAATGTTGAAATATTTTTAATCAGTTTACACATAAACTGACTGGGCTACTGATTACGCTTCTTTGAGTGTTTTAATTGGGAAAACCTCGCCAGTGTGTTTGTATTGGATGTGGAGGGGGGCAAGGTTCTCGCGTATTCTGGGCGCAAGGCGGCGCGGCGCTAGTTTGTATTGGATGTGGAGGGGGGCAAGGTTCTCGCGTATTCTGGGCGCAAGGCGGCGCGGCGCTAGTTTGTATTGGATGTGGAGGGGGGCAAGGTTCTCGCGTATTCTGGGCGCAAGGCGGCGCGGCGCTAGTTTGTATTGGATGTGGAGGGGGGCAAGGTTCTCGCGTATTCTGGGCGCAAGGCGGCGCGGCGCTAGTTTGTATTGGATGTGGAGGGGGGCAAGGTTCTCGCGTATTCTGGGCGCAAGGCGGCGCGGCGCTAGTTTGTATTGGATGTGGAGGGGGGCAAGGTTCTCGCGTATTCTGGGCGCAAGGCGGCGCGGCGCTAGTTTGTATTGGATGTGGAGGGGGGCAAGGTTCTCGCGTATTCTGGGCGCAAGGCGGCGCGGCGCTAGTTTGTATTGGATGTGGAGGGGGGCAAGGTTCTCGCGTATTCTGGGCGCAAGGCGGCGCGGCGCTAGTTTGTATTGGATGTGGAGGGGGGCAAGGTTCTCGCGTATTCTGGGCGCAAGGCGGCGCGGCGCTAGTTTGTATTGGATGTGGAGGGGGGCAAGGTTCTCGCGTATTCTGGGCGCAAGGCGGCGCGGCGCTAGTTTGTATTGGATGTGGAGGGGGGCAAGGTTCTCGCGTATTCTGGGCGCAAGGCGGCGCGGCGCTAGTTTGTATTGGATGTGGAGGGGGGCAAGGTTCTCGCGTATTCTGGGCGCAAGGCGGCGCGGCGCTAGTTTGTATTGGATGTGGAGGGGGGCAAGGTTCTCGCGTATTCTGGGCGCAAGGCGGCGCGGCGCTAGTTTGTATTGGATGTGGAGGGGGGCAAGGTTCTCGCGTATTCTGGGCGCAAGGCGGCGCGGCGCTAGTTTCGCCTTGCGTCGGCCTTACACTTCCGCGCGCCCTACATTCCGTAATGAAAAACAACCTTTGAAACCTTCCATAATTTGTTATCCATACCATGGTATACACAGAATTAGAAGTGCTACATAAATACTTTGTTCAAGCAATTTTTGTTGATTTTTCGTTTTATAAACGAATAACAAAATAATTATTAAATTTTGTATTGCAGCGGTATTTAATTACCAGGGAGGTTTATAATGCATAATAAGCGTAAAATGACAGCGATGTTGATAGATTAACATGTAGATAAAGAAGTTAAGTCGTTATTTTACTATACTATATTATTAGCCAAATGTATGAGGAATGCACTACAATGTAACCAACCGTATGGGGAGTGCAGAGGAGAGCAGTAGAACATTGGCTATTTGAGCGAGTCGGTCCAAACCAGGTCATCCCCTGAAGACCTACGCACTGGAGCGTCTCGCACTTCTACTTCTGGGTGCCGCCAAATACAATGCTAATTAAATGTACCATAAAAGCATATGGGTTATGGCATATGGTAGCATATGGTAAGACTTAGGATGTCTTTCTTCCTAAGTGCAAGTTGATAAGTACTGCCTGCTTGAGGTTGGCAGTTCGTTGCCCTGGTACCGACAACTTTGTGAGGAATGTATAGTAGTTTAGCGCCAACGGTGCGGGGAGCGTACAGTAGAGCAGTAGAACCTTGGCTATTTGAGTGAGTCGGTCCAAACCAGGTCAAGAGGTTGGCAGTTCGTTGCCCTGGTACCGACAACTTTGTGAGGAATGTATAGTAGTTTAGCGCCAACGGTGCGGGGAGCGTACAGTAGAGCAGTAGAACCTTGGCTATTTGAGTGAGTCGGTCCAAACCAGGTCAAGAGGTTGGCAGTTCGTTGCCCTGGTACCGACAACTTTGTGAGGAATGTATAGTAGTTTAGCGCCAACGGTGCGGGGAGTGTACAGTAGAGCAGTAGAACCTTGGCTATTTGAGTGAGTCGGCCCAAATCAGGTCAAGAGGTTGGCAGTTCGTTGCCCGAGCGGCCCTGATAAGCTCTACTCTACTCTTATCAACTTTTTGCAACTCTTATAACTGTACACTTCAGTGTTAACGGGGTCACAGTATCAACATATTGTTATTGATATGTAAATTTAAAAATAATGGCGACATGATGAAATTTTTCTAAAAAAATATGATTTGTAACTTGCTATACACGTTCAGATTTAAATCAGTATGCTCTGTAAACTTTGTTTAAATATAACTTGAAAAATGTTACTTTTTTAATGTTATACAATGGGTAAATTGATTTAACAACATCTTGTAATGCTAACCAACAAATCGTATATTTTTAAATGCCAGCCTTTAAAATTTGCTTGGTAGTTAACTTTTGTGTAATTTACTTCTTCGAATTTCTTGTAGTGTTAAAGAATTTATAACGAGTGGTATTTACGTTTGTGGAAGTAGTATAGAGTCGTCTACTCTAGGAAGTAAGTTGTTTTAGTTTTGGAATTAAACTGTAAAATTGTAAAATTAGGGAAAATCGCTTGAAGAAATAAAGTTTATTAAACACATCTTAAAGGCTGTATTTCATTTACAATAAGTACAATTTTACACCCGAGATCCATAATTATCAATACTTAACCTCAATGAGAGTGTGAATAACAGTCCAAATAAAATTGAACATAAGTATTTTAGCACATAAATAGTAGAATTAATTCTTGCCGCGAGGTAAGTAAACAATTCAGGATGTTTCCATTGAACTGCATTTATACTGTACTCGTACTGTGAGTTATTGAAATTATGTCCTTTATTAACTTGTTAAACTCACAATAGTAAACTGAATCAGTTGGCAAATCCTGCAGCCCACATTGTTCACTCAACACACGCGTAACGAAGGTGTCACGGAGCGTTACGTGGTGACGGTGACGACGACGCGTTGCCGAAACCAAACACTTTCAGCCACCTTACGTCACAGCCCATACATTGATGGCTAACCTCAAAAACCAGAAGGCAACGGCCTAGCCTCGCTGCGGCCTCGTTCCCCCCTCCTGTGACCTCAAATTGAGCGGGCATTGCTCTAGCCTCACACGGGGCGCGAGACCTGCTTCCAATACATGATACTGCACCGATAACAGACGTAAGATTACGCGGCAGAAGAAACCGGAAGAAATGCGGGAAAGTAACAGTTCGCTTTCGCCGATGAAAGTAACAGGTTACTGGGCGGTCCGGTACATGTTCTCGCGCGGATACCTGTTCCTGATCTGCCATAACTGATATACCAGCCGATTGAACATTTTCTCTTATTGACTCAGCTATTTTTTGTCGCTCATCATCTTTGACTAAAAATAACGTTACAAGTTTGCAGACGAGGGAAACAGTTACTTATAGTTAGATTTATTGTTACTGCATTTAATTTCCCTAACTTAAAGTGGAATATGGCTACAAAGTACATTAAATTCAAGGATCTCATTCAGAAAGGTTATTATATGCACGAAGGAAACGGTAAATGGGCCGAGAACCAATATTCCGGCGAGGCGAAACCAAGGTTGGCTGCCGGAAACGGCTATGTGATCCGAGGCTGAGGCTGGTCCGCTTTGGTTGAAAGTAGATTACGTGAAGGAAGTGTTTTGGCTTATGCTACTTGTTGCAAATTATTTGGTCTACTCGTTATAAAATTATAAAAATACAGCAATACAGTTTTATTATCATTTTAGAAACTAATTACAGATGACCAGTTGCTCTGTCAGATTTGTTATACATTTTACTCAAAAATATGTAAACTAATATGGTTTAAGCATGACTTTGAAACAAAATTTGGGGTTATTTCTAGCTACCCCAAAGGTTTTTTAAATTGCATGTTCCTATATGTTTTTTTAACATGTACAATGTTGATACATTATAAAAGAAACATATAGGAACATGCAATTTTAAAAACCTTTGGGGTAGCTAGAAATAACAAAGAAAAACAAGAAAATAACTGCGTATCTGCGTTTCTGATTAATAAATACAAACTGTTTCCTGACGTAAAGTTTAATTAAATTAAAAAGTCAGGAATATTTATATGAAATTGATTTTATTCTACAGCGATGCTAGTGTAACCCAGCGGGCAGCGCCTGTACATTATTGTTTATGCAATACCTGCAATACTGCCACGTAGCCAAATTGCGTTTTGGCGCCGTAGTATGTAAGGCACTTCGATTTAGATTGTAACGTATATAGTTTATAGTTCTCTTTATTATTAGTGAATTTCCTATGGAAAAGTGAACTATTAGCATGACCCGCATGGTGAAACTTAAGCCCGGGACCACCATAGAAGTTCCTAACGTGACCCCCTGAACACGTTTTAGGGGGTCGTTCAAAATGATATATATATATATATATATAAATATATATATATATATATATATATATATATATATATATATATATAAATATATATATATATTTATTTATTTATTTATTTATTTATTTATATATATACAGGGTGTCAAAAAGTCCCGGGTCGGTTAAATATTTTTTGAAATATTTAATATAGAGCTTCAAAACTTTGCACAAAGTTACTGGACATAAAAATCTATTTTAACACATATTCAGTGATCCGCTACTTCCTCAGGGGGACGGCCCGCTAGGAGTCAGAAGAAAATCTTAAATGTAAGCATAGGTTGATATGCATATCAAATAAAAGGTCTTTATTAGTAGAGTACAGAGCCGCAAACCCGACCTCAAACGGATAACCGAGTAAAAAATGACAGCCGTTCAAAGATGGCTTGAGTTTGCAACTTAGGTAAATGTAATCAAGTTTATGGAACACACTATCAGTCATAAATAACTTTCTCTATTAGGTTTATCATGGCTCATTCATTTTCCTTGTTTGTTTTATTTTCGATCCCTCTCAGAAATAATGAAACTTATTATTCTACAACAGTATTACTGTAATTGTAAACAGTTTTGGGTTAGTAATGTTAAAATCAAAAAGCTCGTCAGTTTATTTTCTACATTAACCTAAGTTGCAAACTCAAGCCATCTTTGAACGGCTGTCATTTTTGACTCGTTTCTCCGTTTCGGGTTTGCGGCTCTGTACTGTACTAATAAAGACCTTTTATTTGATATGCATATCAACCTATGCTTACATTTAAGATTTTCTTCTGACTCCTAGCGGGCCGTCCCCCTGAGGAAGTAGCGGATCACTGAATATGTGTTAAAATAGATTTTTATGTCCAGTAACGTTGTGCAAAGTTTTGTAGCTCTATTTTAAATATTTCGACAAATATTTAACCGACCCGGGACTTTTTGGACACCCGGTATATATGTGTGTGTGTATGCACTCTAGCGGTCGCATTTTTTGTCCGATTTACTTCAAATTTGGTAGGGATGTTCCTTTCTATAATCAGTTGGACAAGTTCGTTGGGCAAAACAATCGGAAAACTCTAACCCCCCTTTTTGGGGATTATTCTTTCAAATTTCGAGTTTTTGGGCTCAAAAAGGGTCAGAAAAGCCCCGGACTTAAATTAACGCTTATTTTAAGATGGGAATTAATAAAGCGAAAGTTTTAAGCCCTCTCTCGTCATCCTAGCATAAATATTTACCGAGTTATTAAAGAAAATTTATATCGGCTAAACACAGTTCGTTGTCTTATGGGGTTTTTACATTAGAAAAGCATTTTATTCATTTGTTGGTGTATTTGTATCATCCCCAGCAACCTCGCGCCTACTTTCAAGCCTGACCGGACCTTCTCCTAACCTAATAATATCCAAAATTGTATTCCTAGCATTGCAGGTAAACTAAATCAGGAGCATCAGAACAGCCAAAAATCAATGTTTTCAGATTTTAATAAAATTGGAATAAATTTATGTTTTTACACTGGTTTTGAGTTTCAAAAGTTTTGTATGTGGAAATTCACTCCCCTCACGTCAGCGTGCTGCGTGCGAACTCGTTTTTGTTTGCACATGTTTCGTCCCTATTTTACAAGATTTCTTATCACTTAATTTAATGATCGATTGAAAGTAAAATAGTATTTTAAGAAATATAAATATTGGTAATTTTCATTATATTCGCAACTATTACGAATGATGTTCTGTATATTTCTCAAAGCAATATGATTTAATTTTTGGGGTTTTAGAGTGCAAGCATTAATTTAAAAATTATAAAACTTTATTTAAATTTTGGAAATATTTAGCAAGAAAATCCATTGCAAGTAAACAAACAAAAACAGATTTTGAGGTCTTAATAATAAAAATAAGTTGAAATTTTACCCTAATATCAATAAAATATGTAAAGCACAAACAAGACAATATAGGTCGAACCTCGGGCCAAAACCGACATGGGGAGTATATTGCTCCAGTTTCAGCCGGGGTTTGAGGGTGGCTTGGAGGGGGTGAAAGTTCAATGACCCCGTGACCTAGCTACAAGGGTCAACGACCGCCACCCCCGCCCAGCGAGCTCTGGTGATCACATGACGAACTAATTGTATCGACTGCACCGAGCGCTTACCCGGTATTTGAAAACTTGTACTATTCTCTTTCTGATAGAGAGTTTGCTCTCCCCAATAGATTCTCTTTGTTTGGAACAGTAGGGTTAAGGGATCTAATAGTTGAAAACACTTGAATTATAAAGATTGGGTTCAATTAGGTTGTAAAATTGCTTCCTAAAGAGTTATCGTGGGAAAAGCTTTGATAGGGTCGTTTCAAACATTGGTGGGGGAATTATTCGTTTTATTACTTGGAGCATAACGTTGTCGAAGTGATTTGAGGACATTTTAAGTTGATATATTTAAAATACCACGAAATGATTAGGTACAATGTGTTTATTTTATTAATTATCACACACTAGATATTTTAGCGTTTCGTTATCGTTTCAATAACATACTATACGTGTAAGATCATAGTTTATGAGTATGAATGGTTCAGCTTGACAAACATTAGTATAAAGTCGACTTCAATTATAAATTAACATGGAAAATTCAAAATAATTTGTTATTGAATAAATTCCAAATATTGTAGGTATTTACCAATAATCGTAATGAAGAGACGACAATTTACAGATTTAGCCTTTAGCCATCATACTCAACGCTACGTGTTTGCAAACAAATTTTGATCATATAAAATGTAATATGCATTCATATCGCTCAATGCCATTAGCAGTGTGTATATATATATATATATATATATATATATATATATATATATGCATCATAAAAGTAATACCATTAATTAGTATAACGGTTGGCAGGTAAGAGGGGTGGGTGGGTGTTACCCCCAACTCTAGAAATCGCCAACCACCCCCTCAATGTCCTTGACCGAGCGAGCGTTGACTTCACCCCCTCCCCCCCACAATCGGGGGTAGTTACCCCCACCTCCCCCAGCTCGGATGCTGGGTCCATGTAACGTGCGTGGGCTGCCGTTTGCAAAGGTTATGATGCGACATAATTTATTATGCCGTTTGAGTGATATAATGGGGAAATGTTTACAGGATTACGTTTCAATGTTTAAAGGTTAAAGTTTGTTGCGTTAAACCGTGATAGTTTGAAGGCTGTTGCTTCATGGTTATTTCTATGGACAGGTTTTAAGTTAAGAATAAAAGCGTTACCTATATCCACTATATTATTGTAGACCTAGTTTCAACTTCCTACAGTATAGGTATCTAAAATATTCAATAAATAATGTTACCTTCATAACGTCCACTTTTACAATTATTACGCTGGTATTCTTGCATTATAACATTATTTTTGAGAAATTGAAAGTTTAAAGAAAGTTAGAGTCTTCTTACGTTATGTCTTATCCTTCGTTTCAATAAATCGTTATATAAAATAATCTTTTGGCAACATGTAAAAATGTTAAAATATATAAATATGTAGATAGGTGTATTTAACACACTTAATTATTTCATAATATAGATTTTTAAGGTTCTATTTTTAAGTACTAGTCAAGTAATTATTCCACGCTATAAAAAGTATTTACTCGTTTACAAAATTATTAATTTGTTTACGTTATTGTACAGTAAACCCTAATTTAAAGCAATTTACTTTCCCTTCTGCAATATAATCAACACTCTAGCGATTTACAGGAGTTCGTTGACATAATTGATAATAAACAATTTAAAAATAAATATCCAGAATAATTATCCAATAATCCAGTGAGTGGGTGGTTTGTACCGAAGGAGCACGGTTGACCTTGTTATTTTCTGACCTGGGGGTTGTTCACCTAGCGCGCGCCGGCGCAACTCGAGGGTCAAAGCCCTCAACCCCCTCCCCCACCCACGAGCCCTTAGCCCTCAGTACACAGGGTTATAGACCATGGGACGACAGCAGGACCACGATATTCATCTGATAACAGGTACGGAGGATCCCCGTGTAATTATCCGTTGAATTAATTAATAATTACATATTTTCATTTGTATAACAGGAATAGTTTGGTTGTTTTCCTAATTTTAAATATAACTTGATAAATTGGTTGGGTTTTTATTTTGTGTTTATTACGTCTGTTTTAACTAGGGTTAATATTTTATTGCATAGCGCCTGCGTGTCCGGTTAAGGTAGATAATATATTTAGCATTGTAATGTTTTAAAAGAAAACCATACAACATGTTTTACTTATTCAATATTTATTGAGATAAAATTAGAGAGCCAGTCGTGTTATTTATACATTGGTACCCTGATGAGATTTAGAGAGCCAGTCGTGTTATTTATAGATTGGTACCCTGATGAGATTTGTTTCTTAAGTTAGGCCCAATATAAATTTAATTTCCTGATATTTTTACATTGTTAAATTATAAATAAATAATATAGTATAAATGTTAAATCCACACACACATTTTATGATTTCATGCAATATGTTCGCGTAAAATAACGAATTTCACTGTGAAACATGAATATAATAAGAGATGGGGCTTATATTATATGGCTATTAATAATAATGTTTACTTAAGTATTCACATTTTACACGGGCTTTTTAATCGTACGCCTTTCCAAGTAACAGGAAAAAGGTTTATCCTTGCTTTAAATTGTTGATTGTATTTGTTAAAGGGCCTCTTTTTACAAAACCAAAGTTGAGTATTGTAGTTGTCCTCTGTGCAACAGCTGTATACACTAATGTTCACCTCGATTGACGCACAAGTTGTGCAAGTATCTACAGGTGTTCTGCACCTCGTCGATTGCTATGTGTCATGTTGCGACTGTTTGCGAGGCGATACATTTCATAACTTTTGAATTAAATACCCAAAATGATTATTTTAATGTACAAAATAG
This sequence comes from Allygus modestus, assembly GCA_963675035.1. NCBI lineage: Eukaryota > Metazoa > Arthropoda > Insecta > Hemiptera > Cicadellidae > Allygus > Allygus modestus. Next base: position 302,827,893 of record OY776111.1, read on the forward strand.
ATTTTAACAAAATAAACTAAGGCGAGTGCGTGTATTTTTGTTCTTTACGTTTAACTACAGACTAAATAAGTTAAAATCTCGTATAATCATTTTTAGGGATGGTTTGAATTAGATTCGTGCTGTTCACCGGAATACCTTTCGCAATTGTTTGTATTCCCATTTAGGTTGTTTTCGCTTTTCCGCCTGGCGCCCCCTCCATCTCTGCCTGTAGGCTCGGTGAAGGTTGCATAAGCGCCAGCGAAGGTGATGTCCCAGTTTGTGCTGGGTTCAACGCGCCGCAACCGTGCCACTAGACCAATAGACCTACAGGCTATGGACCAATAGATCCCCAGGCTATGGACTAATAGATCTACTGTCATTGCTGATATCACTGATAACTAATAGTTTTGTACATCTTCAAACTCTGAATACTTAAAAAAGTGTTTTAATACGCAATGAAAACGGGTAAAAATGTTAAAAAGTTAAATGGGTACAAATTGCATGTTATGGATACTGTTTCTCTATTTATGGATTATAAATTATTCTCAATTGTATTAAAACCATTATTTTTTCTCAGACATTTATTTATCTTTGTTATAGCATGTTTTTCCGCATAAATACGGCGTTTAGTACGTATGAAGACATTACAATCATTACTTTATTAAATAGTTACTATATTAAAAATCTCGATGGTTAATTTATAATTCTTGATAGTCTTTATGTTAATTAAACAATTCGTTTTCTGTTTTTCGATTATCTTAAAAAAAACAGAGCGTCAAAAAATCTTAATCAGTTCTTCAAAAAATAATAACATTTATATTTTAGCTTATCAATAATTCAAAAGAAACTGTCTCTAAAATAAATACTGTACATAATTTACATTCGTCTAACGAGAGTAAGAATGCAACTCCATTTCAATACTCCAACTCCCCAACTGAAAATATTTCTAAAAATATTCCTCTCCAAAGCAGTAAAGTTGAACGATCAGTGGTGGTGCTTTACAGTATTTTATGGCCGTCGCAGACATGGCAAACATCAGAACGGGAGCAATCCTAAACCTTGACCTATATCAGAGGTGGATGAACCGATACCGACCTCGCTCCACTGTCGTTGTCGCTACGAGTTCCGTCATTCTCTCCCAGGCAGCGCTGTTGTCGCCTACCACCGCGCTCCCAGCGGTGTTTTGTTGATTCTCTACGACGTGCGAAGTCAGAACAACTGAATTATAATCTCACATAAATAAATAAATTATTCCTGATAGATTATTTAGAAAACACACCTAAAACACCTTCCGATTTTTGTTGTTCTTAAAACATATTTTTTTTAGTGTGATGCAAGTTTATATACGAAAGATTATATTAATTTCTCAATCAAAATGTTTAGTATCCTCACCCGTAACTCGTATAGAATATGTGTGAAAAATTAAATAATTCCTATGATAAAATAAATGAGCTCAACGAATTTTAAGAACGAAATGCACATAACAATCACCTTAAATTATTCTTAACCTATTGTTGTGTTCCCTAATTGTCATTTTATACTACTGTATCATGTAAAATAAAAAAACGTTAATATTATATCATTGTTTTACATTTGCATAACTTGATTATGTATATAAATTTGAACATCAGAACACCTATTTCTCTGACGTTAGCAAATTGTTCATTAAAGCGTTTTCATCTCACATGTTTTCTCTCATTCAGAGACGATTGACACTATCTATTAATTAATTAATTGAACACATTTTTCAAAACGAGACCCCTAAATACGGCATAACGTCAGGTGGCAGGGGAAGGGGTGACAATGAAGGTGACGCACTTACAGGGCTGATAACAACAGGTAGTTCAGGGGTGGAAGTATGGAATGGGAGGGAGGGGAACCCGTGTCGAGCCGCGAGACTGGGCACGTGAGCGTCGAAATAGAAAACATCCCCCTTTACACATGACTGCCTCTTTGTAGTACGTACGTGACTCTTGGGCCCCATACGACAAACCTTGAGTCACATAGGCGAGATGTGAATTTATAGGCTGCGAATATATTTGGGAATTTTAACTTGTTCAGTAATGAAAATCATATAATATTTTGAAGAACTATCGTTTTTACGATGACAGTACCTTTTAAAATAAAATAAATTTAGAAATGAATTGTCTAAACTTATGATTTAATTAAACTAAATCACGCAGAATATAAAACAGATTTGTTGGTGTTGCCATATAATTGGCCAGAAAACAAGATTGGTGGTGTTAGTGTTTGAAAAAAATTATTGTGTTAAGATATCATTTTTGTAATGTTGTACTCATTTAACTAAAAGTCTGTGTTTGTTTTCAGGTAAATATCGCTTACAATATTGAGATCCGTTTAATCAGCTGATTTCGTGAGTAAAGTTAATACTTGAATACTGTGAGATGTAGAAATTTATGTTCGTTTGTATGTATTTGGATAAATATTTGTTTGTGTTTTCCTCTAAACTCAATAAGCTGCAGAAAGAAAAGAATTGTTTAGTCTCTGTAGCTTCAGTCGGATAACCAAATAAAAGTTAGTAATAATACTATGCATTGATTTTTTAAATATTTAAATATACTTCAAATTATAAAATAACAACTTTTCCAACCTGAATCATCCCCCGAATTTCATCACTGGCCACTATCCACTTCATTGAGTCAGGCCTACCCCCAAGCCGGTGAAACAGGCGACCCCTGCGCCTGGGGGTGCGGGGGGAGGGCGGGCATGTGACTCAGCTGGTCTCGTGTTCTCTCCACGTGGAGCCGCTACCCCTATATCCCGCGCCTTGCTGGCTCGCGCGCATTACTCTCGCCATGTCTGACCGCGGTGGTGCGTCAGTTCTGCCACTTCCACTTCCGCTCCCGATGTACCGTCCCATCCACTTCTGCTCTGTCAGGAACCCCCGAGGTAGGTGCGAAGAAGTGCGGTGTGATAGTGATTATTAGGGGTGATTAGAGCTGTCTAGGGAAAGGGTGGCAAAGGCCAAAGGCTAGTAACGTGTCCTTGACTTCAAGAAAGATTGTGTAGCATACACATTTCCATGTTCGTTCTTTGGCAAATTTGTTCGCTGATTAGTTCCGTCGAGACAGTGTTATCCCTGATATTAATATACGCCGAGAGACAGTTTCGTCAGGCCAGTGATGTGGCATTTTTTATTTTATTAGGGAACTCAGTTTTACAAAATAAAATGCAGTTTGATTTGTCAGAGAGAGTTTTTTTTTGTATTTGAGATGTATTTATTTTATGTTATAAAAACATCACATATATTGTGATTACAACTCCAAGTATCGATAGCATTATCGTGGAAACGGAAGAACTTAGATATTCAATCTAATCTTTTAAAGTTTGTAAATATGTATATAACTTATTGTATTGTAAATTTATATAACATTTTAAAAAGTTAATGTGTTACATGATCTTAATGTTATGAAATTTTAAAATAAATTGAACTAATTGTAGTTTTAGAATGTACTTCAGTGTTTTTTCTCGTGATTATAATTTTTCTTGAAACTAGTAAATAATTTGATTATTTTCATATTTACTATATATCCAAATCAAATAAGGAAAGTTAAAACAATAAATTATATACCAATACAAACAATAAACATACATAACCTATTCAGGAGACAATGAACTTCTAGACATGAGGGAGCATAGCTAGCGAGCGCTGCGCGCGGCCTGGCAGACAACTGTGGAACCAACTTCAGTGATTAACTTGCATCTTCCCCGCTAGAATGCGTTCGTCGTCTTATATGAACGATAAATAACTATTTTGCCGATTCCGTTTTTTAGAGCTGCAATGATAGTTTCCTTTTCCTTATTTTGGCCATATTATTTATTTGTCTATTCCATTCACAAATATGTACTATAATAAAAAGACTTTGGCTAACATTATAACAGTAATTTGATTTAAAGATGTTTAATTGCTCGTTTAGAATTTGTACTAACTGATTAACATGAGTAAGTTACTAATTTATTACTATTGAAGTAAAAGTTACATTGAACTGGACTTTATTAGTTTGTTAATGTTTATAAATAAGATAGTTTACTAATTGAATATATAGACTTGAAAACAAAATTTCGTTGTTTTACTATCCTACCAAAAATAGTTTATTCATTATTTTGTGAGGTAATTTGCCAAATATATTTTTATTGTAATAAAAAGTAAGGTTAATAAAATATCTGTACTTAAATAATAGCCAATCTCTTCACTTTTCTTGAATGATACGATCATCCAATCTTTCCAACACGTTAGGTGGGATATTGATTACTGGTTTTTTCTGACCTACCGCTACACCAATGAATCCGATGGCCACCCGTAGTGTACCTATACCCACTGGTCGGCGATGTCGTAAGCCTTATCGAGGTCGTGGTCGCTTAGGACAACGACCGACTGGCCTTCGACAGCAAGGTCCCCTCACCCCTTACTTGACTTTCTAAATTTATGGAAACTGCTAAATATATAGGCCGGGTTGTAATAATAATCCAAATTAATATTAGAAACAAAATTATGCTTGAGTCGTTTGTCAAATTAGAATATAAGGCAAATTTACTTTGTCAAACAGGATGAGAAAAATGTTGTGGGGTAAATATATGGTGTCAAAAAAATGGTTAAGGATAAAGATGGCCTTTTACGTTTTTATATGTAAGAGGTGAAATTAAATATATTTTAAAATGTATGTTTATTGCCAGCACATATTATTTCATCAGATGATAGTGTGGACTCCAGTCGAAGGTAACATTTAAATTTAAACTGTTTTCCATTCTAAATCCTTTTCGGACTATCAAAAATCATTGCTTTATAAGTAATTTTAAAATCAATTAAAATTCAGAGGGAACTCAGAGAGCGGAGTGACCACAAAAATAACAGCTCTTCTTTACAAAAATTGTAATAAATTAGTAACCGTGGAATTTCAACCGTAATAAATCACACAAAAACATGATTTAAATCGTACATTGTCCGCTAACCATGCTCCATTCTTATACTCCATTCTTATACCCTTGTAAATGACGCTTTACAACTTGAAGGTAAGCTATGAACATTGATCACGAGGGAGAACCAGGCAGAAGCGCGAAGCTTTGTGGCAGTATCCTTTCTTAGATTAGAGTTTATTTTTATCAATTTATAAGATAAGCTTAGGCAATGTAGAAAGGTTAGTATATTGGATATTAGCAATGAGATATACAAGAGGTATGCTCGCAATATAAACAGACACATTTTTTCTTGTCTTCAAATTAATTAATTTCAAAATAAATTGCCAGGTGTCAAAAGCGTTTAATTGTCGCGACGTATTGCTTGGGTGTACGCAGACAAAGCGAACCGTTAGCCATTGTAGCGACGCACGGCCAATGACCTCACGCAAGTGCGGAAATGACGTCACAACAATGCCGCCAGCGCTGCCAACCATGCAACGTCACATATGCGATTCACCAAGCTATATATATGATTATGGACTTTTCGATTTGGTAGTGTTACTTAAGTATTGAAACGCTTTATAATATTACGTGTTTCCTTTACTAGTATATAAAGCTAATATAATTGGAACTAGGTCCATCAATAACATTGGTTCGCTTTTGAAGGATAATAGTTATTGCTGACCGGCTACAGTAGCGTGCCTATGTTGGTTAAATATAATTTACTAACAAGTCAGCCTTGCAGATAATTCCGTAATGTATAAATACATTAAATGCCAGTATATTTTGTTAGGGGTAATATAATAACACGACTTATGACTTATGGCGGTATTGTTTATCTAGTTATCATAACAAATAGGAATGTCCGATCTGCGATGTCTCATAAAGGGAATCTATTTATTACTAACCATTTCTTATCCATCCCTTAATCTTTGAGGTATACAACTAACGACACTGAGCGATAGGCGAAGCAGAATTAATTGTAACTTTCGACCCTTTTTTACTTTTTAGTCTTAGTTTACCTATATTTTCATACCTAACTGAACCCACTACACCGCCATTAACATGCAGGCCCGGGCCGGGCGCGGAAGTGCACACAAGTGCATGTGGCTGATGCACCAGGGGTCAGTGCACTCGATGCAGGTCGGCCGCCGTCCGTCTCTGGCATTACATTCCCCGCACCCGAGTCTCGTCACCACTTCACTGCTTGTAGCTTCATACCGTGGAAAACACCTAATATTAATATTCGGGTTCCTTCGAAATTTTTCTATCAGATATGATTTTGGTTTCTTTTTCTGATATATTTTGTTATATTTTGTAATTTTTAAAATGTGTATTTGATAGTCCTTATATGAAATATAGCGATTCGGTACCAGTTGTATATACTTATACATTAAGTAAAATTCACTGGCCCCTAGGATTGTTATATGGTTCTTTAAATTGTTATCTTGATTAGGGGTCTACTTATTTCGTGATTTTCAAACAAATTTTTTAAACCTACAGTAATTATTTCATTTTAGAGACATTATAGATTTTCGAGTAAATTTTGACTAATACAATATTTGAAATGTTTAACTGTCGTAGTGTTTTGGCTTTAAAAATATTTTGTATTTTCAAATTATATTTTTTGTATTGTAAAGTTAAACTGAACAACAATAACTTGTGTTACTATTATTTTATTATATGCATTTCAGTAAAGACGTAAACATAATAAAAACTACTTGTTTTTTGTTACCCTAATGACAAAATCTGTCAAACTAATTTCTAATTTAAATCGTGACACATGAAAACTACGAAGTAAATCGTTAAAAAATAAAGTGTTTCATTGTATCCCGTCGTATAGTGTTGTTTTCTACCATTGTTATGTTAAAGAATTACTCAGCGTTCCACTTTCCTATTATAAAATAGCGCGTTCGATGATAATAACCTTCCTTTAATAGGTCATTTACATACGTTGATAAGAACACGAGGTCAACGCTCTTGCTATCACTTCGGGTCTGTTCGGCACACTTCGGCCACGATCGGTAAACTTCGGGTGGCAACGGTCTCCTTCGTGCCCGGTCGTTCAACCTATTGTTGCGTAGCCTTGCCCTCAAATCTACCAGCTTGTGCTTGTTTGCGATCTTGTTCGCGTAACCATTCTTTATAACAGCTTTTACATCACCATACGAAAACAATCATAACTTTCTTTTTAATTTTGTTGTAGTCATTAGTAATGCAACTTCTTTATTTTGCAAGAATCCAATATTGAAACATTATTGAACACGGAAGAAAACAGAAACCCATTTTGTAATAAATTTGTAGTATAACATTATTTGTTATACCTACATAGAACTAGAGTATTATTTTAATCTCGCTTGGTATTATGATTGTTTATCAATGAAATATAAATAATATGGAAAATAATACACTATGTGCAACGGATGCTATTTCGCTCATTTGAAAAGAGATTTGATTCTTTTTTTGTTTTTAATATTCCATAAAATTAAACAACGTACGATAGTTATCCCAACCTGGCCACACAATTACATTGCAATAATAAGCAACAGCAGCAACAACAACCACAATATATAAAAATCAATATTTGTGTTATCCAACAACAACAAATAAATAAATCGTTAAATCAACAAGTTTTCAGGCTCTGGTGAACAACTACCAGAAGAACTTTCCTGGTTAAAAATGAAAATGTATATAACTATAAAAGACCACATTAGTAAAGCCGTAACTTCCAATATTTCCTCCACGGATTTGAGTGTCTGGATGATGGAATGTCGAGGCACCCGATCGACCCGGGTTCCTCACTTTTCCCTCCCTGACCTCTCCCAAACTCTTGTATAACAGCTTTCTACTATTCCTCGGCCACTGCTTTCCCCCACCTTTCTCCTCATTTCTTCCTTTTCTATACCTCGTCATTTGTAACGCTTACGTAATTTCTATTTGTTCTGTTCCTAATGCGTTTTTCTAAGGGATAATTGCTTTCCTTTGGAAATGTTACTGTACTTTCAAGATAAGCTGATAAATTTTGTACTTCTTTCTTAGATTTTAGCGAATTTCCCCCATAGGGAAGAAGCTATTACCGTAGTCGGCATGGAAAGACCTAGGCCTGGGACCATGATAACTTTTCGTTTTGAGGTCCCCGGACTCCAAAAACACCATTCCTTCGAAACTGTATATATATACAGTTTTTACAGTTAAACTGTATATATGTGTGTGTGTGTGTCCGTGAGCACGATAACTCTCGTAAGAATGATCCGATTTTGTTGAAATTTGTTATAAACTTTTAATGCAACATTTATGTCTTTAATTTCGAAATCCAGCCAGATCGCTCCATCCGAAAGGGTATTTTAGGGGGTTTTGTACCACAAAAATGGGATTTTTGAATTTTTTACATATCATTTTTGAAATAGTCAAATTTTAGTTTTTACCATAGGATTTAGTTTAAAAAAACACACAATTCGGTATTTTGATAATTTCTCTACGTTAATTGGTAACTGAGATATTGAAAGTGCTAAACACAGTACGTTGTCTAATGTTATTCTTATGGAGGAAAAGACAAATTTTATATCTCGCTTATTTATTAAAGTATACTGACGAAACTTGGTAAATGGCTTCTTTTGGTTGTGGTCTATTGATATTTGCTCAAAAAAACAATTTTTTGCCAAAGGTTCCCGTAGCAGCAAACCTGCCTACTCAGCCGCCATGTTATTCTTATGGAGGATAATTAAAATGCTATGTCTCCCTTAATTATGAACATAAATGAATAAAAACTGGTATTTGACTTCACCTAGTTGAGTTATATTGATATTAGCATAAAACCCCATTTTTTATGTTCGTTGATGCATAAAACCTGCGTACTCAGCCCCAATGTTATTCTTATGAAGAATAATTAAAATATAGTAAATATAGTCTACTATTAGCTATCAAATATTGTTGCAAAATTAGTTAACAAATACTTTTACTAGCTTAATATTGTTGATCAAATTTTTCATTCAATGTTTTAGCGTGTCTATAAAAAAATCGAGTTTAAGTTTCATGAAGATGGATTGTTTCTCAGAATTTCGTTCATTTTATAATTAATATCGAATTATCGATTGTTGACAGCTTCTTGTGTTTGTTTTGACAATAGTTCTGAAGTTATCTCTTTATCATGTTTGTTCATATAATGACTCCCTACTAACGCCCTATGTTCTTCGGATTATCTCTTACTAATTGTTGTATCTATTTAGTTTATATCGTCTATCACAGCTTTCTATATTTTGTTCTTCTTAACAGAGAAATTAAATTAAAGTGACCTTTCACTGTCAGGTTTTGAATAATTTCGGAGTATGCTGTGATGTAAATAAAGAATTCTCGTATTCAGTGTGGTTTTCCTCATGTGATCTATAATTCCGTGGTGAGGTTTTATACCTTCATTTCATTTGAATGAGACTAAATTCAATCGTTTTTAGCGAATTTCCCCTATAGGGAAGAAGCTATTACCGTAGTCGGCATGGTAAGACCTAGGCCCGGGACCATGATAACTTTTCGTTTTGAGGTCCCCAGACCCCAAAAACACCGTTCGAAACTGTATATATATATATATGTGTGTGTGTGTGTGTCCGTGAGCACGATAACTCTCGTAAAAATTATCCGATTTTGATGAAATTTGGTATAAACGTGTAAAGCAACGTTTATGACTTAAAGTTCGAAAACCAGCCAGATCGCTCTATCCGAAGGGGTATTTTGGGGGGTTTTGTACCCCAAAAATGGGTTTTTTGACTTTTTTACATATAATTTTGGAAATGGTCAAATTTTATTTTTTCCCATTGGATTCAGCTTAAAAAAACACACAATTTGGTATTTTGATCATTTCTCTACGTCAATTGGTTACCGATATATTGAAAGTGCTAAACACAGTACTTTTGCTAATGTTATTCTTATGGAGAAAAATAAAAATTGTATATCTCGCTTATTTATGAACGTATACTGACGAAACTTGGTATACGGCTTCATCTGGTTGTGGACCATTGATATTTGCTCAAAAAGACAATTTTTACCCAAGGCTCCCGTAGCAGCAAACCTGCGTACTCAGCCCCATGTTATTCTTATGGAGAATAAGTAACGTGTTATCTGCCTTCATTATGAAAATAAATTAATTAAATTTGGTATGTGGCTTTACCTACATGAGTTATATTGATATTTGTATAAAACCCCATTTTTTGTGTTCCTTGCTTCAGCAAACCTGCATACTCAGCCGCCATGTTATTCTTATGGAGAATAATTAAAATGTCATAAATCGTTTATTTATGAATATATATTGATGAAACTTGGTATGTGGCTTTATGTGGTATTAATATACATATATATGCATTGGAAATTCGCTGAGTACGCAGGTTTGCTGCTACGGGGGTATACTGATACACATCTGAAAGTTAGTGACTGATTATTAAGTAACAGTCTATGTGTTTTGGGGTCATGACGATACTGTCAAATAATTTGCTTACTTAATCTCTCGAGCTCTCACGAGAATTTCATCTCGATTCTGACGTAATCATTTAAATAAGTATGTTTCACTGTCATTATTTTCCAAAATTAATATATTATGTAAACCACGACTGCAATTTATCTTCTAAATTATTAATACGCTACATGCAAACTTTGTTAATAATAAGATGCTCTAATATTTACCCCCACATATTATATGCCAAAACGTGCGTTTAGGTGTGCAGATGTGCAAACTGGTTTTAGATTTTCGATTTAGGCCTCAGGGCTTACCCCACGGGACTTCCAAGTCCCCATGTTATTCATATAGAGGATAATTTTATTTGGTATATGTCACATGTGTTTTCTTCTTAATTCAATTAAATAAACTGCTTTTATAAGGTTTATAACTACAGGCTGTAATTGTTTTGTATACTATTTAATTTACTATTCTCGCTGCTCAAAACGGGATTTGCAAACTGCGCATGGGAAATTCTAGTACTATTTATTTCCAAGTCATGATTTTATTATCCTGGACTTTATTATTTTTTTATATACAATTGATAATAGACTAGATATACGATTTGCCTGGTTTTATTTAAAGGTAACTCATACAGTTTATTGCACGGCCATGTTGTAGTTTTGGAGCAAGTTATGTTTTGAAACTGCACGTGGAATAATTCAACGCTTGTGATACGGTACTCCCTCCGGCAGGCCTGCGAACCTACAGCTAAACAAACCCGCATTTCCATACATCTATTGTCGGACTGTTGACCTTAGAAGAACTTCCAGTCGTTCATCGACCCTGCAACACATTTTCTTTTGTTTTCTGTTTCAATTTCTCTTTTATAATTCTACTACAAGAGCAATTGTTCAGAAAATGACGTTTCTAAAGATAAAAATCCATTTGAATTATTTCATTGGTTTATTAAAATCAATTTCTAGCATGCTACTGATTTGAATTGTTCTATCGTCAGTCATGTTGCTGTGACTTTTTTAATATTTAACAATACGGTTGTTTTCCAGGGTTTACATTTCAACATTAATATTTCTCTCAATTGGTTGCAAAATATCGAAGTTCCCTGGAACCAGGGAATAAACCAGGAATCCAATTAGTAATGAAATATATCATCCTGCAGGAGAAATTGCTTAATCAGTTATAACTATCATTAATTTTATAATACAAATTGACCTCGGACTGCAACAAATCGAAATTGGGGCGATATTTTACGTAAGTTGGAACAGTGCGGTGGCCAATATAATCACAAAGCTCTACTGCTACGGCCACCTAGCCACACACAATTAACCAGGTGATAATGCAGTTGGTTCGCGACTGTTCCACCACGTCGCGCGTCGCTAGTGTCAAGGCTAAGGGGGTGTTGAACTGTGTGAACTCTGTCGCACTTACCCAGCACCTCGCACCCACCTAACACCAAAAATGGCGACGCTATAATAGTTGTGGTGCCCATGAAACTCGTCAGGGGATTCCAGTCCTCTGCGTCTACCTGCTTCTCCTATAAGACCAATGTAAACTTTCAAACTCCATCCCTCCTCAACGGGTTATCCGAAATTGATTATTTATGGTTAGTTTTAAAGATCAAAAATATATCTAGCGATTTCAGTAAGCAGAATTTCGTTATCATAAATAGTTCGCGTATAACAAAATCGTAAATATTAAATATTTTGGAATTTTATTGATCGATTAGTATTTGCGATGTAGAAATTCTGCTTACTGAAATCGCTAGGTATAATTTTGCTCTTTAAAATGAGCCATAAATCAACGATATCGAATAATCCGTTGAGGAGGAACGGGCTTTGAAAGTTAACATTGGCCTTATGGGCGAAGCAGGTAGAAACGAGCCATTTTGATTAATATAATTGTTTACTATTCGTAGTGCAAGTTAGGATACTTTTAGGTTTTAAAATAAGAGTTCTAGACATGTAAAAGACAGTCTCAGTAGAATGGGAAATCATTGGCATTTAGCCTCGCCCAAACATATCAACCTCAGCCTGCACGTTGCATTGCGCAAGCCTTCATTTAGGCGGCAGGAACAGCTATTGCTAATGATGTTTTGGCGTATTTTTGTTTAATGTGAACTATATAACTATGTAAAGAATACAAATTATATACATAGTGAGTCAGATCAACCGTCGAGTAAGTATAAGAGGAGATCGGTTTAGTCTAAAATCACCCGGTAAAATTCTTTCGCCGAAATCGCACATTGGAAATAAATTTAAAATATTCCTATCATAATGTATGTACAGGCTGTTCTAAAAAAAAGTCATGGGGTCAAATTTCAAAATTTCCTTATTTGAACCTAAAGGAAAATCAAATATAATTTTAAAGCCCTCGTAAAAAAACACATTTTGTCGAAATCTGAATCCTATATTCTAATACGATCATTGTCTATCTGCAAAATTTGTCTTAGAATCCAGCTGAACGATTTGATTAAAACTTTGCAATTAGGTGCTTTGGGACCAATAATACGATTGGTAAAATCCTTAGCTCTATAAAAATTCATATTTTGTTGAAAACCTCATTTGAAAATTGGAAATTTTAACATTGGGCTTATAGAGTTCCAAATCAAAACAAAGAATCATACGAATGATGTGAAATGCTCAAATGATATTCATGACTTTAAGTTCGAAACCCAGAAAAATCGGACCGTGGGAAGGGGGGTTTATGGGGGTTTTAAATTTTCCAAAAATCAGTTTTTTGCATTTTTCATCCTAAAATTGTTTAAAAACTTAATTTTGGTTTTGACCATGTTATAGAGCTTAAAAAACAAATAATATGGTATTTTGAATTATTAAAATTAAGTGGTTGCGGAGAAAATCCAAAAAACATACTCATAAAATCTCCCATGTTAATCTTATGGGAAAAAGGTTTTTGCCTTTTCCTCAGTTTATTTTAATGCAAACTTCACATTTGCGTTTACCAATCTGTTCAGTTCCACAAAACAATCATTTTGGTGTTTAAATTGTGATTCTACGCCCAACCGTTGCAGAGATATTCAAAGTGCTAAACACAGTACGTTGTCCAATGTTATCCTTATGGAGAATAAATAAAATTGTATATCTCGATTATTTATGAATGTATGTTGATGAAACTTGGTATGTGGCTTCACGTAGTACTGGTATATTGATATTTGTACAAAAAATTGATTTTTTGTTGATTATTCCCGTAGCAGCAAACCTGTGTACTCAGCCTCCATGTTAATCTTATGGAGAATAAGTAAAATGTAATGACTCCCTTAATTATGAACATAAATTAATAAAACTTGGTTTGTAGCTTCACTTGGTTGAGTTATATTGATAATTATATAAAAACCCATTTTAGCGAATTTCCACTATAGGGAATTAGCGAATTTCCCCTATAGGGAAGAAGCTATTACCGTAGGTCTCATGGTAAGACTTAAGCCCGAGACCATGATAACTTTTTGTTTTGAGGTCCTCAGATGCCAAAAACACTATTCGTTCAAATTTATATATATGTATATATATATATATATATATATATATATATATGTGTGTGTGTGTGTGTGTGTCCGTTAACACGATAACTTGAGTAAAAAAGGTCCGATTTTGATGAAATTTGGCTCAAATGTGTAAAATGACATTCATGACTTTAAGTTCGAAATCCAGAAAAATCGGATCACGGGAAGGGGGGTTTATGGGGGTTTTAAATTTTCCAAAAATCAGTTTTTTGCATTTTTCACCCTAAAAATTTTAAATAACTTAATTTTGGTTTTGACCATGTTATAGAGCTTAAAAAAATAAATAATATAGTTTTTTGAATTATTAACCTAGGTTGAGTGGTTGCGGAGAAAATCCAAAAAAACCTACTCATAAAATCTCCCATGTTAATCTTATGGGAAAACGGTTTTTGGTTTTTCCTCAGTTCATTTTAATGTAAACTTCACATTTGCTGTTACCAATCTGTTCAGCTCCACAAGACAATAATTTTTATGTTTAAATTGTGATTCTATGCCCAACCGTTGCAGAGATATTCAAAGTACTAAACACAGTACGTTGTCCAATGTTATCCTTATGGAGAATAAATAAAATTTGATATCTTGAATATTTATGGATGTATGTTGATGAAACTTGGTATGTGGCTTCATGTAGTATTGGTATATTGATATTTGCACAAAAAATTGATTTTTTGTTGATTATTCCCGTAGCAGCAAACCTGCGGACTCAGCCCCAATGTTATTCTTATGGAGAATAACTAGAATGTTATATAGCGCTTATTTATGATTGAATATTGATGAAACTTGGTATGTGGCTTCGCCTGGTTAAATTCTATTTATATTTGCATAAAAAACAATTGTTTGTGTTCCGTGTTTCAGCAAACCTACGTACTCATTACCAATGTTATTCTAATGGAGAATAATTAAGATCGCTTATATGTGAATATATTTTTATGAAACTTGGTATGCGGCTTTATGTGGTATTAAGACATATATTATGCATTGGAAATTCGCTGAGAACGCAGGTTTGCTGCGACGGGGGTATTTTAGTTCCTTGTTGCATCAAACATGCTTTCTCAGCCCCATGTTATTCTTATGGAGAATAACTAGAATTTTATATAGCGCTTATTTGTGATTGAATTTTGATGAAACTTGGTATGTGGCTTCGCCTAGTTAAATTCTATTTATATTTGCATAAAAACCAATTGTTTGTGTTCCTTGTTTCAGCAAACCTACGTACTCATTACCAATGTTATTCTTATGGTGAATAATTAAAATCGCTTATATGTGAATATACTTTTATAAAACTTGGTATGCGGCTTTATGTGATATTAAGACATATATTAGGCATTGGAAATGCGCTGAGTACGCAGGTTTGCTGCGACGGGGGTATACCATTATTGTTATCATCATCAATAATAATATTATTTGTTTACTATATTAGCATTACAGTAATAGTATTATTATTGATATTATTATAAATGATTATTATTGTTATCACCACTATGGTTGTTGCTGTTTTACTTATTATTATTAGTATATTAGATATGAATAGCCTGTTATTTTAATCCTAACACATTTATCCTATTTACCTCATCACATTGCATTGATTATTTTGCAATGGTTATGTATAAGAATGTTTTATCTTACGATTATTGAGGGCATATCATACCCACCTTTAGGAACATATTCGAAAAAAAACTTATTGATCGTTGTTCTAAAAACTGTTTTTTGGTTTCATTTTTTAACAAAACTGCAAAAAGTAGAAATTCGGGAAAAACTAAATAACGCTGGTTGTTTCTATCATTCTGTTATTGTATTTATATTTGTTTTATTTGGAATTTTATCATCTACAAAAAATGACCTGAATACCATTTTCGTATCTTGCATGGTTTTGCCGTAAATTAAGTAAATGTGAAGAAAAACATGGACCGGAAATGCTATTTTCAATATGGCGTCCGTTGCCAATCCTGGACTTTTGGGACATTTGTAGTTTTGTTTATAAGGGCCATACTAACGTGTATACCAAAAATCAGCTTGTTATATAGGAATTTTTTTCATTGCTCAAGCTAATTTGCCTGGTCTAGAAGTACATTTAATTATATCGGCAACATTGAGCTTTACCTTAAAAGTTCAATAGCCACCCCATATTCGGTGTACAACAACAGTCCAGGAATGCGGTGGGAGCGTCAACCCGAGTGCTGAGTCGAAGTCTGGTGTCGAACTCAGCACGGTGTAGATGTAGGGCAGCGCATCAGCACGGGGCGGTAAACAAGCTGCCGGCTGCCATGCTGACGAGGCCAGACTCAGCAACGCGCTGTGTTATGGGCTCGGTTGGTTTTGGCTTGCTGTAAACCCAATCGTTCGTTAATAATGTCGCCGTCTTGTCGAAATGAGGAGAAAAGTCGCCCATGCAATAACTAAATGTAAAATGGTCGCGCGGGAAGATGCGATTAGATTATCGAGACGGAAGAGTGAGATTGAAGAGCGCAGTTTGGTCGATCATCGCAGGTAATTCTCGCGCCTCGCTGTCCTGCCCAGTGGCCCGGGACGGGTAATTGCGAGGCAGTACAAGTATTCCATGCTCTAGTTCGCCGAAGCCAGTAAATACAAACATAATTCGTATAACTTATGGTTGTCTGGTAATAAATTTGGTTTAGTTTACCTAATTGCAATCAAATAATTAAACTCACTACAACTCTTTGCCGCTATTATGATTGTGAATATTTAGCTTATTAATAAAGTAACAAAATACGAAGAGATTTCATTGTGTTGTTTTAGTGATGTGAAAATCGTCCTCTATTATTGTAATATTTGAGCCTTCGACTGATGATGTTTCAAAATATAGCCTTGTCACATTTATAATACTGTATAAATTATGTTAGTGCTAGGTTTATTTATCTTCATAAAAATTACAAGCGAAACAAATAATTTTTTTGGTCACAAAGTTAAAACTTTCATCGCGACCTTCACCTAGCCTTAACTTCCATTTCGGTTTGTGCGCAGTTCGCCTTCCCGGGTCAAATTGCGCAACCAAGATGGCGGCTCGGGGCCTGGGTCGCGGTGGAGAAGTCCAATTTGGAGTTTGGTTCCACCGAAGATATTACTTTCGTTGGTTCACTTCCTCATAGCAGTGGCCCGGAACGTTCTGCGCAGAAGTACTGCGCGGCGCCGACTCAAGAAGTGCGCACGCCCTGTGTCCGGACTTGCACTTTTGGCCCACTTCCCTCTACGTTCACTTCGGCGGCGCGTAGTTCGCGAAATTGTACACAATTATAAGCTGCCGAAAGGAGGAAATGCTTTATGTGAATTAACCTTGACAGCGCGGCGTTCCAAACGTTTTCCAATTCCCGGAGAAAATCGGTTGCGCGTGTTATTTTGAAATTCGAAGAACAAGACTTACACTTTTGTTCCAGTTTTCCTGTACCGTCGCTTGCTTTTCGTTAGTTATTTAAATAGTAATAAAATAATAAATGCAAACCAGTTCTAAATTGTTTTACAATTGTAATCAAAAAATAAAAACAAGCGTCATGCCGTTATAATTGCTTTTACTTATACAAATATTTGAAAATTTGCCACTAGTCTTCACTGTATGTGTTAAGGTCGTTAGGAGTTTTATATCTTTCCAATTAATGAACCAGGACATTATGTTATGTATAACGAATATTGTTGTTTAAATATCGTTTATATAGCATACGTTAGAAATTCTTTTCCTCCTTTCAATACTAAAATTAAAGAGAAATATTTAGCCGTTAGCAGCGTTATTTCGTGTTTATATTGTTGTTGTGTGTTTTGTTTTTTTCAATTTTTTACCGTGTGAAAAACCATAAATAGCCATGATGTGAAACCGTGAGTGAGTAGTGTAGTTTGATGTGTATTCTTAATGTACATAAAACAACAACAAACAATCTCCTGCGAAAGTATGACGGTTGAGACCCATTAATATACTTCAAGGGTTTGACGAATAAACTTATTTATCCTGTGATATCCCAGGGGTTGTAGTACACAATTAGATTCTTCTTGTCAAATGGTCTTAAAACTTACTGCCCATCAGTTACAGAATCGAGACGTAAAAAACGGGCGTTGAACCTTTTCAAACGGAACGGGACGGCTTCACACACGGAGGCGGCCCGTTATTTAAAGTTCTGGAAGGGTCAAAATCTTCCACGGATAACATCGTTTCCTAATTATAGAATCAGAGGAGTGAAGGGTCTAGAAGGAAATACCATGTTGTTTACCGGCGTCGTTGAAAGAGCAAGTTCATTCACTCTGGTTGGAATGCGAGTAACGGGTCGCGCGGCGGCGGCGCGGTTGCTGCGATTGCGCAGTAGACTTGGCGGTTCTGCGCTGGGCAGTCTCTACATGTTTAGTTATAGCGTAGTTTTGAAGATACACTAAAACATATAAACTCGTAAATAACGATATATAATAATAATAGATACTTTTTTATTAGTGGAGCGTGTAAAGGTGGACGCTAAAATGAACCATTCTACTTCCAAACTCCATTAGTTCAGTTCCAAATTTGTTAACTATACTTTCTATTCTTTACTTGTGACGAAGTTTTAAATTGCTTGTAAAATATACAATGGTTAACAACAACTGGAGTAAGTAGCATCAATGTAGTCCGATGGAAGTTGATGCATTGTTGCCAAATCGCTCTGGTCTTATAAAACATATGGTAAAATATATTTGTCGTGTATTTTGTAATCCATTCCTATCGTGCACAAGATAAAAAACAAGCAGACTGAATCATTGTTTGTGAAATTCGTATGGCAACAGTGTTGGGTTGGAGGGGGTGAGGGGGAAATCATATTGGCAACTAACCATCGGACCATTTTTATGCGGTCTAATTTATTAATCTCAATAATTAAACCAATCTTACTAACTACTAAATAAAGAACTGTTCCATTGTATCATTCCTATGGTATCTTGAACTGTGAGTTGCTCTTATAAATATATCTAAAATAAAAAATATGTACACTGTTAATTCAAGATTATTTCAAAACAAGAAAAACTCTGGAATCCCTAAGGGCTCGTGATTAGCCGAACTAATTGAATACTTTTTTCAAGCGACAAGCTTAAAGTAGGCTAACCCTAATATAAAATGGCGGGAGCGCCGTTATACCGCCATGTTGGCCGTTTATGGGTAATAAGCTGGCGATTGTACGGGATCATGCCCCTACTGTGGCTGCAGGCGTTATTAATAGAACTGCACTAGACTGAGAAAATAAGCCGGGGTCCTGAAATACTAATCGCAATATTATGTAAAGAGGTTATTGGTAAAATCTGCTGCAATTATGTTAATGTGGCTGCGCCGGAGCATCGTCGTCCAGAGATAAATATCCATTATTATTTTGAATACCGAGTTAAGACAGTTTGAATAAACACTTTTATCGGAATATCATACATACAAAAACGATTTTCCTCCTGTATATATTTATTGTTGTATTGTAAAAACTATATAATAATGACATATTCGATTTTTCACTAGACCGTCTTTGTGGTTCGACAAGTGAAGGTTTTTTACAACAGGTATATTTGAAGACTATAATTTTGATATTTTAAAGTTTACTACGGGAATTAAAATGTTTTTGACTAACATATTGCTGTAAACAAATGGAAACATTGTTTTCGAACTGCAGAACTTCGAGCATTTGGCTATCCTGAGTTGCCAATTAGAGAATTTATAATTTTATAAATTTAGTAAAGTTTGGCCTAAATTGATAAAAACTAGGAGTTTGGTTTAGGGGATCATAAGTCAGTGTTCTTGTTTCGTGTCAGTAACCCCGGGTCTATGACCGCTTATCAGCCATTACCACCTTATCAGTGAAGGATGGAACCGCCTAGGTCAAGAACGGCATTGGTCATCGCTTCACTTATTTTAACTATTCCGGATAGTACAAACCGGTTAAAGTAGTGTTGATACTTCATGCACTCGGGTTTTCTTTCATAGCCTTATGTTTATCCCTAACATCCTTCCTAATATTTTTAAATAATTATTTTGAATGTTTTCATTATGAAAGGAACGAAGGCTATAGGAATACAATTTGTCTTTGCATTGTTTTATTACAAACACGACGAAATAAAAACATTTAAATGGAAAAAGTAAACATAAATAACTTTTACTTGTAAACAGCCTTTCCCTAGACATCCTAACCACGAAAGTTAACTGATGGACAGTAGATGTTGCTAAACTAAACCAAACCAAACTGCTGAAGCTTGCTCTCCAACTTTGTAGTCTGCCTGGCGTTTGAACCGTCTGTTTCTATAGATACACTGGAATTATTTTCACTTGTTGCGTGGCACACGAGCTGATAATTGTATCCTTTCGGTGGTGAGCCAGGTATGAAATAAGAAAGACTGGTACTGTAGGTGCACGATTCATTACTTACTTGATGTAGCCTACCAATATTGTTAATATTCCAAACTATTGGTAATATTACCAAACCAACCTGTAGTACTTCAAAGCGGAAAATATTAGGGCTTAATAGGCCATCGACTCGTTATTATCTATGAGATTAACACCATCCCGCGAATTTCATATAAGCCGTGCGAATAGTGTGAAGTGTTTGCGCAGCTGATAAGGCAACAATGCGGCTGATAAGGCACTCGCTATGTAGGTCAGTGCCGCGCGGTCGTTGGCCCCTGATACCGACGTAGTTTTTGCACTTGCAACATTGACGCAAGTTGTTATCAGTGAGGCTCAGTCGCGCCCGTGTTCCGCTCAGATCTGCATCTGATCAGGTTTCGCTGAAAGTGATTTTGAGTTCGCCTTCATAATGAAAGTCGTTCGATGAGTGATTTGGATTTAGTGGAGTCCGTGTTTGGTAAGGGTTCATTTGATTTTGTATCTTACAAGTAGAGAATTTTCGTTGACTTTTAAAAATTCGTATATTCATAATTAAAAATACTAAAATAATAATTAATTTATTTATTAATAATTTTACGGAATTTTCAATAATTTTTTACTACTTATGAATTGTCGGTCAGTAGTCATTTTTGGCGATTTTCTGGTTAGTATGATTCTTGCCTTTTATGTTTGTTTATGTTATCAATTGATTTTCCCGATTTTTGCTCTGCAATTTATGAGTTTTTTACTGTGCTACTACTCTCTCTTCCTAACCGGTTTCACTCTATTTTGTATCCACGTTATTATATATACTAACATAATATGTTAGTATATATTGTATAGTAGTTTTTTTATTTGAAAAGTTGTATGCTTTAAGCATTTAAATAACCGTATCAATCCTGCGTTCTCTTAGGTACATTTTTTTATTATTTTTTTAACGTTGTTTTAGTAGTATTTTAAATCCCGTGTCTTGCCAGCGATAATTCACGTCATTTATTTATAATGGTTCGAAGAAGTTGATTCTTAGAGATTAAATGGTCGAACATCTAAACCAGTTATGATGTATGGTTAATTTTGCAAATCCAACCAGTAATTTCCTCAAAATATGACTGATAAAATATTAAATATAAAAAATTCCTTCAAAAATCAAATATTAATTTGACAGACAACTGAGAGTCTGTCCGAAATAAACCAATATTTGGCCGTCCATAGACATCGATAGTGAGGTGACCTACGTTTTCCTGACCACACGACTGTCAGTAAAGCAATATTTGATATCCAACGAAACATTCATTATCGTTTTGTTTTATTAGTTGTAAAACAGATAATGTTTCAGTCCAGATAAAAAAATTTCCATACGGCCGATTAAGTAACAATGGTGACCGTCAAAAATTATTTCCCGCGGTGGCTGTAGGGTGCCCCTTTCCTTTTTGGGAGACGGTAACATTTTATCTTTTTATTTTCATGGGCTGGGGTCGATGTAATGTGTACCACTGGGGTAAGTGACTCTATGTGACCTCGCGTCGGAGCCGAGCTCATCCGAACGTTGCCGAGCGACGCCGAACGTTGACGAACTCTCCCGATCTCATGGGTCACTGGCCTAGAGCAACCTGAAAAGTGAACTGAACCCTTCTCCCCGGTCCCGTCTTTTATTTTACGCGTGTCCGCTGAAAATTACAGCCTTCCTTCTTCCACGCCCTTGAACTAATGCCCGTTTCGAAATATCATTCCCTCTTCTCGGGAGTTGAATGATATGCGAGGTCTCAAAAGGGCTTTGGGTCACGTTGAATAATATGTGACAGGTCCCTTTTGTTGGCGTCGTTTGGCAAAGATTCATATATGGCAGTACTTTTGTTTTGACATGTTGCGAAAGTTTTTACAATGAAAGGGGTCTTTTCAAGGAGGATTCAAGGAAGGTGCCAGAGTCGTTTAAACCTTTGCGTTAAAGTGCAATCCTCGACATACCAAACTTAACATTTCCTAAAGACACCATAAAGCCGGATTTATTGTTATTCACCGTGTACTGTTAATTGTTATTATATTATAATTATATTTGAATAACTTTACCGATATAAATTTTCTTTATTTTTTTAATCTAATGATTTTTTTGTTACGCTTATTTATTTTCTGGGTGTATAAATTATAGGCGAAATTGTTCAGCGTTTGATTACTATACAAACCAAACTCTCTAAATACTGCATACAATTTTAAACCATGGTATAATTGAAGGCAAAGAAGAAAGGATTTGGCCATACGTTTTGGCAGTCAATTCTTCCATTACTCAATCCACGGACGAGTGTTAAATTAACACCAGCTCGTCGTCACCGCAGTGAACAGTCGCATTCGTATCAGAAGAGGCAGAGACAGCTCTAATTCTAATTAAACTATTTCCAGAGCGGAGGAAACCCAGAGCTCAGTTGTAATTAGAGACAGGACGAAAAAAAGAGTAAGGGGAACGGCCTCTCGGCCCCAAAACCAAAATAGTCGGGGCTGCGCCCAGGTGAGTGGCGTAAACATCCAAATTGGGGCGAGCTATCTTTGCCGGTTAGGATTGTGCGTACCGAGGTTGGCTGCGAGCCCGAAAAATAGCAAGCTTGGGGTGGGGGGTTGGCAAATTGCTAAGGAGCGTATGCCTTTTATTAAACATGTCGGGTATCAAAATAAATTTACTACGGGTTTATATTTTCCTCTAAACCAGAGTGCATAACAACACCAACTGTGTGTTTCGCTAAAGCGTTGTTAGATTTTCAGTTTTAAACTACGATTATATTGTATGTTGCCTTTCATCTTTAACAAGTAGCCTAATATTACTCCATCACATCGATATCATTAAGTTGTTGATGATGAAGTCTACTACAAATAGTCTACTGATGATGTGCTTAGTATTCGATTAAAGGGGGTAAATTCGGTGACTGTCATAATCCTTGAAGCATAGGATATATATTCACGCTTAAGAGGCGGCGCCAGACACGAGACTTTCGGCGTTTCTATCCTGCTTCTCGTTTCTCCCATAAGGCCAATGTTAACTTTCAAGTTCCGTCCAGTAGTTGTGTAAATATTCGTTTTAAAATTTGGTATAGGAATGTTGTACTGATAATTATCCAGCCATTCAGTGAAATCATTTTCGACGTACGTTTAAAAATTCGATTAAAAATTATTTAATTTTTAGTATTTTTAAGGCGAAATTATCGATAAACAATAAGTACACAGGAAAATTTTTCCACTGAAATCGCTTTGTTATTTTATCCTCCTGAAAATAAAGTCAACAATTTCCAACCAACCGTTTAGGCTGGATGGAACTTGAAAGATAGCATTGCTCTTAAGGGTTTAGAAATATATACCTGGATTTACGGGTGATCCCACTTAAAATACTATACCTTATAAACACGTTATTTAGTAAATTTTGCTACACTCATCTTAGTCAGGAGTCGAGCTGCCGCAAGTGGACTAGCCCTCAATCCACACATCCCTCATTAAAATCTGTATCAATCAATAAAGTCTAATCGAACTGACGCTAAGCTTCTTCAAGCTCATTGAAGCAGTCTGACATCAATGGATTTATTCACCAACATTTTCAGCTCAGTATCAATCATTCCATTTCTCATTCCCTCTCATCACCAAGGGTAGGTTCCTCCCCAGACTCGCCCTTGAGCCCGGCTTCGGGTTCGGCCCTCGATTTACAATCACTTTCTCGCCCTAACCAAAAGTCAAAAGCGCCGCAGGCCCCAATTGCCCTCATAAAACCCTGTCATCGTGTCTTCACTTTCGTTTTATTTATTGGTCCCATCCCCGTCCCGGCGAAAGTTTTTATAGGGGCAATTCTGATATTAAGGTCATAGGGGCTGGGCCAACGTGGCGGTGCAGCGGCATCTCAAAACTGAAAGTGCCAATTGTTTTGTTTTGGTGTCACCGTAGGTAGCGGTAGTGCCTTATATAATATTAGAGTCATAATAACTTCTTTAATGGAAGTTTGTCTTCTAAATATTCCAAAATCTGTGACAAAATATGTTAATAATATGTTGATATAACGCATTGCTTGTGTTTGAATTCAATTGTATAATGTATAATAGTTAAAATAACATTAACTTAAATATAAGCCAAAGATTATATAACTCACTGGTATCATTTCACTTCAACGTAACTTGGGTGATTGAAGTTTCAAAAAGTGACGCGTGTGCTGCGGATTGTTTGGTATTGTTGTAAACAAAACCAACCAGGCAGCTATGTAATAACGCTTGCAATAGATTATTAGCACCGTAAATAGACTGTAGCATTTTACTTCTTCCCTCTCTTTATTTTAATTGTATAAACTCTCTCCATTGGGAAATGGGAAATTGGGAAAACACTCGCCTGCATCTATTAAACTCCTCCCTCACAAAAATTATTACATCCCGGGTGACATTTAAATTTGTTTTCCTACCTAATTCGATGTGAAAATAGAAACTATTTGAAGATATGTTTACATCACATTAAATTATTTGTCTTACTCACATAGTAAATAAAACTTGCATTTGATCTTTGTTTGGCGCTTGACACAAGCTTATTTGTATGACCAATTTCATTTAGATATTTATTCAGCATTTGGCATGGATATAAAATATATATTTAATTGAATTTTACAACGTTATCATGAATTTAGATATTTAAACTATACAATTTATAAACAAAGGAAAATTTAAATAACCAAATGTTACACTGCTAAAATTTAAACAAATTGTGAGGTGTTTGTATGAGAAAATCAAAATATACATGTAAATTACTATATTTGATTTATATATCTTATCATTTAGTTTGTATTCTGTTATCGACGTGCTTGCCAACAGAACGGACGATAATTAGACATTCGTTTTTATTGTGCTCTGAAGGAACGTTAATTATAGACAATTACGTG
Organism: Allygus modestus; assembly: GCA_963675035.1. Lineage (NCBI taxonomy): Eukaryota > Metazoa > Arthropoda > Insecta > Hemiptera > Cicadellidae > Allygus > Allygus modestus. Next base: position 302,852,962 of record OY776111.1, read on the forward strand.
CATGAAATGAAGTGAAAACAGCAGTTTGGTGTAGTATTAGTTTTATAATTGATCTGCATTTGCTTTTATATTGTTATATGCAGTTTATAAATATTATAATAAAGCACCTTTTCATCCATTGAAGTCTAAAGTGTAGAAATTGAACAATATGTTGCCTTTTAGGGACTCTCTCCCAAATCCATAGCCTCGGTGGTTGCCCAGTATGAGTATGACGCCACGCGTGACTGCGTGTGCGTGTGTGTGTGTGTGTGTGTGTGCGCGCGCGCGCGCGCGTTCTTGTGGGAGGGGGCAATACTAGTTCGTGACCCCTTGGCTCAGAGGTGAATAACATCGTTGGTCCAGTTCACTGCCCCTCCCCTCCCACTCACATAACCCCCCTCGCACCCGCGTAACTCTTCACTTTTCATTACCTCGCCAAACGATCAGTAATTATTAATTTCCAATGGCGAATAAGGAAAATAGCAGAGTTTTTTTAAGTAATATTATTGTTTAACAGGTTTTATCTTTGAGTTTAATTTCTTTTGTTGTGATTATCTCATCGAAATTAGAAGTTGAAAATGTATGTGTGAATATTATTAAAATCATTTCTGGTTTTTGTTCAACAATTTTTTCCACCCCTATGATCCATTGATGACCATGTTTTGGTATCAATCAAAAGCATTTACACTGTGGATGTGTCTTCTAGTTTTTTTATTATTTTAATTTCCCCTCACAATAGGTTTCTAACTGGCCAGTGTTAATTCTATTTTTTAACACTGTCCAGTGTTATTATCATATTTTGTGTCTATTACGGTGTTATTTTTGTATTTATTAAGTCAGTTGTTTATAAAGTAAAGTGTTCAAAACCTCCGGTTCTATGCCTGCGATATTCCTGTGCGAAGGACAGATCAGCTGATATCCTTTTTTATAATATTTATCTATAGTACTAAACAAATGTCTTGGTTTTTTAGGCGAGTTTCGACCGCTAAAACTATTATTATTTGTGTACACCATATTATCATGTTTTGGTATCACTAACACCTCTTATCCTCTAGATCTGTCTTTTGAGTTTTTAGAAACATCCACCTTCGGCGCTCCACCCTATGGATTTTCTAATTTTTATTGTTAATATTATGGGACTATTTTATTTAGAAAATCATCTAATTACTTAAACACAAGTGTTTACTGGTACGAATAATTTTAATTTTTAAATGGTTATGAAATTAGTAACCCGATGTTGTCATTGGAATTAAACTTCAAAGGCCGATTCGGGATTTAAATAATAACAGATGCTCGTCTTACAGTTTATACATTTCAAAGCAAATGTAAGTGTTTATTGTTAAAGTGAATTATTAAATAAACAAACCTGATAGTAATAACATGCGTGCGGTACAAATTATATTAATGTGATGATGAGTTAACTAAACCTCTTATAACGTATCGACCACGGTTGTTGTCAACAAGTACGTGGTACGTTGTAGGATTTTTCCAACCCCTACTATTCCTGAGTTTACATTATTCTTATACCAATTGCGATGTAGAATTGTAGTATTGACAAACATTTCTTCATGTTTTAACGGTTGTGAGAGTAAAATCAAAATAATAAAAAAAATTAACTTTGGGATATTATATATTTTTTTAATAATGTTTACTAATCATTGTTTGTATGAACCTCATAAAAGATTGTCCAGGTAAACTGTGTTTGTAGATTCCATCAACAATATTTTTAAAAGCTCACCAAAGTAAAAGTGCAGAGCTTACGGAAGTCATACGTATCACAAGTTACTATCAACAAGTGGTAGTAGAATTTGGCAGCACACCATATCGTGACGGGGGGGTGGTGCAGGGGGTACGACGCAGGGAGGGGGAGTGTCCTTGGCCGCTGTGTCTGGGTAAGTCAGTCAAGGCTATTGACCTTCCGCGCCTGACTTGCGGAGAGGGGGAGCGACGCTCGACCAATAGCGGCTCAGTGTTGGATCCCGTCGCGCTCCTATTGGTCGCCTTATCAAGCTGTTGCCAGTGACCTTCTGATTTTGAAAAACTCGCGCGGGGATTTTGTTCGTTTTTCCCCGTCCGCTAAAATATTGCCCCCACTCCCATGGTGCCCTAGGCCGGCGTTGCCGCTGTGCAGGTGTCAGTTACTCCCGCGGTTGTCCGTCCGTGTGTACTTTCACTGATCAGTCACTGTGTGTTCGTGGCCATGTGCTGTGCTTGCTAGGATGGTGCTATCGGAAGTGATGTTCGACATGCCGCCCCAGTACGCGAGCTATTACCACGACGAGGAGTGCAGGATCGTCGACGAGCAACGGACTCCCTTGCACCTCGTGGACCATAGACAAATTGAGCTTAATTTAGGTATGGAAGTCAACTCATACAGTGTAATTTCGTTCTGCTTCAGGGAATTATCGTTTTAAATTAATTACTATATATCTATATTTCTGTCGCAACACTTTGTAATGTAATCTATTTGTATGGATTAACTTCCCAAAACATCAAAGGATTTAAATTTGGATGCTTATTTCGCACAGACAAAGTCAGACCAATGAGTTTGTAAACAGTTCTTTGTTTTTGTCTTTTCTTTTATTTCGTTTAGTAACCAAACCGAACTCGAAAAAGGATATTAACTTAAATAAACTCTATTTGGTTCAACAATAACAATATAAGAAACATCCAAATATTTTATGGTAAAACAAATAAATGTATTTCCTCACAACACTTATTGTTCGTTCACTCACTAATTTTCGCTCATTGAACGTTGTCGTTCTTCAGGAATCTAACCCCTCTCGCTGGTTCGGAACGGCGGTCAAACAAACCGCATTGATCGTAGGAACTCCAAAGGCCAGTTTTTTTAAACTAACTGTAACGTGTAATCGCAAACTCAATTCCTCCTTCGTTGAAGGTTTACAGGTCGCCTTCCTGATCGGCGGCCATGGCAGAGACCGTCGCCTTGCCTTCCTGGCCTTTCAAGGGCGCCTTCTAGCCTTTGCTCGGCGCGCTTATGTCACTAATGTAATAAATGTCAGTATTAAAGGTCCCTCTAATAATGAGGTGTAGTCGATTTAATTTATATTAACAACATATTCGTTCGACATATTTATATTCTACTATATCACAGTGTTGCAGTGTGATTTACTGAATGTAACAGGAGGTTTTTTCTTTCCAGAATTCGATGGGACGACAGTTCTTTGTCGAGTATGTGGCGACAAGGCTTCGGGCTTCCATTATGGCGTTCATTCCTGTGAGGGTTGCAAGGTATGTATTTAACAAAATCGCTTTCAGTTACTAAAACAACATTTAGTATCTAAGTCATTTGAACAGAGCTGGAGAAACGGTGAGAGTTTGTAAACAAAACCAGTCTGCTTGGTTCCGATTCATAAATTCATTTAATTTAATAATTAACTATTCACGTATGCAATAAATTAATCCCAAACTTAGCAGTTTTTTTCTACAGTAACTTAATATTGACATATACAAATAATCAGAGTGATGAGTACATAAAATGGCCCCATTAACCACCCATTTTACTCATAATTAAAGAAAAATTTGCAAAACTATGAATATAAAGTACACAGTTCAAGTGCGGCGTAATACCGCAGTACCAAACAAGCAGGGAGCCAGGTAATTCAAGTGACTCGGCCAAACCGGAAGAAAGGTTCCCGAGTAACACGTTATGCTCTCTGCATCGGTTCCGCTACTTTCTTCGGGTTTGCGTCACGGGAGAAAGTACTTTCTTCAGACCGGTCTCCCCCCCCGCTTGGCGCGGCGGCTCCTTTCACCTTTCTCCGGTGCATTTCTCCTCTCTCTCTCTCTTTCTCTCGCAACCGGTTACCGCGATTAGCGCATCGCATCACAACAATCCCACTCCGTCGCGTTGTTGTGGTTCCGTGGCGGGTGTTTTTCAAAACAACAATACTATTTCATCGTTGTTGTTAATGATTGTTATTTCTCATTGTTCCTGTAAGTTATAATTATTTTGTTTCTAATTCAATTTATTTGAGTGGGCTATTTTTAGTAGGTTTGTTGTTAAGGGATTTTTGTATTATTTCCACTCCTGTGGCATTTTTGTTTTGAGTATATATAAACCAGTTTTAAGGTAAAACGTTTTAAACCCCTCAACATGTTTTTTAAGTTTGTTTACGTGGATATTTTAATTCAGTATATTAATCAATTTTAATTTATTCGGAGTTCTTAAACATTTTCAAAATCGTATTTCCTATAAAACTTGTCTTTACTTAGGAACTTTCAAGGCTCTATCATTGCTGCGGACTATTGGTGTTCCTACGTGTTTTTTTCACCTACATCAATTATTTTTTGCTTCTGGCTCTCCGTCATTGAGGTGCTGTTGAACCCTTGCCTATGAACAAAGACACCAGTCGAGTAGGAGGAGCTAGGGCCTCGCCCGCTGGCCTCGGTTCGGCGGTTGAAGGTCGGTCACCGGGTCCGCGTTGAGGCCAGTGTCCTTTGGCGCTCCGCCCCACCCGCCAGAGAACGTCCCTACGCATTATCAAGGCTTCACGATTATTTACAACTGACGATTATTTACAACAGGGCCTCGTTTAGTTTTGCGTAACGGGACACAATCGTAAACGAACTGTTTTGCAAAGTTTTGTCTCGGGGGGTGTCGGATCTTTTCTGAAAAAAAAACAGACGGTTTTGCGTAACGGTAGTCTTTTTATTTGGGTCCACTTTGTTAAGGACAATGCGTTTTTTTGTTCTTATTTTAAAGACCTGCATAATTTATGAAGCTAGGTTCCTTTTTGCGCAACATTTATTTTAGAAACACCGTATTGGAGGATTTGGAAAAAGATGTGTGATTTACATCCTAGTTGTTTTTGTTTAACAAGTTTGTTGGGTATTCCTTAGACAAATTTGCATGTATCTTTTATCCAGCGAAACGCATCAGAAGTTTGTTAAGCAATCTTTGCAATTAAATTCCTACGATTTCCCGGCGACCTTAGGCGCGCCTTTGCCTCAAGGTTTCCCGTCGCGGAACTCTACTTTGCACAGTTACGCGCCTATTTCTAGCTACTGCTAGCATATTTTATGAGACTGCCGAGCTTGTACGTATTGAAACGATAATGTTTTGCCTTCTAAAGTGTACACTTTCTCGAGGCGGTGACGTTCATGCCCATGAGACTTGGGTCCGGGAACAGTAGGGAACAATGGAGACTCCGAGGGCAGGAGGAGTCAGGAGGAGCACCCCCCCCCCCCCCCCGAGCCCCCCCCCCCCCCCCCCCCCCCCGAGGTCTCGTCTGTGACACTTTGCGAATTTTTTTTTTTGCGAACTTTTTTGCGAACTTTTTTGCAAACTTTTTTTGCGAATTTTTTTTTTTTGCGAATTTTTTTTTTTTGCGAATTTTTTTTTTTTGCGAATTTTTTTTTTGCGAATTTTTTTTTTTTTGCGAATTTTTTTTTTTTGCGAATTTTTGTTGTGAATACTAACCTAACCTAACCTAACCTAACCTAACCTAACCTAACCTAACCTAACCTAACCTAACCTAATACTAACCTAACCTAACCTAACCTAACCTAACGTAACGTAACCTAACCTAACCTAACCTAAGGTAACCTAACCTAACCTAACCTAACGTAACCTAACCTAACCTAACCTAACCTAACCTAACCTCGGATCAGATTTCTGATTGCAGATTCTTGTTCGTCTAGTCGAGCCGAGTCATTTGAGTACCCACATCGTACACTTTGGATGATGTTTACAAAAAGGGGCCCGCACCACACTTTTGACCTTTTTTTTTTTGCATTTTTGGAATCTCCTCGTCAAGCCGAGTATTCTCAGTACCCACATGACATACTTTGGATAATTAATACAAGAGTTGAACAGGGTAACGCTACAACCAACAGAGCTAGCCCATCAGCGCTTGCGGTCAATTGAACTACCAGTGAATGCAAATTTTAAGGAGAATATAATTGCAATGCTTTGAACATATACTGCATATACCTTCAAGTACTCTGCACCGAGGCAGCTGTTCGCACAACCGACTGACGCGTCCAGTCTACTGTCTGGGAATGCGGATGTTGTAATTTGATACCTCGACTGGAGGGTGCAGGTGTTCACACAAAAAACCGACAAGTTGAGACCTGTCTGGGAATGCGGATGTTGTAATTTGATACCTCGACTGGAGGGTGCAGGTGTTCACACAAAAAACCGACAAGTCGAGACCTGTCTGGGAATGCGGATGCTGTAATTTGATACCCCGACGGGAGGGCGACGCGACCCTTCCAGGAACCCATTATAGTCCGCCCGTATCGAATTCCGAGCAATAAATCACCAGTTGTCAAACACCCACAGTATCATTCTTGTTTTAGGCTTCAACAATTCCTGACGTATGGGGGAGCGAAAATCTCCCCCTAACCCATTATGTGTTAGGGGGAGCGAAAATCTCCCCCCTAGCAATTAAATCAACAGAACACCAGTTGTCACGGTCTCATTCTTGTTCTAGTCTTCAACAATTCCTGACGTATGGGGGAGCGAAAATCTCCCCCCTAAGCCATTATGTGTTAGGGGGAGCAAAAATCTCCCCCTAAGCGGTGCGCGGGTCGCGACACGCCACAGTCTCTTGATAGACTTCTTCGAAGACGGACGTCTACATTAATTCGATAACAATGTCGTTTATTCATCAGAAATCGTGTGAATGTGTGAAGACTGAACTGGACTTGTTTTCGTTACCGCCTACGCAGACCAGCATCGAGAGCGGTAAATGGGTTCAATACAAACCGATCTCATCGCTGACGGACGATTCGCCAATAGAGTTTGTAATACCCGGTCACGGTGACGAGTACACGGACCTGACACAAACGTTATTACACGTGAAAGCCGCTATTGTGAAACAGGACGACACTAAAGCGGACGGTGGGCAACCTGCTAAAGAGGTGGGCCCGGTGAACAATTGGCTCCACTCGATATTCAGTCAAGTGGATCTCTATCTCAATCATAAACTGGTGTCACCACAAAACAACACGTACGCTTACCGTGCCTACTTGGAAAACCTATTGAACTACGGATGTAGTGCGAAGAATTCGCACCTGACTAGCGAGCTGTTTTTTGAAGATTCGGCCGGACAAATGGACGATTGTGACGAATTGAACGAGGGATTGAAAAAGCGTCGCGATCACACGAAAGAAAGCGATGTTTGCGATATGGTCGGTCGATTGCACATCGATCTGTGCAATCAGAACAAATTCATGTTGAACGGTGTCGAGATGCGATTGCAACTTAACAGATCCAGAAACTCGTTTTGTATAATGTCCAAAACGCTAACTACCTACAAGGTGACAATTAAAGAGATTAGTCTTTTCGTACGTCGATGTAAGATCAATCCGAGCGTATTGTTGGCGCACAGCAAAACTCTCGAGACCGGCACGGCCAAGTATCCGATCACGCGTGTAGAAGTGAAATCCTTCACACTACCCTCCGGTATAATGAGTAAAGCTTTAGACAGCGCATTTCTCGGTCAGTTACCGAAACGTGTGATAATTGGACTGGTCAGTAATCTTGCGTTCAACGGAGATTTCAAGAAGAATCCCTACAACTTTCAACACTACGATATGAATTATCTCGCATTGTACGTGGACGGTGAACAAGTACCGGCCAAACCGTTACAGCCTGTTTACACATTGAACAGTGAGACATATATACTCTCTTATTACACATTGGTCACTGGCACCGGAATCCAGTTCTCCGACGCAGGTAATGAGATCAAGAGAGGTGACTATCCGTACGGTAATTGTCTTATGGCGTTCGACTTGACACCGGACATGTCCGCGGCTGAGTCGAGTCACTGGAATCTCCTGCGCAACGGTAATCTACGTATCGAAATCGGATTCTCCAAAGCGTTGTCCGAGACCGTCAACTGTATAGTGTACGCCGAACTGGACAACGTCATCGAGATCGATCGTCACCGTAACGTAACAGTTGACTTCAGCGGGTGAATAAAAGCGAACGCCAAACAGAAATATTGTCTGACAGCGAGTGCGTACAGTTTACTTCAAGGGTGAGCAGACGCACCACCAGTCAGTAGTACGGTTGAAGTCACACGGTAAGGACGTGAACATGGACGCTTACGCTTCTGCGGACGACTATATCAAATCGTTTATTCAGGAGATTGAGGTTATGAACAATAATGCTAGTGATCAGACGTTGGCATCACCTCAGTCGTCATTTGTAAAACCGACCACTGCCTGCAAGAGACGAAGGAGACCAACTCCCATCGAAGTGGAAACCAAGAAACCAGGATGGGTGCCAAAACCAACAGATGATTCTCCCATAGTGTCATGGATGGACGATGGTAATACGTTTGCTGTTCAAAACCCGGGAAACAAAGGACAAATTTTATTGAAAATGGAAATGTACGATGGTACAGATATGGTGTTCATGTGCGGTTTATTTTTGGACAAAGATGGTGAAATGCACCAAAGTGTTAAACAAGTAGTTGATAAAGTGGAAAACATGTGGATCTATAAATCAACAGGAGTACCGAAAATTACAGGCTTAACTCAAACTGTTACACAACGCAGTGCAGTTTCGCAGCCAACGCCGAAGAAGCGAGCTGTGAGGAAGAAACAACGAGTGGCGTCGGCATTCAACTAGAGCATCCGCATTCCCAGACAGGTCTCGACGAGTCGGTTTTTTGTGTGAACACCTGCGCCCGACCCTTCGGACCACCCACGTAGAAGAAAATGGCGGCGAGGGTTTATAAGGCGGGGCCCCGCCCGATTGAACATCATTCGCCACCAGACCACCACCTCACATAGACCTACTCCAACTACTACTACTAGAGATGTCGAGCAGCAGCACTTTCAAGCTAGAGTTTCCGGGCGTGAACGGCACTGCAGCAACCGCGGACCTTAGAGCTACCCTCAACAACTGCAAGTCTGACTCTCCGCTCTACACCAGGATAGCCGATCTCCGAGAGGAATGCGGCTATCTCATCACTGCGATGGAGCGAGCCACTACACCCTTTGGCGAGACAATCATCGTGATCCTGGAGGGGCAGGTCGGGGATGACTTCTTTCTGCGAGTCTACCTGCCTAGGCGCTTCAACGAGGTCCTGAGCAACACCGACATCGAGCGCTACAACAGCGGGTTTGGAGAACGCCTTCGCTTGGTGAAGTGCAGCCCTAGGGGTTCCAATAGCAGATTCACACCGTTGGAGTTTATGTAAAGCAAGACTTGAAGGTTATGTTAATACCTTTGTAAATTAGTTTTCGTAGTCAATACTTATAGTCACGTTCAGAACATAACCACTGTGTTATTTATTTCACTTAACCCCAAAAATGTCCTTTGGTAGTAAGTTTAAGAGTGTGAGTATGGTAACTGTGAGGTGTTTAGTAGCTCAGTAGTAATCATGGGCTTGATGTGGAAACATCCGTTCTCAGCCATTGTGGCGGGACCTTCGGGTTGTGGCAAGTCACAGTTTGTGTCAAAGTTTATAAAACACATTACAGAAATGTGTGACACACCATTTACCAGTATAAACTGGCATTATGGTAGTGGTGGTGGTGGTGGTGGTGGTGGTGACCCGAAAAATGTCAACATTAACCACGTAGAAGGTCTACCAAACTTGGAGGATTTTTCTGGTAACGAGCCGATACTTGTGATTATAGACGATATGATGCGTGAGGCCGACAACCGTGTGGTGGATCTTTTCACAAAAGGTTGCCATCATCGCAACATTAGTGTGTTTTTCATTACACAAAATTTGTTTCATCAAGGACGCGGGCAGAGGGACATCTCACTGAATGCGCATTACATTGTGTGTTTTAAGAATCCTAGAGATAGAGTTCAGATTAGGTACTTGGCCAGACAAATATATCCAGACAGCCCGAAATTCATCGAGGAGGCGTACGCTGACGCTACTAGGAATCCACACGGCTACCTACTGATAGACTTGAAACAATCAACAGACGAAAATATGCGAATACGAAGTTGCATATTTCCAGACGATTCTACCAACTATGTGTACTTGCCAAAGAAAAGGTAATTTCGCCATCAGTAGTAATCATGTCGTGCTTGCGGAAGGACGCAGCTCTGCTTACGGCTTTCATACACGCAACACCCAAGGAGCGGAAGGCACTGTTAAAGGTGTGTGACAAGAGCCGCATTCGCTCAGTGTGTGAGTGCGCATACAACGTGTTACGAGGTAACGTTCCTCTGGCGAAGAAGAGTAAAAGTCAGCTAAGCAAACACAAGGCGACGCTACGTCGATTGGTGAAACGCGGCGAAGGCTGGTCAAAGAAACGAAAGTATCTCATACAAAAAGGCGGTGGAATCTTTATACCATTACTTTTGAGCGCAGTACTACAAGCAGCGCTGAGTAGATAAAAATGGCTGGCATCAACAATCAGTTCTATTTGACACTGCCCAGCAACAGTTCGATGCAGTATTATCCGAAAAATACAGTTGCAAATTATATAACACATTTGCCGAGAGCTATTCAACTGGACGCTGGCGACTGGGAAATTGCACTTGTGGAAGCGCACTATCCAATGACATTTCTATCTGTCGGTAATGACGAAACAATTGACATTTGCATACAACCGCAAGAGGAAGCAAAAGTGAACATAGAAGCGTTGGCGCGGGTTATGGACAGCACTGCCGATGTAACAGCGGTAGTGTCTGCTACTCCAAAACAAAACCACAGAATTAAATTGAAGACTGGTGATTACGCAAATATTCAAGAATTGTGTGATCATATCAATTCACAAGAACTAGCGATTACTTTTGGTGTAAAGTTCACCGTTGAAAACTCATACAACAAATTCATTGAAGTATCGATGGGAACTGATGTTGGAAAAATTACATTAAGTCCAACGTTGGCGCTTCAATTGGGGTTCGATCCGAATGAATTGACGCTGGAAGGTGATGCAGTTAACAAAAGCATCCGTTCGCCCAACATTCGTCTTGGCTTACCGTCACACATGTACGTGTATTGTGATTTAGTCGAGCCGCAGATGGTCGGCGATACAGTCGCACCGTTATTGAAAATTGTCAATATATCCACGTCTACTTATGTATACGGATTGCATAAATCAACATCATTCATCGATCCGCACTATGTGCCTGTTATGAATAGATCTTTTGACAGTGTGGAAATTGACTTAAGAGATAACATTGGTAATCATTTGCCATTCCACTTTGGAACGTCGTGCGTGAAGTTACACTTTAGAAAAGTAGCTAGCCATTAGTGCAAATATGGAACATGCAAAGAAGATGGTAGTTGTGCCGCAAGAGTTGATTGATCGACTGCAATCAAATGCTACGGATAACAGACCGACTAATCTATCCAGTGAAAACAGCCTCGACGCGGAGATGCAACAAATATTGAATAACAAGCGTATGGACGATAGTGAAAAGTGGAAATTGTACAAACAAGCGTTACATCGCTTCTTGCATATTGCAGAGAATAGACGCCAACCGATTAGCATACCAATCGTGGAGACGGGTGGGATTGAACATAGTCGACGAGCGCACCCCGCTGCGGAAGGTGGTCCAGTGGAAGAGATTGTGGAAACGTTTTCCAAAACTTACAGATCTGATGCCCGCAATCTTTTACGTTTCATGAAACGTGACGGCAGCTTAATCAGATGGGACAGTGGCTATTCAGTGTACATCAACGGTGTAAAAATCCCAGACTCAAATCTAGTGGATATCTTAAATTGCATAGTAAAGGTGCGTATGCGTGATTACATACCGCCAGGATGGCGGGAAGTGCTCAAGGCATTGAAAGCGATGAACGTGCCAAAGGACTATATGAATAATCTAAGAGCACTAAAGGAAATAAATGCCGAATATCGATCATCATTCACAGGAGGAGAAGGATCAGACGATGACGTGGAAGACACATCAACTGAATCAATACTGAGAACACCGCTAGTAAATCGACTACGATCGGCTAGAGGAAAACGTGTAACATCTACACCGACAGAGCAGTTTGATCTTCTAACTAGAAACAAGCCGTCGTCAAATTTGGACAAGTGGGAAACGTACACAGGATAGGTTTTCAGTATTATGGAGCGTTTGTATTACAATCCCATCGAACCTTCGTCGTATGGCGGTGTAGCTCCTTTAGCGCGAGCTGCAAAACCAGTTTCAAAACGCAAAGTGATTGAATGGTTACAAACACAGGACACTTACACATTGCACAAACCGGCACGCAAGCGTTTCCCGCGCAATCCTTACATAGTGTATGGTCCATTTGAATTGTGGCAAGCGGACTTGAACGATATGCGTGGTCTTAGTAAACACAACGACGGCGTCAACTACCTACTGACTGTAATAGACGTGTTTAGCAAACACCTGTATGTGCGAACGTTGAGGCGGAAAGAAGGAGCTGAAGTGGCCAACGCTTTCGAGGAGATATTTGCCGAAGCGACCGACACACCTCGCTGTTTACAAACTGACAAAGGTACTGAATTCACCGGTGCCAAGACGAAAAGGTTATTCAAACAATACGGAATCATCTATGTCACTACACAAAACCCAGATGTTAAAGCGGCCGTAGTGGAACGCGTGAATCGCACTTTGAAAACACGCATGTGGCGATATTTGACTTACAAAAACACATATCGTTACGTAGATGCGTTGGACAAACTGGTTAGTGCATACAACAACAGCGCTCACAAGAGTCTAGGCAACAGAATACGACCAGTCGATGTGACTGTTGACAATAAGCGAATATTGCATCAGGTATGGCGTCGCATGTTCGGTAAGATACCGCGTCGTGTTAAGGCAAAACTGACAGTTGGCACCACAGTGCGCATATCTAAGGAGAAGGGTACATTCGCAAAAGGTTACGAGACTAATTGGAGTAAAGAAGTGTTTGTGGTGCGTCGTGTAAACACATTGATGCCTCTGCCAATGTACACTTTGTCGGATCTCAACGGTGAACAAGTGACTGGTCAGTTTTACGAATACGAATTACAAAAAGTGACAATATACAACGACCATCTGTTCAAGATTGCTGAAATACTAGACGCTAAGGGTCGTGGTCGCAGTAAGCGTTATTTCGTCAAGTGGGCAGGTTACGGAGACGAGTTCAATTCTTGGGTAGGAGCGCAAGATTTGCAAAATGCCTAATAGCAACCAGTTCTATTTGACATTGCCCAGCAACAGCTCAAAGGATTATTTTCCAAAAAACACAGTGTCCAAGTACACTACACATCTGCCGAGACAAATTCGATTAGAAGGCGATGGCGAGTGGGAGATGGCTTTGGTCGAAGCGCATTATCCATGCTCCTTTATGACTGTGGACGAGGAATCGTGTATTTGGCTCGACTATAAACTCGTTCTGCCGAGTATACCCGTCACACTCAGCGTCGAGCACATTATGCTAAAGATGAAACCCGGTTATTACAAGAACATAACCGATTTATTGAAAATGATCAATAAAGCGAAGGATGTAACCCAGTACTTGTACTTTGAGTATGACAAAGAGCAGGACAGAGTCAAGATCACGACAATGGTGGACGGTATAAGCAAAGTGCATTTCACCGAAGCGCTGTCTCTCCAGTTGGGTTTCGATCCGTACGAGAACGTTTTGACAAATGACCTCACAGCGATATGGCCACCAAATCTGACTATGGGACTGCCGACACACTTGTACGTGTATTGTGATCTGATTGAACCGCAGCTGATTGGCGACACTACAGCGCCACTTTTGAAGATTATCAACATTGACAGAGATAACTACACACACGGCGCGCATAAGACTGTGCATTTCATCAGTCCTCATTATGCGCCAGTTATGAAAGGAACATTTGAAACGATCGATATTGACCTAAGGGATCACGCTAGTAAAAAAGCGTCATTCCTCTTTGGGACGTCGTACGTGAAGCTTCATTTCAAAAGAGTAGCTCAGCAATTATGAATACAAACGATCCCTACTTGGCTTACTACCGTCGCCAACAGTTGCAGCAGACCGGCGGCAGTATCGATAGGGTATTTCGCGGTGCACCCTACCAGCGCGGACATGGAATTGGCAGTTTCCTAGGCGGTATGTTCCGCACCATCACACCGCTGCTCAAGTCGGGAGCCTCTGCTGTGGCCAAAGAGGCGTTGAAATCCGGTGTTGGATTCTTGGGCGACATGGCCATGCACCAGCGGGATCCCAAAGAAGCCGCTAGAGATCATTTCAGCCAGTTTACAGACTCGCTAAAACGCAGGGCGGACGGCAAACTTCAACGTGTGCTAAGTGGCGGCGGTGGCTCTCGCGCGAAACACCGTCGCGTAACGCGAAAGAATACCACGAAACACCGACGCGCTACTCCTGCGCGAAAGACTAACGCGAGACTCTCGCGTAAGAGGAACGCGAAGCGCGCCATGTTCGGCGGCCGTCGTGTCACACCGCAGTCTTTGACGAAACTCCTTCGAGGAAGGTCGTCGTCATCCAAGAGCAGCAGCAAGAAGAGAAGGACAGTTAGAAGGAAGACGAGGAAGACGAGGAAAGCAGTGAGGAGAACTTCCATACGTGATATATTCAATTAACACACACGCTAGCAATGTCGTTTCTACATCAAAAGTCGTGTGAATGCGTCAAGACGGAATTGGACTTATTCTCCCTACCGCCGACGCAGACCAGTATCGAGAGCGGCAAATGGATTCAGTACAAACCAATCTCCACACTGACTGATGATTCGCCCATCGAGTTTGTTGTGCCCGGCAACGGCGAAGAATACACCGATCTTTCGCAAACAATGTTGGAAGTTACAGCGTCTATTGTCAAGTCGACAGGAGCGGCAATCGCAGATGCCGATGAATCGAACAAAATTGGCCCAGTCAACAATTGGCTGCACACGTTATTCAGTCAAGTCGATATGAGTATGAATCAGAAACTGGTCACACCACAAAACAACACTTATGCATATCGAGCGTATATTGAAACATTGCTGAATTACGGATATGATGCTAGGAAATCACATTTAACATGTGGATTGTGGAACGCGGACGATGCCGGCTATATGGACAATACTCTGGACGATAACGATGGACTAAAGGCGAGACGAAAAATGACAAATAAAAGTCGTGAAATCGATATGCTCGGTCGCCTACATGTGGACATGTGTAATCAGAACAAGTTCCTGTTGAACGGTGTGGAACTGCGTTTTAAACTGATCCGATCAAAAGATTCCTTCTCCATTATGTCGGATGATGGTGACTACAAGGTGCACATTGTTGATGCGAATCTCTGGATACGAAGGTGTAAAGTTAGCCCCACTGTACTGTTGGCGCACAGCAAAACGCTTCAGACCGGCACAGCTAAATACCCAATCACCAGAGTGGAATTGAAAACATTCACACTACCGTTTGGAGTGAGGAGCAAAACTTTGGACAATGTGTTTCTAGGTCAAGTGCCGAAACGAATCATTGTCGGACTGGTCACCAACGCCGCTTATAATGGCGATTTAAAAAAGAATCCATTTAACTTTCAAAATTTCAAAACCAACTACTTCTCGCTGTACGTGGACGGTGAACAAGTGCCGTCCAAACCGCTACAACCACACTACGAAACCGGCAAGGGAAAATACGTGATGGCGTATCACAGTCTGTTTTCAGGCTCCGGCATACACTTTAGCGATGCTGGTAATCTCATAAATAGAGACGATTACGACGATGGATACTGTCTGATGGCATTCGATCTAACACCTGATATGTCAGCAAGCGATACGACTCATTGGAACCTAGTGCGCAACGGCAGTGTGCGTATGGAGATTGCTTTCGACACGGGGCTCACAGAGACTGTCAACTGTCTGGTATACGCAGAGTTTGACAACGTCATAGAAATCGATCGTCATCGCAACGTGTCTGCGGACTTTGGTGGTTAGATCGTCGGCGGCGGCGTCCTCCTCCTCAGTCAACAACCAACATTCGCACAAGATGGATCGTTTATGCAGAGTACCGCGAAAAAATTCCGCATCTCCAATTATTGTGGATTTTCAATGTTTCAAGGACAACGCAAATGACTACATTCTAAAGGAAGTGTGCGTCTTGGAATTGGTCAGTGGAACACTGCTAATGCATCATATCGCCAAATCACCATTCAGTCGAGATTTCCTATCACAAGAGAAACTGCGTGAAAGCTATTGGCTCACAAAACACTGTCACGGATTGGAATGGGACCAAGGTGATATCTGGCATCATGTGCTAGAGGAAAAGTTACGTGCATGTATCGCCAAACGACCGATTGTCTACGTCAAAGGTGCTGAGAAAAAAGAGTTTGTACGATACAATTTCATCACGGATCACTGTACTACTAATGTCATGGATATCAACGATATTGGCTGCGGATCACTATCGTCAATCAACAGTCTACTATCAACAAACGCAGTGCGATGTCGCCACCACAGAACAGCTCACACACGATGCGCTCTAGCCAATTGCATCACATTACGCAGTTGGTTACATCTAAGTACAAATATCGCTGACGCTGATGATTACGCTGACGATGGTGAGAGTGATACCAGTTCCTGCTTTTGTTTTGCTACTAGCACTACTACTCCTACTACTGACTGTGGCGTCGACACAGTAGAATGAATACCTTAGAGATTCAAAAGTGTATGGCTAAACTGCCCGTACAGAATGTTGGTGTCTACGCTGCGGATCAATTGCCCCATTACATCTCACCATCTACTGCTATGATTGTGAACACTGATCCACACAATGAAGACGGCACTCACTGGGTCGCTTTCTACCTTAACAAAGGAGGAGGAATAATTGAATTCTTTGACAGCTACGGTCAACCGCCACATCTTCAATTCTACCAAGGATTCCTGAGACGCAACGCTCGTCGCTACCTGTACAACGAACATCGCCTTCAAAGTGACAACACTCTGGTCTGCGGTCAATACTGCCTTGTATTCCTGTACTGCCGCACCCACTACGGCATGAAGATGAAGGACTTTGTGCAGCTCTTTGAACACTCTTCTGTCGGCCACAACGATGCACTGATCAGAAGACTCTTTGCACAAATGTATACCAATTGAGTTTTGAAATTTTGCATTTTTCTCAATAAACTAGTTGTGTACTCAGAATAAAAAAAGAAACATTCTTATTATTTCCCATCCTCGCCTCCTTTAGTATTTACTTTTAGCAATTAGTCAGACAGACACATATTGAACGAGCAAAACAGATATTGGATGCAAATTTTGACGTAAAAGATGAATGTAATGCTTTGAACACATACTGCAAAGGGGGGTGAAAGGGAGGTGTATCGATACACCCCCCTTTCACCCCCCTTGCGTGTTGGTGAAAGGGGGGTGTATCGATACACCCCCCTTTCACCCCCCTTGCGTGTTGGTGAAAACACTAGGTCTGACCCAATTTTGGACATACCTATCATACAATGATTCTAAAGTAACATTCATATCCTAGCCTCCTTTAGCAATTACACTTTTAGCAAGTAGTCAGACATTTGAATTGGTAGTTTACTTTTGAATCTTAAGACTATGTGAGGGGAGGAAAAAAAAGACAAATGTATATACGAACAATTTGGCTATTTATTTACACACCTTATATATATTTTACATCGAGTATGTGCTCCTGAACATTTGTGTTTGGCTAGCAAAACGAGACTCGACACAAACTAACGACTAGAACAAAAAGAACAAAGGAGCACATTTCTAAGTTTTACGAGACTCGATACAAACTAATGACTAGGTTTAGCAAAATCGGAAATTTACAAGTCAAGTCAGGGTCTTTGGTAATATGACACAACCACTCAACGCTCCTCATCCTCCGCCTCTTCATCGTCTTGAGGGATGTCTTCGGGCTGAGGTGGCACGTCAACATGTCCCCAAGGCAGTGTGTTTACACCGTCCGGAAGGATGTAGCGTTTGTCATCGTTACAGCTCAAGGATAGCTTGTCGACTTGAACTGTGAAGACGCGGTGGTTTCGGGACTGGAACCTGGTGTTGATGGTTCTCTTCAACACGCCATTGAAGAGGCATTCCCGATAGTCGTCAGAGGTTAGATTGTGTTTTACAACACCTCTAGCGACTCCCTTGGCGCGCTTCACCGTCATGACCTGCAACTCGTCATCTTCAGTCCTCTCCTCGAACTCGACTATATCCATGAAGTATAGTTTCGAGCGAAGACCGAGGTACTCGAGCAGCGGAAGTCCGTTTGCTTCATCCTTGAACTTTCCGATGACTTTTGCGTTGACGGGGCTGTAGCATGGATGGTTTCGGGGGTACGCACTGGTGTCGAAATCGTCCAGATGCTCCATCATGTCCTTATAAACATCTTCAGTCTGGATGTCGAACACGAAGCTGTCAGTGTCCATGTAGTCAACCTTCAGACGGTCGCCGTAGCGGTTCTTCATCTTTCGAAGGAAGTCGTACATGAGCCACTTGCTCAGATCGAGGACACACATTCCGACGTAGAGCGGTTTGTCCAGGACGATATTGACTTTCGACATGTGTACAATGGCGACGTCATCGTTGAAGTAGGTTCGGTCCAGGAAGTTTGACTTGGCTACGTACTTCCTGAACATCTCCGGCGTACACACCAGTTTAGCGTTCATTCGCTTGCGAACATTCTCGATCGTCTTGCCAAAGACCGCATTGTTCATAAGCTTAAAAAAGTCTTGTTCAAACTTGGTCGTGGCCTTCTTCCTCAGTTCGGTGTTCATTAGGATGTAGCTCTCTAACCACCGAGACTGACGGAACGAGATGACGCGATGCACGTTCGCAAGCTCCAGTCCGTTTTCCAGCGCCTGCTGCAGGATTCTGTAATGACAGATGTAGTTCTTCTTGTCATCCAGAGTCGTAACGAGCTTCTTGAATTTCCCTCCTGGCGGACGTTTGGTCTCGCAGCAGTAGGGGAGATCCTTGTGAAGGTCGTGCAGGTGGGCGGGGTAGCGAAGGTCAACTTCCAAGACATAGCCGGTGGGTCCTTCGGGGTCCAACGCTGCAATGTCCAGGGACGCGATCTCCTCGCGGCTGAGCCATTGGAAGTGCCCCTGTGGAAGACACTGGGACATGGCCCAACCGTAAAGGTTGTTGGCGTCCAAGTATAGCAGGTGATTCGTTGGCTCTTCAGGTCGTCGATCTTCAGGGCGACATCCATCATGGTTGGCCTTGGCGTGTCTGGTGATCGCCTGGGAAATACCTCCTCTGATGCCTTGCTCGAAGAAGAGGTACATATCAAAGTCCTGTATCGTATCAAGCTCCACTCGACAGGTCCTTAACATAACATCCCAGGCGTATGACGGTAGGGTGTAGTAGTGCGCAGGGTCTAGTTCGTATTCAGCCATCGACGTGTCCCTGAAGCGTTCAAAGACGTCAGTCAACAGCGCAATGTCACAGCGCAGGTACTTCTCGGCGTAGTCCTTGAGGTTCCTACAACCGAAGGTTTCCCACACGTTGCGAGCATGCTCGTAGTCTGCATCCGTTATGTCCTCCAGGGTCAGGTCGTTGTGGAAATCTCGCTGCAGAGGCAGTTCCGTAGTATCTTCCAATACGGCGTTCGACGTTACAAAGTTGTACGGGAACACGCCTTTCCTACGGACTAGATCGAAGAGGTGGTCTTCGGGGAATCTCTTCCTCGTCTCCAAGAGTTGAGCTGGTGGAAGTGCGGCGGCGAGGCTGGCGAGGCTCAAAGCCAGGAACCTGTAGGTGTCGAGGAACCTGACTCTGAATCCTGGCTGTCTTTTTCCACGCCCTTGCATCCCAACCGGTGCCGCTGCTCGGTCGAACAGGAACCGCTTCGTGAAAGCGATGTACCGCTCTTCCGTGTGAGCCAACACCTCAACATCACCAGGGTCGACCGCCAACTCCCGCACTATGAAGTGAGCGTCGTAGTTGGAGAGATTGTGGAAGTAGCAGTTGACTACTCGCTGCTCCCTGTAGCGTAGGTTACATGATCTGTGCGCAGCGCCACGGAACTCGTAGGGCGGCGCGTGGTTGTGATCACGAACCTTTGGGTCTTCGCTTGAAAATGCCGATCCGCAGAGGTAGCAATTCGCTGTCGAGTTGTACTGCATAGTTTCCGCTGGGGTCAGGACAGGGCGCAGATTTCTTGCTTCGTACAGGAAGTTCCACAATCGCTCAACATCAGTTTTCAACATCTCCATAAATGACTTTGACGCATCATCCCCGAAGTAGACTCGAGGCTCAAACTCTTCAAGTCCGTACGAGTCGATGATCTGGTACGCAAAGGCGTATGGGATGTGGATGTGGGTGGCTACTCCTCCGTGCGGTTCGTCGACTTGTTCATCCATCTCCGCGGTCGGCAGTAGAGCACACTCAAAGTCCGCGTAGATGGTGAAACGCTCGCGTCGGGTGAACTCTGGATGGCTGAATTTGATTTCTGTCTTTTTCGGCGTATCCATGCGAATAGGGGCTGAAGCGGAGCAGTATCGCCTGTGCTCCTCCAGACGCTGTGCACCCGTCAGACCGAGCTTGTTCGGACGGTTGTCAAAGTGCGCGAAGCACCGCTTACAGATGAATATCCTACCCTTATGTGCTGTAAGCTGGGGACGGATCAGTCGGCCAAGGTCTTTGATGTAGGCGTAGTGACTATCATCGTCCGTTGTCACGTACAAAATGTCACAATGGTCTTCACGCTCCTGCCTACAAATCTTCAAGGGAAAGACGGTGTCCTGGTACTTTGGTCGTCCGTTAGGTTTCTGACCCACGCACGTGTGATCAATACCATAGACGTTGATACTGATATTGTTTGTCCGCTCAAACGCCTTGATACTCTTCAGAGCAACGGGGAACTGAAGGCTGGTCCAATCGTATCGGGCGATGATGTCGTCGGTGTACGATGCCGGTCTTTTAGGGTTCTCTTGAACAAACTTTCCCAGGACTGCATACATAAAACACCGCTCATCGGCGTTCGATACATTGACGACTGCTTGGGTGTTCTCCAGAGACATAGGCAGTGGGAGCCAAGCTCGACCATCTTCACCTAGAGGAGTGTATTCGTTGATGCCGACCTCCAAATCACGAACGCGAAGGTATGTCCACCCGGAGCCGATATGGTCGCACTCAGCCTTCTCTCTGATAAGCTTCGCAAAAGCTGTTGTGATGTACTGGTTCAGGTCCGAGGTCACCGTCAACGGAGTCATCTTCGTCTTGAAGTTGCGCAGGCAGGTGTTGTTGTGCACATTTTGGAATTCACACTCCAGCTTCAAGTTGACCTTAATGCTGCGGTGTTTCACCAAGGTGTTCTCAAGCAACTCCGTAAGGCTCACAATCAACAACGCCATCACTTCTCCGATTGTGACGAGATTCTCCATCGGTCGCTGCAGACGGTAGGTTAAGAGGCGGTTGCGAAAACCCCGTTGAATGAGTGAGAATACGGGGCTTGACTGTCCTGCTCCAGTCATCTCAACATCATCGGGTTGCGGGTGTGTGCTCGTTCCAGGTTGTGGCTCCGTGCTGGGTCCTGGCTGGGGTTCATCCTGTATCATAGCCACTCGGTTCAGGATCAGGTCCTTCATGATCGGGCAAGAGAACCGCTCATGATGGTCCTTGTTGAACAGCTGGTTGAACTCCTGACCGCAGTATGAGCAAGGGAATCTTCGTTCTTGACCATCGCCGTGAAATTGCATGGTGTGTCGACGCAGGTTGTCTTCCCTCTTGAATTCGGCGCCGCATGTGCCGCATATGAGCCTGCGGACTCTGCTGTGGGTCGAATCCACATGTCGACGCAGGTTTCCTTCACGACGGAAGCGGCGACCACATTCGTGGCAGGTGTGGTGGCCAGGACCCGGTCCTTCATCTGAAAATAAAAATAAAAAACAGATTAGGATAACTAAAGATACAAATTCCCCTCTCTCGAGAATCACATTTCAAAATGGAGTTGTTAATTAAAAATATAAATTTTCAAACAGGGAATGTAATCTTCTGTACTGTTTGTCTACATTCATGATTCGGGGTTCAAGGCTAAGGATGTAGCTGCAATATTGAGCTGCGCCAACCCTAAAGAAGCATTATGTTTTAGGGGGAGCGAAAATCTCCCCCTAGTAATTAAATCAACAGAACACCAGTTGTCACGGTCTCATTCTTGTTCTAGTCTTCAACAATTCCTGACGTATGGGGGAGCGAAAATCTCCCCCTAACCCATTATGTGTTAGGGGGAGCGAAAATCTCCCCCCTAGCAATTAAATCAATAGTACACCAATTGTCACGGTCTCATTCTTCTTCTTCATGTACCTAGTTAAATAATTATACAAAGGTAATTAGTTTCAAGGGAAAAAAGTTATTTTAATGTGGATTCTCACCTTCAACGGAGTGTCGGTTGACATAGGCAGTCGTCTGCGGAGCATCAATCACCTGCCGGGGTGGAATGACTCGGTGGTTCGCTTCCATGTGACGCTCTAAAGCTCCCCGGTCTACGAATGTGGCTCGACATGCAGCTTCTCCATCTGCAAACGCACAAAACGATTAGATTGTGAAATGTTTAACACCTACCTTTTTTTAAAGTATGTAATGTGGGTACTCTGATGACTTGACTTGATGGGGCGAGCAATAACATAAGTTATTAAAATTAAATTATATTGATATAGTCATGTAATTTTAAATTTAAAAAACAAAGAGTTCTCTATTCGCCCTAAATAGTTAAATCTGTTAAATAAAAATAATTGTATCACTCTGCGGTTATATTGCATAACGTATTCCTATATTACTAACATTTAGGTCTGATTAAAACAATAATGCAACGCAAAAAACGTACCTTGCTGCGTTGGTGTTGGTGGTGGTAGTTGTGGTCTCAAGCCGTGGAATCTGATGTGGTGTTGCACCAAATTGTTTCTACGCACGAAAATACAACCACAAATGGCACAAACGTGTGTGGCGTTCATCTTTAATATGGATTATAAGTTTTGATAATCACAAACAATACAGCACAACACGTACGTTTTAAATAGTTCAAAGGTGCTTTACGCAAATCGCAAATCGCAAATGATGATAATCAGCAACTAACACAAATCGCGTAGATCGGAACAGGATCGGACTAACACGTCTTCACGCACTGAACTCTCGAACTGAACTGAGGGAGGGCTGGTGATGTGGGTGACTATCCCCACTAATGGATTTCGGAGAAGGTCGGGACAAAAACTCTCAACCGCTGCCTTGGGTAAAGACCACCCTGCTCTAATGGAACTCGATACGGGCGGACTATTATGGGTTCCTGGAAGGGTCGCGTCGCCCTCCCGTCGGGGTATCAAATTACAGCATCCGCATTCCCAGACAGGTCTCGACTTGTCGGTTTTTTGTGTGAACACCTGCACCCTCCAGTCGAGGTATCAAATTACAACATCCGCATTCCCAGACAGGTCTCAACTTGTCGGTTTTTTGTGTGAACACCTGCACCCTCCAGTCGAGGTATCAAATTACAACATCCGCATTCCCAGACAGTAGACTGGACGCGTCAGTCGGTTGTGCGAACAGCTGCCTCGGTGCAGAGTACTTGAAGGTATATGCAGTATATGTTCAAAGCATTGCAATTATATTCTCCTTAAAATTTGCATTCACTGGTAGTTCAATTGACCGCAAGCGCTGATGGGCTAGCTCTGTTGGTTGTAGCGTTACCCTGTTCAACTCTTGTATTAATTATCCAAAGTATGTCATGTGGGTACTGAGAATACTCGGCTTGACGAGGAGATTCCAAAAATGCAAAAAAAAAAAGGTCAAAAGTGTGGTGCGGGCCCCTTTTTGTAAACATCATCCAAAGTGTACGATGTGGGTACTCAAATGACTCGGCTCGACTAGACGAACAAGAATCTGCAATCAGAAATCTGATCCGAGGTTAGGTTAGGTTAGGTTAGGTTAGGTTAGGTTACGTTAGGTTAGGTTAGGTTAGGTTACCTTAGGTTAGGTTAGGTTAGGTTACGTTACGTTAGGTTAGGTTAGGTTAGGTTAGGTTAGTATTAGGTTAGGTTAGGTTAGGTTAGGTTAGGTTAGGTTAGGTTAGGTTAGGTTAGGTTAGGTTAGGTTAGGTTAGTATTCACAACAAAAATTCGCAAAAAAAAAAAATTCGCAAAAAAAAAAAAATTCGCAAAAAAAAAATTCGCAAAAAAAAAAAATTCGCAAAAAAAAAAAAATTCGCAAAAAAAAAAAATTCGCAAAAAAAGTTTGCAAAAAAGTTCGCAAAAAAGTTCGCAAAAAAAAAAATTCGCAAAGTGTCACAGACGAGACCTCGGGGGGGGGGGGGGGGCTCGGGGGGGGGGGGGGGGGGTGCTCCTCCTGACTCCTCCTGCCCTCGGAGTCTCCATTGTTCCCTACTGGGAACACTACAGAGTTGCCAAACGCGGACTTTAACGTTCGAGAAAACGCCCTCTCAAATGGGTGTGAGGTTCTTTAACAAACTCCCTCAATCATCGAGTCATTCTGGTGTTTAAATCTGCTTTGGTGCTACCTTGTGTTTAACTTTTTTACACTGTGAAATATAAGCTATACATTCATTTGAGTACAAGCTCATTCATTTCCCACACACAAAATAAGTTGAAAAATAACACTGTATATAACAGTACTTTTTATGTATTAGGAGTTTTTTGTTGTTGTTAATACTCATTCCACGTTGGTTGTCACTTCATAAATATGATTGTAATCGCGGAAACATGTCTAGTATAATATTTGATACATGTAATACAAACTCTGTTTGTTTACGGCACTTATATTTATTCTTATATTTTGTTTTTTATCTTTATTGATTTGCTATAAATTCCGATATGGTTTTTCGTCGTTTTTAGTGTCAAGTCTGTCGAGCTGGCGAGGGTTTTGATTGCGCGGGAATTCACTGTGATAACGTGACAGTGGCGCGGAGATGACACCTGGTTGCGGCGCCGCGGCGAACTTCGTGTCAACGACCCCTATTATATCAACCAACCACCTTCCCACACCTGGATGCTTTTACAACTTTATCTTCTATTTGTAGAACTTTTTCATCGTTTTGCTGATTTATATTGTAAGTTTTCTGAACGGGTTTAGTATAATTTGGAATTTGTATTGTTTAAGTAAACATATTGCCTACCGGTATAATACATTAATGTTTAAGAACAATGGTGAGTAAAATATATATTTTCCTTTTATAATTTCTGATTTGAGCAGTAATTACCTTCAACACAATTAATTTTGATATTATAACTCCAGTAACCGAAACACAAAATCAAGTGATACAAACAGCAGACGCCCACCAACAGCCGTTTGAGTTAGAGTGCGGCATGCTGTTCACTGTCTACCGCGCCATGCCGCCCAGAGTGCGGCATGCTGTTTCACTGTCTACCGCGCCATGCCGCCCAGAGTGTGGCATACTGTTCACTGACTATCGCGTCATGCCGCCCAGAGTGTGGCATACTGTTCACTGACTATCGCGCCATGCCGCCCAGAGCGCGGCATGCTGTTCATTGCCTACCGCGCCATGCCGCCCAGAGTGCGGCATGCTGTTCACTGTCTACCGCGCCATGCCGCACAGAGTGTGGCATACTGTTCACTGACTATCGCGCCATGCCGCCCAGAGCGCGGCATGCTGTTCATTGCCTACCGCGCCATGCCGCCCAGAGTGCGGCATGCTGTTCACTGTCTACCGCGCCATGCCGCACAGAGTGTGGCATACTGTTCACTGACTATCGCGCCATGCCGCACAGAGTGTGGCATACTGTTCACTGCCTACCGCGCCATGCCGCACAGAGTGTGGCATACTGTTCACTGCCTACCGCGCCATGCCGCACAGAGTGTGGCATACTGTTCACTGTCTATCGCGCCATGCCGCCCAGAGTGTGGCATACTGTTCACTGTCTACCGCACCATGCCGCCCCCGCCCCGGTGGTGATCGGCGCTGCGCCGTTGCTGTTAGTCCCGTTACTCGACTACGGAGCGCAGCATTGTTTACTCTGACGTAGACGCCACAGAGGTGAGCGATCCCACTCCCACGAAGTCTTCCAACCGCTTATGTTCGTCACGGCCCGCGGTTTCTCGGAAATAACACCAGTCTGGTTTATTTATTTTACAAGTGGCAGTAACGTTTATGAGCGTTGCACCTTTTAATTGCGGTCGCTTCCTCTTTGTTTTTGCGCTTCGACCGTTAATTTTAATGATGGCTCTTTTCGAGACGCCAACTATATTTTATGGTTATAGCCGGATCCGTGCTTCTCGTGCTTTAAGTAAATGGGGGTGGAGTTAAGAGCTGCTGTAAAGATGCCGTACGACACAAGCCGCGATAGCTTTGGCCCCACAAAACGTTGATCGTGTTTAACTCGTGTTTTGATTCTGGTATTATTCGCTAGTATGGACACTCAATATATCGCGTCTTACAGTCTTTCACAATACTAATACATTATTGCAGTAGTTTTCATCTTAAGAGTCCTTAGAGTTAAAATAAAACTAATATTATTTCCAATTACCATTTAGATTGCATACTTATTACATTATATTGCCACACGTGACTTACAAAACATTCACTGATAAACCTACGAGAAACTCGTATATTTTCATCCCAGCGTCTGCCGTAGTCCAATGCGGGGAGGGATAGGCAATTCGCACGCACCACCCATATTGCGTCGTGCAGCTATACGGCGCGGCGCTTACATGATGTTTGTTTTATTGCGATACACGTTTTATTTTTATCTTTTACATTCAAGTAGTTATTATTTTATAACTCGAATAACATACTTAAACTGAATATATAACTTAAATATTTGTTTATTGTTAGACCTACTAAACTGAAGTCGTATCAACTGACAATAATTCCAAAACAATACAAATCGCACATATAATAGCATGGATATTTTCACAAGCCACTTGCAAATGTTTACTAGCAGTGTGAACAAAGACGCGACGTTATTTTATTCAAATTAACCCACCTCTGCTGCGATCCCCAAGACTTGGACCTGATGCTTGTAGGTGAGCGCGAAAGTCGCGGCAGGAAGTGGGCTACCTAGGTCGAGCAGCGATCTGCGGACTGTAAAAAGCAGCCCGTTACCTCCACGGCGACTTCTACAGCGTCATCCGAGGTATTGGGGTCGAGGACGAGCAGGCTGTGACCTGGAGAGGAGTTGTGAGGCTTCCAGATCTGTAGAATATATATATAAGTTCAAAGTGAAATCTGGGGGATATAATTTTTATCGGACAGTAATATCTGAGTCATCTGCGACATTTATTATGTTATTCAAACACATGTTGACGCGCTCTGTGACGACTCTAAGTGTGAATAAACTGTAATTTAAATTAAATGTATTTGTCTAAGTAGTCTCCACTTAATGGATTGACATTTTTGCACATTTTTTGGCCCAGGCGATAAAACCTGTTATACTAATGACAGTTAGACACGTTAATGATTAAAAGTGTGGTTTTGTTTATGCCATTTGGCACTATTTTACATTTTGATAGTCAACGGCCCAACCCCTACTTCTAAGAAAACACTAGTCGTTATGCGGAAAATAAACAAACCCCACGAAGTTTAAACTCGGTTATTTCCAGATTGTTACTTCCTAACTACATTTAGGAACTAAAATGCAACATTTTCAACTTTAAAGTTGACTCCTCCAAGCAAGAAATTGCTCAAGTATTTTCATTCAGTATCTGTTGCTTCCTCCCACCCGACTCTCTACAACTCTGGGCCACCTTCAGACCTGTTCATCGCCGGTGAGTCGTGGGCCGAGTCGTTGCACTCTGACGTCACGTGACCCGGCTCACATCGGAAGCAGTGACGCGGGTTGCGTCATAGTCTCTGGAAGGCGTCACACCTCTCCCCTCACCCGCCCACCATGACCGGGCTGCCAGAACCACGGCGTAGTAGGCCACTGACCCGTGGTTTCGGAAACCACCCGGAGTTCTTGGATGGTAGTAGTTGAGTGATTTGACCTCATTTTTAAATGAATCGACAGTTGTGACAGGATTACTTCGTAGAAAGGTTTACCGTTTGGGCGTTTATATTAGAATGAAATAATTCTACTTTTATCTAAAGAAGAATATTTGTTCTACATTTACTTAGATAATATAATATTGGAATAACTTCGACGATACATACAATTTCTAGTTTAAATGCAGTTTTTAAGCTCTCGGAATTAATGAATCGTGCCACATCAATTTAAAGGATATTCAAAAACCTGATTATATATACTTCAACTGACTCCAGTTATGTCAAACGGGCAATGGACCGTGTAAGTTTATTCCACCGGATAACCTACTTGGGCCTACTTAGTATTGAATGCAATATACGGTCGCCCCGTGTAGTTCGAGTAGTTGTCTGTGTAGATGATAGATAGCGCTGCGGCGCGGCGACGTAGTTGAACCTCTTCCCAGAAGAGCGCGCCGTTGCACCGTTCGGTAACGGGACTGTTGCAACTGCATTCTAGCCATATGGCTTCGTCTTCGTCTTCTCTTGGCAGATACTCTGTGTTGTAGTTATTTTTCGTACATAACAATGGGTTTTTTAATGTCTAAATTTGTCGTACGAATTGGGCAAAGGCCGTTGTATTTGCGAATTATTTGCCTCCGTGAGGCTGTAATACCACACCACATTGAATTGCAATAGTTGTTTTCTAATTTTTATGTTTTTCGGCTTTAATTAAAAATTACTGAAAAGCACAGTATTTTAACTCATTTGGTTACTTATTAACATGCAAATTTTGTCGTTATTTTAGTTACAATTTTTATATCGCAGTGAGCTGTATTACGTATATGCGACTACAAATATAAAAACTGTATAACATCTTCGGGTTCATACATTGTCCGTGCAATGTGTAAAGCAAAACGTACAAATACAGTACAAATAAATAGCAATGACATGTTTTATTACGATTTTTTAATAAAAATATAATACATTTAGTGAAAAGCCAAAATCTTCGCTCGATAGAAACATCGCTTCCCGCCTAACTATGTAATTTGTAACAAAATAAACAACTAAAACCAAACGGAAGTAAATAAATTGCCCAGTTAAGCGTCAGTTCCATTCTGAGCGCCTTCGTCGGCAGTTCGGCCAGCCGCCACACAGCGCTGCCGAGCGGTCACTAGCCCGGTCAACGCCTCATGTAAATTCCCACTGGACCCAAATTGGCGCGCTAACAACCAGAATGTGTGTCGTTGGGGCACGTGAGAGTTACATAGGTACGGTACGTTTCCCGGCTGTGACGTAGTGAGGCCTTTAATGGCGAAGGTGCGCTAGATATAATAGTATTGTTACACTTATTATATTTTATGTTTGTTCTTATATGTGTTGAGTAAATTCAATGCCCGGGAGTATTGTCAGGATCGAAGGTGAATGTCAGATTGTAATTTATTTTGGAGAGAGAGTTTCCGTCGAGTGGACAGAGTGTTCCGTAGAAAAATTACAATATATTTGGCAAACATTTATATATTTTAATATATTCAATAATTACAGCTAGGCCCTAATAATTACTAACATCGGCAAATGGCTGCTTGTGGGCCAAAATAAAAAACTCATAGATCCTAAATCTGAAAATATTCGTGTAGTTTCCGATTTTGATTGGCTTTTACTTCCACTCAACTGTTCAACTTCTGTTTTGGAAACACATTCGTCCAACTAACCCTTTTAATAATCTACAACGCCTTTCAACTTCGTCTCGTAAAAATATTTTGAAAATCCAGTGTAAATCCTGATTTATCAAATTAACAAGGGCCGAATATCGACACGTGCGTCACTCCTTTACCACGAGGCGCGGCTAAAGCAGCTTTTCCACTATTAATTGCTCAGTATGGAGACAAGGCCGCGGCGGCCGGGAAGGGGGTCGTTGCCCCCAGTATGACGTCACACTGTCATTGCCCCGCTTTGGGGCCACTCGCTCAACGAGGTCGCCATATTGGCCGTTGCCGATTACATCGTTATGTTATCGGGTTTATTCTCGGCCACGATTTTTGTTTTGCAGTTTTTTACGCGATAATAAATGTGATGTGGCACATTGTCTCTTATTTAGGATATCACGACGATAGCGAATCGAGATTACGCTATCGGTGTGATGGTTTAGTTAGTTTTTACACTGGGAGCTCGTGTTATAATTGGTAACGAGGGCGTGGCTATTGTCGAGCATTGCCTCCCTAGTGTAGGTCGTCAAATAATTTTGATTTTATCAATCTATTTTAATTACAAGTATTGTTTTATTTTGATTAAGACTATTGATTGATTTTGATTACGAATATGACTTCATTATGATTACGAGTATTGCTTTGATTTTGACATAACTTTTTCAAAAACGACCAGTTCGCGGATAATGGTAAACAATGCCTCTTTAGATCGTCCACTGAAATTGCTCTTTTAGTTGCTAGTTTAGTCGAAAAACTCAAGGAATATATAAAGCTAAAGGACAATATAAAAATAATATAATATTTTGTTTATTATTAACGTGATGTATATAAAATATATCACGTTAATCTAAAATCTTTCAATTTAATGGTTTCAACCCTAGAAAAAGCTATACCGTAAAAAACCATAGTGCCTTAAATGGTTCCGGTATGTTTCTGATGATAATATGCTAGATGATCTGTTTGAAACCAAACACTCGCTCAGGTCAGGTTATCAGTCGCGTTAGTCATCTCCTCTCACCGGGATCTAAGCACCAATCCGGGCCAAGTTGTTCACCTCACTTCCCTCGAGTCATTGGCCCCAGATATCCCCGTGTTCTGTGACTCAACGTGGATGACGCCCGCGCCCCTCGACGAGGAAGTACAGACCGCTCGCAGTGTGGCGACTGCTTCTCCGAACTATCGGGGGTGCTGCTGAACCTCTCTCCCACAAATTCCGGTATTTATGGACAGAAACCTCCCTTTCTTGTTCTAGACCACAATGGTTTTCGACAAAAACGAACGGTCGACCTCCTTAGCGGGTGTTGTGTTAGTTTCGGTCCTGCCGCACTCATGGATATACGTTCTGCGACAGGTATGTTGTCATTTAGGTTAGGATTTACAAATTTTGCTTCTAATCGAGTTCATATCGTTGTATCTTAAAGGTCAATCGCGTTGCAAAACGTTTGGTCTTATTATTCTTCGTTGAACAATAATTTGGCGGCAATTGTTTATAAAGATGTAGAAACCTCGGTTTTCGGTTGCTTATTACAGGAGTTGTCGATTTAAACTGAACTTTTGCGCCTTTTGTTGCCTTCGAGAGCTTATATAATTAAACATTTAGACCTATTACATTTTACAGTAAACAAAAATAACAACAGTACTCAATTACATTGTGAAAATTTGCTCACGTACTCCGAAAACCCTGTATGTACTTGGCACAATGCGTTATCAAATATTGTATTTACTCCAACTTTACAACGTGGAGACGTGCAAATGAAGTAATTTTAAGCATTTGCATGGCTTATTAAGAATTCGATTTGTAAAACAGTCCAGCGGTTTAAGTTTTATGGAACTGCCGAAATGCTCGTTTTCCGCGTAAGCACTTTCCCGCCAAGGATCGGCGCGGCGGTGGTAATGGCGGCAATGCGGTAGGTCAGGACAGCGCGGGGTCACTGACCTCTTCAGGTCGACGAACCTCATAACTGTTCTCTTTGTTACCTTATTACCGATAGCAAACATGTTCTTAATTATTGCTTTAATTCGTTTCTTTGTCGGCGGGGCGCACTCGTTATCTATTGTGGCGCCATCTATTGTCGCCCGTGCAATTAATACGCGGCCGAGTAACATCACGTTCGCATTCTTCGCGGTCCCCTTTGGCGAACTTTGGAGTATAGTTCGGGAGTGTTCATTGGGTTCGTGGCTCGTACAAACATCCTTTAGTATTCAAAAAAGGATGGGGTTAGTTTTCGCTTGTCTAGCAACTAATAAGTAAAATATTATTAAAATTATAAAACATTGACATAAGTATCAATTCCTAACTCAATGACTAAAATGTGTATATTTTTATGTTTTCAAAATCTAACTTCTATTCTTCTGAAATGTACGTGTAGTTGTAAATATGATTGTATCCATTATAGCGCGGAATCAAATGTCCAGTAGTTAGTGCCTCCGCTGTTCGTGGCTGTTCTCAGTTGGATGTCCCAGTTTTGAGGGGTGAACACCCCCATGTCCCCGTTTAAAGGGATCAATAACGTGTCACCCCTCCCTACCCACTCGCCTCTTGGCCTAAATTCCTTCACCCCCACCCCAACTCATCACTTGTCCCCGTCCATCCCTTTCGGGTTTGATCAGAGGAATTTTGGCGGTTCTTTTAAACTAGGGAAACAGATAGAATGTAGAATATTCTTATTCGTTTGTTTATTATTCTGCATTTACTGTTTTAACTAACTATATACAAGTGCAGTATAAAACACTCTTCAGCTCTGTTCTTTTATGAATAAGTATTTATTGTTG
The DNA here is from genome assembly GCA_963675035.1 of Allygus modestus. NCBI lineage: Eukaryota > Metazoa > Arthropoda > Insecta > Hemiptera > Cicadellidae > Allygus > Allygus modestus. The sequence continues at coordinate 302,885,212 of OY776111.1, forward strand.
TGTTAGAACAATTTACCAGTTATGTTTATTTTGAATATTGTTATAATATTTGTACAGTACTATAAGAACTATACTTAAATTAATTTCGCCATAAGGAGTGTTTCTAATGATGTCATGTACAATAGTAATACTGGGCTTGGAAGACCTTATGTATATATGTAAAATAATAACAGTAGACTATATACCCAACCCATTCGCATTTGATTCGCACACAACCCATACATTCCGTTTCATTTTATTCAGTTCTTGAGAATTACGATAATTTAAGTGTCTGTGTCGGTCAATAAATTTACAATATAAAATTGTACCGTGTGGTATTTTTTATACGAAAACCAAATTCCTTTCTTTAACAGGGCTCTAAGGGTTTGCGACAGATTACGAATTATTAATAATTAGTCGTCCTACAACCGATCCGTGAAATTCACATTCAGTAAATCCCACCGCGTCACAGGTTCGACAACCTGTGAAGCAACCTTCTTCGAACAACTTTCCTTTCGCGTTGCCGAAATCCTCTGAACGTACGGCATGTAACGGAGTAAATAAAGAAATTGGGGTGACGCCGTCGCTCTGGCGGGGGGGGGGGTACTCTCACTTTCGCGAGGTCTTCAACCTCCCAGTAGGTCAGTCTCGCGCGGCGGCTGTGTCGCTCCCGCCTGGTAGTTCAGTCGTTCATCGCCCGTCCTGCTGAGCGCGTTGTCCTAGTGCGATGGGTTGTGTGTGTAATGAGAATATGCCGCCGTATACTGAATGTGAATGTGCTTCTCAGGGATTCTTCCGGCGCAGTATCCAGCAGAAGATCCAGTACCGACCGTGCACCAAGAACCAGCAGTGTTCCATTCTACGGATCAACCGCAACCGCTGCCAGTACTGCAGGCTCAAGAAGTGTATCGCCGTCGGCATGAGTAGAGATGGTGAGTTGGAACATTTAAAATGCTTTTTGACATCGTAATGATAATTTAATGATTTAGATTACGTTGGAATTGTTAATTGTAGCTTCTTCAGGGAAATACAATTTTAAATTTAATTTTTACCAAAATTCACAATAATTAAACAAAACAAAGTAAAATTGCAATAAGCAATGAGCAATGTTTATTAGTCGTCAATCATTATAAAACACTGGACATCGTCATAAATAATTTCAAGTCATAAAACACCACATAGCAAAGTTCATGCATTAGCAAATTCATAAAACATAATCAAGCCAAACATAATCAAGACACCGATAACAAATACTTTATATCTCGGACTGGTGATTATTTTGATCATACCCTTTAAATCATTTCTGTATTTAAAAAAGTACCTCTTTTAAAGCAAAAAGTCGTACAAAACAATGTTCCGAATACTATTTACAAGCCTTGCTATTTTATTAATAACAAATTGTCACAACCTGAATTTTTAACTACTGTTGAATTCCAATAACAAAACGTTTTACTTGTGAACTTTTAGTACATATTTAAGAATAAATTACGTTTTGGAATTCAAAATAAAATTGTCTACATTTTTAACTGTCTCAAAATATTTGAGGGAAATACGTTAATAAATGTATTTCAAAATGAAATTGTTGTAACCAAACCGTTAGTGATCCAGTGTTATAAAAATAGTAATTTATTTTATTCCAACGCTTTATGTTTGTTTATTTTTCTTTTATCAAAATTGTATACATCACAGAATTATCACATCGGTTATACTAAATGCAGCTTAAGTTTACAACATATAGTATTTAATAATAATAATAATAATAACAATTTGTATTGTCATTATATTATTATTTAAACTCTCCTTTTGATTAATTCCCAAAATATTGAATCCAAATTAAACGCAATAATGGAAGTAGGTTAGGTATTGTATTGATCTGGCGGGTGCGTTGACACGGCGACACTAGCGCTCGGGTGAACGCCCGCTTAAGCAACAGGCCCAGTTTTGGGGTCAACAGCGCGCGGCGCGCAGCGGCAAACTACCGTACTAGGTCGAGCTGTTACGTAACGCAGAACGTTCACCTTTGCTAATATGGCACGCGTGCGGTGTTGGCGTTTTGTTCGGATATTTGCAATTGAATTAACACTTTCTCTTTGCCTTTTGTTTGGGAATGAAATAGCTTTATTTGTTTTGAATGCAATTTATAAATGATTTGTCAATGTAAGTTTTAAAATTCTTACATTTACCATTCAGACTTGGTTTACATTTTGGTATTTACGTGTTTCTTGCACTGTTTGTATTCAGTTTAAACGACAGAGTTAGTAAAACCATTGAGTGAAGCAAGAATACATTTGATCGGAAATAATCTTAGATAATAATAACAAACAAATCTGGGCATACAACGTTGTTTTGTAATTGTCCTTAATTGACGAGTTTTGAAAAAGTCGCTTCGATTCAGTTGTTAAATATCAAAGCTGGAAACAGTAACATCTTACATGTAATACGTACGATGGGGTTACTATAAAAACAACATTGATTTGTTAGTTGCCTCTTCTTTTTTTACTTTTGTTTTACAAAAAGTTGTTATACCACACTGAAGTGTATAATTGTATAGAAAGAATTATACTATACATTAGTGTAAACTTATTTGTTGTAGGTATGCTCGTTAATAAAATATATATATATAGCGTAGATAAATAGTTACAAACACACTATAATTTGCCTTTTTGAATTTAAAAATAAGGCTTTGAACGACTCCCCCTTCACACTTTCTAATAATAGTGTAAGCACCTGGTGCAACTCAAAACGGTTTTACAAGGTAATCGACCAAATATATCCTCATAGTTCGTATCTTTCCCATAATGCACTCGCCCTAGTTTAACATAACCCTCACAACAACCCGATCGGGACCACGACGTGAGTGTACCTTATCTAGGCCACGATTGCGTCGCTCAAGTAGCTTAGCGTGGTTGCGTTGTCGCACAGTTCAATGACCTCGCAAGCGAAAGTGCCTTGCGTAACCCTTCCTGATTCTCCGTGAAAGCACCTTTCTCCACCCCACCCCCCCACTCCCCTCCTTCAGTTGCTTAACCGATTTCGCATCAGATTCGGTTTCTATTCAGCATACTCGGGTCTCACTCGTTCCGTGTTTTTGTTCTGACTTTCTTCGCTCGTGGTTCGATGTATAAGTGACACGTTATGGCTCCCCGTGGTGTATATTGTGAGTATTATGAGATTTTTGTAGATTATAGTTGGCTTAATTTCATAAATTATAAGTTGCAGTATCACATGCTCTGTCGTTTACATTTTTAAATCATGTTTATACTGTAATATTCTTATAAAACGTTAATTTGTTGTTACATTTGTATTTATTCTTAATTTGTTTAGTTGTTAATGTTTTGGATCTAAATAATTTCCTAAACCATAGTGTTCAACTGACATCAACGTAAATATAATATCAATATTTTTCTCAAATTTATGCATTTGAAAATGTTGATATACACACACATAAATGTGTAAACGGTACTAATTTAACATACAGTTTCTCGTGGCTTAATTCAATATTTTTTTAATCAAGACTAATTCATAAATCTCCAAAATCTGCGGAGAAATGGGCACTTAGTGCTTTTGAACGGTTGAAAGTTATGAATCAAGCTTCTCCATTGAGTACCGCGTAGTGGCAGTTGGGAGCAGCGCTGCGTCGTGCTGCGACCTGGCGGAGAAGCCGGCAACTACCACAACTGCCGCGCCAACGCTGCACTGTCGTCGTCGTCGTCGTGGGTCGTGTCGCTTTCGGAGTTTTCGTTACTTCTAAAATCCGTTATACAATATAGTAATATCGATTTATCATTATATACTTTCCTTTGTATCAAGATTTTAATTCACTTTCAAAACATTTGTATAATCCACTAGAAAAAGTATTTGACATAAGTTTGCCGCGTCGAGGTAGGTTGGTGTTACGGTCGCCAGCCGACCGCGGCGCTAGGGCGGCATGGTCTTGAACACGTAGACTTACGAGTATTTCTGCTCATGACCTTTGCCGCCCGACCTTCAATTTATTTCCGCGGAGTTTAATAATCGTTCCCCGCATGCGCCGGAAACAACGCCAAATTTCCCCCTCTCGTAATCTTGCACGTGCATTGGTTTTTAATTATTTAATAACACCGAATCTTATCCGTGAAATGTTTATACATACTAAAGTATTCCATCTAACAGTTTCGTGTATCGCCTATCACATTCTGTACAACTTTTTTAAACAGTTTTTGAGTCTTACATTGTATATTTTATGTTTACAATACGTTTTTACGAAATTAAGTAAAATATGAAAGCGTTTACACTCATAACGTTAAAAAACCTATTAGATTATGCTACTATATTTATATATATTTGAAACATTAGGAATATGCTGATTGAAGCTATTAGCCGAAATTAAATATTCATCATCTGTCGCATGAGTTTTAACGTAAAAACTATTGGTTTCTTGTTTAAAATTATTCACAAAGGGTTTCAGAATTGTTTTACATTAAAAACTTAATTTCTAAGTATAACAATTACTTTTGACATAACGAGTATGGTTCAATAAATTAGTACATAGCTGTAAAGAGTATCATTCATAACATTTTTGTTAACTTTAATTGAAATTTATAAAAATGCATTCATATTCTATTTATAATACAAATGTAACAGATCGCGTTGTGTAATGCGAATTACTTAATATATGTTGCGTTTTTAAATTGGATACAAAATCTCATCTTCTCAGTGAAAATTAAGTGTTTAATTTTACCACACGAAAAACAAAGACTGAATTAAGCCGCTTTATTTATTAAATAGTAATATTAAACAGTAGCAAAATACTTTTAGCAACTCATTAATAGCACTTTTAGCAAATAACTATCCTGAATTAACAGGATATTTTGTCTCCATAAATTAGTACAAAATATAAAAGTACAAATTTCATCCCGTACAATATCATAGGTCGCAATACAACCAACACAATCATCAACACAGCAAGTAGAACGACCAAAACCAAATGAAATACGGCGCGGCGGCGGCGGTAATCCATAGCGTCCTGACATCTCCCCCCTTCAGTGCGCTCCCCTCCCTCTCCCCCTGATGTAGGTCGGGGGCAAGTTCAAGGTCACGACAGCCGCGACGTAGGTGGGGGAAGCGAGGGGGACGATGCCGCCAGTTGCTTTTGGACCGCGCGCGGGAATACTTTATTGTAGCCCAGTGCGCGTCTCATGCTTGCCATGAGGTGGACGTTTTGAGTTCTAGTGATCGTTTTCGAGTGGAGTGTTACCTTACCTGTTTTACCACGTACCTCAGTGCTGTGCCAAATTTAGTGATGGGAGAAGAGTTACCGATCCTCAAAGGGATTCTCAACGGGGTCGTCAACTACCATAATGCCCGTAGGTGTTCGATTTTTCTGTTGTTTAGTGTCAGAAATATTTTTTGAACTCAAAAGGAGTGAAAGCTTAACAGTTATTAATGGCGTAAGCTTAGGTTACAAAAGATACCGATTAAAAATAATTTAATTACCGTACATTAAACTAATTCTAGGCCTAATTTGATTAATAGCCTAGTGTTGAAAATGTAATACAAATCTGTTTACAATTTTAAGAAGAAAAATTAATACTTTATTTGAAGTTGAAAACAAATGAATTAGGTACTTGTTGTGTATGATAAATTGTATTTGTTGCAAAGCAGAATGTATTCACGTTCTCTTAAAATATTAGTCCTAAACGATTATTATCGGAGGAGGCTTGGTTAATTTAAGAGTCTAGAGTAGACGATTTTATTCAAAATTGGAGAAATCTGAGGGCGTCACACAATTGATGTGTAAAATAAACATCGGAATCTAAAAGTAATTACGGCTATGTTTCTAAAGTTCAAATTTATTCTATTGTGTAGAAGGGAAGTGCTCGAAAGATATTTCTGTAAGCTCACTAAGCCGCCCCCGTCAATATAAAAGTTTACATGTAGGCCTAACTATTATTCAAAAGGTTTTAATGTTACTATAAGACAGGATCTAAATGTGACACGGCTCTCCTAAATAATATAGATTAAATAATTTACGTAAAACATAAATTAGAACATTCTTTAAATACTTCTCTTGTAGACCTGTTGATATAATAATCAACAATTAATTTCTAAGATATATTTTACAGTTGCTGAAACAACAAATTTACGTTTAATATGGCTGATTAAACTCGAAACATACCATTCTAACATTTGAAAGCTCAAAATGGCTTATTTTTTCTTAAATTATTAGAAATGATAATTAGTTTTATTTGACCATCACATTACTGTTATGGCCACTTGTAATAAAGCGCAGTTATAACTAATTAAAACGGTATTTTTACTAATTATGACTAAATACGAGGGCCAGGACGATCCATTTGTTTGTGAGGAGCGGGAGAAATTTGCCGATCGTTTACACGTTTGTTTTTGCCCGCTTTACTTTCGCTGCTCTCTCCTCCCCCACTTTCTATCCGAGTGCGACTTTCTTGTAAATCGTGAAAGTGAAAACTCGGCCGGTTTCTCTCAGGGCGCCGCACGGCCCTCGATGATCTCGAATTTGACCCCGCAGAGAGCGTTTTTGGGTTGGAGGCCCTTCAGTTCGCACACGTAGCGGCGGCATTGGAGGGCTTCCGCATCCCATGTTAGTAGGTCATGGCCGAGACGTCTGGCCCTCATTGGATTATAATGTTTGTGTGACAAGGGCGAAAGTTTTGCCGGTTTCATCTTTATAGATAAGCTGTGTGATCGGATATAGGGCCCCGCAGTGTTGAAATGGCTGCGCTGAACAGTGTAGCTGGCTGAACTGACGAAATCTCACCAATTCTGACTGCATATCAGAGTTTATTTTAGTTTAAGCTAAACGCTAATTGTCTTGTTGAACTTTTTATTCTTTTTAATAACTTTTTATGTTTAGTAATTTCTAGGATTTAAAATTTATTAGGTTTTATTTTATTAAATCAAATTCAAAATTTCGTAACTTAACGAACCCTTTTTTAAAGCGTATACAACCCGATTCACTTTATTTTAGATTTACGTACGAATAGGATGTCGTTTGTACACGTGCAGTACGCCTTAAGAAAATGGATCAACTAACGAATTGATGGTGGGTTTACAAATAAATGGTTTGTTTTTCTACAATATCGTACCTCCGTTGAACTCATCTAGGACAAAAGGACCGTCTAGTTTTTAAATAATTTAACTTAATTTACAGGTAGGCTTTCAATCCTGAACCGATAATTGCATCGAGTGACGATTAGGTGAAAATTTTAACGCAGACCTCTCGCACCCTCATTGAAAACACAACATGGATCGGATGCCCCTTTGTTCACCCAGGGCGGCACCCCGGAAGTCCAGTTCGGTTATTGTGCAACGAGTTTCGGGTAGGCGACGCAACACGCGTGCGCGGGGGCCAGATGTGCTCGTAGTTCGTAGCGCAGCTGCGTCCCGCGTCCCCCTAGCACTAGCCCTAGCACCTGGCACCCAGACAGATCGACGAACGTTGAACCCAAGGCCGCGTCCCGACCTTGGCCACCACAAAACAACCTAATTTGCTGTTTTCAAGACGAGGGAAGCCCGCCAATCACAGGCGATTAGACGAAAACTGTACATCTTAGAATTTGTGTTTGTGTTTTGTGATCGACGGATCCGTGAGTGTCAAGGGCGGCGATGGAAAACAAGTCGTAAAACGAAGGTCGATAACAAACTGGTGAAATGTTCCCATGGCTTAAGTATGTTTGGATGCCGGTATTATAATATGAGCTTCTGTTTGCCCAAATTATACGTGTTACATGCGAAATGGATAACATTAGCCTGAAACGCTGCAATCCCAGTTTGATAGCAAACTCAATTCCATAATATACTATGCCATTGTTACATTAAGAAATATGCAAACAAATCATTACGTCAAAGTAACAAGGAAATACAGTCGGATTGTACAGAGATGCTGCTTGTGATATTCACTTTTCCCATTAATTCTTCACAATTGCTTTTCGTCAGATCCATACTTAGTAGACCTACTATTTTTAAGTTACTTTATTTTCTCCATTTGTATCCTGCACTGCGATATTCTATAACCAACCATTCCAGAAGCTCCAGAGGTTCCAGCAGTCGCGCCTTTAGTTATTTTGTTAGTGTTACACGACTTAACGGAGTACTCTTGACCTGTTGCAGCTGTAAGATTCGGGAGGGTCCCGAAGCGCGAGAAGGCGCGTATCCTGGCCGCGATGCAGCAGAGCACCAACTCGCGGTCGCAGGAGAAGGCGGTCGCCGCCGAGTTGGAGGATGACCAGAGGCTCGTGTCCACCGTCATCCGCGCCCACCTGGACACCTGCGACTTCACTAGAGACAAGGTGGAGCCCATGCTGATCCGCGCCAGGGACTACCCCAACTACACCGCCTGCCCGCCGACACTGGTGAGTGTCTGTTTAGACTAGTCAGAACTAAGATCACAACTAAAGTATGGAGAAGTTCAGGAGTGCGTTACAATGGTGTGTTCTTTATCATTGCAGCAAGTAATACCGGTTTGAAGGAAGTTTATGTAAAAGAAATGATAGTTGTGTTTATGACCAGGACTTCAAGGAGATCAATTAACTTACTTGACAGAACTCGTGCCTCACGTAGCGCCGAGCCTCTAGACTGTAGAAGGCCGAGAATAACGTTGCCCAAGTGACCCGGAAAAGCCTTGTCCGATAACCTTTACATCCAGTTACATTCCCGACCTTGGTCTTCCTCGCTGCTCTACCTGCGCCTACCTTTGTTTCGAAAGCGACCTTCGGGGTGCCCTTGAGGTTATATAAATACTTATGGTGATCGGTAGTACCGTTGCAAGGAAAGCGTGGAAGGGGAAGGCGGTATTACAATTACTTAAGACATTGAGAGAGCCGAGTGTTTGTATAAGCAATACTTTTAGTCGATTTTTTCTTTTTAGTTATGAAGATGAGATATAAGATCGATAGGAATATTTATGTTAAAAACGTGAATATGTTTCACCGTTTTTTTTGTAGATAATTATATGATACAATTGATATGCCACTGTTGAAGTTAATTTAAAAATGCTTAGGAATTTTAATGTTAGAAGGTTCGTAACATAACTACGCAACAACAAAGCCTCGAATTCTCAGCATCTTGTGTTAAAACTAATTTAAAATACTGATATAAATGGTTTTATTCAACAAGATTGCTATGCTTAAATTCTATAAAAATGAATGCCCATAAATTGTTTGATTCAACAAGATTGCTGTGCTTAAAATTCTATAAAAATGAATGCCCAGAATTTGTGGTACTGCATAAACAAGAGTGACTCTAATTAATGCGAGAGGTGTGACAGGAAGGGGGAACAAAAGCGGAAGGAAATAACATTGGGCGGGAAGATGGCCACCGGTCGGACTTGATAGTTGGGTTTACGGGTGGACAAAGCGACAAGCAGACTCGCTAGCCTTGCCCGGGGGCACAGGAAACTACCAAGGTCACTGGAAACCGATCCGTATTGTGACGCGGCAGCTCGCGTTTCAAGGCCGCATCACTGCCAAGGTTCTACACCTATCTCGTCCGGATAGCTTAATCTCATCTCGCCAGGAACTCGTAACATGACTCATGAATGGTGTGGGTCGTTGCTCAGATAGATACTTGACCAAGCGTTTAGCAAAGTTTCGGAATCAATCTTTAGCCTTTGGTTTGGGAGCAGTTTAGATTGTTTTACCTATTAAATTATTGTTTTGGCCTTTCGATCTGCGACGCTATTGATTAACTTAAGCGAATAATTCTGCAAATGTCTTATCATATTTCCGGAATTAAATAGTTAGCTGATAAAATGAAAGTAATTTGTTTAATTGTGGTTGCGCTAAGAAGGCAGTGGCAGAACGAACGCGTGTTTACATCAAGGTTGGCGCGGTCAAGGGTAGTGAACTATAAATACCGAGCCGCATCGATCGAGCCTTGGGCGGTAAAGGTCAGGCAGAATGCCACGTCTTACGTCTAGACCGATTCATTCCAAGCCAACTGTCGCTCCGATTGTTTCTGATTTTACACGTCCAAGAAATGTGTAATTATCGCTTGTCTCATAGGTTTAGTCAACCATGCTTGCATTTAACACATCATCTGTTGGCCTTGGCGACATTGTTCATAACTATGTGTTTGTTTACAGGCGTGCCCGCTAAACCCCAGCCCCCAGCCCTTAACTGGGCAACAAGAACTCCTCCAGGACTTCTCAAAGAGGTTCTCCCCCGCCATCAGAGGTGTTGTCGAATTCGCCAAGCGGATTCCCGGCTTCGCCCTTCTAGCACAAGATGACCAAGTCACCCTCCTCAAAGCCGGTGTATTCGAGGTTCTACTCGTCCGCCTGGCCTGCATGTTTGATGCACAGGTAAAGACTAATCTTTTTCCTCATCTTTTATGAATTTTTGAATGGTTTATTATATCAGAACCCTGAAAAAGACGTGAAGCTTTGATTAATCAGTGATTTCAAAATGTCCTCAATAATTTATCAAAACAACATAAACCCACCATCTCTAACAATAAATTGTTAATGTTAATAAATTGAATTGTTAATGTTGAATGAAAACAACAAATACATTATTAAATACATTTTTAAATCAGTTTAAAAATATTTTAATTTAACTAACTAAGCACAGTTATTAATCAACAGGTTTTAATTCCTAGTTTGGTTTTTATGGCTTGCAAAATTAAAATTTGGTATTCAAAACTTGTATTTTTTTGTTATAATTTGAATGAAAAGTAATGTTTTGTGTTTTGTTGTGATTGCAGAATAATAGTATGATCTGCCTAAACGGACAAGTGCTGAAACGAGAGTCAATCCACAACAGTTCTAATGCCAGATTCTTGATGGACTCCATGTTTGATTTCGCTGAGAGATTAAACTCACTAAAGCTCTCTGATGCCGAGATTGGACTCTTCTGTTCCATCGTAGTGATCGCCGCAGACCGCCCAGGACTACGGAACACCGAGCTAATCGAGAGGATGCACAACAAGCTGAAATCTGCTCTGCAGATGATTATCTGCCAGAATCATCCCAACCAACCTGGGCTGATACACGAATTGATGAAGAAGATACCTGACCTAAGGACGCTGAACACGTTGCACTCTGAGAAACTTCTTGCGTTCAAGATGACCGAGCAACAACTGTTGCAGCAGCAGCAACAACAGCAGCAGATGTGGGGAAGCATGATGAACGAGGACGAATGCAACAGTAAGAGTCCTGGTGGTGCATCCACATGGTCATCATCATCTGACGTCACCATGGAAGAAGTCAAGAGCCCTCTTGGTTCAGTATCTAGCACAGAATCTATGTGCTCAGGAGAAGTCGCTTCTCTAAACGAATACCACCACCAAAGTCACCATGCCAGCAGTGCTCCTTTACTAGCAGCAACTCTTGCTGGAGGAATCTGCCCACATAGGCACAGGGCGAATTCGGGTTCGGCTTCTGGAGACGATGCGAAGACAATCCACCGACCATTCAGGAAGTTAGACTCCCCAAGTGACTCCGGCATCGAGAGTGGAACAGAAAAGATTGACAAACCCATCGGAAGTGCACCGACATCAGTGTGCTCGAGTCCGAGGTCTTCTCTTGAGGACAAAGAGGACCATCACCACCAATCCCACCATAACCACCATATTGCTGAAGACATGCCTGTATTGAAGAGGGTACTTCAGGCGCCACCTCTTTGTGACACCAACTCGCTAATGGACGAAGCCTACAAGCCCCACAAGAAGTTCAGAGCGTTGAGGAATAAAGACAGTGCTGAGGCGGAACCGATGGTCCATCACTCCCCCCAGCTCCACCACCACCTCACCTCCTCGCTATCGAGTACCCACTCAACACTGGCAAAGTCTCTGATGGAGGGACCCCGAATGACTCCCGAGCAGATGAAGAGGACGGACATCATCCACGACTACATCATGCGAGGCGAGACTCCCGCCACAACTGGATACCAGTACATTCCCTCCCATAGATGGAGTCAAAACCCCACACCCACTCCCGGCACCAGTGTGATAACGACGACGTCAGGACGACCCGCTACCTACATGCTTGTATCGACACCTCCCCCCCCACACATGCACTTGGATCAGCAGTCCAGGGTCTACCTACACCCCTCATCCCCCTCCCCCTCGTCTACCTCACCCTCCTCTCCGTCTATCATGGAGTTGCAAGTCGGCATCGCCAACACGCAACAACCCCTCAACCTTTCCAAAAAGACTCCTCCTCCCTCCCCCCGCCCACTCTCGGCTCCTTCCGCGCCACAGAAAGCAGTCTCTTTGGAAGCCTGAGGACGTCCCTTCGTCATCGTCTATAGTACAAAGCCGTGCCGTGGCGAAAACACAAAGTGGTACAAATCAAAGACTAGGACTTGCTCCTTGTGATCTCGTGGTGTTTGATAATGCCAGTGAAGTTGGCGCCGTAAGGACTCAGTGAGAGCGGCAGATGTGTGGTTTCAAGATTGTTCTGTAACGGACTATTTCTCTGTTTTTACATAGCATCTAAGATTCTGATGGTGCCACCTTTTAACCTTTATCGAAACCAAATAATTTATTATCCTCCCCCTATAGTAAACTCGCTGTATATGTGTTAGATGTGTGACATTTCTAAATCCGACAGATGTTGTCGAATATGTGTTGTAGATGTAAATGTTCCTACTGGCGCTTGAAGCGCGGGCTGTTTCCGGAAGGTTTTGTAAGGACCAAGTAGTGTTGGCCTGTAGAGTCTGTAGTCGGGCCAGAGTGTTTTGCCCTTTCCGGAAACACCCTGTCGCTGCCGAGGTCGGGACTTAACAGAAATTCTCAGTCGAGGTCCAAAGTTGGAAAAGAATGGCATCAAGCACCGAATCCTATGATTTTCTTTTACATGAATGTGATATAATTCTACGTAGGGCTTGCATTTTATTTTATGTGTGTAAAGTTAGTCTAATTGTAATGTATATCTATATTGACTTAGTTTTACGTTCGCGTCGAGTAACAGGTGCATCGGCCCCTCATCTTGTATATTCGAGGAAATTTGAGACTGAGGGAAGGCGGGCCATCTGAAAGCTTAGCTCCGATAGTTTCCTATTCCTTTTTGTTTATATTTATGTAAGTAGGTTGGCCAGTAAAGCTTTGCCCACCCAAAAATTGTATAAAGTGTACACAGTATATTTTAATAGTTTATTTTTAAGGATTATAAATCCCAAAACCGTATGTACAGATGGCCGAACCTTCCTATATTCTTATACCTTAATGTTGTACTAGACTGGCTTGTCCGGGACCCCTTGTCACCAGTCCTGATTGTACTTAGTACATACAGAACTGGTTACAACGGACACCCTCTATTAGCCATATTTTCTTGGCTAACACTGTCTAAATATTTTTTTTAAATAATGTGTATAGTAATGTAATGTTATTTGTGAGTCCCCGTGATTGAGATAGACCTTGTCTATGGTGTGCTTGTATGTATTTTTTGTAAAGCTTGGGAGATGTTTTGAGGTCGTCAGATTAAAATTGTCTGGTGAAATTCAAACTTTCTTATCATTCCTCAACCCTGACTACCTGTTTATTTGATTTATGTACAACCAAACAGTTTTAATTTTTTTTAACATATATTTATGGTTACCCATAAAAGTTGTTGGTATGGGTTAAAAGTGAGATGTTCAATTCAAATTCTAAAAAGTGTGGAAATTATGTGTGTTAACAAATAGCGAACACAAATTGCTAGTGAAAGTCATAACAAGTTGTTTTATCGAGAAATAAAACTATGACACAGGACTAATTCCAATTTAAATATGGGGGTTTTAAAAGAATTGCAAGAAAGATAAAAATTGCTTTAACACATAAGTATTCCTAGTTATGTTTCAGTAAAATTGCACATCGTAAAAAACTTATCATTGAACTAAAAAAAAGCGTTATTAGAAACTTTACTGTGTTAACTATTAAAATTTGTATTTACCTTTTGGAATACAAAGAAAAAAAAACTGATGAATTGATTGAATTCGCAAAAACAAAAAACTGGTTTTACATCACAAATTCACATAAATGTATCTCGATGGTAAGTGTAGCGTATAATACAAGGTTCTCTACCTTTTTGGATTGAGCGATGACGTCATGAGAATTATTCAACCGACAGCGAGCAGACGACTACATAGTGTGCCAGTGACCTTGGCCATCGGTAAACAATTCAAGGTCGGGCCATCTGACGCTGGCACGGCAAACATTGCATCATTGTGAAAAAATATTCTCACTTTTTAAACTGAATAGAAAAGAGGGGACTTGAGATTAATTATCCTTTATGGCAAAATGAAGTTAATTGGGGTACAAATAAATTTTCCATATGTCAGTTTGAAAGTGTGTTTTATATGTTCATATACAGTCAGTTTAAAATACCCCCGTCGCAGCAAACCTGCGTACTCAGCGAATTTCCAATGCATAATATATGTCTTAATACCATATAAAGCCGCATACCAAGTTTCATAACAATATATTCATATATAAGCGATATATACAATTTTAATTATTCTCCATAAGAATAGCATTGGTGATGAGTACATAAGTTTGCTGAAACAAGGAACACAAACAATTGGTTTTAATGCAAATATAAATATAATTTAACTAGGTGAAGCCACATACCAAGTTTAATCAATATTCAATCATAAGTAAGCACTATATAACATTTTAATTATTCTCCATAAGAATAACATGGGGTTTGCTGCAACAAGGAACTAAAAAAATGGGTTTTGATGCAAATATCAATATAACTCAACAAGGTGAAGCCACATACCAAGTTGTATTAATTTATGTTCATAATTAAGGGTGTCATTACATTTTACTTATTCTCCATAAGAATAACATGGGGGCTGAGTACGCAGGTTCGCTGCTACGGGGATAATCAACAAAAAATCAATTTTTTGTGCAAAAATCAATATACCAGTACTACATGACCCCACGTGCCAAGTTTCATCAATATACATTCATTAATAATGGAGATATCAAATTTTATTTATTCTCCATAAGGATAACATTGGACAACGTACTGTGTTTAGCACTTTGAATATCTCTGCAACGGTTGGATGTAGAATCACAATTTAAACACCAAAATGATTGTTTTGTGGAGCTGAGTTGATTGGTAAAAGCAAATGTGAAGTTTACATTAAAATTAACTTAGGAAAAGCCAAAAACCTTTTTCCCATAAGATTAACATAGGAGATTTTATGAGCAGGTTTTTTGGATTTTCTCCGCAACCACTTAACCTAGCTTAATAATTCAAAATACCATATTATTTGTTTTTTTAAGCTCTATAACATGGTCTAAACAAAAATTAAGTGTTTTAAAAATTTTAGGGTAAAAAATGCAAAAAACTGATTTTTGGAAAATTTAAAACCCCCATAAACCCCCCTTCCCATGGCCCGATTTTTCTGGTTTTCGAACTTAAAGTCATAAATGTCACTTTACACATTTGAGCCAAATTTCATCGAAATCGGACGTTTTTTACTCAAGTTATCGCATTCACGGACACACATATATATATATATATATATATATATATATATATATATATATATATATATATATATATATATATATATATATAGATATATATATACATATATATAAATTTGAACGAATAGTGTTTTAGTCATCTGGGGACCTAAAAAAAATTTGTCATGGTCTCGGGCTTAAATCTTACCATGAGACCTACGGTAATAGCTTCTTCACTATAGGGGAAATTCGCTAAAAAGTTGATTTTTTAAAAGAAAACAGCGCGTTTTAACATCGTACATGAGAAAGTAAGCGAGACTAGTGAGTCCAGACGGAACTACAACAAAATCGCTAGACGTGTCGCGCCCCCGCAGAAAGTAGTTCCATTAAAAAAAAAAACTGCCGACTCACGTCTCACTCGCACCACCTCACACCCTCTCCTTTTATAGCCCCTTGTGTGTGTGTCACGTTTTAAAACTCGCACCCTTATGCCAGCCCCGAATCGGGGCCTATGGTCCGTAGCCCAAATAACCAAGACCAGTACCACTACGAGTCCACTGTTATTTCACTCTTTATGGATTTAATTCTTATACACAATTATGTTAAAGGTATTTTTATGATATTAAAAATTAATTAAGCCTTCTGAACTCCCATGCATTTGGTTTGACTAAAAGATGTATGCCAATTAAAATAGCTCAGAAAACCTTTTTAATGTAAATATTTTCATAATCATTGACCAATATAGGTACGTATTGTTTTATTATTAAAAAGTTGTAGGAGTTAAGTTGTAAATAATGCAATCCTTCATAATATGATTTATTTGAAAATACAGTATTAAAAAAACATTATAAATGCTTTAAAAATATAGCAACTAAACATGATGCCAAAGTATGTTTAAACAACGTAAACATATAGCGCAGGCCTACTTCATTGCAAAATAGTATATCACAATAATAAAAATAATATATACAAAATCTGATAGTAAAGATGTTTAAAATATAACGTAAGCATACAATTACAAAACTGGAATACCACATTTAACACGCTTTATGGTAAACATGTTTAAAATATAAGAAACCTCTAAACAAATGGAAAATTGAAAAAACCTACACAAATCACATTTAAAAAGAAAAGACTGATGAAAATATGTATGTACAACTCCGGCATATAACCTGATAGCAAAATATCACATTTAAAAAGTTAATAACAAATATACAGAAAGAAATAACCATGATCACTTTGCATTCACACATTTTGTTGCATAAGATTTACAGTAATAATAAATACAGTCATGTTAAAAGTGAAATGAAAAACTGACATATACTATCCCATTTTACAACATTAATAGTAAATACCCCGACGCAGCATACCTGCATACTTAGCGAATTTCCAATGCATGAATATGTTTCTCAATAGCACATAAATCCACTTAGCAAATTACATATAAATGTATAAATAAATAAGTTGTAAATAGCATTGTATTTGTTCTCCATAAGAATGACATTAGGGCTGAGTACGCAGGCTTGATGCAAGAAGGAAGATAAGAAATATGTTTTTATGCATTTTTCAATATAACCCAACAAGGCGAAGCTACAAATATCAACTAACTACATAGGTTGCTGTGCAAATATCAATATACCACAACTAGGTGAAGATTACCACCAAGTTTCATCAATATACATTCATAAATAATTGATAATACAGTATCAAATTTGATTTATTCTCCATAAGGATAATATTGGACAACGTGCTGTGTTTAGCACTTTGAATACCTCTGCAACGGTTTGACATAGAATCACAATTTAAACACCAAAATCATTTTTTTAGAGCTGTAGTTACTGGTAACAACAAATGTTCAGTTTTCAGTAAAATTAACTGAGGTAAAACTAAAAATAGTCTTGGCCTTAAGATTAACATGGGATATTTTTGTAATACGTTTTTTGGATTTGATCCGCAACTACTTAACCTAGGCTAAAGATTCAAAATACTAGTTTATTTGTATTTATGCTCTATGAAATTGACAAAGGGAATTTACAATTTTAGAGTTAAAAATGCAAAAAAAGTTTTTGAACATTTTAAACCCCCATAAAACCCTCTTCCCAAATGTCTGATCTTTCTGGTTTTCGAACTCGGACGTTAGATAATAAGGGGGTTATAATATAATAATACATCTGTAATATAATAATACATATAAGGGTTATAATATACATCTGTATATGTGTCCGTGAACGCGATAACTTTTGGAAAAAAACGTCCGATTTTTATGAAATTTGGAAAAAATGTGTAAATAGCCATTCAAAAATTTGAGTTCGAAAACCGGAAAGATCAGACATTTGGGAAGAGGGTTTTATGGGGGTTTAAAATTTTCAAAAACTAGTTTTTTGCATTTTTAACTCTAAAATTGTAAATTCCCTTTGTCAATTTTATAGAGCATAAATACAAATAATCTAGTATTTTGAATCTTAAGCCTAGGTTAAGTATCTAGATATTATACACGGTACATCAGATATAAAACCCCACATACCCCACATACATCAGATAATGTGATCCGTCTGGTTTTCGAACTCATTAAAACAAATCCTACTTTACATACCTTTGCCAAATTTTATTAAAATCGGACCTTTTTTATGGCCGTTATCTTGTTAACGGTCACCAAAAAAGCTGACAATTTTGTTTTCCATACAAACATATGTAACAAAATGGATCAAATAGTGTTTTGTGCAGTTACATATGAGTTTAATATAATAGCACACTACTATAGAAAATCTCATAGCTCCCGTCCAAATAACTGATACTAAAATATTTACTCTGGCGAGGGAAACGTATATATCGAATAAGATACGACCTTCCCCCAGCCAAAATTTTACAACCCTTCACTCACGCTACAAAATTGAAGAATCTGGAAGCACTAGAACTCAAGAAAAACTGCAAGACTGGCTTGTGGAGCGACCTCTCTATTCATTGGACGAATACTTCATCATGTCACCAAACTAAAAACTGTAAAGCAAGAATAGATAACTGTAATTTATTTGTATTTTTTGATACCATTGCATTTCTTAATGAAATTGTAGATAAAGTGTTTTGATTGATTGATTGATTGATGCCGCGCTGCGCCCCGCCGCGCGCCGGTCGTGCGCCAGGGACGGTTAGCATTGTTGAAGAACACTACGACTTAAACCATTGATCCTTTAAACGTTGTGTACAAATGTAGAATTTTTATTTATTTTTAAGTTAACCAGCAATCTTCGTTTTGCGTAATATTATTTTATATTAAACTAAAAGAGGGAAATAGAAATTTGATTTAGAACAAGTTTAGTGTATACTAACTGATGATATAAAAACTAAGATGGGTCAAAATACTTATTAGTGAAAAATATTTTAAAAAACTATGAATGAAGATTGTGTAAAATAAGCATTCCTCCGCGAGGCTGTACTTTCTGTAAAGCCCACTAGGTTCGTCAAAATCACAGCACTTTTCGCCGTGCAATGTTTTACGCGACAGCATTTAGTGCCTAAAGAAAGTAACTTTTTGCAAAAGTAAAAGTGACATGGTATTGTTGATAAAACTACAAACTAATATTGCTTTTTCAAAAATTGATATTTGTTTTAATATAACTAGGATTTACCTACAAAGTTGGTTAACTTTGGCATCAATAGCGTCTGACAGCGTAAACATAGAAACTTAATGAAAAGCAAACCTATAGTAATACAACTCTTCATCTTAAAAATGGTATACTGAACATAATTTTATGTTGAGAACCGGGTATGCTAAATGACGTGGTGCGAAGCGGTTTTTGGGCAGATTTCGGTGGAGGTAGAGAACCCTCTTAAGGTCCAAAAACCACGTTAACTGTTATTGCGGTATCTTTTTGGAACATAAGAATTCAATTTCGCCATTGTAGCGAAGTAGCTCAATTGAAAGGATATATAAATAATTTAGTGTTGAAGAAGAAAATTCGGGGCCTCTTGGAATAATGAACACTTGTGTACTATCAAAAGGTTCATTTTGTCTCTTACTTCTTGACTGGGCTATCCCTCTAACGTAAAATAAGTTTTATTTGTCAGTATGCATGAGCAAACGATTTTTGATGACTGTCCCAGCAATATACCCATTGATATTTCATCACCGAATTAATGATGCAGGGTATCTACCGGTACTGGATTTATTATTGTATACTGCTGGAAGTACTGGAATTTATTAAAATAAGATTGATTACCGATCCGATAAACACAAAACTAAGGTTTGACTGTTAATTCTGAATTCCAATAGTGAGTTTTATTTGTTTTACTTTTAAATCTAAATAAACATCAGCAAATATTTTCTTACATACATTTTTGTGTTAATTTTTTGTTGGAGAAATATGTTAATTATATATTCAGTTTATAAAATAATTCTTAAGTGCCTTCTTTTGAACCATAGTAAAATATTACCGTAATTACATTAAAATTATTTATTTTCTATTTAAATATAATGTTGCCGCGTAATACCGGAATTTTGTCAAACATTTTACTGGAAATATACTGGAATTCCATATCCAATGTCAGTAGACACCCCGATAATAGTGAATTTCATATCCGTGGTTTCTCTAATGTCACTGATGGACAGCTTAGCATTTATTTGTGAACTGTTCGTGTAGCACAAGAAGGACTGCAACATTATTTCGGTAGGAGAAGATATGTCAAGCAAGGGTAAGAGAGTTTGTTAAAGCAGGTTTTAAATACTTATTGCTGGACATGTCACAATTATTCCTGATTCCCACACATGTGATCATGTGACATTTAAATTTAGTAAAAAAATTAATAAAAAATAATCCACGACCTTACTAATGATAACTGTAAAACACGCCTTATTCATACTTCTTATACTCCTATAGACTAATATTGCATTACCTCACAATAATATATTGTGCGCATACAAAATTAGATAAAATCACTCGCTTCGCTCGCTGGGGGCTCCACCCCCAGCCCCCTGTGGGGGGCTTCGCCCCCAGGTCACAGTTTAATGTAAATTGGTCCAATTCTATTTAAGATCTAAATTCTACAACTATTCCAAGGCTTTGATTATTTTTAAGAGATTAACCTATAAAATATGGTCATGTGCCTGTTGCTAAATACTATTTGGCATGGAGAAATATTATGTCAAATGTTAAGCCTACATGTATTACCTAAGTGCTTGATACAAATTAATACCCTTAACTGATGTATAATGTAGCCTTTATAAGGCGTCTTTTGAACCATATAAGGAATATGACCCCCAATAACAACATGAAATGCTATGACTATAGGTAACTAAAAGCCTTCTGCAACAAATATGACATAATTAAGAGATTTTACCCTCGACAGAGCGCAACATAAAAAAGATACCCGAAAAACACGATAAAATCTACAAACGCTTAAAGACTTTGATTTTTTTGCGTGCTTAAGATATTTAATCTGAGCGTGTGAGTGTTGTTTGGTACTAATTGTAATGTAGGAATACTGTGTGATAAGTATTAGGCCTCTAAGTTCTATATTAGAGCGAAAACCCATTAAAAACCTCGAACAAATCTATGAAAAAAGTTTAAATTTAAAAAATCTAGCGCTATCTAAGGGTGAAGGGGGTGGAATACAGCAAAATGTCATAGGACTAAAGTTGTAGTTCGTCTAAAATCCGTGGCACGTGGTGGTCTTCGTTTTTTGATAGGACAACCCATTTGGCCGCTAGAGCTCAAATAAAAAAATACTACATTTTGATTTTTGTATTCACAATTATTTATTTAGTTGAGTTAGTAAAACTAAAAATAGTAGGATTTGGGAAGAAAAGGTGCAAGGCACATGCATGCCAAATCTCACGTCTCTAGCTCAAGTATTATTGATGTCACGTGTATGTCCAATAATATAAATTGGCACAGAACCCCCAATACACCACTACTTATACTAAGAAAACGGTAATATCTAAAGATATTTAGAGTTTTTCATTTTTCGACAGGTTTAATTAATAAAAACTGGTCATATTTTTCGTGCTATTTACTAAGTGTGATGTAGACATACTGCGTGCCCAATATTAGGCCTCCATCAAGTATATTAACGTGATAGGAAATAAAAAACGGACAAAATATTTCGAAAATATGCCGAAATTTAAAAAATCTAGCGCTACCTAAGGGTGAAGGAGACAAGATATGAAAAAAAGTCATAGGACCAAAGTTTTAGATCGTCTAAGATCCGTGTGTTGCGGTGGTCTCCGTTTCTCGATAGGACAATCCGTTTGGCCGCTACAGCCCAAAAAATGCACTATTTTGGATATATTGAAATTTTCCTCCATTTTTAATTTTTTTTTATGTGGTTCTGATTAAAAATTATACCTTTTTGCAATTTTTCTGGAAGTTTTAATGGACAAGCTTAAACGTTCCACGTTTATAGCTTGTCTAGAATTACCTGAGTAAGTCAATAATGCAGTTTGTCATTTACGGAACAATTAGGGTTTTTAATTTTTTTGAGGTGTTTACTTATTAAAACATGTTAGTTTATAGACTAATTCATGAAGGGTAATGTGTAAACATATTGAGTGCCAAATATCAAGCCTTTATATTCTAAATTAATGTGATAAGAAATTAAAAACCACGAAAATAACCGTCGAAATTGCCTGAAATTTAAAAAATCTAGCGCTACCTAAGGGTGAAGGGAGTGAGATACGACAAAATGTCATAGGAACAAAGTTGTAGATCTTGCAAAATCCGTGGCACGTGGTGGTGTCCGTTTTTCGATAGATCAATCCGTTCGGCCGCTAGAGCTCAACAACTGTAATTTTAAAATAAGCCTTTTTTGTGGGGTTTTAAATATTTTTTCAGGGGGGTTAAAATAAAAAATTTTCAGTTTTGGCAATTTTTCTGGTGGTTTCAAGCTATAAGCTACCTGCATGAAAAATTTCAGGTTTCTAGCTAGTCTAGAAGTGGTCTAGAATTCGTATACCTCAGTGAGTGAGTGAGTGAGTGAGTGAGTGAGTGAGTGAGTGAGTGAGTGAGTGAGTGAGTTACACATGCGGCTGTATATATATTAGATTATATAATGTGTAATTTGTAAAAATTTGAAGATTTGTATTTTGTTCTCCAAGACCAGTTTCCTTATAATGTAAAATGCGACAAAACGCAAGAATTGTGTCGCGCAATGAGTTCACAACACTTGAAATACACAGAAACCCGTTTAATGATTTTAATAATATAATATAACACTTGACCTAGCGCAAAGAGCTCTTCATAGAAATGTAAGAATGGCAGCACCTTTTCTGAAAGCATGTCTCATTTCCTTCAACTGTGAGCGGAGGAAATTGAAGCTATTTACATTTGAAAGACGATGGAGACAGAGCAGCAGCACATTAAGTACATAATATATTATATACATTGTATGACCTTGCCTCTCACATTACACAAAGTGGGCCAAATGAGGCATGTTGTGGTGCACTCCGATTAATGAAGTTTGTGATTTAGGAGGCCTATAACCTAACTGTTATACAATTTTATCATATTTCTACTATATTTCTAGAGGGTGTTTTTGTCGGTGAGCCATATCTCCCTTCATACAACATCAAAACAAATAATTGGGCCATATTTAGAAGATTACTATCACCAAATGCGAAAAATATAGAAAACAATTTTATAATTTGATGGCACTTATTCATTCTCACTTATTTGTAACTGGCAGCCCCATCTTACAGTGCCAAGTTCGAATAACTCAAAATATGTGACAATGAGTTTATAAATAGCTTTTAGCAGGTGGATTTCGGCACAGGTGTTAATCGTGCAGGCTACGCAGGAGGCATTTAGCTCTAATTAATGTAATATGACTCAAAGATATTATACTGTAAGGTAATTTGTTTAATAATAGCAAGGTTTATAATCCTACAAATGCTGTGCACGTTACCAATAACCGTTCTTCAATTATTATTATCCGTTAGTTGTCCCTCCGTAAGTTGGTATACCTCTCCTGTAAGAAGTCGTAGGATGATTAGTTGCTAACCCTTTTATATTCTTAACGGATTGTACAAAATAATTTATTCAAATAACTAAAAATACCTATTGAATCCAGAGCCTACAACTTTGCTATCACTCATACAAGTCACATTTAATACAATTTACAAGTAAAACATTTGACTGTTTTATTGGATAACTCTTTTTATAAAATAATTCTGTTCACTAAATTCACCAGATTTATGAATCAATAACGTTGTTACGAAACCAACGAAGAGAACCTCAAAATTTGTCGTGACTGGACCCCTCTATAAAATACATTCATCTTCTATCTCGGTTTTCACATGACAAACAATCCATTGTAAACACACACGTCCGACCAGTGTTACTACATACAAATCTGTGAAAGTGTTCAGGAACCAACTAGGGCCTATATCCGGGTAGCCTAAGGCCAGGGCAGGTGTACCTCCCCAAACCAGGTCGCAGGTGCTATGGCGTGGCGGTGGTAGTGCGCCAGCGCCTGCGCACAACAGGTGGCGGTGCAGCGAACGTTACCCGATATATCATCGGGCGCATCTGCTAGCGCTGGACGCATAATACCGTTAACGGTGTCAAGGATATGGATAAAACACATCTGCCGATATTATGCAACTTTTTCGAAAGCCTTTATGTTGTTGGGCCGCTTTGGCACTGGAAAGTAGGTCCGCTTCCTTGTATATAGATAGACCTGCAATAATATGTTTAGCAGGTGTTGACAGAAAATCCAGCTTGTAAATTACACAGTTTTTACAAATATTTAAAGTTGCAACTAGACAGTGGAATGTTCAGTCGGCCGTTAAATAGGGTCGAGTCCCAGGTCCCAGGAGTGTGTGTGTAGCTGTAATAAAGAGGATCGCCTATATTATAATACCTTAAAGTAAGCATCTCGCCTGCCAGTGTATAGCCCACGTTTTATTCTGAAAATTAGTGTCTATGGGATGTTGAAAAAATAGTTATACAATTGATACCAATCTTTAGCCTATTTATTTATAAAAAATAATGTATATGGGGTGGTGGAGTTATATTATGTTTCCATTTATTAGGTGCGAGGCAGGTTGGTTCGTCAAAATATGCAATGGTCAAACCTCTCGTATGGTTTTCAGGTTGGTATTTGTGATGAATATTTGATTTGATGTATTCCAACGGTCACTTAATTTAGTTGTGGACTGCTCTCATCAATTTTGAATCATTGTGAATTGTGGTGAATCATCAATTGTAAAATAACATCTGACTAGGTTACATAAGAATCATTGTGAATTGTGGTGAATCATCAATTGTAAAATAACATCTGACTAGGTTACATAGGAGTCTTTGTGAATTGTGGTGAATCATCAATTGTAAAATAACATCTGACTAGGTTACATAGGAGTCTTTGTGAATTGTGGTGAATCATCAATTGTAAAATAACATCTAACTAGGTTACATAGAAATCATTGTGAATTGTGGTGAATCATCAATTGTAAAATAACATCTGACTAGGTTACATAGGAATCATTGTGAATTGTGGTGAATCATCAATTGTAAAATAACATCTAACTAGGTTACATAGGAATCATTGTGAATTGTGGTGAATCATCAATTGTAAAATAACATCTGACTAGGTTACATAGGAATCATTGTGATTTGTGGTGAATCATCAATTGTAAAATAATATCTAACTAGGTTACATAGGAATCATTGTGAATTGTGGTGAATCATCAATTGTAAAATAACATCTAACTAAGTTACATAGGAATCATTCTTTTTTTATTCCCTAAGAATTTGTTTATTTTATACGTTCTTACTGAACGATTCCAATTTCGACTATACAGTTTGCTGGAAAATGTGCACTGAGGACTTTTGATTCAAATACCAAGTTTTCTACTTCGAGTCAGGTGAGCTTTTGAAAGTGCTAAACACAGTACGTCGTCTAATGTTATTCTTATGGAGGAAAAATTGTAGGCTATATCTAAATAAATTGTATAAATATATGGAGAACAATTTTATATCTCGCTTATTTATGAACGTATACTGACGAAACTTTGTATACGGCTTCATCTGGTTATGGTACATTGATATTTGCTCAAAAAGAATTCTTGCCAAAGGCTCCCGTAGCAGCAAACCTGCGTACATACAATATGAACGTAAATGAAAAAACTGGTATATGACTTCAACTAATTGAGTTATATTGATATTATCATAAAAACCTATTTTTTGTGTTCTTTGATGCAGCAAACCTGCGTACTCAGCCCCAATGTTATTCTTATGGAGAATAGTTAAAATTGTATATATTGCTTATTTGTAAATATATTTTTATCAAACTTGGTAAGTGGCTTTATGTAGTATTAAGAAATTTATATCTCCATTGGAAATTCGCTGAGAATGCAGGTTTGCTGCGCCGGGAGTATTTACATTTACTTTAATATCTCAATAAATATTCATGCTAGAATAATGAGAGAGGTATTTTGGTGTTTTCTCATTGTATATAATACATTTTAAACCCAGGAAGTTTGTGTTACCCTGTTTGGGCCCAAAACCTCAAAATTTGAATTTCTAAAACCCCGTAATATGTCAAATTGTTTCTTTGATTTGCACCTAGGAATAAGTTTTTGAAGTTTCGGCAAAGAGTAGGCAAACAATGTTTTTATCAACCCCCCCCCCAAAAAAAAATAAAAAGTTCAGGGGTCACGAAAGGAACTTTTATGGTCCCGGGCTTTAGTCTCCCCTTTCAGTTCATGCTTATTGCTCACTTTTCCATAGGAAGTTTGCTAAAAAGCTATATTTAATAAACAGGTCGATTAAGTTTCCGAAACGAACGTCAAAGGTAAAAGGTTTAAAATTAACTTGTTTCCTAAAGGTATTTTCTTAGATTCTTAATTGAATTGAGACGATAAGTTTTCGTCAATTCCTACAAGCAGTGTAGGAAGTTCGTGCAGTGATTTTCCTCACTACGTATAAACAGCTTCTTTTTCACTTTATCCAAGCGAGAAATGAGAAACGACTCCTGTGAATTAGTTCTCCAGAATATGTGCATTTATGGGGATATAATACATTTATTTGATCGGTAGTTGGGTAGAAATGTGGTTATTACATTCTAAACGCTTAAAATCTATTTCAGTAATTTAAATCTGCTCGAGGCACTTCGTTTAGAGGGTTTAAAACTTACGTGCTGTCTGATACTTTATTAAAATAATCGGGGAAAGTATTGTTGAATCATATTATGACGAAATCCAACCTTTATAGGCAAAATCATATTTATAATAGGCAAGTAACTGGGGGACCGAGCTTTGCTCGGCTGAAGACCAGTCAGTTTGTTTAGATGACCTGGAGTAATATTTCACTACTTCCCCTACTGATAATCAGATTCGTATAACTCATTTGCCTCTTTTCTACATTTGTAAGGTCACTCCAGTTGTTATTTATAGCTCAATGTCCCTTTGATTTATTTTACTACTCTATTTATGTAATCTTCACTCAAATCTTTTAATCCCTGCTCTCAGGAAACCACATGATAATAATCATAAACAACATGAGTATTACTTTGACAGTTCCCTGGTTGATTATGAACAGCTGTTACAATTCTTTTGTTTTGATTTGAAACTCCATAAGCCCAATCTTAATTTTTTTAACTTTTCATTTTAGTTTTTTACATTATTTTATTTTTCCTGGGGATGAGACCTGTCTAGAACTTATTTTTATCCCATAAATTAGTTATTTCGAACATTTGAAGGAAATCGTCGGATCCGTTTTTGAGATCAGTGTCGCAAGCAAGCAAGCAAGCAAGCAAGCAAGCAAACAAACCATTTTCTCTATATCATATTCTCATATTACATACATCATATTTACATATTTACATATATCATATTTTCTCAAACCATATACTCTAATCATATTAGAGTATAAGATTATGAAGTTTGTCTGTCACCTAAATGAAATATTTCACGTGAAATTAATCACAGGTGTTATACAATACAGAAATTAGTTTACACTGATATTAAGAATTAAAAAATCTCAGAGATAAATTTTAGAAAGTTATGGAAGTGATGAAAGATGTGAGAGCGTTAGCAGTTGGCGGCGGCCATTGCAGCCTTGAGTTTGTTATCAGTCAAGGTCAACGGCCTGATAACGCTTATCAACTCGCCCCGCGCCACTGAGGCAGATGCCACAGTTTCGATCGATTCCCGATCTACACTGACACACGCACATGGCGACGGCTTTTATAACTTTCACCTTTGGCCTTATAATATCATTTGTTGGCTGCCGGCTATCGTTTATTTAGGTTATTGGAATTATTATTTAATCCGGGATTTTTCAAAACAAGTTAGAATTAACTCCGTTGTTCGGAATGGTTGGTTTTACTTTAAATTGGTTTGTTTTAAATTTTCTTGCAACACAGGAATTTCAAATTAACCGTTTGCAGCACCCTAAGGTGTATTTTAATGAATTACTATTAGAGAGATGATTTCCTGAGAATACGCCGGATTTTATTTGGGAATTCGCCACGCTCATTCGCTGCGACACAGTTGTGTAAGATGCTTTTTGAATATGTAAACCTTTTCTGGCGTTTGAACTAGCATATAAAAAAAACAAAATGCCACAAAATATAATGACAATGGAGCAAGAACAGTTTCAAAATACTAGACGTTTGAGCTTGGAATCTTTCATTTATAGGCTTGAGCATTCTGCAAAGTTAACATCAATATTGATCCGATCTGTGCCACATTTGAGGACAGCTTTAAAACTCTCATACCGCTTGCATGAGCCAAAGAGGGGAAAGAACCAATCATTGCTTTAAAAGCTTAGGGAAATTATTTAGTTCCTTTTCTTTAATTTGATATTGCTCAAAAGGTATGGTCACTAACTGCGATGTCAGGGGAAGAATTTTCCCCCACTTTTGGTATTCCCCCCCACGACGTATATGTTTGTTATTGTGTTCAGGTTGTAGTTCTTCAAAGATTAAACCAATCTGTTGCAAAGATCCCTCGATAGAACTGCCGATGCTATTGGTGCGCTCGCTTCATGGCTGGCCGGTATGCGCGTTTTTATATCACGTTTACAGGCATAGAATAGGTATTTGCCACGTTTGTTCCACGAAACTATATTTGTTTTCCCGCCTATTTGTTACTGAAATTACCACCTCGAATACTTTGATGGAGATACATATTTATTTTTACAATGCAATACTTTTAAATATTACACAGCAATGATGTAGCTCATACAGACAACCAATGATAATTACTAAACATTTATATGAAGAAGAGCTGCGAGCCAAGGAAAATGGTTCAATCGTTGGTCGAACAGTTAGAAACTAAAGAAATCAAAGAAAACTTTATCCGTTGTTTTAAAACCTTGTATAAAAATCCAAAGTTAAACAATAGACTAAAATGCAGGTCTACTAATTTATACAGAAAATAATAGAAATGGAATGTGAAGCTAAATTTAATAACAATACAGTGCATTGTAGTTACAAAACTATTCCGGTATACAATATTGGAAGGCCTAGAATTTATACAATTAGTCAAACCAGTTTTGGAATACACCTTATTCAAATAATATTCCCTTTTCATGCTAGTAATTTTAACGACTTCATCTGTACCATTACTTTCAATACAATAAATAATACATTTATATTCCCAAACAGATAACAAATAATGCTAGAAAAAAGTTATAGGTTTTGAGAACAACTTGAAATCTTTATCAACAACTACTTACGTAAACCCATCATAAATTTAAATTAAATAATAAGTCAAGTTTGATGTATATATATATTTTTAGTACTTAGTTTTAGCGAATTTCCCCTATAGGGAAGAAGCTATTACCGTAGTTGGCATGGTAAGACCTAGGCCCAGGACCATGATAACTTTTCGTTTTGAGGTCCCCAGACCCCAAAAACACCATTCGTTTGAAACTGTATATATATCCGTGGGTGCGATAACTCTCGTAAAAAAGGTCTGATTTTGATGAAATTTGGTACAAACGTGTAAAGCAGCATTTATGACTTTAAGTTCGAAAACCAGACAGATGGACTTATCCGAAGGGGTATTTTGGGGGGGTTTTGTACCCCAAAAATGGGTTTTTTGAGTTTTTTACACATCATTTTTGAAAAAGTGAAATTTTATTTTTTCCATTGGAATCAGCTTAAAAAGACGCACAATTTGGTGTTTTAATCATTGCTCTACGTCAATTTGTTACTGAGATATTGAAAGTGCTAAACACATTACGTTGTCCAATGCTATTCTTATGGAGGATAAGAAAAATTGTATATCTTGCTTATTTATCAACTTATCCTGACAAAACGTGGTATTTTGCTTCATTTCATTGTGGTCTATTGATATTTGCACAAAAACCCATTTTGTGGCCGATAGTTTCCGTAGCAGCAAACCTGCATACTCAGCCCCATGTTATTCTTATGGAGAATAAGTAACGTGTTATTTCCTTTAATTATGAACATAAATTAATAGAACTTGGTATGTGGCTTTACCCAGTTGAGTTATATTGATATTTGTATAAAAACCCATTTTTAGTGTTCCTTATTTCAGCAAACCTGCATACTCAGCCGCCATGTTATTCTTATGGAGAATAATTAAAATGTCATAAATCGTTTATTTATGAATTTATATTGATGAAACTTGGTATGTGGTATTCATGTGGTATTAAGATAATATTATATGCATTGGAAATTCGCTGAGTATGCAGGTTTGCTGCTACGGGGGTATTAAATATATACAACTAAATACAAATTTAAGCAATTTGTTTGTTCAAATAATTTTGTAAAACAAATACAGAACAATGTTATGAATCTGGTCGAAAATAAAATAGAACGATTCAACGATTGCACCAGTGTTAAGTGTGGGTGGGCGACCCAACGAGGGCCTTTCTTATCAGCACGTGTGAAGGCCAAGGTCAACTGATAACAGGAAATGATAAGCAGCACTTGCACGTACTCACATCTATAATGCACAGAGTACTGATATGAATACAGGGTGATGTGTATTGTACATGTGACCCGTGCATTAGCTCCAAGTTTTAGCCACCCGTGCGTTAGCAACCACGAACAAGAAATCAATTTACACCGGGATACCTAAACCAAATTTGTTTATGGTTTTGACACGCGTAATTACTCCCAAAATTAATTTTTAAATCAAGAATAAGGCATTTAAATTGTATATATTTACCGAGTATCGTGATAACTATGTACGACTATACAACACAGTGATTTACTTACTCACTACGGTTAACTGATAGTTTTGCAAGACGCGGGAAAGAACACCCCTATTAGATAATTATTTATATTCTTAACTGAGAACACATATGCCAAAAAGTGAGAATGATGTGATGAGATATATGGTATATGATAATAGTGTGAATCAGTCTCATGTGTTGTTGATAAGACATGCAGTGGATGGCATAAGGTCATTCCAACATTCAAAAAAGATTACTCCACTTCAGCCAACAGTAATTGTCGACCGATTTCTATTTTTCCAGAAAAATTTTTGAGTAACTATTTTTTGACCGATGGACAAAGCGTTTTAAAATCTTGTTTTCCGGACAATTCGGATTCAGAAAACACAGATAAACTAATGATGCTAGGAGTGATCGTTGTCGATGGCATGAGAGGCGAGAACATGTCCTCTGCATATTTTTCGATCTATCAAAGACCTTTGTGGCCGTACACATATTACGTAACACATTTTTTCGTCATTTCAGACCCCCTTCCCACCATGTAACGCACCATAATGCTGGACCATACCCCCCACCCCCCCACTTGTGTTATGTAACTCAGTCGTAGTAGGCTTTAAAACAGCCTAAACCTTTTAAACATCGTTTCATTAGCAATTGGAATATGGATTTCAATGAATGATTAAGAGGATGTTAAAGCCACAATTTTCTCGTAGTCCTGCGAGACTGGTGGCCGGGGGAAGAACTACGGGATCAGACATCCACGGCGCTGCACGTCGAAAGTAGTGCGACGTTGTACTACTATCTCCTCTCCCCCGATAACACCGGCACCATCCCACGTCCCACCACCCATCATCACCACGCGCCCTCGGCAGCACGGCCCCAGCTCTACCCGCGACGCGAGACAATCGTTCCCGTTCGGTTGCATAATTCCCGAAATGTTTTATGTACAGATAATTTTGTGTATTTCCCTGGACTGTGGAGTATTTTATGCAGTATTTAGTTGGGGTGTTCCACTGCGCCACTGCTACAAATCTTGCATATTGCTAAGGAATTTCGTTTTCGGCCCGCTACGTCGTTATTTCTCGACCGATTGAAATAATCGATGTGTCATTTTAAAGTTTCGACACTGCAGATTAGCGGAAAACGTAAAATTTAAAAAATTGCTTTATGTTATTTAAATAGGAGAATATTTGTTAAGTAACTCGGTCTTAGATTGAGAATACTGAGCAATGTGTGGTCATGGAATTTGTACAGATTTAAAACTTAAACATTCCGATACTCCCCAAAACCACTGACTAGATACTTCAGTATCTATAATCAATGCCAAAACTGTCAGATTTATCATTTTCTCCCTTTAAGTTCGATAAATGATACAAAGTATAATGTCCTAAAATTGATCCATGGGAGAATTCTTATCTAGGATTTTGAGGAACTCTGCCTTATAGTTTGAGAAAACCAGGCAACGTGTAGTCATGGAGTTTGTTCCAATTTGAAGCAAACATTCCGATACTCCCCAAAACTTCCAGATTTATTACTTTCTCCCTTTAAAAACTTAAAGGGAGAAAGTAATAAATCTGGAAGTTTAGACACTAACAGATCGTTTGTGTATGTTTGTCTATTTACAAACGTTTATAGTGATGAAAATTATAGTCCTCAAATTTCCCCATGTTATTCATATGGGAGAATTTTTGACTAGTTGTTTGGCCTTAGTTTGAGACTACCAGGTAACGTGTGGTCATGAAATTTGTTCAAATTTGAAACTTAAGCATTCCGATACTCCCCAAAATTGTCAGACAAATAATTTTGTTAAATGATACAAAATGTAAATGTATACAAACCGTTTTGGTGGGATTTTTGGTATGTTTTGTTTACAACAAGCAGCTGATCATAATCCCAAATTGGTGATTTTTATGAGACAGCTGATGAGTTCATCAAGCTTTTGATTTATATACACGAATATTCGTGTATAGTAAACATCAACGTGCACATCAAATGCAACCTTTATAAATTAACCTAGTTTTTAAGTGTTAATTTTTAGTTTTGTGACTTTTTAACTGTATTGTGTCACATATAAAGTTGCATTTTCATAATTTGTAATATTTTAGTAGGTACTAGCTGCTAATCCCGTGCTTCACAACGGGGAAAAAAATTCGGAGTAGAAAAACTAAGCAGTTATGTGTGCTGCATTCTGTGGTTAGCCCGTGGAACTATTGTATAACTGGAGTAAACACTGCTTCACTATTTTTGCCGAAAATGCAAGCTGGTGATTTGTCGTTTTATTCCTATAAGTACAAAAGGAATAGCGCGATCTGCCCTATCAATCCCCCCCCCCCGTGGGCAACCTGAAGGTTACCACTAAAACAACCACACCACAGCGAGTATCGTTGACTAACATCTGTTTGCGAGGACCAGAGCAAAACATCTGGCGCTGAAGACGCCGGGCGCCGTGCCGGCACCAGGGTAGTGATGTGCGATACGGTCGCGCTATCGCGATACGGCGAATTTCACTGATATAATATGTTATTAATTGGTTTAGGATATTATATAAAGTGATTAATTTTTCCATAATTAAGTTATAATGAATGTTTCTAAAACCAAGTTCACGTGTACACTTATATATTCAATGGCTGAGTCAGCGCCGCTTCCATTGATAAATGTAGTTTTATTCCGCCGCCACGGAAAGTTTCCGATCCGCGCCGCTTGGATCACTGTTATCAGCGCGTGCATACTTTCACGCTGGAGCATATCACGGCTACGTTTTTGACTTCAGAACAGTACATTATATAGCATATAAGAGACCATAAAATTCAACACTAAGACTGCTTTTTAAAATTTTAATTAGCTCAGTATGTAATGAGTTATCTAGTATCGAAATTGGGAGAATTCGAAGGCTAAGTACACTTTGATTTTTTATAATATCGAAAAACTGAAAAGCAATGTTAGTGAGAAATATCTTTCTCTTTAATTTGGTGTATAGTTGATTGTTATATGTTGAGAAATAATGTCAGTATATGCTCCCGCGCGGACCGGTTTTAGCGCGATATTTTGCGGGGGTTTAACATCCTCTTAAACTTTAAATGACTTTCTTTTAACAACATTTTATTATAACTTTTTTAAACAAAAATGTATAAAGCAAACATGACTGTTACTAATAATATAAACAACAAAATAAACTCAACAGATTCGGGAGTGCGCCAGCACAGATTAGGTATTAATATATTTGAGTTACGTAACGTTGATCCAAACCCCCTCCCACCCCCACATAACGCAGCATCACGCTAGGCATAACCCTTCCCCCGCTTAAGTGTGTTACGTAATATGTGTATGGCCCCTTTGATTGGGTAAGAAAATGTTGTACCAGTTAGAAACTTAGGACATTCGTGGTCTGTCGCACAAGTGGCTTTCGCCTTACCTGAGCAATAACCATCAGCAGGTTTCAATTGGCAGCACATTTTCTGACAATTTCAGTTCCACCGGGATCAATACTAGGAATAGTTATTTTTTATTTATGTAAATAATTTAAGTGAATCTGTCCAACAAGGAAGTGTGATTAAGTATGCTGACGACACGAATCTCTGCTTCAAAGAAAATTTTGCAAGTGAGTTGGAAATAAAGTATTTTATTGATTTGAATTCTTTGATTGATTGAACCTTTCTCAACTTAACCCTTCGACTAGTGTTGCCAACCGTCCGGTTTTCGTCCGGACAGTTCGGTTTTGCTCGTATATGTCCGGTGCCCGGTTGGATCGTCTAACCAGACGGCAAATGTCCCGTTTAGTTGATAAGAAATAGGTTTCAGCTCAAAATTAATATAGATTCCAGTCGATTCAGACGGAGTTTAGATTAATGTTTAGGGTAATTTCGTGTAAACATAAAACCACCAATAATGTTTATTATTTTTATTTACCTGCTATTTTACGTTAGTTTATAACGCTTTTTATTTTTCTGATTTAGTTAACACAAAAATTAATATTTATACATGTTGTACACCTGCCGTTTACGTTTAATTTTATGGGCAATTCTTTTAACACAATTGTTATTAGACAAAAGACAGACCTTGTACCATCTTTTGTGTATGTTTTACCGTCTTGTATGTAAGTACAGTATACGTGTAAATATACTTTAGTGTTGTAAGACTATTTTATTTATCCTGCTTAAAAAGTATTTATAGTTAAATTATGAAGGAATTTATTGGATTAGATGAAAATATTAAGAAATGTTTAATATACTTACATAGAAATAAAACCTATGTAATGTTTCCCAATACTATTAGCTGAATTCATTGTCATGGATGTAAATAAGTATTCGTGAATTCACGTTACAATATATTCGGCTCTACCTATTATAATTTTGGAATTGCACACTCAACATCTAAACATTAAGGGTAAAAAGTACCTAGCGTTTGTTTGCCTAGGAGTATTGAACAACTGCATAGATGTTACAAGTAATAGCTTCACATAAATATGACTTAGGGTGGGATGGGAGGGGTGTTAACAAGTAAGATTAAAGAACTAGGGGATAAAATCTGACCAAAACTATTTGATTTTTTTGAAAAGTCACTTTGTTTTTCCACTTCCACTAAGCATGATGATGCCAGTTAGCTTAATAGTTTAAGTGATACCCAAGAAATATAATTTTCCTAGTATACTCCCACACGCGGCCAACCAGTGGCGACCGGCGCGCGGCAGGTGCCCCCACTCCGCTCCCCCATGCCCCCCTATCGCTCTTCAGGGGCCATCCAGGGTCGTCTAATCCAATAACCCGGCGCGCCTCACAGAATTCAAGTCCAAGGCCGTAGTCGCTCCAACTAGTATGAACTTGAACGGTAATTCGTCGCTTGCATCAGTGTGAGTCAGCGCGGCGCGGCGTTATTGCCTCTGCTGCTCTGCTCCTCGGGGTGTGACGGTGATTCTCCGTGGAAGCTGGACTAGCTGGAGTCTGTAGCAGCACCTTGTAAGGGGACACACGTATCACACCGTGGGATGGCGGCTATGTCATGGAGTTAATGTTGCGATATATGACGGCTGGGGAGTTGTGTAATACATTTTTGTATTTTAAGCAAATATGTTTTAAAACTAACAGTCGTATTACGTTTCACATACATTTTGGATTACCAAAATGAAACTGAAATGTAATATAACTCATAGTTTTAAAATGTAACCCAGCCCATAGTTTGTAATTCAGCCCAGAAAAGACTGAATAAATTGCACAATTTTTCCAAACGTGATTTGTCCGTCCAATGAACCACAGAGGGTAAAATATGTATATCAGCTTTAATATCTGAATCTTTCAATTTACAAACAAATTTTTTAGACACTGATACAAAAACTATATTTTTGATGTCTGATAAATATGAAAAATGTTTGGAAAACTGTTGAATAGCATGTTTATACTAATTTAATAGGCGTTAATTTCCAGGCAACAACATATTTTCCGTTTGGATAAAAACCTCTTTGTGGAATATAAAGTTTTGATATGAACCATCACATACATTGAATTTAAACCTTATATTTCATTTTTATTCTTATAACATATACAACAATTTGCGAATGTATACCTTGTTCTTTCGGCTTCAGACGAAATTTTGTTTTTCCTGTACTTAAAATGTAATAGTTTTTCCATCAAATTAATCTACTGGAGATGGAATGATATCAGTCAGTCAGTTAATAAACCAGAGACCAAGCGCAGGTTTGGAGTGAACAGGGTTGTAACTGAGCGTGCAGGAATAAGAAAACTGAGACAGTTGTAGATGATACTATACGGAATACGTGTTATATACTTTTAAGGGCCTTTTATTTAATCTCTTCCCAAAGTACTTTAACCAGATGGATTTCCAAAGCGTGGGGGCTTATTCACAGCCATTTAACTCCCTTTATGATTTTTGAGCGAGAACACGTGTATGGATTGGATGTGGGTGCGTGTGAACCTCGCGTCCGCGGCCGCGGCCTCGCACCGAGGGCGGAGGAATGTCTGGTGCCGAGGGGGCGGTGGCCGAGGACGGTGGCGAGGGCGGGAAGGGGGGGCAGTGACCTCGTCGTCTCAAGGGCACCGGTCAAACTCATCTCATTGTTGTTCACTTTGTCGTCCAATCGCGCCAACCGCCGCCGCCGCCGCCGTTCACACGCCCACCCACGCCAGCTCCCGCGCCCGCTCCGACAGGATCAATTAGCGGCCGATTTCAGCTTTGCTCTTTTTTGATATATAGCTCAAATTTGAGTTGTTACTTTGATATGCTCTGGTAAGCGAATAATATAAAAACGTGTTAACTTGTTTTGAATAAAATCGAAACCTGTCTAGTCTCTCTTGTTAAATATAGGCGGAAAAGGCTTCTGTAGACAACTTTTATTCCAGCTTTTTTTAATTTAGACTACTTTAGAATAATGACACAGTTTTTTACCGTTATGCCTTGACCGTTATTAGGACCTACTACATCCATACAATATATATACATATAATGGACAGGGTTTGGACTGCTCCCTTTCAAAACGTTAAGCCTATGCAAATCCACATAAGAATAAAACAATTTCTGATATACTTCAATTTCCTATAACCGGAAAACTATAACCGATACAATATGTGCTAGTTCACAAATTAAAAGTGAATCAATTCAATTTATAATTTATTCAAAAGTATACCTACATACACAAACATACACACATTTTTTCAAAAAAGTATATTCGTTGGTAAGATACATATTTTGTTATTTAACGTAGTAATGCATTGATTAAAATGTTTCTTATAATAAACAAAAGTATCCTTCAAAATATTATGAATATATAATAATTATTTGTTATAATTTTGTTAGGCCTATTATCTTATTTTACGTTAAGGAATATGCCCACATGAGCTTAACCTGTGCGTGGGCATGAGTCGGCAAAATTACTTTATTTATTATTTTTCCTTCTACATTTAATAAATATTATTTGAACAATTTAAAATTACTATAAATGCATTTATTTAAGACCATTTATTGGGACCAAGACTGTATAAACTATTTTTATTTATGTCCTGTATAAATGAAGTAAGAAATAGCAGGAATTGTACAAGAATTAGTAGTTGGATTGAGTGAAACTGCTTACAGTGGTAAGAGAATCAACTCGAACTGGCGTGTCTGTGACATAAATAACTCAAAAACGCCTCTACAGATCCACTTCAAACTTTAGAGATAGATTCTATAGTACGAAATCTCGGTCAAGTTCGTTATTGGGAATATTTGGTTAAGTGATAATAAAATTATCTTTAAAACAAATCTATTTTTTATCCCATAAGATTAACATTGGGAGCCATTTTAGTGGTACTTGAATCGTTGATATTTAGCCAACGTCTATGTTTCAACTATAGAGTAACGTAAGTCACATTGCCATAGATTCACTACAGAACTGTAGTTATTCATGTTCATGTTGACTAGGAAAAAACTTCTTTTCGTAACTTGAAACACAAAAACTAAGTTTTAATTTTATTAGCTTTTAAAAGTTGTATGTATATTTTATTTTATACTAATTAAAAGATGCATTATTATTTTAAATACTATTATAATAAATAACTTTATTGGTACCGTACTCTATGTAAAGAAATGCAGGCAGGTGCATTACTGCGGCGAGACAGTCGTTCCAGACTTCAGTCCAGACGACAGAATTTTAACCGAAAGTAAAGATGTCAACAAGAAGATTATTAAAGTTATTATTAAAGTGATTATACGCTAATATATGTAATTATTTACATTATAATTTCCACTCATTAACAGTAGAAAGTCTTAATTTGTTAAAAACATTATTATCTCGCTTATAAAACTTACGGTAAGTTACCAAATAAAATTAATGTTTTGGTTTTTTATTTGGCGGCTATCACCAATGCAACTTTACAATATTACAATAATTAACATTTGTAAGAACAGAAAACAGAACAAACTATAGCTACCTATACATCGTGCTTTTAACTATGATGGTATGTTATTAAAACTTATGTGGCACATTACTTTTCACCATTTTCTGGGACTAGCCTATTTCCTTTTTGTCAGATTGAAAACTGAAGTTTAATATAAATTTATTTTCCTACAAAATGATAATTGCATTACCAGAACTTGTTTATTCAAACTCAATAAGGCAATAAGGCAAACTCAATAAGTTTGGTCCTTTTTGGAGGTTAATATTAAGGTAAGGTATGCCTATCGACTTTAATTTTCTAGGCATAGTTTATGATGCCCATACACCACTGTTTTAATCCAATTTTTGACTAGATTTCTTCATTTTTATCCAAAATAAACATTTTTATAAAATTGTTCGGTAAGGTAAAACTTAGTCTCTGGATAATTCTGCCTTTTAGCACAAGTTCATCCTAGGCCTACTTTTCGATTGAAAATGATCATTTTCATTGAACTAACCTCATGTAAATTTACCTCTAGAGTTTGGAAATCACATTTGTTTTTCAGAAACAAGGGTAAAGTGATACAAATTTTAAATCAAAAATAGGCTTTGACTTTTGTTTAACTTACATTTAATTGGATTGAGTGAAACGAAATCCTTATACTCAGTTTGGAATTCGAAGTAGTGTGACGCTATCTACATTTTAACGGTTTGATGGATTGTCATGAAATTTTTAGGATAACGTTTTTACGGTTTAATGCTTTAAATAAACTATAATTGGCGAATTATTATTACATTTTAATAATTATCAGTTTTTTCATTAAACATTATTTCAGTACATATTTTGAGCTTTGTATTACCGTGTTGTTTGAAGTTTGAACTGTCAAAATACATCAGCTCAGCTGCTGTAATTTTGTTGATTGAAGTTTGTGTTCAGGTCAGAGCGGTTTATTTATTTAATTTGTTCTAAAACTTAGTGGTTCTACCTACCTAGACACCTTTCTGTTAGAAATTCAAAACGTGTCATTCTTTTGAGTTCAATAATAATTTCATTAATGTTATACCGTAGCAATAATCAAATGTAAATCTTATTTCCTTGCGAGTTCCATACACATAACCTATGTGAAGCACTTTGGTTCAAGTTGGATTTAATACGATTAAAAGTGTTTTAATCGTATGCCAACATTATACATCAGTACTAAACACAAACATACATTTTGGAGGTTTTCTCTGTGTTCTTTTGTAGATAGTTTGTGTTCGAATAATACTCAGGTTTTGTATATTAGCTTACAGTCGTAGCCATAACATGGATGATTATAGCACAAGGTGTGACTAAAAACAAACTTTTTATGTTATTAATAAACTTTAAATACTGTCTACAAAGTTTTAATCGCCAAAACAGACAGTATCCTTTGACTAATTTAGGTAGGCCAATGATACTGTAGTTTCTCAACCATCCCAAGTTGGTCAATCATCATACTATTTAAATTTTAGCCTTGCTGTAAGTTTATTCTAACCATAAGTCTGTCTTGGTAGTCTATACAGTGGGAATGTTATGATAGGCCTAGCTTATATTTATAGGCCTAGGTACCGCTTACGAATAAAATTAACGTAGCCTAGGCTAGGAAGGTTTTTTTTTTAGTGTATAGGCCCTATTCAATACCTAAACATAAACGTACGGTAACCAAACTTAATTAATGTAAACCGAATTAATGGGGTTTTTATGAATTAAGTAACAAATGCCTGACCGGAATACTCATATTTAGTTCTGATAGCACATCCAAACCTTACCTAATTGGGGGTAGGCCTAAAAGGCAAAAAAAATAAATTCTGGTACGTGGATGGTGGGTTTTACGTGTGTTTATTACGTTAAGTAACGTTGAGTTAGGTAAGATATTTAACATAAGTCTAAGCACCCCCAACCAACCATACCTGTAAATTGTTTGGTACTTTGGTATTATACGGATGCCACCCTTATACAGCGCGCTGCGGCAGTTATGTTAGGATGGGTTATCATAAAAATGATTGTAGGACTTTCCTTGTTTCGTTACAAATCGAATGATACCTGATGAGTCATACTTCCGGCCGCCAAACCCCCTCCAAATAGGCCAAGGTCAGGTCGTTGACCGGAGCGCGCGCATCAGCTGTCACCGCCTGTATCTGGGTCAGTGTCATGAGTGATTTATTGCCGTGCACTACGTTACATTTGTTTTCATAATGAGTGACGTTCTTTTGGTGTGGGATTTACCTCGAAATGAAGAGGAAACCGTACGTATTTTTATGATAACCCATCCTAACATAACTGCCGCAGCGCGCTGTATATTTTGCGGAGTACATGTGGCGATCGGGTGTGGCTGCTAGCGGCGGCGACGCATTCAACACGATCCTAGCGGACATCGCTGGCTTTTGGGAGGCACAACACAAAGACCGCTCATCAGAATGATGTAAAATTTTTACAGTAAGTCAATAAAAGTACGTTTTTCGAATTATGTAGTTATCCTTTGTATCCGGTAAAAATTAACCCCCAAAAATAGTGGCATCCGTATAATACCAAAGTACCAATTGGTTTTAAAACTTCAAAATAACTAAATAGACACAGGCTATTACAAATTGTTTGGTGTTTTCTTTGGTAATAAGAAATATGTTGTGAACAGTAGCAAATAAATGGAAAGCCAAAAAGGTTGTGCTGGTTAATTAACGGAAATGATACAAATATTCTTTTGATAGTTGTTATTAATGCACTTATAATCTAAATTAAATGAAAATAGAGTATAAACACTGATTACAGGCTTAACTGAACTGATTTTAGGTGTATAGTATGTATAGGCCTATATGCTGATGACATTTTTAACAAATAGGTGTGCCACTTGAGAAGAATATGGAGTAGTGATGTGCAATATGGTCACATTTCACGATATGGCTGAAGTGGTATCGCGTCACTGTTGAAACGTTGTGTTATCATGTTATCATGGTCCCGGACCTAGGTCTTACCATGCCGACTACGGTAATAGCTTCTTCCCTATTGGGGAAATTCGCTAAAAAGAGCTTAATATTTTGAACACAAGTTAACGGAGGGGGAAATACCTAATTTAATTTTAGCGAATTTCCCCTATAGGGAAGAGGCTATTAC
Organism: Allygus modestus; assembly: GCA_963675035.1. Classification (NCBI taxonomy): domain Eukaryota; kingdom Metazoa; phylum Arthropoda; class Insecta; order Hemiptera; family Cicadellidae; genus Allygus; species Allygus modestus. The sequence continues at coordinate 302,926,739 of OY776111.1, forward strand.
CGTAGTCAGCATGGTAAGACCTAGGCCAGGGACCATGATAACTTTTCGTTTTGAGGTCCCCAGACCCCAAAAACACCATTCGTTTGAAACTGTATATATATATATATATATATATATATATATATATATATATATATATATATGTGTGTGTCCGTGAGCACGATAACTCACGTAAAAATTATCCGATTTTGATGAAATTTTGTATAAACGTGTAAAGCAACATTTATGACTTTAAGTTCGAAAACTAGCCAGATCGCTCTATCCGAAGGGGTATTTTGGGGGGGTTTTGTACCCCAAAAATGGGTTTTTCGAATTTTTTACATATAATTTTGGAAATAGTCAAATTTTAGTTTTTACCATTGGATTCAGCTTAAAAAAAACACACAATTTGGTATTTAGATCATTTCTCTACGTCAATTGGTTACCGAGATATTGAAAGTGCTAAACACAGTATGTTGTCTAATGTTATTCTTATGGAGGAAAATAAAAATTTTATATCTCGCTTATTTATGAACGTATACTGACGAAACTTGGTATACGACTTCATCTGGTTGTGGACCATTGATGTTTGCTCAAAAAAACAATTTTTTACCAATGGCTCCCGTAGTAGCAAACCGGCGTACTCAGCCCCATGTTATTCTTATGGAGAATATGTAACGTGTTATCCCCCTTCATTATGAAAATATATTAATGAAATTTGGTATATGGCTTTACCTACATGAGCTATATTGATATTTGTATTAAACCCCATTTTTTGTGCTCCTTGCTTCAGCAAACCTACATACTCAGCCGCCATGTTATTCTTATGGAGAATAATTAAAATGTCATAAATCGTTTATTTATGAATGTATATTGATGAAACTTGGTATGTGGCTTTATGTGGCATTAATATACATATATATACATTGGAAATTCGCTGAGTACGCAGGTTTGCTGCTACGGGGGTATTATATGATTGGGATTTATTTATTTCAAAGGATCACACCATTTTTACAGATCGAAACACGCAGTTTTACAAGATGGCTTGTAATATGTTTGGCATGTGATAGGGTTGCCATGATTTTTAGAACCACATACTAAATACCCACGTCGCAGCAAACCTGCATACTCAGCGAATTTTCAATGGAGATATAATTGTCCTAATACTACATAAAGCCACTTACCAAGTTTCATAACAATATATTCACAAATAAGCGATATATCCAATTTTAATTATACTCCATAAGAATAACATTGGGGCTGAGTACGCAGGTGTGCTGCAACAAGGAATACAAAACATGGGTTTTTATGCTAATATCAATATAACTCACCTAGGAGAAGTCGTATACCAGTTTTTATTCATTTATGTTCATAATTAAGGGAGACAGAGCATTTAATTGTTCTCCATAAGAATAACATGGGGGCTGAGTACGCAGGTTTGCTGCTAGGGGAGCCGTTGGCAAAAAATATTTTTTTTGTAGCAAATATCAATAGACCCCAACGATATGAAGCTGTATACCAAGTTTCGTCAGTATACGTTCACAAATAAGCGAGATATAACAATTTTCTTTTCCTCCATAATAATAACATTAGACGACGTACTGTGTTTAGCACTTTCAATCTATCGGTAACCAATTGACGTAGAGAAATGATCAAAATACCAAATTGTGTATTTTTTAAGCTGAATCCAATGGGAAAAACTAAAATTTTACGATTTAGAAAATTATATGTAAACAATTCAAAAAACACATTTTTTGGGGTACAAAACCCCCATAAAATACCCCTTCCAATGGAGCAATCTGGCTGGTTTTCGATATTAAAGTCATAAATGTTGCTTTACACGTTTAAACCAAATTTCATCAAAATCGGATCTTTTTTACGAGAGTTATCGTGCTCACGGACACACACACACACAGCAAACAGTTTGCTGGACTTTTAATCAAAAAAAGTTTGTTTTACAAAGTTTTCAAAGAAAGTAATTCAGGCTTTTTTTATAATGAAAAATATAGCCAGGCTATCTTTGCCGCTTCAAATAAAGGGTCTTTTAAGTCCCTTATATGAGGAAATAAGTTAAATTCAAATTATACGGTGCACCTAAAATGATACAGTATAAGGTGACGCGATACACATCATATTGCCATAGCCTATCGTGATATTTGACTGTATTGCACACCAAATTTGTTAAAAATGTATTCTTAAATATTAAATCTAACATAAAAACAATTCAGTTGAGCACTTTAAGCCTGTAAGTAGATTTTTCATTTAGACCTACATTTCTCGCCGGACTTCATTCCTGTTTTCAAGTGTAATTAACTAGGTGCTATCACTAATGCAACTAGCTACATGTAATACAATGGAAGTCATGCTCTAGGTGAGACAATGGAAAGTCCTCAGTCAAAAACTGTCGCAGCGACGACTACGCGCAGTAGAAATAAATGTTTGGCAGGAGAATTGTCACAGCCCCCCACCCTGCAGCTGAGGGGGGGGGGGTTGTTCTCACTCTGCACATATTAACAGCAGGTCCGCTAACTTCCAGCATACAGTTTAAAATTATGGGTCCCTTATAAATTATGTGTTATGGACGTAAAATTAGAGTAACCTAATGTAACCCAACCGCCGCAGCGCGCTACATAAGTTTTTAGTCCTGCATCAAACTGTTATTGTTTACTTTTCATTTATAATTCAATAAGTTATGTTCAACTTTTATTCAATCAATGCTTTTCAGTTTACAAGGTCATGAAAAAAATTTAAATGTACTCTTTGAATTACTTAATTAGTAACGTAAGAACGTAAAATTATGTTTAAAGCGTCCAAAGAATGGCAAGGTTATGGTTTAAAATGGTCATATTTTATGAGTATACGACAATTTTCTTATATGTCTGTTGGCATCACTGATGGGGAGGGAGCAACCTTAGTCAAAGGGCGTGGTCTAATAGTACAGTAATGGTGGCGGCAGGGGTATGAACTCCATGAATGTACCACTCCACCAAATCGTTAGGACTGCTTGGAGTCGTCGCTGCAACACTTCCTGACGTGTCCAATTCTGCGCTCCCCTCTGGGTCATGCATGTGGCGTTTTTAGAATGGAAAAGTCTCAAAACTTTTTGCATTTCTAACTGCTTCCCCCATAAGGCCAATACTTTCAACATCCGTCCTGTGTTATTTGTGAATCTATATTTTTAAAATTTAGAAAAAATGATTTGCTGGTGGTTATCTAGCAATTTCAGTGACAACATTTTCGATTTGCATTTTAAAATTCGATAGAAAAATAGAAATAAAAAATAAATTTGAAACTTTGCTCACTGAAATCGCTTTGTTATTTTGTTCCTCCTGAAAAAAGCTATAAATCAACAACATCCGACCACCCATTGAGGCTGGATGGAACTTGAAAGAATCATTGCTCTTATGGGTTTAGGAATATACATGGATTAACTGGTACCCCCTCTTAAAAGATCTTGAATTTGAATTGTCAATGATAGCCTTGCTGTAGTTTCCATTTTAATAAAAAACCATTGCCGCAGGCAGTGATTTGTTTTGTGGCTTACACAAAACAACTTAAAAAACTAAAGATGTGGGTAGCACTGCGCAGTACTGTATCAAGTCATGATTTTACGCTCTAAAACAACAAAAAACATAGGTTTAAAGCAAACTTACTCAAAATACGCTATGTATTTATTAGTGAATTTCCTATGGAAAGTGAACTATTAGCATGACCCGCACGGTGAAACTTAAGCCCGGGACCACCATAGAAGTTCCTAACGTGCCCCCCTGAACACGTTTTGGGGGGGTCGTTCAAAATTTTATATTTATATATATGTATATATATACGTTTGCACTCTAGCGGTCACATTTTTGGTCCGATTTACTTCAAATTTGGTAGGGACGTTTCTTTCTATAATTAGTTGGACAAGTTCATTGGGCAAAACAATCGGAAAACTCTAAACCCCTTTTTTGGCGATTAATCTTTTGAATTTTGAGTTTTTGGGCCCAGAAAGGGTTAGAAAAGCCCCGGATGTAAATTTAATGCATGTAAAAATATGGGAATTAATGAGGCGAAAGTTTTAAGCCCTCTCTCGCCATTCTAGCATAAATATTTACGGAGTTATTAAAGTAAATGTGTATCGACTAAACACAGTACGTTGTCTTAAGGGGGTTTTGCATTAGAAAAGCCTGTTATTCATTTGTTGGTGTACTTTTCTCATCCCCAACAACCTCACACTACTTTCAAGCCTGACTGGATCCTCTCCTAACCTTATAATGTGCAAAATCGTATTCCCAGCATTGCAGGTAAATATAACCAGGAGCATCAGAACAGGCAAAAAATCAACATTTTCAGATTTCAATAAAAATTGAAATAAATGTCTGTGTTTACACTGATTTTGAGTTTTAAAAGTTTTTTATATGGAAATTCACATCCCTCACCTCAGCGTGCTGCGTGCGAACTCGTTTTTAGTTTTACTGTTAGTAAAATAGTATGACGGAACTAACTAACTGTAACCTTGATTAAGATATCAATTAGATAAGCTTTTAATTGTGAAAGTTTTATAACATTATCAAAGATGTGGGAGTGCGCCAGCTCTTAGGGTTGATATGTGTGAGTTACATAACCCCTCCCCTACATAACGCTACGCCATACCCCCTCCAACCCCTTAAGTGTGTTATGTAATATATGTGTATGGCCCCCTAGCATGTTTTTAAATGTAAAAATAACTAACGTAAAATGAGTAAGTATATAATTTAAATAGGCTACCAGTATAATCAATCCTATAAACAAATTAAAAACTTGAAAAATGATCATTTCATTGAATCATAGCCTATTTCATTAATACTTGTACTTCTCTGAAAACACATCAAACTACTTTAAAATATGTTCTAGACAGGTCTCATCCCCAGGACAAATCAAATACGGTAATTAGAAAAAACTAATTTTAAAAGTTAAAAAAATTAACATTGGGCTTATAGAGTTTAAAATCTAAACAAAGTAAATAACAGCAGTTTATAATCTGTGAGTTAATGTTCAAAGTAATACTCATGTTGTTGTTGTTGAAGTAGTACCCGAAGGCCGGGCTTTGCTCGGGGAAGGTCTGTCAGTTTGTTTAGATGACTTAATATTTCATCACATCCCGCAACTTATGAGTAGATTTTCTTAGCTCATTTGTCTCTTTTCTGGAGATATTTAAGGTCACTGCAGTTGTTATTATAGCTCAATGTCCCTTTGATTAATTTTGGATATGACATTGCCATTCTAATGTAATCTTCATTTTATGATTTTAGCTTATTTTAGTCACTGCTTTGAGGTAATCACATGTTAATACTTAAACTACAATAATTGTCTAATATATATACAGCCCCATGTGTAACACACCAGACATAAGAATTCTAGACCATTTCCAGACGAACTAGAAACGTGATATTTAGCAAGCAGGTAGCTTGTACAGTGGAGTCTCACAAACTCGACACAATGTGGACTAAGACCCTGTCGAGTTTGTGGAATGTCGAGTTATCCAGAATTACATTGGGAGGGGAGGAAAACACATTATTTAGCTGTAAATTGTTTACTGTATTAGATTTTACTTAAACACATTATATTATAAATGTATAATGTTACTGTATTACAAACTTAAGGACAATATAAAAATTAGATAAATACTTAAAAATTGAGAATTAATAACTAACTGTCCTCGTTTCCAAAATATATAGTCTTGTAATGCATGTACTGTATAGTAAATGAGGTGTCGAGTTTCCCAGAGTGTCGAGTTATCGGGAGTCGAGTTTGTGAGACTCTACTGTACCTTGAAACCCCCGGTAAAATTGCCAAAATATACAATTTTAAATTTTAAAACCACTAATTTTGATCTTGAAAATTGGATATTTTAACATTGGGCTTATGGAGTTTCAAATAAAAACAAAAGAAATCGTAACAGCTGTAAACAAATATCCAGTAAACTGTCAAAGCAACTTTCACATGGTAGAGTATAAACAAATTATAGAACTATTGAACAATGAAAACATCTAGAGTGGATTTAACCATAATGAATCTAAATAGTATACTATGTAAAAAATACTTGAAGGGTCATTGACCAATAATAACAACTGGAGCGACCCCAAGCGGGGGTCTGGGGGCGGAGCCCCCAGCGAGCAAAGCGAGTTCACTATATACTTTGACAGTTCACTTATTTATCATAAACAGCTGTTATGATTCTTTTGTTTTGATTTGAAACTCCATAAAACCAATTTTATTTTTTAAATTTTCAAATTTGTTTTTAGCGAATTTCCCCTATAGGGTAGAAGCTATTACCGTAGTCGGCATGGTAAGAACTAGGCCCGGGACTAAGTTAACTTTTCCTTTTGAGGTCCCCGGACCCCAAAAACGCCATTCGTTCAAAACTACATTAGAACCTCGCTAATTCGAACATCGATAATTCAAAAACCTCTATAATTAGTAATGTTTGTCTGATCCCCTCAGAAAACCTCTAAAATTTGAAAAATAATATACAGATAATTCAAAGTGATTTTTACGCTTAATGCAACCTCTAAAATTTGAATTTGTATATACTCGAGCCTCTACAATTAAAATTTTGTTGCCGTAATTCGAACTGTTACCTCCAAAATTCGAAGTCAACCTCTACAATTCGAACTGCGTTACCGTTAGCCTCTGTAATTCGAATTCAGGACAAAAAACACGCCTGTTGAGTATTTTGTCCAAGAGATGTGTTTGAACTACACTATTCTGTCTAGCTTTTAAAAAACAAACTTGGACCTCTATAGTTTGAATTTTATTTTGACCTCTATAATTCAATCTCTCTATACTTAAAACAGGGACCTCCATAATTCAAATTTTATTTATTATGACCTCTATAATTCAAACCCTCTTTATTTCAAACTTCCCATGATTCAAAATATATTGTCTTTCCCCTGAAATTCGAATTAGCGAGGTTCTACTGTATATTTATATATATATATATATATATATTACAAAGGAATGAATGACAAATGAGCACGATAACTCTCGTAAGAATTGTACGATTTTGATGAAATTTGGTATACATGTCTAAAGCAAACTTTATGACTTAAGTTCGAAAACCAGACAGATCAATCTATCCGAAGGGGTATTTTGGGGGGTTTTGGACCACTAAAATGGGTTTTTAGAAATTTGCACATTTAATTTTTTAAAAAGACAAATTTTAGTTTTCACCATTGGATTCAGATTAAAAAAACACATTATTTGGTCTTTTGATCATTGCCCTACGTCAGTTGGTTACTGAGATATTGAAAGTGCTAAACACAGTACGTTGTGTAATGTTATATATTAATTATTCTCCATAAAAATAACATTGGGGATTAGTACGCAGATTTGCTGCAACAAGGTACACAAAATAATGGGTTTTTATGCAAATATCGATAGAATTCATCTTAGCGAAGCCACATACCAAGTTTCATCCATATACATTCATAAATAAGCGATATATAACATTTGAATTATTTTCCATAATAATAACATGGGGACCAAGTACTTAGGTTTGCTGCTACAGGAACCATTGGTGAAAAATTGTTTTTTGTGGAATCAACAATAAACCACAACCAGATGAAGCCATATACCAAATTGTGTCAGTTTATGTTCATAAATAAGCGAGATATACAATTTTTCTTTTAGCGAATTTCCCCTATAGGGAAGAAGCTATTACCGTAGGTCTCATGGTAAGCCTTAAGCCCGAGACCATGATAACTTTTCATTTTGAGGTCCCCAGATGCCAAAAACACCACTCGTTCCAATTTATATATATAAGTGGCCGTAAGCACGATAACTCTCGTAAAAAAGGTCTGATCTTAATGAAATTTAGTACAAATGTGTAAAGCAGCATTTATTTGAACGAGTTCGAAAACCAAATGAAACGCACCATCCGAAGGGGGTTTTCGGGGGGTTTTGTACACCAAAAATGGGTTTTTTCGGGTTTCCACATCTCATTTTATTTAAATCAAATTATAATTTGTACCATTGAATTCAGCATACAAAACAGACAATTTGGTATTTTGATCATTGCTCTACGTCAATTGGTTACTGAGATATTGAAAGTGCTAAACACAGTACGTTGTCTAATATTATTCTTATGGAGAAAAATAAAAATTGTATATCTCGCTTACTTATGAACATAAACTGATGAAATTTGGTATATGGCTTCATCTGGTTATGGTTCATTATTTTTTGCACAAAAAAAACAATTTACCTACTTGAGTTATATTGATATTTGTGTAAAACCCCATTGTTAGAGTTCCTTGCTTCAGCAAACCTGCACACTCAGCCGCCATGTTATTCTTATGGAGAATAATTAAAATGTCATACATTGTTTATTTATGAAAGTATATTGATGAAACTTGATATGTGGCTTTATGTGGCATTAAGATACATATATATGCATATTTATGCATTGGAAATTTGCTGAGTACGCAGGTTTGCTGCTACGGGGGTATTTATATATTAAGGTGTATACAAAATCTTGGACCTTGACACAATGACTCGTGGATTCTAAGAAGTGGGTCAAAGAGTTTTAATTTCTTCCTAGATTATATTTAACATAAGATACTACTTTTCTTTTCTTTTTTAAATGAGGCAATTTATTCTTCTTAAAAAAATGGAATGATTTAAGCCTTATTGTTTTTTAAGTTCTGCATTTATAGGTTGCCTATGTATTTGAACAACCGTATCAAGCTACAATAACAATGGGAGGCCTGGGGGGCACAGCCCCCCTCCCCCCAGTAAGGTTAATGTGTTACATTAAAACCTCTGGATTAGAGTTTAAAATATTTTGGCATTCAAAACCAATTGACTAATTTTAAAACGTATTGTTCATAAAGTTCTGTACTTATAGATTTTTACAGCAATATTAAGCTACAATAAAATAAATATCCTGATGGGTCCTCCAGTGGAACCAAAGTGTAAATAACTACTTTTAAACCACGTGCTCTCACTGATTGGGGACCTTTATTGCCGCCAACATATTATATTTTATCAAAATCTTCAGCTATTATTATTATGAGGGCCTAGATGATACAGCCCTCAGTGAGACTGAGGGGTGAGTAACTACTTCATATGCACTTTGTCTGACTGATTGACAGATTTCAGGCCTCATTGTTTGTCATGTTCTGGATTTGTGTGTCATTGTCAAGCTGCAGTTATAATGGAGGGCCCATGAGGTATATTGTCAATTGAAACATTTTTTTGGTATTTTACGCGATCACTCAATCCTTATACGCGATATAAGAGCGTACTCCTAGTTTATTGATTCATCTATATCCTGATGTGATAATATGTTCTGTCATATCTCTTCCAATTTAAAAAGTCAATGTTTAACAATTTTTTATTTGTAAAACTAGAATATATTTGGATATTTCTCAAATATTCAGGGAGATTACTGTGTATTATATGTGAAATAGAGTCTCGATTATCCGACCTTCCGTGTTATCCGACCGTCCCCGTGCACGATCGAGCGATCAAATTCCGCGCGCCTAGAAAATAAAAAAAAATCAAAATTTGTTTAATTGTTTTGTTATTTTCTGTGCTATCCGGCCGACCATATGCACAATCTAACGATTGATTTTCACGAGCCTAGAAAAAAAATCAAAATTGTTTGCATTGTTTTTTATTATTTTTCGTGTTATCCGTCCTTCCCGCTTATCCGAACTTGCCGCGACCTGTTTAGCTCGGATAATCGAGAATCTACTGTATATAATGTGTATTAATGTCTTGAACAAATTCGATTTTTCATAATGGATTAAATACTAACAATTATTCATTTTATATCAACTGACTGTGTTTACTCTAACTTTATAATACAAATATACACAAATTGCAGATAAATTTATACTTTTTAAGATCATGGTTAACAACATAGTCCCTGACATAAGTACAAAATATGAACAACCATGTTTTTCTCTTAATGTTTAATTTTAATTTTACATAACTAGTGTAATGTAACGCTTATAAACACTACTCTCAAATAACTCAAATAATGCTGGGCCTCTCCCCTTATTTGTGTTACGTAATATTTAAGTCTAAATTTAGTAATATATTTTGTTCATAGTTTATTTTTGGTTAGTAACATTATCGAACATTAAAGGTTTGAAAAGGTTTGGCCCTTATCTTTTTGTGTTGTGGCCACATGTTAATAGAACTAAACAAAAAGACACTTAATAATTATGTTTTTTCATACAGAATTAGATATCTAGACTTGCAACAAACGTCTAAACTTGTTGGACAAGTAGGAAAAACCTGGTTTTAATTTATAATTTATCCTCGATCAAGTATTTGTGTGAGTCGTTTTGATGTAATTTTTAAACTTTCATGAATAACATTTTCAGCAATACAAAATCCATCACTCCTCCTTCGTGCTGGCCAGTCTGTTTCCAGGATTTTCTATATAGGCTAACTTGCGCACACCTACCAATCTTCATATCGAACGATGAAGTCATTTGTTTACGAGATGAAACAACTTCAACAATAGTCGATGAGTGATGCGGAGGAGGAAGGTGGGATAGTTGGAGAAGTAGCGATGGCGGTGGCGGGTGAAGACGTTACACATACGAGGCGCGGAGGAGCATAGGAGGTTGCGTAAGTGGTCATCTGACCTTGGAGGCACGTGACCTTGAGGTCATCTGACCTTCACCTTGAACAGGTGTCGAGCGCTCCGAGCTCATCTCACTAGCAAGACGACGGCGCGGACAGCGTGCTCTCTAGGAACGTACTAAACACTTATAATCCTTCACTCAAGGAGGTCGAACATCAAGAACCCATCATATAATTTGTATAGCTAAAGTCTCAAAACTATTGGGCATGGGGGATGTTAAACTGTTTTTATATTTTTTTAAACTTCGATCTCTATAGTTTTTGTATTATCGTTATTTTTTAATTGAAGAATTTGCACAATGTCAACGCTTGGAAACTGCCTCTAGCTACATATATTTATATACAATCTGTTTTAAGCCGTTACAATGGCTTTCTTCTTAGGGAATAGAGTAATATTAATAATGAATCATCTTGATTTGCAGTGGTTTTAACCCATTTATTCAGTCTACGTTGTAACCAAAGAAGTTAGGCCCTATTGATGCAATATAAATTGAAGTGATTTTAATTTGTAATTAATTTTATGTTTCAGATTATAATAAAAACCCATTAGGAACCATTAAATTAATTAATTTACAGAAGTGAACGTTAATTTCTCAATTGCATTGGCTAAACCCTCGTATCAATTAAGCCCCGTTTCCATTAAACATTGTTGGAGGCAGTTTCCATTCTCCCAAATAGTGCCAACATTTCCCGCGAAAATCCATCTCCTCTCGACGCGCGGAGCATTTGTGCATTATACTAGTTACATACGTTCGTGTTGCTGTGTTGCTACACAAGTGTGTTAATAAAATGTAACGCAAAAACTATTCACTAAAACTATTCGTTTGTTAAAACTGTTTTACAAAAAAAATTATATTTCCATACATTGTTTTCCAATAAACTATCCTCGTAATTTGTAATGTCAAACCCAATAGAAGTTATGTACAGGCCCTAATTTAAAATTAATCATCTACATGTGTTGACTATAGCCAAGTTGAGTATTTATCTTTCACTGTAATAAATCAATGACATGGAGAGTTTTATTTAGGATCTAGTGTGCCGGTATTTTTAAGAAACCAAACTAATATAAGATTTTTTTGCTGGTATAAGCCTACTTATAATTTCTTACACACTTAAATAAGGCAAAATAAAATACTATTAATAATTAGAGGTTGAATACTTTAAACCAGTTATTTAGTTTATGAATCTGATGGAGATGAGGGAATTTTGGTTTAATGCACAAGCTTGATTAGTTATACCAAATTTGTATTTAATATTTATAGAAAAACATGTTAATTCCAATTTAACAAGAAGTTAAACAACTATAGTAAACTTCCAGTAAATCACTAGAATATATAACCTTGAAATGAATATGCAGAACGATTTAATTATTTAAAAAATAATTGTCCAACTACTGTCTAACAGGCTAAAGGACAATAGTCCTACAACTTGTTAAATAAACTAATTGTACGGCATAGTAATGACCCAAGTCCCAAACAAAACCACGTGTTGTCGACGGAAAGGACGCGGCGACCAAGGGCGCAACGGTGTGGGGTGGCGTGGCGTCGGCTGCTTACCGGTCACTGCGCATGCGCGAACTCTGCTCACAACAGTGTTGGGTGTTGGGACACTGTTTCCATTATGTTTTGAGCTCTCCTCAAAACTTTGTTGTCAGCTGCATCGGCTCAAAACACATTTTGTTGGCCAACAATGTTCAAAACAGTTTGCGAGCGTTTCCAATATACATTTTACTTGAACTTTGCTTTGAGTTTAGCCATTGACTATTCACACTACGTAGTGTGTATACTCAATGGTTTAGCTCAAAACAATATTTTGAGCAGAAACTGTTAGATGGAAACGGGGCTTTAGGAAGCGTGGGAGGGGCCTTCACGGCCACCCTGATAACTCAAGGACACCAGGAAGTCGCGTAGACATTCCTCCGGAGTTCCCTTCCCTTATCACGGAGGTTATCAGTAAATGTCACGGTCGGGTCGGTATACCGCTATTGCTGCAGAGCGACTGTCTGATGGGGAGTTCATGCATCAGCGTCAGTATCAGAAATGATCATCGCAACAGGATTGCTGTTACAACCTGGGCGCCCTGTACTTGAAGGCTACGACATTTGAGCGACCATCAGGCGAGTTATTTTGTTATTGTTACCAATTACTATTTTTCTTTCTAAATCTACAACAGAGGCACTTTGTTGGACAGAGTATTGGGTATTATTCAATCATTTAGAGAAAGCGGTCTACACACATACCATTTTTATGTTATTCTCTATGGCCACATTCATTTTATGTTTTATGTATAACCAACGTATGTTTAAATTTCGCTGCAAAAATTAAACTCGCAAAAGGTTTCAATTAATACAGCAATTGTCTTCAGAACTTGGAATCTTAATAAATTACGAAGAATATATTACAAAATATTGATTGAGACTTGTGATAATATAACAATATGCGTCGGTTAGCAATTTATACTAATACAGTAACTAATTTAAAAAATAAAATTATCAGTCAATAACATAGCAAAAACAGAAATAGCCATGGTAAACATTTCTGTTATTTCAGTAAAACCATGCAGTATAAAAGCTTACCGATTTTCCAATTATCATTTCATAGTAATACAACGTTTCTTTCCATTTGTTCATAGTACTGTATATTTTAATCAATCCTTCTTTAAAGATCAGAACGATGGGTAACTTGTTTTAAAAGTTACACAGAGTAAAGTGATTTAAGTAATTGTATTCAAGTCCATCAATTACTCATTATTCTCAGAACCGCGCTGTACAGTGTTACAGCTGCGAGTGTTGCAATCTTGTCGCAACGCCGATGCGCTCGCTGACCCTGGATCCTCATTGAACATCGTTTCATCTGCATAACAATCTTCATCCAAGAATTCCTAGTTCCGTTACGTAAGGACCTACTACAGCATATGAATACTGAAAGTTCATATTGTTAAAGATCAAGGATTTCAAGAAGTGGTTTGATTCCTTTACTTTTTCATTTAATATACATTCTTTTCTCAACTGGTTCCTTCTTCAACACTCCGTAAAAACCTTTGAAATTTATTCAAGGCGAGATCAATATTTTAAATATATTATGTTTTCTTAAATTGGGTTTTTTTCAATTGTACATAGTCCACGTGTAAGTCAGAATTTTTGAAGCACTAATATTATATTGATATAATTTTAAATTACAAATGAAAGTCAATTTTGCAATACCACAACACTTCTTTGTTAGATAACCAATTTTTGGAAAACAAATACTTAATAATACATAAAGAGAAAAACTATTGTTTGTTGCTGGTTGAATGTTTGGGACTGCACTTGCTACGCCATCTTGTGGACTGCACTATTCTGGAACAAGAAAGCAGCCGCTTATTTTGTTAAAAACTGGATAAATAAATATGTTTACAAACTACTTTAATTAAATACGTGTTAAGAGTCTTCATCACCGGAAGTTGCTAGACGCCGTCTTGGAGTTTTGTTCCATAAGGCCAATGTTAACTTTGTGCCTCCATTACTCCTCACCTGATCGTAACATACAATTAATTTTGGTGTCAAATTAAAGGTTTCGTCGTCCTCTAGGGAAATACAATGGCGAATTCCTTAATTTGGGTATCATAGTTGCAAAACAAATAGTTTAATTTTGAACTAAAACACTGCACATTTTCTTATTAATTTGTAAAAAAAAACAAATTCGAGTATTGCATTTCCCTAGAAAACGACGAAACCTTTAATTTGACTCCAGAATTAATTGTTTGTGACGATCAGGTGAGTAGTAACGGAGGCACAAAGTTAACATTGGCCTTATGGAACAAAACACCAATATGGCGTCCGGCAACTTCCGGTGATGAAGACTCTTAAAGTGTTTCAACGTAAATACATAATTATATATCTAACGAGAAAGAATAATGTTAATCCAGTGTAAAGCATAGTTGTTTTAACAAGGCATGTACAAATAATGAATAAGCGATTCATCAACAAAAATATTCAGGGATGAGTTCAATAAGCCTTTGCCAATCCTAACCCCCATTGGCGTGGGCGGGTAATCTTCACAACGGATTTCTGACAATTGGGTGCATGCGACATTCTGGTAAATTACTGGTTGACGAGGGTCAGACGTGGGGGTCATAAAAACTTGCCCAGCGGCAATCGGGTACAAGATCTGACTCCGGCCGGGTCCACAAGCCGCCGGGTGAGAGATATAACCACGTTTACAGGTCTCCATTCCCTTACATCTGTTTTCCTTTATTTCTATACCCATAAATCGATAATTAATAGTTTGTACCTTTCAAATTACAAAGCACTTGAAAAAATTGGCATTCAATGTTGTTATTTATATATTACTTGAAGATGTATAAGAGCTGTTGTAGTGGAAGGTAGAGCGCCACTGGTTTGCAAGTATGTCAATTCTCAATGTAGTAGCGGAATAAGTTTCCCAAGTCAAATGTTATGGTTTTGTTTTATACACCACATGATTATATTTTCTGTCTAAAAAATGTTGGATTATAATTTTGTTTTCGATATCAAAATTCGTAACATAATAATACAATCTGTTGTTATAGATTAAATACACTTTCTATTAACGGTGCTGCGAAGCATATTTAAAATACTATCATAACAAACATGGAATTTGAGGCTAAGCTAATGTCGATTTACTGAGCAATGCTCGGTCCTCCCGGTAATTTTATTTTATAAATCAACTAGGTTTCCCGTTCTTCGAACCTCATTGTTATAATAGTATAGATCAGCGAGGTATAAACTATGGAGAGCTCGCCAAATCGTCAGAAAACGGTTCGCGCATTGTCAGGCTAATGGTCCAAAAGTGTAGGACACGGCAAAACTGAGTAATCCCGAGCGGTGAGCGCGTTGTCGTTTACACGCTCCTGTACATCTTAGTAATAATAAAACTACAATGAAACGTATATATTCCTTTTATACATGAATTTCCGCATCCAATAGTATAAATATATTTTAGTTTTAAATTATTTGTAGTTTTAAATATTGAAAATATTAGAGAGTTGTAACGGCATGACATGACAAATTCAGTAAGCGAGGACTTTTTTATTTTTGAGGTAGAAACAAACTTCTAGCAAGAAAGTTGTAGCTAATTAGATGATCTTAAATTTTCATTCAATACAATTTTCGATAGAACTTATAGTTTGTTAAATAATCCGATGTAAATAACCGATATGTTCAGTTCTACGAACGCCGCCGTTGCGGACCACGGTTCCACGCTGTTCTACCACATCCAGCATAGTTAATATAAACGCTCCTCATTTTACTTAGATCTTCACCTAGAAAATGTTAATTGTGTAAATTTTCCTCCATATTGTATTGTGACTATTGTTTTTTAACATAGCTTTCAATTTTGATAGAAAAATTAGTTATCGAGATGTAATTAGGCAAATGAGGAATCTTATAATTTGATATGTAAAGTAAATTAGGCAGTAAATAATAAGAGACTTATTTGTTAGAAAGAATATAACATGATATGATAAGATCAACTTATCTGATTAGTGATTATATTTTACTCGTGAAGCAAAAACTTGTTTTATTCAATAACGAAATAAAATACTTTAGTAAGAAAACATAACATTGCCTTTTTATATAAATAAAACCTATTTATTTTAAAACTATCTGTTACTTAAACATTTCCCCCTCCAAATACGAAGGTTTCTTAGTCGTAAATGAATTGTTGTAACTAAAAATGTAATTAAAATAATGAATAGATATACGTTTTTGTACCAAAACTCGAAACTAATTCTCTATATAAGCAATATAATCAATCCTATAAAAATATGTTTGGCGTTAAAGTAGAGGAACATATCAAGGAACTACGAAGAATACTTAGTTGTTAATAAACCTTTCTACCGAACATATAGATTACGTAAAATAGAATCAATGTTTTTATGTCAAAAATACTTAGTTGTTAATAAACCTTTCTACCGAAAATATATATTACGTAAAATAGAATCAATGTTTTTATGTCAAAACTCAAAACTAAGCCTCTCCAAAAGCCTTACAATAGTTATTTTATAGTTTGCTTTCATGTACAAAATTGAGGAATGTATCGAGTAAAGCAAACATGGCAGCCATTGAGTCGTAAATTAATTTGTTTCGAGGAAATTCAAGGTTAAGTACGTGAAGATCGAGATTTGTGTACTAATATTGAAAACTACACGTGATTTTACGTCATAATTAGATGTTAAATACATTTAAATTTAGTACCAAAAGATAAAGAATTTATTCAGTAATACGATTCCAAAAACCATTTTACAATCAACAATTCCTCGCGCCGTAAACCTCATTTATCTGAGCACGCGTCGCCAATAACCCATAAGACGCTGTACTGAGCGCTGCGACGAGTCCTAACACTTTGAGATTTGACCCTGAGCCCGGCCGGACCGAATTTTGGTCTATCCCGACTATGGGCGTGAGCTCTCCATGGTTTCTACCTCGCTGTTATAGATAGATGAACATTTAAGAAAGTCGTAGTTTTAATTTAAGAAATATAAAAAGGTATTAATCACATAAGTTATTAGTCCTGCTTCGCAACCTGTGAAACCGGCCGTCCACGGCGATTCCGTCCCCTCAGCACCGAGTCTCCTCAGCGCCGAGCAGCATGATCTGCCAGTTTTGACAGCCGAATTGGAATTCACAAAAGCAACGAACCGTGATAATGGCGTGTGCCCAACTGAGCATAATAGATGATCAGCACTGGATTGACGCAAATTTTGCAAACATTTCATTGCAGACATGATACGCCTCGAATTCTAAATTAACATAGTGAATTTTAATTAAGCTTACCGACTCACATACTTTTGAGATGCTCGCAGTTAATCTTGAATGACTATGTAGAGCCACTTATATATTACTAGAATGATTTGGTTTAACATAACAAATCAAGTCAAATAATATAAAAAACGGCCTTCTGGCTGTTTTTTTTTTTTATTTAATCACTGTTATATAAACAAAATTATGCACACAATTTTTTTAAAAAACGAATACATACTTTACACAACTTAAGGAGTTACTATAAAGGAGTTAAATTAACAAAAAATATATTCATTAGATTATGCGATATATACCAAATAAAAATAACATTTTATTTTTCTGACACTTTCCCATGCAATGCCCATGTAATATTAACACTGTTCTCATACCTAGTGAATTATATTTTTAGTTTAATAAAAATATGACAAATATTTACTCCTTCTCCGATTAAACTCATTGAGCCCGGAATTTTAAAAGAGAAGAGAAGGGGTGTGCCTACAACAACTCTGTCGATTATCCACCACCTGTACTGGATTGACTTTTAAATTATTTGACTGGTTTCAACCAAGAACTTGACCATAATCAAGAATATTATCCATTGGAGCCTAGAAATTATTGTACCATTTCAAGCCTCCCTAATTAATAACTAAAATCATATTCTGATCGTACGGTACAAACGTCAACTGGATCCAGCCTCGTGTGGTCCGTGCCCCGGTTCACGCCCCCCGCTCTATTTCTGTCGAGGCGTCACCGTCTATTCCGAGCCCAGATATCTCACAGGCCGTTGCTCGGGCACGCGGCTACGGCTCAGTGTTTCCGGTTAAAAAAAACTAACACGTGCTCAAAACACAGCAAAAACTCTTTCAACAGAGGTCCCGGGGGATATTTTTTCTCATCACCACACGCGGTTTCGCTTAATCTTCAGTGTGCAATACAACAATTTAAGCAGACTTAAGTAAAATATTATTCATGTTTTGCCTCGTGGTTTGGGTTGACTGTAAAAATAGGGTTACATAGAACGCCGTCATCAATCTTGTTCTTTTTCAAGATTACAGATTCTAGGCGGGTTCCCCGTTTTGAATAAAGTGATAAATGTAACTTCTCAAACTACCCTGAATCGCATAAATGACTGAACACAATGTCGTCGTCGAAGTTCAAAATTTGGACACATGAAAACGCAACGAGTCTTGGCACTTCAACACATTTAACACTGAAGTGTACATTATATCAAGTATGACTAGCGAAGACATTGAAGGTCTGACCATCAGCGGCCACAGAATAAAATAGGGAATTAATACAATTTTTTTTCTGTGGTCGCTGGGTCAGACTGACAATGTATTTGGACAGTCGAAACTAGCAATCTTAACAAAGATTCACAACGGAGAGACTTGTGTTCTTTTTAAAGTTTTAATCAAAAATTAAACTATCAAAGGTCGCATTTTGAAAAAGTAAAGAAACTGATCTAATTATTAATTAATTTTGACTAAGTTATTTCATAGGCGCATTGTTTTGATTATATTATGGAATTTAATCAATTAACCATCCTCCATTTAATTATTGTAATTCAAATCTGCTTTGAGCTGGGAGTGCCCGGAATATATTACAACGATGTTACAAAACTATTTTAATTTGTAATAATATTTATGTTTTATGTTAGTGATCAGATATGTAAATACCCTGGAGCATTTTATTTACCAATTTGCTGGTCGAAACCGTTTCAAGCGATGTTAAGTTGTTTTGTTTGAAAGCATCTTTTAATTTTTAAACATTATATTATGAACTTAAAAGTACGATTTTATGTACAATTTTCTTTACTAATTTCATGAAACCCGTTAATATGTATAGTTTCTGCATTAAGGGTATTAAGGGTTCGTATTTTATATTTTTGGCTTTAATTAACTTTAATGAACACATTCAGAGCTTTGATAATTGCATCGACTTTATAAAACAATTTAGTAATGCCTTCACATCAGTAAAGATATTGTAACAGTTAAACTCGTTATTTAGTAAGACATAATAGTTTTGCAAAATGGTTAGATTTTACTTGTGAACAAATTGAATTTACCAACAGATGATTCCAAACTATCGTCGGCGTCACGTTGCAATAGCGGCCCCCAAGAGCCCCAACTTATGTAATCAGCTACTTCCTTGTCGACCAATGATAACAACGCCATCGCCGCTTATCTGACCTTGAATCTTATCTGTCGTCTCGCTCAGCTTGTCTTTGCCATTGAAATATTGTGTTTATTGAATATTGCATTTTACTGCGTGCAAACATCGATGCACTCAAGGTCATGCATTGTAACAAATAAAATGGCTTTCCAATGATTCGATTGGCAGTGAGAAATAAAGAGTGTAAATACGAGATTGAACTTAGTGCTGCAATAGGGGATATGCGCTGTAAGGTCATAACATAATTTTCAGTAATATGTATTACATTTAGAAATTAATATGAATAGTGCTTTTAACTAATAATTACCATATAAATAATTATATCAATATAAATTAAGGGGCTACCACCCTTTGGCGAAAATGTGGTAATAGAAACATTACGACCGTCCTTGTATGTGTAAATCTCTTGGAATGTCATTCATATTGTATATATGTTATTGGTCACATACTAGGAGCTGATTAGTTGTATCATTGGGTTTATATCTACTAGAGGGGCCACGCAATGCAAATTAATGTGAGAGATTTGTCAACGTAGTTCCCTACTTACGCCACCAGGGATCGTCGCGGTTTTGTTCATCATATTTGTTAGGAATGTTTTCGCAGAGATTTTAAAATGTTTAAATAAACCTTTTTTTGTGATGGTCATCAAAGTGAAATTTTGTTTACACAGGTCGAGTACGGCGGACGAGTTACTCGGCCTAACGACGACGCCGCAGATCACGTTAGTTATCCCGAGCGGTGAGCGCGCTGTCGTTCACACGCTCCTGGACCTCTTAAGAATAATACAACTACATTTAAACTTATATATTCCTTTTTTCCATGAATAGCCGTATCCGTTATTTACTTAATTGTAAATAAACCTTTCTAAACTCAAAACTAAGCCTTTCTAAGAGCTGAATAATTGTTGTTATACTGTACCACAATACACGGGACAGGGTTTTTTCGAACATGGCTCTTCATGGCTCTTTGATGTTAACATGTTTTTTTATGGACATGGCTCTTTCATTCAAAAAACGAATAACGTATTATAGATTCAGCATTAAAAAAATACAAGTTTCCGTTGATAACTAAACAGATTTAATTTGGACTTTGCCCCTTTATTCCCTGTGCCCTTCATGTAGGAGTTTTTAAGACGTAAATTAATTAATTTCGATGAAAATCCAGTTTCAATAAGTGATCTTCAATATTTTGTATTAAAATTGAAAATTACACGTATTTTTACGAAGTAATTAGATGTTAAAAACATTTGAATTTAGTACCAAAAGATGAAAAATTTATTCAGTAACACTATTCAAAAGCAATTTTACGATAACAAATTCTCCGCGCCGTTAACCTTATATATAATATATAATATAAGATTGACCGCTGCGACGAGTCCTTTACTTTGAGGTGTGACCTTCAGGCGTGATATTGACTATGTAGTAAATGATTCATTTACTGCATAGTCTTACTTATAAGTAAGACTATAAGTATTAACTTATAAGTAACTTACTTCATAAGTTTTTTTTTTATTTTGTATTTTTTTGTTTGGTTGTAATAATGTTTTATTTATATTTTGCTTGTGTACCATATGACACTATAGCATGACACTCTGATATGTTTAGCCTACTCTAGCATAACTCAATACCGAACATGATAAACCGAACCGAGCATGATAACCGAACATGATAAATATATTTGATTTGATATGAGCTCCACCGGACCGACTTTTGGTCCATCCCGACTATTGGCGCGAGCCCTCCATGGTTTTTACGTCGCTGGTTTTGCCACATACCTGATCCGCCCGCGAGGGAGTAGGGGGTTGACCCATACTGCATTTTCCGCATTCCCACATCTTACTAAAGACAAGTATCAGTGTACCGTCAAATCTCACACCTGCATGTGGTGAAAACGTAGTTACTGCTGTGGTTACTTAGTGTAATTATTTACCGATTGAAGTAAAGTTTTGTGGTTGAAGTGATTTTTGATTACCTCTGACGGCTGAAGAGGGCCCAAGCGCCCTAAAGCAGCCTCAGTGGGCCAGGGACTTTCCCGCCCACTGGAACCTCACTAAACAAATACGATTACCTCAAGAAATAACCTTTTTAATGTACATTTGTAAATATTTCATATTTCATTAAACTTACGTCGGGAAAACTCCAAGATGTATGCGTATTCTACTGAAATTAACCTTGAAATATCAACAGTCGATTATCCGAACAAATGGGATATGGTCCCGCACCCATTATTTCGGCTAAGCGGGGTTTTAATGCAACGATATTAGTAAATGAATTGGTATTCTCTTATGCTAGTGTTTTACTGTTGTTTAATCAACTGATATAATTGTATACTAATAAAATATGAAGCTTATAAATATAATAAATTGGTAATCAACACAAATTCTACAACTATAAAACATACTTAGTGCGAAGAGCCTATTCAGGATGTGTTTGAGTAATTTAATTATTGTATGTAGCAGTGAGCTCGTAACAAGCAACGATTCTTATTTTCTTCCTCCTGGAGGGAAACATTTTAAAATGTCCCATGTCACTTACAAAAATATCGAAACTAGATAAAATAAAATCGTCTCCTCACTTGTCACATGACACAACGCTGAACGCTAGTCCTTTTCACTCTTTGCAATCTGCTTTGCCAACACCGACGGTGGTGGAACCTAGGGGATGAACGCTGAACTACAGCGGCCTGCGATCGGCTGTCTACACGACAATTGTAATTAGAAAATAAATGACTTGAACTAGGTTTTTTGGGAATATCAATCGGTTTAATTGATGTCACAATTAAAGGTAGGAGATATATTTCAAAAGTTTTTTTACAATTTTGAATACAATTGGAATTGAATTAGTTTGGTAAAATATTATGAATTTCTTATAGAGAAATAGATTTATTATTTGCACAAAATAAATTATAAGAAGTACGTTTTTCTCAACTTAATGTATATAGATTTGTGCGCACGGGTGGTACTAAATAATATGACAGAACAGTTTAACATTCAGTTAACCAGTTCTAATTATTTTTCACATACATTGTTCCCCGCCCATTGTAAAGTTCGGAGTCGACCAGTGAGCGTCCGGCTTGACTCCTGCCGCCTCATAATATGACGCTAGATCGCAGCACTGCTTTTACTCACTCTGGCTACCATAAGGTGTCCCCTCTAGTAGATAATAACCCCAATGGTTTTAAAACTTGACACGCAGAGAAGGCTCGAATGGCGGGATAATACGTACGACGGATAACAGTTAAAGCATAAATGTCAATACACAGCCATATCTTTAGTCCCAACACATTGCCAGTCTTCACACTGGTCATGACTCATGAGCTAAGAGAAAACCTGAGATTTAGCTTTCTACATGCATGATCTTAAACTGTAACTAATACACTCAATAATTTAAACAAATAAAGCATTATCTATTTTAAAAATTGTTATTACCTTAGACTAACAATGTTTGGAATAGATAGTACTTTAATATACTCAGGTTAAATACACACAATAGCAATGTGTGTATTAGACAAAATATTTATTTATGGTACACTTATATGATATTATGGAATTTACTGTGGTAAAGTTAGCTATTAGCACGGCCCGCAAGGTAAAACCTAAGCCCGGGGCCAGCACCATATACGTTCTTAACTTGACCCCTCTGACCTCTACACATTTTGGGGGCCGCTGATGCAGTGAGATATATACATGAGTGTGTTTGGGAGGGTGCATACATGTGTTGTTTGCACTCTAGCGGTCGCTTTTACTGTCCGATTCACTTCAAGTTTGGTCCAGATATTCCTTACTAAAATAAGTTGGGCAAAACAACCGAAAATCCCTAACGCCCTTTTTGGGGCGTTTGAAAATGAAAATTGGGCGTTTTTGGTGGATGTAAAACTAATGCATGTGCAATAATGTAACGTAAAAAGCCAAATATTGTAAGGCATCTCTCATATTTACAGCATAAATATTCACCGAGTTATTAAATAAAATATATATTGACTAAACAAAATTGTATTTTGGCAATTTTACATTAGGAAAGGTCAGTTTTCACATCTTAGAGTAGGTTTATCATCTCCAGTTCCTCTATACCTACTTTCGACCCTAACTTTACTTCCCCCTATACTCATACTACATAAAATTGCTATCCCAGCATTGCCGATAAATATAACCACCGAAATAAGTTTTTGTTGTTGCTGTAATCGAAATAAGAACAGCCAAATAACGATTTCCAATTTTCATAAAAATTGGTATAATGATATGTTTTTACACAGTATTTGATTTTTTAAAGTTTTTAATTGGAAAATCCGTTTCCTCTTGTCAGCGTGCTACGTGCGAACTCGTTTTGTTTCTAACTAATTTCAAGTCCTTTATGACAATGGAAGTCTGATGGTTCTTTTATGAAAACCCTTAAATAATTGGTTTTACATGACGACTTTCATCAAATGAGAATCAAAACAAATTAAAATAAAGGTAAAATCAATACATTGCTTGAATTTATGTCTTCATCAAATCTTTAACTTGCATAATATTTTATGAATTGCAGATAAAAGGGTTAAACAACACGGCATCAGTTTCTATACAACAAAGTTATCGGTCGATAAATCGTTCGTAAATCATTACATGTTTTTATAAACCATTTACAAAGTTTCGGGAAGCAACACTCAAGTACCTCGAGTACGTTAAATATTGCGAAATATCCTTATGTCTCTTAAAAGTAAAGACTTCAGTTGACCTGGTTCTTTTAATATGTTACGAGCCTTTTAGAAAAAGTTCCCTATAGAATTTTCCAGAAGGAGTGCAAAAGGGTTTATGTGATTGCAAACTAGTTAATCTTTTCAACTCAGTTTCTGCTGTGTAAAAGTTCCCGTGAAAGAATCTCGACCTTGATTTTTCAGTCTTTATGATCAAAGCCTCCTGTATTTTTAAGAAACTCGAAAGTATTTACGCGAATAGCTAAGTTGAGTGGTATAAACGCGTTCTTTTCAATAAACATTTTCCTTTAACTCTATTTTTAAGAGGGTCTAGGGGATTCTTAAACAATGTTTGCAATAAGAATAACTGTTCTCTAAGTCACTTTAAATCTTTGACATATTTATCGAAATACTAGTATAAAGTTGTTTTGAACGTTCACTTGGATTATTAATTATTAACTAGTTTTTTTATATTCAAAAATTTAATCCAGTTAATCGCGGGGTAAGAGACTGCACCATCTGCACTGTGAGTAATATAAGTTGGTCAATTTTATTTAAACAGGATTTATTTACATACACATGAACGCTCACATTTTAAATTTGTTTTCTCAAATGATCTATTCACTAATGTACTCTTATTATTATACATGATTATTAATAATATTATTATTAATATACATGATTACGAGCTTGTACATAACAAAAACGTACCTCTTACACATCAAATATTGTATGGTCCATGCTAGATCCAAGGTAAAGAGAAACTATTTGTTATTTGGTGGTTTGAAACTGACTTTCGGAATATTCACGATTGTCCATAAATATAATACGGGGTGATTTTTTCACGAAAACCCAAGATTTATAAGGAAAAACTTAGTTTTTCTCATTTGGCTCATTTTGGAACTAATCCCTATAGCTTCATAATAAACAACTATTGCTAAAACAAACCAAGCAACAGTTAAATTTTTCCGTAATTAAAATTTATGAATGTATGAAATCTTGTGACCAATCCCGGGACCTAAAGCAATCCCGAAATCCAGGGATTGTTAATCAGGTACGAGATTGAAACCCCACCTCAAGAAGGACGTGAACGCAGCCCGCACACATACAGGCAGCTGTTTTCTCCGGCACTGGGCACAATCACTTAGAAACGACTGCATGTATTTCTTGAATGTATTTTATTGTTACTGTATATCATATTCACAGTTTTATGTATTATATGTCATTATATGCGGTGAAATATCTGAGTGTTGGTTATCTATGCATATCAAGAGAATGAAAACAAGATAAACAAAACGAAAATTATGCTTGCAAGAAATATTGTGTATTAGGTAGTCAGTATGTAAATTTTTCCCGTGCGTGCCCTTTGCGATGCATGAGATAGTGATGTATAGTTTATTATTGAGAAAATAAATATTTGTGATTTGTGTGAAATGCGAATTATCTTCAGCGGCACCCTTCCTTCCTTTTCCTTTTTCTTATTAGCCCTAGCCTGTATCGCGAACCGTTGTGAGGAAACACTCAATCAATCCAGACACTTGTTGAACAAACTATAATAAAGCATTAAGCAAAAAGCTTGTCAGTACTAACTTTTGGAAGCTATGGGTAAAGGAGGATGATTTCTATCTCAGAAACCAAGGCACAATACGTATAGCTACATTCTCTGAAGATCTCCTGCCCCAGGATGGTGAGCACATCCTTTGTCTGATCTCCTGGCCAAAGATCTCTTGCCTCAGGAAGGTGAGTATATCCTTTGTCTGATCTCATCCAAAGATCTCCTGCCCCAGGCAGGTGAGCATATAATTTGTCTGATCTCCTGACCGAAGATATCCTGCCCCAGAAGGTGTCCATATCCTTTGTCTGATCTCCTGACCGGGAGGGTCGCCCACGCTAAGTGGCCCGCGCTCCAGATCCTGGGGTCACCGTTTTCACTTTCTGACAGAAGTGGGCCCGAGAAAGTGAAGTGATTCGTGCTCACTTTCCCTCGCCCCCCCCACGTGCCACGCGCCTAGACCCGTGGCCTACTTGCCCCTCCCCCACCCTATTGGAGTAGTAGTGTAGTAGTTCACATGTGTGGTGAGGGATAAACCTCGGCTGAGAGCAATCCGTTGTAAATGCGTGGGCAGATACGGATTATATCGCTGTTTGAAGATGTAAATTACTTAGTTGTACAATCGTGACTTGTCGTTGTATAAATAATGTATATTTTTTAAATATTATAATGTAATACCATTTACATTCAGTCCTCGTCTACCAAATAAATACTAAAGTTTATTTATGTACAGTATGTATAAATAATAACATACTCGTGAAAGAGCATCAGCTTCACTGCATATGAAGAAATAAGACGGTATATGAGTTTATTGTTGGAAACATGAGTTAGTGTTTCAGTAAGTCAGCACTTTAATTGTTTAGAGGGTTAGAAAAGATTAACCAAACAGAGAAAATTAAATACGAATCTTGTTCAGATTTTTCTTTACATCAGTTTATAGACTACAAATCACGTGTCTACTCGCACTTTCGTTTTGTATACATTATTTCAGATTTACATGCATCGAATGTGATCTTCACGAGAAACCCCACTATTACAAGGTATTATTTGATTTATTTAAAACAAATTGTAATCATAATTTTGCCAATGGTATACCTGTAAAAGTACATGTAAAAAGGTATTGTCATCAATGCAAATACCATAGAAATTGAATTGACATTTACTATCGGTTGACACTTTCTTCTCCGTCCAATTCATCCAATGAGAATTTATTTCTTCGACAAATATTTTACAACTTAAAACTTGTTTTACTGTTAATAATTTTCTATATTAATTCAAGATTCCATGAAAATCCATAGAGGCGGAACCCAGTTCCAGTACAGTATCTAAGAATAGAGAGGTGAAGAGTTGGCCGTTGGCGGTGCTCCCGTTGTGACCTATGACCTACGACCTACAACAGATCTGGGACTCTTGAACAATCTGTAACGCACAAGCACATAATAAAAAAACCTGGGGCTAAGCGCAATATCTCAATGACCTAGCTTTTAAACCCGGGAATAAAAGTGTTTTGTGCCTTTCTACATCGAAGGTATACTTTTAGGAAACGGTCCAATGCCTTATCTTGATGTCACTGTTTGAAATCATTGTTAATTGACGGAGGTGTAGCTGGACCCAATAGTTTAGTATACCTTACCGAATTTTCAGGTCTGTTTACGTTTTTAAATACATGCACTATATTTTGGGAACCACTTGAGATTTTACCTTGAAACTTGACTTATTGCAATTATTTTAACAAAAACTACCTGATTGGTGTTGAAAATCAGAAAACTTAGCATTTAATGATACAAAATAAACCATTCAGCTATGGGCTGCATGATATTTAAAATGGTTGAACCATACATCTTTTATGGTAGGCCTATTCAATTTTGAATTTGTTTATACTCAATTTCATTGATTTCAATTGCCGATTTTAAGACATTTTGAAATGAACATCTCAAATTGCCACCATTTTGAAATTGTTAAAGTTAATATCGCTTAATGCATTGTTAAACTAACTTTAATCATGAATAATATATTTTCAAAGGCTTAAGACAAAATTTCATGGGGTCCTAAAATATAATGCATTTGTTACAAAACCACAAACAGCCCAAGTTGGCCCAACAAACGGAAAACGAAGCATTTTAGAACCGATGTTTATGTATAGAAAAATATTTACTTATTTTGACCCATAAAAGTTTATTCGACATTTTTGGAACAGACTTTACTGACACCTTAATTTTGATATAAAATGTATTGAATGATCTGATTTTTGTCTATACAGTTTCGGTTTAGGAGAAAGATTCGACTAAATGTGATAAACCCCAATTGCACCCAGGAACCAAACCAGATCTGACCTTAATTTCAGCGGAAACGTCAATACTGTGCTTACAACTGGCCTGGATCGAACCAGGATTTGATTAGAACCACTTACAGCAAGTTAGTGCAACAACTGGAAGTCGGAATTAAAAAAGTAGTTATTTAATGGGATTTGGATAGATAACAAATTACCTTGCATTGAGATTTTCTCAGCTGTATATGATCAATCTCAAACAAAAACTCTTTAGTTGAACTACAATAAATATCTTATATTTACAGAATTTATTTGATAGGATCATTATCAAAATACAATAACCGAAAACACTTTGGCTCATTCATCCTTGTACGTAGTACGTACATTCTATACAGTTGTTAGGCAATTGGTTATAATGAACTGTTAATAACTCCCAATGTAACTGTTCCAATTGAGGGTGGTAGATAGTAATACTGTACACTATTAACTTTTGACAGAATGGATAATTTCCCTCCGAAGGTAAGCAAACGCAGTGGTACTCTCTACCACGTTGGGAAATAATGTTTTGTTTAATGAATTTTAAATAAATTATTCCAATATAGATAATGCACCTTTGTGCCAACTTTTGGTATATCGTATTATAGCTTTGTCATACTGCATTTGTGTTTAATATTGTTACATGTACTCGTAGCTTTCACGAGAAATCGATATAGTATCTAAACCATTCAGTTAAACGAGATTGTAACGGAGTTCTCAAGAATCGCAACTTTCCCTGATATAGGTTGCATTAGTAGCATTAACAACTTAATAATATCGATAGAATAGTGGATCAATATAAAGCTTATTTCGTTGAAGTGGAAGCATACATCACTGCCTCAAGTCAGTGTACTGGTAATTCTGCGCTTCAATTCCTTACTGAGCCAATCACAGTTAGACAAACGACGATTCCCTTCAAGAAACTCCGCCTAGAGGCCTTGGACTTCACATTGTCGTGCGCCTCTCCCATCACCTTCGCCGCCACCTCCTGGTAGCGGACTGGACGCGGACCTCTAGCGGTCCCAAGGTCGCCCTCCTCCGTTATCCGTTACCTTTCACCTCCGGGCCCTCCGACTCCTGACCTTTCGCTCCCCCAGTCTCCGGTACGGTCTGGAGCGACACGTCACGAGTCAGCGAAAGGCGCTGTGACGTCGGCGCTGACCCGCGGTGCCTTTCTCTAGCGAAACACGCTGGATTGGCGCGATTTGGCGATTAGCTTTGGATCTATACAGGTTTGACAGTTTGAACATTGACAATTACCTGTATAAACATATGCATAACTCATTGCTAAAGCCAAGGCTACTCACAGTTGTATAAATGCTTTAAACACGGAGCTTCATATTTGTGCGATATTATAATAGATATTAGCTCCGAACGAGTTCTCCGATTACTTCGCTCTGATAACCACATTGCTGGTCAATGTACGCTCTGATCAAATACCAACTCCATCTACTGTAACTCAATCTAAGTTTTTCATTATGTTTTATTTTTAAGGATATCAATATTATTCTATTTTAAATTTTATTTTTTTCTTACTATAAATTACAACCGCTTTAAGTACAACACATCTCTGGTGTGTTAACTGTTATACACAGATACTTACTAAATAATAACAAAATTTAAATACAGAATATATTTTACAGTAGTTCGTTGACAAAAATGTAAACAAAATGACAACCACGCGACGATTTAAATTTGAATTAATATTCAAATTATTGTGAACCCCTATTGAAGTCTCTAAAATGTACATCAATTATTTATTAACAAACTGTTTTTATGTAACCAAACCAAAAAAGTTATGTCGCTTGAAAAAATTCCTAAATTGAAATCACGATGACTTACATAATGCATTTTTCGCTAGATCATATAATAAATGGTCTGTTTATGGCTCTTTTTGCGACTGCAGATGTAACATTAGCCGCAAGTTATAAATCAGGTCGGAAATACAAGTTAAACAGCTTCCACCAAAACTCCTCCCCAAGGCCGCCACGGCGTGGGAGCGGCGCGGGTGTGTAGCGGGTTATTTCAAGAGTATTTCGGATGTTCCAGAAGCGATTTGGCACCAGTCCGTGGCCAAAGGTCAACAGCCGAGGGTGAGTGGGGGGAAGAGAGATCATGGCGGCGATAACACATGATAAGACTGCGCTTTAATCTCAAGCTCGCGCTGACAACGATTGATTACTCGCATTATCAGTTTTAGAGGTGAATCATTTCCAACACCGGATTAGAAAGAAGAGGAATTGACACGTGTTTTATTTGTACTTTCCTGCATGGGTTTCCTTTGGTTAAATAAACGGTATCAGGAAACTGACACATACTTTCTCCCTTTTATCCAAAGTTTAATGAATAAATTAATTTTTATTTACTAAATATAGAATACAAAGCACGGTCGATTGCACAGAAAATCTTGTAAACATGTTGTTTTCAAAAATATC
Organism: Allygus modestus; assembly: GCA_963675035.1. NCBI lineage: Eukaryota > Metazoa > Arthropoda > Insecta > Hemiptera > Cicadellidae > Allygus > Allygus modestus. Next base: position 302,957,233 of record OY776111.1, read on the forward strand.
CACCCAAATCTCTGTTTAGGAGGCACTACAGAATCTATCGCTACACACGTGGTTTAAAGAGGGGAAATGCCCCTTATTCTTCCCCTCAGGGTTATTAAGGGGCAACATATTTCGAATTTCCTTTGTTGGTCAATGCTAACTTGACAAGCATATCAAGTTTGAACGAAATTGATCAATAAAAAAGAGAGAAATAGTAATTTTTGTATTCCCCATAAGAATAACATTGGACAACGGACTGGGTTTACTGCAAAATCAAAATTTAAATTTTCTCCGCAACCAGTAATCGTAGAATAATAGTTAAAAATTCTAAATTGTTTAGTTTTTGTGCTCTTTTTAATGGTGAATAGTAATATTTTTTATATTTATTTTTTATTTTTCAATGAAAAATCCCAAAAACTGAATTTTTTAGATATTTTTTATATTTATTTTTTGTTTTCAATGAAACATCCCAAAAACTGAATTTTTTATATTTTAAGTCCTGTAATTTCTGAACCCGAATTTTAACAGAAATGCGGGTTGTGTAATTTTGTTGGAAAACTAAATTTCTACAAACGACTAAAGTTTAATCAAAATAGTTAGAGCCGTTTTTGAGAAATCTCTATTTTTCATTTTTTTGGCGGTATTTGGGGGATGATTACCCTTAAAAGTAAAAAATTCCAAAAAATGAAAAATAATGCCTGGATATATCTTGGATTAGTACATACACACCAAATTTCATAAAAATCGGACCATTGGTTAGGGCTCTAGCTCTGTACACATCCATACAGACAGACAGACAGATAGACACACAGACATCACGTAAAAATCACTTTTTTGGGTTCAGGGAGCACCAAAACGAATATGTCCACCAACAACTCAAATTCGAAAATGTTGACGAAAACAATACTTTCTCCATATACTATGTATAAGGGGAGAGAGTAAAATGTGTTTGAAATGGGGACTACCGAAAAACGGGAAGTTTATGGTAATATGCATCAAAAGACCACAACCAGATGAAGCCACATGCTAGATTTCATCAATATAATTCATCATTGGAATAAGTCCTTAGTTGCCATAATATTAATTCATGGTTAAGTAAGTCTATATTCAATTAACAGAGTATAGATTTAAAATAATAATTAACATAATTTTGATCCAATCTTGAAACTACGATCGAACGTTAGATTTTATAAATTATGTTATGCATTCCATGTTGTTTCCCGATTTTGTATGAATATTTACCGATGAGGTATGGCTTTAACCTCTTTTTTGAATTGCTTTATGTTATTAGATTTTATTGATAAAGGAGTTGTATTGTAAATGTTGATTGATATTTAGTCTGGGCATCGTCGGAATGTTGAATTTGGATGTATCAAGTCTATAAGGTTGATATTCCTCGTGTTATAATTATCAATTTGTCTTCTGAATGAAAACTTGTCAAGGTTCAAATGTACAAAACTTGCTGCCCGTAAAATAAAGATTGACAGTAATTTTAGAATATTTAATTTTTTAAATCGTGGTTTGCGCGATGTTTTTTTGAGATTTGACAAAAGGTTCTTATAGCGTTAGTCTTCATTTAAAAACAAAATATGCTTTTAAGCTTCATCCCATATAATTTTTCCATATGAGATATGTGAATGGATATATGGATCATATATTTATTTATTCTTTAAGTGAAAAATTTAGAAATACATTTTATAAAAACAATTCCTGAACCTTTTTTTTGCAATTTTATTAATGCGACATGACCATAAAAGGTTTGACAGTAATTTTAAACTTAGAAATGTATACTCAGTTGCCAGTAGTGTCGTTGGTTTACCAAGTAGAACATGTTGAATTGTTTTACTATTAAATTGTTTATTATTAGTGAATTTCCTTTGGAAAGTGAACTATTAGCATGACCCGCACGGTGAAACTTAAGCCCGGGACCACCATAGAAGTTCTTAAGGTGACCCCCTTTCTGTAATCAGTTGGACAAGTTCGTTGGGCAAAACAATCGGAAAACTCCAAACCCCTTTTTTGGGGGATTAATCTCTCAAATTTCGAGTTTTTGGGACCAAAAAGGGTCATAAAAGCCCCGGATGTAAAATTAATGCATGTAGAAATATGGGAATTAGTGAGGCGAAAGTTTTAAGCCCTCTCTCGTCATTCTAGCATACATATTTGCCGAGTTATTAAAGAAAATGTGTTTCGACCAAACACAGTACGTTGTCTTATGGGGGTTTTACTCTAGAAAAGCCTGTTATTCCTTTGTTGGAGTACTTTTATCATCCCCAGCAACCTCACGCCTACTCTCAAGCCTGACTGGACCTTCTCCTAACATTATAATGCGCAAAATTGTTTCCCAGCTTTGCAGTTAAATGAAACCAGGAGCATCAGAACAGCCAAAAAATCAATGTTTTCAGATTTCAATTAAAATTGGAATACATGTGTGTTTTTACACAGATTTTGAATTTTAAAAGTTTTTATGTGGAAATTCACTTCCCTCACGTCAGCGTGCTGCGTGCGAACTCGTATTGTAATTCTGAGGATTTTAAATAATTTATGGTTATGAACAAGCAAGACATAACATTTATATTATTTTCCATAAGATTAACATTAGACAACGCATTGTGTTTAACATTTTCAATATCCCAGTGACCGATTGACGTAGAAAAATTAATCAAATAACCAAATTATTTGATTTTAAGCTGCAATTTATGGTCCAAAAATATTTTTTTTTAGAAAGATCGATATAAAAAACACATTTCTAAGGTGCACTCCCTTCCCAAAACTCTTTGGATAGAGCGATTGGCTGTAGACAAATCGCTACCCGGTTTTGGGTCTATTTGAAATAGCTAAACCGCCACCCTACTTATTGAGGATTAGGAAGGGTCAACTCACAAGATCCGAAATGCTACCCCAGCTAGGCCAGATAATTGGAGCCAGGAAGCTTCAGATGTGGGAAAACGGGAATCTTTTTGGCTCCGCGGTCTCCCTCAGATGGATGCATATTGTCGTTGGTTGCAGACAGTCTAGACTAGCGAGTTAAAGAGCTGATGGCTTTAGACTTTACACCTTTATCGAAATAAATTTACTAACTGGTTTCGATAACTAACTAAAAAACTGTAATTTGCTCTGGGAAAAGGTTTTTTAATCTAAAGAATTAGCTTAATATTCTTGCAATATATTTTTGCGGCTAAACAGTTAAATTGCCATACTGTATTTATATTTGCAATGCAACACGAATATGTTTATCTGATGATTAAGGACCAACAGTCTGATAGTATTTAATGAAATGTTTACGTTTACTACTTTATCACACAGAATTTTGGTTCATTGTTATTAATTTATATTTATCGGAGGAATATAAACCACAGGGCCGAAAATGAATGTGTAATAGACATATCACCGAGGGATGGCCGGGAATAACAAATTCCCGTTTTTCGCTCATCTGTGGTGGCTACCTGGCCGAGCGGGGGTAGCGAGTTGGTAGTTTCGAATCTTGCGAGTTGACCCTTCCTAACCCTCCCTAATGAGGGTGACGGGTTGGTAGTTCCCGTGCGATCTGTATGGTTTTAAAACTGGAGAAAATAGACGCTGCTTCACACGTTTCTACCAAATTTCATCAAGACTGTCCTTTTTGATTGGTCTGGCAGTAAATCAAATTTGACGGAAAGCCTCTCTGACAAAGTCCAGCAGCCTGTAGGTATAGGAGGCGGCCTCGTCTCGGGTGACCTGTGGCCCGGAGACCGTGTGTAGGGTCGGTCCGAGGAGAGGAGCGAGGTCGAGGGTGTACCTTGAGGACAACACACGCTAACCTGGACTCAGGGCTGGTCGGCAGTATGTAGTCGATGGTAGCTCAGCGAAGTCCAGCAGCGTGTAGGTATAGGAGGCGGCCTCGTCTCGGGTGACCCGTGGCCCGGAGACCGTGTGTAGGGTCAGTCCGAGGAGAGGAGCGAGGTCGAGGGTGTACCTTGAGGACAACACACGCTAACCTGGACTCAGGGCTGGTCGGCAGTATGTAGTCGATGGTAGCTCAGCGAAGTCCAGCAGCGTGTAGGTATAGGAGGCGGCCTCGTCTCGGGTGACCCGTGGCCCGGAGACCGTGTGTAGGGTCAGTCCGAGGAGAGGAGCGAGGTCGAGGGTGTACCTTGAGGACAACACACGCTAACCTGGACTCAGGGCTGGTCGGCAGTATGTAGTCGATGGTAGCTCAGCGACCAAGGTGGCGCCCTTCGGTTTCCGTTATTAGAGATTAGGATGTTTTCAAATAAGAATTTCAGTTAAATCTGTTAGTTTTAATGTGTTTATTTACATTTTAGTCCTAAGCATATTTTGAATTTTCACTCACTGATTGTATTGTGTTTAATTAATGGTAAAGCTTTTTGTAGCGTATAAAACAAAACAAAAGGGGTTACCAAAATAATATTAAGTTTGTGTTTGTTTGGAAGATAAAGAAATCTAAACAAATATTTTCATTTAATAATTTAAAATAATGTAAAACATATGAAGTAGACGGATAGTTGGCTAGTACTGAAGTGACGTCTTGACTAAAATCATATTTTTTTAAATATCAGTAACAAAGCCTCAAATCATAACCATTTAGTACAATACTAGTAAAACAAAAATGGTTTGGCATTTGTACTATAAAAGCACAAATTATAAAATCATTTTCTGAGTTAGTAACTATGTACTACGATAATAATACTTAGAATACAACACATATCTCGTCTTATTTGTGTAATATCAGGTATATCCTTGAGACCATGAAACACAAATTCTAACACAGATTTTTGTTGTGTTTTGTGCTCCACTTTAAATCTCTGTTTTACATTGAAATCATAACTAAGAGTGATGATACATAAATATTTACTCGAAACCAATTCGTTCTCACATACGAAAAGGTGTTCAATATACCTTTATTGCGCTATTGAAGCAACTGCTATTTAAAGCAAGTAACCAATGAACAGGCAATGCAACAGAGCGTTGTTGAAGAAAACATACCATACAAGTAAATACTGCGTACAAACAGAACCAAACACTGCGCAGATCTACTATAGATACAGCGTATCCAAGTCAACCTTGATCTAATACAAGGCCAAAGTGCTGCATGGACGTAGAATCGAAAACATCTATTGGTTAGTTTTCTGTTTTACTGTTGGTTTGAGATTGATTTATTTCGATATGTTTTATTTTTACTACAGATCCATAGTACGTCAGAGATATAACGCTACAGTTATGTCTCACTGCCTGAACAATTAAGGGATCGCTAATTCTTCTCTGATATCGCCTTGGATAAAACCACCTGAAACATGTCGTTTTGGCCAGCGATTATGTAAAAAAATAATAATAAAACGGGAAAACTTGGACAAATACAAAAAATAATGAATTGCATTATTGTTTTGTTTTCTCGGGCGCTGAAGTTATACACGCTTATTGTTTTAAATGATATGTCTAAAGCGTTTAAGATTTCATCACATTATAAGAATAGAACACTATTTGTAAGATTACAAATTTGTGGTCAATTAAGTTGAAGGTCAATGGGGAGATGTGACACTGAAACAATATTTATTGATATCGGTTGAGCTAAATTTAGCGCTCCCTATCACATGATAGGGAAACGATTAAACCAACTGTTGATTGTTTAACAGGAAGTACAAAACTTTCCATCTTGCATGTATACCACGTGAGCGCACTATAAAATATGAATTACAAATGGATTACAACGTAAATAGTGTTGAACATTTTCGAAAAAAAGTAGGTTAAGTTATACGTGCATTACATGTATTGCCTATTTAATGGAAGAACATAATACTGTATTTATTCGGTTAAGTATTTAACAATTAGTTAATAAAATACAGGTCAGGATATGACAAATGACTAATAACCCCGACATTTATTTGAATAACTAGATACCAGTTTGTTCGAATTAAGGTAATCAGGGTACATTTTTGTAATGTTTCATATTTTGTACAAACTGATTAGTTATGTAAAAAGTTACCATTCCTTAATGATTATTTAATTATTACGATATTTATCGGAAGACATTTGTTGTATACGGTATATATTTGTGAACAGATATTTAGAGAAAAAGAACAAATCATAAACAAGCAAAATTAAAATCACCAAAACTACTCAAGAGAGATAGCAGTAATTCGATTAAAAATTGAATTTGTACTCCAATTATTATTTTAAAATATGTTTTTCGTGTTAAAACTTTCAAACAGACGGATAATCTTTTCTTAATTTGACCTAAATAGACATGTTTTATTAGTTTTATGTTATACTAAATATTGAAACAAGTATACGGGCTGCAATCAATGTAGAACAGGCTAGTTAAACTATAGCAAGGGGGGAAAGGTTTGCTATCTCGTGTTAAAACACATTTCTTGGTCAGCTGATCGAATGATATAACTCTCTAAGATTAGCATAGAAAATTTAACTCAAAAGCACGCAGAGAAAAAGATGATTTCCGTTCATAAGTAATAAGTACAGCATCATAAGGATTTAAATCGCTGCAAAACTTTAAAGATCTTCGTTTGCAATAACTGTGTAATAATAATTTGTAATAGTAAAAACCTATAAATTGAAAAAGTTAATAAAGGTGATTTATTAACTGTCGAGCTGCTTCCCTTGAACATGTAGAGCTATTATAGATGTTTCTTGAAGCAAAACATAACACATCTCCACCGATTACACGACGTCATTCCGGAGCTAGAGGACGAGGCATTTTTTATGCTCGAACGGATGGGGTGGGGGAGGCGAGTTTCGCTCTGGTGATAATACAGCAGATGTTTTAACCGCCCCCGACCAACGGTCCCGCAACGGCCTGGCCTTGCCCTTGAGCTGTTGGAACAAAGGGTCGACAGGCACCGCAGGGCTACTGGTTGTGGTTACTGGTCCCGCCACCTCATTCGGATTGAGTTTGTTCTGTTGGTTGAAAGGTGTCCAAATACACGTTAAATACCCCCGTAGCAGCAAACCTGCGTACTCAGCGAATTTCCAATGCATATATATGTATCTTAATACCACATAAAGCCACATACCAAGTTTCATCAATATACATTCATAAATAAACGATTTATGACATTTTAATTATTCTCCATAAGAATAACATGGCGGCTGAGTATGCAGGTTTGCTGAAGGAAGGAAAACAAAAAATGGGGTTTTATACAAATATCAATATAACTCATTCAGGTAAAGCCACATACCAAATTTCATTAATTTAATTTCATAATTAAGGGAGATAACACGTTACTTATTCTCCATAAGAATAACATGGGGCTGAGTACGCAGGTTTGCTGCTACGGGAGCCTTTGGCAAAAAATTGTTTTTTTGAGCAAATATCAATGGTCCACAACCAGATGAAGCCGTATACCAAGTTTCGTCAGTATACGTTGATAAATAAGCGAGATAACAAATTTTTCTTTTCCTCCATAAGAATAACATTAGACAACATACTGTGTTTAGCACTTTCAATATCTAGGTAACCAATTGACGTAGAGAAATGATCAAAATACCAAATTGTGTGTTTTTTTAAGCTGAATACAATGGTAAAAACTAAAATTTGATAATTTCAAAAATTATTTGTAAAAAATTCAAAAAAACCATTTTTGGGGTACAAAACCCCCCCAACATACCCCTTCGGATAAAGCGATCTGGCTGGTTTTCGAACTTAAAGTCATAAATGTTGCTTTACACGTTTATACCAAATTTCATCAAAATCGGATAATTTTTACGAGAGTTATCGTGCTCACGGACACATATATATATATATATATATATATATATATATATATATATATATATATATACAGTTTCAAACGAATGGTGTTTTTGGGGTCTGGGGACCTCAAAACGAAAAGTTATCATGGTCCCGGGCCTAGGTCTTACCATGCCGACTACGGTAATAGCTTCTTCCCTATAGGGGAAATTCGCTAATCCCTATAGGGGAAATTCGCTAAAAGGACACTTGCGTAAACGCTGCATGTGCGGAGATGAGTAGGATAACACCGGGTCTTAGGATAACTAGCGATTATCAGTCTCTCAATATTCGTCACTGTTTGTAACATTCGGAATTCGAGTTCGTTCAGCTCAAATCCAGTACTGTACCAACTGCCCTGCCTTATTGAGAACAGCCCTATCTGTTTTCCGATTTGAATAACTATATGAATATTCCCTTACAAAAAAAGGAGATAAATACTGACACTTACAAATTATCAAGTAGATCAAGTAGTGTAGAGTTCGCCCTCGCTTTTTACTTTCTCCGCCTTATACAAAGTATATCGAGAAAGTATTGTTTTTGTCAAAATTTTCGAATTTGAGTTGTTAGTGGAAATATTCGTTTTGGTGCTCCCTGAACCCAAAAAAGTAATTTTTACGTGATGTCTGTCTGTCTGTCTGCCTGTCTGTCTGTCTGCCTGTCTGTCTGTCTATCTATCTATCTGTTTGTCTGTATGGATGTGTACAAAGCTAGAGCCCTAACTAATGGTCCGATTTTTATGAAATCTGGTATCTGTGTACTAACTAATCCACGATATCTCCAGGAGTTTTTCATTTTTTGGAATTTTTTATTTTTAAGGGTAATTATCCCCCAAAAACCGCCAAAAAAAACGTGAAAAAATCAAGATTTCTTAAAAACGGCTCTAACGATTTTGATTAAACTTTAGTCGTTCGTAGAGCTTTAGTTTTAAATCAAAATGACACCACCCGAATGTTTGTAAAAACTCGGGTCCTGAAATTACAAGACTTAAAATATCATAATTTGAAAATTTTTGGATTTTTCATAAAAAACATAAATATAAAAAATATTACTATTCACCATTAAAAATAACTCAAAAAACTAAATAATTTAGTATTTTGAATTACTATTCTATAATTACTGGTTGCGGAGAAAATTTAAATTTTCATTTTGCGGTAAACGCAGTACGTCGTCCGATGTTTTGTATTCTTGTGGGGAATACAAAAATTACTATTTCTCTCTTATTTATTGATCAATTTCGTTCAAACTTGATTTGCTTGTCAAGTTATCATTGACCAACAGAGGAAATTCGAAATATGTTGCCCCTTAATAACCCTGAGGGGGGTTGGGAATGGGGGCATTTTCCTTCTTAAAACCACGTGTGTAGCGATGGATTCTGTAGTGCCTCCTAAACAGGGATTTGGGTGAATATTTTTGAAAACAACTTGTTTAGAAGATTTTCTGTACATTCGACCGTGCTTTGTATGCTATATTTATTTTATTTTAGTAAATAAAAAGTAATTTATTCATTAAAGTTGGGCCAAAAGGGAGAAAGTATATGTCAGTTTCCTGATATCGTTAATTTAATTTTAAACCAAATTTTGCAACTTAACAATTAAATATTTCGTCATGCATTACATTTGTTAGTATTTACGAAAAAATTGTTGTTGGGTCTTTAGGCCTTTAAAATCTTATTCTCTAAAAAGGATCAAAGACACTCATCCAAGATTTAAGTCATTTCATTACTAAATGATCACTAATTTTTTTTACAGGAACAAAAGTTTGCTATTATATATCCTTATTATAGACCCGACCTTGGAAAAGTCGCGGAAAACCTCGACCTTGGGGAGGTTACGCTGTCACAACACGGGAGTGCCAGCTTTCCGGGATGAAACGTGATCTTAGATCTCTGTGTAAGATCGTACCTAGGCGCGAGTCACAATAAAACAATATCCTTCACCTTGGAGGCATACCACACTTACCAGCCTGTTAAAATACTTTCGGAGCGGAGAAAAACAATTATCACTTATGTTTTACTACCGAAGACAATGTTTTCCGAGTGTATCATCGATAGTGATCGTCAAACTACTTAATTATTCTATAGATATACACGGAACCGTGTCGCATCATTTCGTCAAAGTATCATCCAAATACTCCAGGTAATGTCCAGGTATTATCTTGTCCAAATTCCACAACCGGAGGCTTGAGGTTTATTTCTCTACCTGACCACTAGTATCATCTCATCCAAATACCTAACCGCTGAATGTTTTGCCAGGTCCACACCATTGGCATTAGAATAGAAAATTCCTTGACTAACTATTCACAGTTTTACTCATTCTAAACCGCATTTCAACAGACCTCAAAGAAAAATTATATGTCATGATAACTTTACTCACACAACGCTGCGATACACACGACAGCGATGAAGACAATTTTTAACATTTTTAGCCAACTTCAACATTATTAGAAAGGTTTGACCTTCTTTTCATTCTGCTTTGTGAAATGGTACCCGTTAAATAGTAAACTTGGTTGCCCTCTAATAGTCGTGGAAAACCCATATATTGCTCTGTAGATGATGAATTGCTAGACAACAGACTTGAGAAAAACATTAAAATCTGCAACGTCTCCGACGTAAACAATAGGGGTTTGGGTCGGGGGGGATCCAGAGGGAATCTCCGCGAAGGGAGACGGTTGGGTGACATTCCACCCCCAGGACGTTGCACATTCGTAGGTGTCAGGGACCTCTGACCTCCTGAATTGCGTTCCTCAACCCTCATGAAATTTTTGTCTGGACAATATGATACTCCCTCAGCTTGTTTAATCAACTGTAACACGGAGATGGACGAGATGTAGAGATTTCTAAGAATGTTTCTATTGGACGAAATATATGAATGTTAATATTGGACGAGATGATACTACACCCACGGAACGAAGTAAGGCAATAAATTAACTGGAATACAGCATATGTTTACCAGAACCCTTTTTCAATTGTTTAGCCAGTCTGGGTTACTTTCAAGCAATTGTTACATTCTGGAATTGAATAATGTAAAACTAAATTTATTGGCGTATGTTTCAAGATATTATAAAAAGTGAAAATTCAAAAACCTGGAAATCCAGTTCCGTGTAAATTTAAATCAAAGAAACTGGTTAATACACTCATAACTTTCTAATAATTCAAGGGTCAAGATTGTGTTATTAATATGTATATATACTATTTTGTTGCTAGAGTTTCAATGTATAACACACGAATAACGGACCTATAGTTTTTTTAACGTATACAGTTCTGATTTATACACTCAAAATGGAATTTTTGTCCTTTAATGTTATCGTGCAGTGGGGCGAAAGTGGAAATGCACGGTTGTAAACGATAAGTGTTATCTCTACGGTAAAATCGTTTTGACATTAGAAAACACGTGAATGAAATAACATCTACAGCTTTGAAATGATTACTCTAAAAAAATGTTGGCTACTTTAACACAAGATTACACTAAGAACAACATGCAGGAGATTATTTCTCAGCATAAATTGAATGAACTCTTAGTTAGGGAAATTTAAGTCTATTGCTATATTACGATTATTACAGAAAATGATTTAATTGGTAGTATTTTTATTTCAAAATTATTTCTCCTTTCTTCACGCATTTAGTTATTAAGTTTGAAGAAGATGTTTAACTAATGAAAATGATACATTTTACTAATGAGACGTTAGCTAGGTTTAAACGAGTTATTTAAAAAATATATTACTATACACAAAGCATTCTTTAATTCTACTGATTTGATTCTGCAATCATATCTTGAACGGACTGCAAGAAACTAAGGCAAATGTACGGACATTTCAGAGAGCTAAACTATTAAAATCTCGTTTTGTCATGAGAAGAGTTCCTATAGTAATCTGTAGTTCTGGGATCTGTGAAATAATTTGTGAATAAATTGTCCTTGTTTATTATTTATTAACATAGTATCCTTGTGACATGGCAATTCATAAATATTTCTGAATCCACCTCTAAGGTGGGAATTAAAGAAAGTTTTACTTAAATCGACTATTCTTAGTAACTACATTTAACCTATTAATGTTTTATGGCATAATTGTCCCACTAGGTTAAGAGGTGGTTCTGAACGAGACTGTACTTAAACCTAATTTCGAATCTTTCGCATGGGTGAACACTGACCGCTTTACCAATCGAGTTGTCCCCGATATCCTACGGTGTGATAGCATTCTAGATGGTAAGGCATCTTATGGCGCGTTGGCCGATAGTACGGAATTTTATGGCGCGCTAGTTGACAGCACGATATCCTACGGCGTGCTAGCTCATGGTACGGCATTCCTATGGCGCGCTTGCCGATGGTACGGCATCCTATGGCACGCTAGCCGATGGTAGGGCATTCTATAACGCGCTTGCCAATTGTACGGCACTCTATAACGCGCTTACCGATGGTACGGCATTCTATGACGCGCTGACCGATGGTATGACATCCTATGGCGCGCTGGCCGATGATGGTCCGGCATTCTATGGCGCGCTAGTTGACAGCACGATATTCTACGGTGCGCATTAATTGGCACGCTATTTTATGGAACGGCACTCTAAGGCGCACTAGACACAAAGTAAAAAAGGACCTTACAATAATGTTTTTAGTTAGAGCAGAATAGAACTTGGAATATAATCAATAATCCAAACACACTCCAAAGCGGTCGCAGTCAAAATTTCGAACAGACTAAAACAAATAACTTGTACATCACTCATCCAGCATCCTAAGATATCTCCGACTCCTACGAAATACGGAGAACAAAAGGAGGTCCAAAGACAGACAGATAGAGAGAGAAAGATTCATGAGCTGAGACTGACCTCGGCCTTGGGCTGGGTTTTGAATTGGAAATCAACTCAGTTTTGAGCTCCATGATCACCGGCGTGACATGGCCTTGAGATTAGACACCCAGACGAGATATGCCTATATGGAGGCTGTCTCTAGGTAATGGAAAGTCTTGTCCGCCAAGTGTTGATAATGATCATGAAAATACTATATACGGGGATCAAACGGATTCACTTGTCAAAAATTGTTTGGCTGATTTTCTCTATTTCGCCTAATTGATTTTCTTAGAATAGATGTCGCGACAATCGGGTACAAAACTGGTTGACGAGGGTTAGACGTAGGAGTCATAAAAACTTGCCCAGCGAAAATCGGGTACGAGACCTGCCTGGGCCGTGGACGACCGGTTTCATGCACTGGTTGCAAAGCAAGAGGAAAATTAATACTTGTTTATACTAAAAAAAGCACTTTTTTGACTAAAATATTCATCTATCAATACCATTATAACAATGAGGTGGTGTAAGTCGTCATGAATCGTACGGTGTAACTTAAAAACTCGTGCGAAGAACGGGACACCGGCTAGTTAAAAATAAAGTACCGGGAAGATCGAGCATTACTCAGTAAATGATCATTAGCTTAGCTTGACAATTTTCAGAACGGTCATTTCGTCCTTCCACTATAACAGCTCATTTTCATATTCAAGTAATATATACATAACTACATTGAGCGTCAATTTCCTCAGAGTTAATTCCTTAATAGGTATGAAGGAAAATGGATGTAAGGGAATAGAAACCTGTAAAGATAGATAACTCCTACCCCGTTGACTGTGGTCCCGGGTCCCGGCTGGCAGCGGCCCAGGAAGATCTCGTACCCGATTATCGCTGTTCAAGTTGTTATGGTCGTGCATTAACTGATGACCCTCACGTCAATCGGTCTTGTACACGTCAATCGTATCCGATTGTCACTGTACCCGATTTCCAGGAAACTTTTAGAATAGACGTATTGGAACGTAATGTATAGGGGTCCTGAAAAGTCTGGAACCAGCTTAATATTTTATTAGTGAATTTCCTTTGGAAAGTGAACTATTAGCATGACCCGCACGGTGAAACTTAAGTCCGGGACCACCATAGAAGTTCCTAACGTGACCCCCTGAACACGTTTTGGGGGGTCGTTAAAAATTCGACAAAAAATGTCTATATATATATATATATATATGGGTTTGCACTCTAGCGGTCGCAATTTTTGTCCGATTTACTTCAAATTTGGCAGGGACGTTCCTTTCTGTAATCAGTTGGACAAGTTCGTTGGGCAAAATAATCGGAAAACTTTAAACCCCTTTTTGGGGGGATCAATCTTTCAAATTTCGAGTTTTTGGGCCCAAAAAGGGTCAGAAAAGCCCCAGATGTAAAATCAAAGCATGGAAAAATATGGGAATTAGAGAGGCGAAAGTGTTAAGTCCTCTCTCGTCATTATAGCATAAATATTTACCGAGTTATTAAAGAAAATGTGTATCGACCAAACACAGTACATTGTCTTATGGGGGTTTTACACTTGAAAAGCCTGTTATTCCTTTGTTAGAGTACTTTTACCATCCCCAGCAACCTCACGTCTACTTTCAACTTGTCTGGACCTTCTCCTAACCTTATAATGCGCAAAATTGTATTCCCAGATACAGAACAGGAACATCAGAACAGCCAAAAAATCTGTGTTTTCAGATTTCAATAAAAATTGGACAAATGTATGTTTTTACATTGATTTTGAGTTTTAAAAGTTTTTATGTGGAAATTCACTTCCCTCACGTCAGCGTGCTGCGTGCGAACTCGTTATTAATTTGAGTAGAAGATTAAAACTTTGAAAATTCAATTCGGAGCTAAAAAAGTATTTTTTAAGGTTTTTTCCTACTCCAACTCTCTACCTCCGATGGGGGGCGGCCCACAAGGAGGCAGTAGCCAATTTTAAATGAAACCATAAATATTGTTAAATGTGTAATTGTGAAAATGGTATCTTCCGCCTACAAAAAAAAGCAATTAGATTAATCTTTGGCATGAAAAGTACAGGCTCGTGTAGAAGTATATTCTCAAAAAACAAAAATACTTACGTTTTTTCCTTGTATATTCTTGAATGTCTCTCAATGTATAATTCATCTAAGCCTCTGGATTGCCTCTGGAGTCTTCATCACCGGAAGTTGCTCGACGCCAGCTTGGAGTTTTGTTCTATAAGGCCAATGTTAACTTTGTGCCTCCATTACTCCTCACCTGATCGCCACATAAAATTCATTTTTGTGTCAAATTAAAGGTTTAGTCGTCCTCTAGGGAAATACAATGTCGAATTCCTTAATTTGGGTATCATAGTTTAAAAATAAATAGTTTAATTTTGAACCTAAACAATGTACATGTTCTCATTAATTTGTAACAAAATCAAAATTCTACTATTGTATTTCCCTAGAGGACGACGAAACCTTTAATTTGACACCTGATTAATTGTTTGTGACGATCAGGTGAAGAGTAACGGAGGCACAAAGTTAACATTGGCCTTATGGAACAAAACAAACAGATGGCATCCGGCAACTTCCGGTGATGAAGACTCTAAAATGTATATATTTTACTAAGAGAGTAAAATATATATCCTATATACCGGGTGTCCCACGAAGAGGTCGCTATTTTTGAATTAATATACCAGACGTATCGAACACGCTACAAACTTGAAATTCTACAGTTATAATAAATACATATGTAAAAAAATACCACCGAGTCTCATTTGAGTCTGATTAATCAGAAAAAAATGGTGGAACATCAAAATAATGGTGCGTTTTCGTTGAAGTAATTTATTTGCAAAACCATTTCAAATTAATTCTCGATTTTTTACAATGTTATTAAGTACTAAATAGAATTAAAGAAATTAAAGAGATAGTAAAGTGGTAAATCATAAAGGAAATTAATTTGATTCATAATCCTTCATTCGAACTGATGTCCAACAATCGCTATGCCCTGATGGCAACGAAAAAAAAATAGTCATAAGCGTTTTTGAAAAATTGCCGATGTATCAACAACAGTTCCTCTTCAATCAACCTCATTAATTCATCATCTGTCGAAATGTTGTGAGAATAAACCTTTTACTTCAATAAGCCCCATAGGACATTGCGACAGACGTTGAATTAATGAGGTTGATTGAAAGAGTTTAACGAAAACGCACCATTATTTTGATGTTCCGCCATTTTGTTCTGTTTAATCAGCATCAAATGAGACTCGGGGGTATTTTTTTTACATATGTATTTATTATAACTGTAGAGTTTCAAGATTGTAGCGTGTTCGATACGTGTGGTATATTAATTCAAAAATAGCGACCTCTTCGTGGGACACCCGGTACCTATATTAAGCGAAAACTTCTTTTTCAACCCCGAGCACTGCTCACTACAATTTCAGGAACACTGGGACCTTATCCATCCCTTATCATGCCAACTTTGAGAAACACGCCTACTTTTCAATCATAAAGTTTTCAATTCACTTCCTCGAGACCTTAAAACGGAATCAGACGAGTGTAGATTTTAAAAAAAGCTCACCTCAAAATATTTTTGATAGATAAAGAATATTACAGCGTCCAGGAGTTCTTTGCTGACAGTGGTGGCCAATAAAGGTATTGTTTTTTGTTTTGTTTTTTAGTATAAAGTAGTATAACATGTGAGTGCATAAAGACTTTTTTTGCTTTATGACCATTATTGTAATAACTCTTTGTTTTCGACTGTACAACTTGACTGATTGTCCATGCATGATTAAGTTTATGACAATAAAGGCTTCTTGAGTCTTGATTCTTGGTATAATAATGAAGATATGCATATAATTTTAGAGGGCTGGTCAAGCAAAGAAGAATGCCGCAAAGGGTAATTGATTAAAAATTTGCGGTCATTCAAAGCTTTTTAAAATAAGCCGTAAAATTAAGCTGAAAAATCTGGAACCTGTATGTAATGGCAGTTGCTTTAGTTAGTTAAATTTCACTTCACTCGAATGTTTTTTTAGTGGTTTGTAACCATGTCAAAATAAGCAGTAAGAAATGAACTAGTGAAAAAACATATGAATAGAAACGCCGGCTTATATTACCCCATGATATCAGTTCAGTAGTCGTTAAAAGTTGTACGACCTGATGGTTATGTTCTTTGTGCCAACAGTTTATTAGCAAGAGCATCAAGCACGCTTGTCTGGAGATGTGGCCCATAACCTTGTTGCAGACGACTTCAGCCTTCTGTTTTTGTATTACTATTATAAATAAGAGTAGATAACTAGACCTAGGTGGAGACTTTTATTTATAACACTTAAACCTCATGATATTTTGTACTGCAGTGGGTTCAACTTGCACACTACGATTGCGATTGATTATCCACAAATGTTGATATTGCTGTTTGATCATGTGGCCGTGCCGCTGGGCCGTGGGTGTAGCAGGTATAAGGACACGCGCGCGGCAGACGTTGCCCTGCCCTTGACCTTGGATTGACCTTGTGTCGGCCTTGACTTTGGACTCATCCCAATGTCACACCCACCATCGGCCCTGGCTCCCCCACCCCCACTCCTCACCCACCTTCCTCGGCAATATTTTGGGCGCCATGTTGCATGTGATCTTTGATTCTGATCGATCGGTGGGGGCATCAAAAACAGAGACAAATGTCTCATCACTCAAATGGCTTTATGTATTTTTTTTTACTTTGAAAATACTTTTTTTTGATACATGATTCGTATTTTAAAGGTTCCGATTTATTCATTTATAATCAGCAGAAATATTAGTAATTGTTATCGTAAAACCATTTTTATAGAGAGGTGAGCTATTACCATGACCCACACAGTAAGACTTAAGCTTTGGACCACCATAGAAGTTCCTAACGTGTTCTCCAAAACACGTTTTTGGGGATGCTAATATCAGTGTATAGTCTATATATACATACATATGTATATCCTGATACATATATGCGTATATTTTCGCACTCGAGTGGTTACATTTTATTGCCCGATTTACTTCCAATTTGGTATGTACCTTCCTGTCTTTACAGTCAGAGGTTGTTTGGTAAAAAAGTCGGAAACACTAATACCCTTTTTTGTTAAAACAAAATTCATGTTTTGGTGTTTTGGGTCCAAAAAGGGTTAAATATGCTTCCGATGTAAAATAATAAAACGTTAAGATCCTAAAATTGTAACCCCTCTCGCAGTATTATATCTAAAATATTTCACGAGGTATTAAAGAGAATTTAAATTGATTATTAGTACGTTGCCTTATGGGGATTTAATATTGGGAGAAGCAGATTTTTATAACTTGGTGTAGTTTTATCATTCCCAGGACTCCCATACCTACTTTCACACCTGGCCGGACATCCTCCTAACCTCGAAATACTCAACATTAACAGTAGTATAATAAATTTGCGAATAAATAGAAACTGGAGCATCACAAAGCCCTGTTATAAATTGGCACGAATGTTTGTTTTAACGCCTTGTTTATTTTTTAAACTCGTAAGCATTGAAATTCGCTCGCCTCACGTCAGCGTGCTGCTTACGAACTTGTTTGGAAATTATTTCGTCTTGTTTTTAGTTTAGTATTTTTCATTGATAAAACATGAAATAAGAAAGCAAAGGCTTCACTCAAAGAACATCCCGTAGTTTGTCAAGGAACCCAAATATTCACTCTCGCTAAATTGTTGTGATCATTTTTGTGTAATTAATTAAATTAAATTAAAACCCTTATATCACAAGTTTAAATAAAATCTGCATACTGTTAATAGAGGTGTCATGAACATATTGGGTGATGTGAGTAAAGCATATCAAAAGCTATTTACTCAATTTGTATAATTTTAACATTTATTTACTCAATGTTAAGTAAATGGAAAAGGTAAATGCTATTTCATTGTTCACATCGCCCATTATGTAATCTGTGCTTACGGGGGAGAGTGTATGACACATCATCAAGCTGCATTATTTTTGGGTGGAGGAATTTAATCAGCGTTAAATAACGCAAACAGTGGAAATTTCCCGCCTGGAAAAATTGTATTATCCAAAGGGGTTTAAATGAATGGTCAAAATTATAATTTGCAAATGACTTCAAATAATTTAAAAGTTTATTCAATAGAGCCCACAATCCATATTCCTATCTGAAAACATTCAGCACAAGTTTTTTTTAATTTGGTTTAGACGTTTGTTGGGTGAGCTCGCGAACCGAATGAGACCTTGTAATTTTGACTTCACTGATGTGGTGTATTTAAATGAATGGTCAAAATTATAATTTGCAAATGACTTCAGATAATTTAAAAGTTTATTCAATAGAACTCTCATTCCATATTCCTATCTGAAAACATTCAGCACAAGTTTTTTTAATTTGGTTTAGACGTTTGTTGGGTGAGCTCGCGAACCGAATGAGAGCTTGTAATTTTGACTTCACTGATGTGGTGTATTTAAGCACACAACTCGAAGACGTGTCCTCATTTCTACTTCAAATTTAGGAGATAAATTATTTAGTACAACACATCAGTCGAGTTATTGGAAGATTTTGTTAAGTATTAATCTAGATTTTGGTTTTCTATCAAGAAAACAAATAAAATGTTTTCTTCCATTAGATGAATACTTGGAGCCATTTTAGCTTGGAGCCATTTTAGTGGTACTTGATTCGTTAATATTTAGCCAACGTCAATGTTTCAACAATAGAGTAACGTAAGTACTGTAGTGTATTTGGTCTTATTCGAGTTAGGATTAGGTAAAACCCCCGTTTTCATAACTTGAAACACACAAAGTATAAAGATAAGCATATTATTAGTTTTGAAACAAGTGTGTATATTTAAATTTTACAAAAATGAAAGACGCATTATTTTAAATATTACTATTATAAAAACTTGTATTCGTATTCAGTGTTCAAACCCTTTGTTAACTTTCATCATCGTTGGCTATTGTATACAACCGAAAGCAGTGAACGTAACGACACATACCGGGTGCAAGGCAACCAGACGGCAGGGTGAATAGTGAATCAACAAATTAAACGAAATATAACAAAAACAACAAATTATTAAGTGTTTATAGTTACATTGCAGTAATTTATCTATAACTAGATTACTTAATATCCACTTCCAAAAAAATCCATGATCACGATAGTAAAACACTTACAGAAACCAAGACACAAGACATGTAATTTACCACTATTTTTGTAGCCAATCTTTCTCCACCATATTATTTTTTCGCATTAAATTGTTAACAAATTCACTTAAATTTGTTATTCAACATAAAACATTTTGAGAATTAAATTGCAAACCAGCCCATTTGTGCAGATTATCAGAGTTAATTTAGCATAGGCCGACGTTTTAAAGGTGTTTTTTATTTCGAAGCCCTGGCTTAATTGTAATTTAAAACTGAATATGAACAAAATTTGATAAATCAACACTTTGACATATAGTGTGTCGAATTTGGTTGTATCAAAATAATTAAATAGTCCTGGTGGTTCAAATTAAGCTTAGGCTATATCCTGGGTGCATCTACACCTCCCAATAAAATAGGCTTGGGCTTGTAAGCAAATTTGAATTATTTTATCTTATCGTTTTAATTTTTTAATTGTGAATATGTTGGTACGTTTTTGTTTCGTGTAGTTTTGTTTCTATAAATTATTCATCTAGTTGTAAATAAATACCAGTTATTAATTTGAACATGTATTTTCTTTAATACAGGTATTTAACAGCCTGATATTTATGTGAAGAGCAACCACAATGAAACATAAAGACCAATCGAACAAACCAACCGGTTACTAATAAAATGTTTAGGTATAGCAATAGTTTATTAATACTACAGTAAAAATAAAATCTCAGAAGGAAAACAAATACAAATGAACAAGGTGTTCGTACTCTTAAAGAACAATTTTTCAGAAAGACAAGTAGAATGGCTTCGCTTGCCTCTTCTGTAAGGTCAGTCACCGACAATCACAGACGCAGGCGCGGATGAGGGCGAAGCCCTAGGACCACGGTCGCGGATCACCGGAGTTCAAGGTTAGAAGCAATTGCCGGGCGGAGTATAGAAGCGCTGTCAAGTGCGTGTACCAGTTAACAACTCATGATGTGACATTTCATGAGTTGACTGAACGGGGTGATACAGATTGCTTGTATAGAAACAGAGGTACCCTGAACAAACTTTATAGTCTGACCCTCTCCCCATCATACTTCATACTTTATAGTCTGACCCCATCATAGCTCATCCCCATTCAACCTGGGTCTGCCTTCCTTTGTGTTCCTATCAGCATCGTTTCCATAGGTTTACCTCAAGATACTACTATAATTTAGTTATATACAAGTCAGTGTATAAAGCAGCACGCTTTAAAGTAGGCGAAGGAAAAGAATGATAGCACAGACGTTTATCATTAACGTATAAAAAGAAACGTAATTTTCATAACGATAATTAAAACTGTTATTAAGCTAGTTAGTCAAGGGACCTTTTTCTATAGCGAGTATTTCTTGAAATACAGCACTATTTTACAGTCAATGTTTGTGTATACTTCAATTATATTTTACTCTAAAACAAATTAAAACGTTTAAATAATCCTGGAAAATACATTGTAACCGAAACACATATTTGTGCAAACATCTTTTGTATTACATCTGTGTTTTCGCATGGCTGACTCTTTCAGGCCTATAATGAGCCTCTCCCATAAATCCCCCATACACCTAAAAATATAAATACTACACACAAATTTAAACCGTCTTACACAAAAATAATAGATCGTTTAAAGTTCTAAGTTGTTTCAGAATTGTATTTATAGTTCATTCTGCACTTGTTTATAACTCCTAACTTTGTTTTGAAGTTTACGAATAGTTATTATGTTTTTTGCAAATTAACTTACAGAAAATCTACTAAAATATTAGCAAAAAAAATTATTTTATTGATTTATTGATTTATTTACTTATTTTGCACATTTTCATTACTAGCATCCCTTCTGAGGTGAGGAATCTAATTTCTAATTTCTAATCTAATTTTGGGTGCAATCGGTCTCATGAATGCCAAGATTACAAGAAAGCAAAACAGGCCAGTAGCGACCTGGCAAAGGTGAGTGGATATTAGAGTCAGAACAGAGAAGTGTAAAAAAGTAAAAATACAGAATAGTGCATAAAACACACAACACAAAATACATATCTCAGCACAAAGCGAAATGGAATATCTGCAATACCTTGATGAACATATAAACTCTCCACCACAATAAATTAGTTTCAAAGAATAATAATTTCAATAAATTATTACTTTGATTTACGTAGAAAAGTTTAAATACAATTAAAAAAATTGACTCTGTACTGAATTGGCAACATATCGAGCCGTCAACCCACACTCGAGATTGCCCAGACTGAGGTGGTTAGGTCACTTACTTGTTGGAACGTCTGCAACAAACTAGACACATTGTGCACAGTCTATTACCGGGCACTTGGCACCTCACTCGCTATTGTCTCACATAACTACTGTGTTGTCCACTTCCTTCTACTTTTTGCTACCGAGAAGTAGAGGGTTGCAAGGTCGAACTCCACGCATGTTCAGATTATTATTTGGCAAACTCAATGTTCGTAGTATTATGTTTATACTTTTCAAGTGGAAAGGTTATAGTGGGAGCGACTTTAATCATAAGCACGTAATGTTATCGGGAACCTAATCGCACATTGCATCTCTATATCACGAGTCATAGGAGGATACAGACTGAATCTTCAGCGGGTCACGATAGGAAAATATAGCATTAAATATGCGATTATTCTAGAGGTTTTGGGTTCAGGTAAGCTCCCAATTGGGCCTTGAATAGGTGGTTTAAAACAATTGATATAAAACTATGATTTTTAGTCCGTATGCAATTGTAACTGCAAAACTGCTGATATTCACTAATTCGTGGAGTAATTTTTGATTTGTATAGAGAACATGTTAGCTTGGAAAATACAAGGATTAAAAATACTAAATTTCTTTACATGTTTTAAATTAGATTTTACACAGATCAAAGGTGAAAACCCATAATTAAATTGCAACAATGTAAAATATTCAAACAGTGGTTTAAGTAATTGTTGCATTGTTCTTAGTAGAAATAACCATAAAACAATAACGCAAAGTTAGCCTTGTTTTTACTGACGGAAAACTTAGTTAAAATTGCAATGCTGGCTATAACATGCGTAGAATGTATAAAGAATGTCATAAACCTGAGCTTTACGCCAATAACTGTATAACAAAGGACCAAGAATCATTACACAATACCAAGGTTATGTAATATGAACTTAACTGCCGCATTGTTTTCACAAGCCATGCATTTACTTATTACATTTCCAAACTAAAATTATTTAAATAAAACTAAAATATCAGCCCTTAATTGGTTGGTAAAAGAAGCTTCATTATAAATTGTACTTCCTCAATGCTTACATAATGCGTGGCAAACCACAAAAAAGTTTCTCTGTGGCCAAACTGAATATTTTATTATGGTCATTTAATTTTAGGTTGTACGGAGGAGAGGACACTGTAAGGAAGGGCGTATCCTTCTCCCAAAGTTCCGCTACGAATTTTGTTTTCCGAGTGCTTAGGTGAAAGCAAAGTTGTGTTCGCCAATGCAAGGAAACATTGTTGGAAACAATGTAGAGGACAATTTTTCTTTGAGCGTTCGCTCACCATAGTATAACCATGGTATAACATCTAACATTTGGCACCTAATAATTACCTTTACTTTTTATTATACATATACATTCTAATTACCTCTACTTTTTATTATACATACACATTTTTATAAAAAAACGTTCAAACAAAGAAGTGACATTGACATTTGTTTTGTATATTTTTCCTTCCAACACACACGCAACTACAAAAGGGATAATAATGTCCGGCAGTGTGTCGTCGCGTCGCGCCGCTGACCTTCAAATAGTGTTTAAACACGTAAATCGGTCAGACAAACACCGAGACGTGTTGATAACCACTGATAACAGCGATAAGCACTGGTCCACGTCCTGGCTGTTGCTGCGGTGGGAGGGGAAAATGCGGCCTTGACTGTGGTTTGTTTTCGACAGCGTAAAGTGTAAATAGATTTATATCTCGAGAGCAGCGGCCAAAGTCACGGCCAACAAAAGTTTCCACACTTACGCAACACGTTCGTTCACATTTGACACACTCTACAGTACACTATAGCCCCCCCCCGCCACACCACCTTGCCGATAACTAGTGTCGATTATTGTGGCTGAATTGGTGAGTTTATTGGACGACGTGGTGTAATAGTTGATTACGACAATCAGCTTTGGTTATTGTCATTGGGATTAATTAGTTTTATTTAAATCCCAGCCAGTTTATCGAGCTCGTTTTACAAAAAATATTTAATAGCTAATTTGTAATTTTATAGGGTTAATACAACAAAGAGTATATTCAGCATATGCACGTACATGAAGTTTAATGATATGCCATTATTTATTGATTAAAGTATAAAAGGCACCTATTATAATTATTACTGTACTTGATTTGCTCGAGTTAGAAATAACATCATCGTAATCATGCCACGATCGCGCCGCGGTACTAAAGTTAATACCCCCGTCACAGCAAACCTGCATACTCAGCGAATTTCCAATGGAGATATAAATGTCTTAATACTAAATAAAGCCACTTACCAAGTTTCATAAAAATATATTGACAAATAAGCGATATATACAATTTTAATTATTCTACATAAGAATAGCATTGGGGCTGAGTACGCAGGTTTGCTGCATCAACGAACATAAAAAGTGGGTTTTTATGTTAATATCAGTATAACTCAATTAGGTGAAGTTATATACCTGTTTTTATTAATTTATGTTCATAATTAAGGGAGACATAGCATTTAATTATTATTCATAAGAATAACATGGGGCTGAGTACGCAGGTTTGCTGCTACGGGAGCCTTTGGAAAAAATTGTTATTTTGAGCAAATATCAATAGGCCACAACCAAATGAAGCCATATACAAAGTTTTGTCAGTATAGGTTCATAAATAAGCAAGATATAAAATTTTTCTTTTCCTCCATAAGAATAACATTAGACAACGTACTGTGTAGAGCACTTTCAATATCTCGGTAACCAATTGACGTAGAAATATGATTAAAATACCAAATTGTGCGTTTTTAAGCTAAATCCAATGGTAAAAATTAAAATTTGACTATTTCAAAAATTATATGTAAAATATAAAAAAAAAACATTTTTGGGATACAAACCCCCCCAAAATACCCCTTCGGATAGAGCGATCTGGCTGATTTTCGAACTTAAAGTCATAAATGTTGCTTTACACGTTCATACCAAATTTCAAAAAAATCAGATCTTTGTACGAGAGTTATCGTGCTCACGGACACAAACACACACACACAAATATATATACAGTTTCGAACGAATGGTGTTTTTGCATGGGGTCTGGGGACCCCAAAACGAAAAGTTATCATGGTCCCGGGCCTAGGTCTTACCATGCCGACTACGGTATTAGCTTCTTCCCTATAGGGGAAATTCGCTAAAATGTTTGGCTACGTCGACAATTGAACAATATTTGAACTTTACAAAATAACCATATACAAGTGTAACTTTAGAAATAATTTTTGTTTTATCATCATAAAAAATGTTTGTTTTATAATTTGATTAAAACTTAAAAATGGAAAATAAGTTACAAACTGAATTTTGGGAAATTTACGCGTATTTATAAAAGTGTATTAACTTATTGAGGTGGTAAGATGTTAGAGAGGCGCGATTTGTTTTGCTGATCCCAGTTTCCCCTTTTATGATAGTATCATATTCGCTATCGAAAATAAGACATGGATAAACCAACTTAATTTAAAATAAACCTAGTGTACTGATATGTTTCCAATAATCATGAAACTGATTAATCCAACGGATCGAATTTGAACTTTATTTTACACATTTATGAATTAAAAAGGCTCTCTCACCTTTTTTACTTTTGCAGTTTTCACTTTATATACAGCCTTATTAGCTAAATCTATCAGTCGCAAGATTTCAGCTGTATGGCTCCGTTCTACCCTATTAGAATTATTTGTGCCACTGCGTGAAAAGACATAATAGGGAAAGTAGCGTTGTGGAGGTCTGTAGGATCCCTGTTTGCGGCTATGATAATTATGTTATCAACATACTATAAACGGAATTTGACATAAGAAAGTTAATCCTACTTATGCTCGTATTTATAAATTCAAAATCATGTATCTGTCTTAAGATGTTGTAGTTTTCAAAAGCTCAATTTTGTTAATTTACAAGGTCTTGTAAATGCAACTCAATTAAAAAAATTAAAAAGGAAAAAGTAAAGTTGTTGATCATATTTTCCTCGTATGTAGCAGCTGGAAAGAGGATCCTGCACACTTTTTCCCTAGCGCTGCGCCGAAATTTTAGACCGGAGCCTTTAAGTGTTATATACTATATACAATCAACAATGAAAAAACTGCGTAAAAATGCAACACCCGGCATGGGAAAATAAAACAAATACCTTTTTAGGAAAATATTACGTAGATATTACCATAGTTGTCATCAAACAAATACCTGTCAATGGCAACTTAGAAAGCCATAATGAGGTGAAGCTATTATAGTTCTATGTTTGATGACTTGTCTAAGAACAAACAACTATATCGTAAAGAAAGTTCAACAAATCAACATCCGATAGAAAAGCCTTGACGGACTTCCATGATATGTTTTCAATAATAACACATACAGATAAAAAATATTTTTGTTAAACAAATCTAAATTTATACAATGCAGTTAGTCATCAGCAAATCTAAATCAGTTTCAGCAGTTTTTAGTAACTCAAATTCAACTCAAATTGAGTTTGAATTATTGTACCTATGGGAATATCAGTTACAGTAGATTTGAGTTTAATGATTGCAACATTTGGCGATCAGTTCAGAAGCTGTAAGTTAAAATGATTGTAACCTACGGGGATCAGTTGTATAGGTTTGAGTTTGAATGATTATAACGTACGGGGATCAGTTATAGTAGCTTATGGCGTTTGAATGATTGAAACATTCGGGAATCAGATATAGTATAACTTTGAGTTAAAATGATTGTAACCTACGGGGATCAGTTGTATAGGTTTGAGTTTGAATGATTATAACGTACGGGGATCAGTTATAGTAGCTTAGCGTTTGAATAATTGAAACCTTCGGGAATCAGATATAGTAACTTTGAGTTAGAATGATTGTAACCTACGGGGATCAGTTATATAAGTTTGAGTTTGAATGATTATAACATACGGGGATCAGTTATAGTAGCTTAGCGTTTGAATAATTGAAACCTTCGGGAATCAGATATAGTAACTTTGAGTTAGAATGATTGTAACCTACGGGGATCAGTTGTATAGGTTTGAGTTTGAATGATCATAACGTACGGGGATTAGTTATAGTAGCTTAGCGTTTGAATGATCGAAACCTTCGGGAATCAGATATAGTATAACTTTGAGTTAGAATGATTGTAACCTACGGGGATCAGTTGTATAGGTTTGAGTTTGAATGATTATAACGTACGGGGATCAGTTATAGTAGCTTAGCGTTTGAATGAGTGAAACCTTCGGGAATCAGGTATAGTATAACTTTGAGTTAAAATGATTGTAACCTACGGGGATCAGTTGTATAGGTTTGAGTCTGAATGATTATAACGTACGGGGATCAGTTATAGTAGCTTAGCGTTTGAATGACTGAAACCTTCGGGAATCAGATATAGTATAACTTTGAGTTAGAATGAGTGTAACCTACGGGGAGCAGTTGTATAGATTTGATTTGAGTAATTATAACGTTCGGGGATCAGTTAGAGTAGCTTAGCATTTGAATGATTGAAACCTTCGGGAATCAGATATAGTATAACTTTGAGTTAGAATGATTGTAACCTACGGGGATCAGATTTGATTTGAGTAATTATAACCTACTGGGATCATAGTTATATTAACTTTGAGTTGGATTCATTGTAACTTACGGGGATCTTTTGTATTAGCTTTTAATTGGTCTTGTTGTAACCTACGAAGAGCATAGTAGCTTTGAGTTTGAATTATCGTAATTTGCTTGGATTAGTTATAACCAAGCTTTGAGCTTTGAGTTTTTGGCTTTGAGTTTGAATCCTACGGGGATCAGAAATAGTAACTTCTGGGTTGGATTGTTGGGTTGTGTAAAAACTGTATGTTACCATTCAAGTTGTTCAAGTTAGAAGTCAGTCTAATCTTTCACTGACGGTTAACGGTGATTTTTTAATTCTTTTTATTTATACCGATAAAAAAATACCATCCACGGTAAATGAAATATATTATTTCTCAAAACGTTGCATATTAATTCTAACAAATAACCCAAAACGTTTTAGATCTGCCAGTGAAACACGCCGCAGACAGTATGACACAGGCAGATGCGCCGGTGCGCCCGCGTTGCGCAACAAAGGCCTTGGCCTTGTAGGCCGTGGGCTGTTGACAAAATGGCGGCGAATTATCATAGGCATTATTCCCCGTATAAATCGGACCTTAAAAGTGACAGAGCATCGATCCAGCCTCAAGGCCAAATGTGGCATTCGTGGCTACGTCTCACATTGATCGAGTGCCATGTGTTTGTCATAATGGGTGAAAAATGAATGCTGTCTGTTTGACCACTGAAGATATTGTTTTTAACTTTACAAACTAAATGTAATATGTTTTTTCTTAAATTACATTACATCATATTTATGTATTTATTTTCTGGTAAGCGTCTACTAGACCTATTTATGACTTGTACAAGGCATACAAGTTTTTCATGCTCCCACTTATTACATAACTAAATAGGCGCATAACGCATCTTTTTCAATCTAAAAATGCTACTTCAAAATCGTACATGTTAATTTTTAAATAATGTTGTGGCTTGATAGATTTATTTCACAGACATATTTATTTCATAGATATATTTGCTCTAAATATATTAATAACCTGTAAACCGTGGCATGTTATTATGGGAAAGGGAAAAGATATTGTTTGTCAAAATCTTAATGTGTTTATTGACATTAGAAAGGTACCCGTTCTCAACAAATGATGCAGTTTCCTATTTTGTCATAATTAAAAAAATCCAATTATCAAAAGTGGATTGCTAAAAATATAAAATCAGCTAACAAACTGTGTAGAATATCACAGTAATTCAACAAAAGTAATTGACCAAAATGTTACTGAAAATAACAAACTAGCCAAGAAAAACTAATCTATTGAACGAGAATGTATTTCTAGACAGTATCCACGGCATGGTTCGTCAGTGTTTTGTCAGAGTTATGATTGGCAAGACGTTTGGCAGCGGTTGTCAAGGGAGGTGGAGAGGTGAAGAGGTGAAGAGGTGTACTATTTCCGTGTACCTGCTCGCAATAACTTCCCAGTGCAATTAAGCACTTCAGACTGCAGGTCGGTGTCGTTACTTTAGGAACTAGATATGTCAAGGGATTTCCAATACTTAAGTTATCATTTTACTGTAATCATTTTCGTTTTATACGGACTGGATGCGTAGTAGTACTGTAGTTACAATCTCAAGAAATATTCATTGCAACCATTAATTCTGCTGTTATAATGTTGTTTTAGGGAACGAAATGTAAATATAGATTAGTCGGTTTATTAAAGGTTTTGTTTAGAGGTCATACACATAGTATGACATTTGCTATTTCTTAAAATTTCAACCCTCCTCTCTATATATTGTCCAGGACCTGATCTAAGGTCCTGTGGGAAAGTTTGAAGGAATCTGATGCATACCTCCACCCCTTCACTTGAGCAATAACTAAATAATTGTTTGTAAGTCATTAACTAACAATAAAATTAAGATTGTGTTCTTGTAAGGAAATGCGACAACTGGTATGCATAAAACTGGCGTATATACACCCAAAAAACAAAACAATCGAATTAAATGTTTATTTTAAAAATTACATTGAACTTCAAATTTTGGTGTCATGTGACGCTGATGCAGTTCTTCCATATGACGACGCCTCGGTTCACCTATATTTTAAATATACTCTAAATTATTATACGGCAGCATACTTTATAACTTCATTAGGGTAAAGCCAACCCGTGGTCTTATTACTATGGTACATCAATCTCGTTCCAACAGTTCACCCCTCATTTAGGGAAAGTCGCCGGTGTCCACACACGATGACCTTGTAAGCCCGTAGTGTAAAACCATGAGAATAGACGATTTTGAAATAATTGCTAAAAAATGTTTCATTGTTTTTATGGTTTAATTTGCGGCCCAATATGACTGGAGTTGTGCTCAAATGGTGGGGGGTGGGGGTAAAAATGTTCTATGGATAGTAAAGAAATAAAAGAGGAAACTGCTAGTTTCACAAAAGAATAACTCAATAGAATCTTTGTAAAATAGGCGGCTCCCCCGCATGACCTTAGTCACAACTGTGGCACATTAATGACACATTGTGATGACACCGCGGATGTCAGTTCTATTACATAACGACCTTGAGCTCTGTCAAGGTCACCACGAGGCTTCAACGTGCTGCCGCTTCACGCTTACACCTGCTTGGCAATATACAGTATAATCAATCGTTCACTCGTTAGGGGAAGCAACGAGGAAACCATGAGAGTGGGTGTAGGGAATCCTGTGAATAAGACTTGTTTAGGATGATGTTATCACGTATTCGAAGCTTTTATAGGAATGTTAAAAATATAATACTATTCCGATTTAGAATACATAGTCCAAACTCTCTCACTGTGAAAAAGTTGTAAATAATATTAATCTAAACGAATAATATTCTTCTACTAGCAGCAGCACCTGGACCAATACGAAGAGTGCAACTGTTTCTGCTGCATCTTTTGGTGAATAACGAACATCTGTTTGGATAATAGGTTTTAATAAAAGTGAATCTTTATAATATTACCATTGGAACTTTGTAGGCCGATGGAGTAAGGCCCTGAAGGATTTCTGAAACGAGAAAATGCGCTTAGAGAGTGTATTAATTATATCCCAATACAAATTCAACTTGATTATTTTAATATGGACATTTTCTTCCTTGTTCGATAAAACTGTATCCTGAAACTTCGCTGCCATAAACTGCATTGCTTGAATGTAATTGCAACTTAATTGATATTCCTACATAAGCTATAACAGAATTTGAGTTTCAGACTGCTAAGTTGTTATTGGAAATTGTATCAAAAGTCAATATGGTAAATATTAATCATACGGTTAATATCCATCCTTCTCTGAAAAGTTATAATCAAAGTGTAGTAGAACTAGAACTAATCACAAATTAAAACTGCAACTTCCCTGCAGACCGTTTACTATGCTAATCGCGACCCTCGGTATACTCAAAGGCGAGGTTTCCCTGTGTAAACAGACTGAATTGAGATGAAATGGGTAAAATACGACTCGATATTAAGGAGAAAATGGATATGAAATAAGTTTCCTACTCGATTTTAAGCTCCAGAGCAACCGCAAACTTCTCGGCTCTGTTCTCTGCTTGTTGCATTTTGTAGGAGAGAACTCGGGAATTTCCATAATTAAAAAACTTTTACAACCTAGTTTCCCATGGAACGTGTTTATGTTTTAAGTTAATTTTTATTCTACGTTTTTACAACTTTGTCAGTGTGAAGTATATGGAAAATCAAATAGTAATAATGATTATGTATTTTATTTAAATGATTATAACTTACAAGGATCAGTTACAGTAGCTTTGTTGGATTATTGTAACCTTCGGGAATCAGCTATAGTAGATTTGAGTTTGGACGATTGTAACCTACGGGAATCAGCTATAGTAGATTTGAGTTTGGACGATTGTAACCTACGGTAATCAGTTATAGTAGGTTTGAGTTTGGACGATTGTTACCTACGGTAATCAGTTATAGTATATTTGAGTTTGGACGATTGTAACCTACGGGAATCAGCTATAGTAGATTTGAGTTTGGACGATTGTAACCTACGGGAATCAGCTATAGTAGATTTGAGTTTGGACGATTGTAACCTACGGGAATCAGTTATAGTAGATTTGAGTTTGGACGATTGTAACCTACGGTAATCAGTTATAGTAGATTTGAGTTTGGACGATTGTAACCTACGGGAATCAGCTATAGTAGATTTGAGTTTGGACGATTGTAACCTACGGGAATCAGCTATAGTAGATTTGAGTTTGGACGATTGTAACCTACGGGAATCAGCTATAGTAGATTTGAGTTTGGACGATTGTAACCTACGGGAATCAGTTATAGTAGATTTGAGTTTGGACGATTGTAACCTACGGGAATCAGCTATAGTAGATTTGAGTTTGGACGATTGTAACCTACGGGAATCAGTTATAGTAGATTTGAGTTTGGACGATTGTAACCTACGGGAATCAGTTATAGTAGATTTGAGTTTGGACGATTGTAACCTACGGGAATCAGCTATAGTAGATTTGAGTTTGGACGATTGTAACCTACGGGAATCAGCTATAGTAGATTTGAGTTTGGACGATTGTAACCTACGGGAATCAGTTATAGTAGATTTGAGTTTGGACGATTGTAACCTACGGGAATCAGTTATAGTAGATTTGAGTTTGGACGATTGTAACCTACGGGAATCAGCTATAGTAGATTTGAGTTTGGACGATTGTAACCTACGGGAATCAGCTATAGTAGATTTGAGTTTGGACGATTGTAACCTACGGGAATCAGTTATAGTAGATTTGAGTTTGGACGATTGTAACCTACGGGAATCAGCTATAGTAGATTTGAGTTTGGACGATTGTAACCTACGGGAATCAGTTATAGTAGATTTGAGTTTGGACGATTGTAACCTACGGGAATCAGCTATAGTAGATTTGAGTTTGGACGATTGTAACCTACGGGAATCAGTTATAGTAGATTTGAGTTTGGACGATTGTAACCTACGGGAATCAGTTATAGTAGATTTGAGTTTGGACGATTGTAACCTACGGGAATCAGTTATAGTAGATTTGAGTTTGGACGATTGTAACCTACGGGAATCAGTTATAGTAGATTTGAGTTTGGACGATTGTAACCTACGGGAATCAGTTATAGTAGATTTGAGTTTGGACGATTGTAACCTACGGGAATCAGCTATAGTAGATTTGAGTTTGGACGATTGTAACCTACGGGAATCAGTTATAGTAGATTTGAGTTTGGACGATTGTAACCTACGGGAATCAGCTATAGTAGATTTGAGTTTGGACGATTGTAACCTACGGGAATCAGTTATAGTAGATTTGAGTTTGGACGATTGTAACCTACGGGAATCAGTTATAGTAGATTTGAGTTTGGACGATTGTAACCTACGGGAATCAGTTATAGTAGATTTGAGTTTGGACGATTGTAACCTACGGGAATCAGTTATAGTAGATTTGAGTTTGGACGATTGTAACCTACGGGAATCAGCTATAGTAGATTTGAGTTTGGACGATTGTAACCTACGGGAATCAGTTATAGTAGATTTGAGTTTGGACGATTGTAACCTACGGGAATCAGTTATAGTAGATTTGAGTTTGGACGATTGTAACCTACGGGAATCAGTTATAGTAGATTTGAGTTTGGACGATTGTAACCTACGGGAATCAGCTATAGTAGATTTGAGTTTGGACGATTGTAACCTACGGGAATCAGTTATAGTAGATTTGAGTTTGGACGATTGTAACCTACGGGAATCAGTTATAGTAGATTTGAGTTTGGACGATTGTAACCTACGGGAATCAGCTATAGTAGATTTGAGTTTGGACGATTGTAACCTACGGGAATCAGCTATAGTAGATTTGAGTTTGGACGATTGTAACCTACGGGAATCAGTTATAGTAGATTTGAGTTTGGACGATTGTAACCTACGGTAATCAGTTATAGTATATTTGAGTTTGAATGATTGATTATCGTTGAATACTCTCAATCATAAGTTACTAATTTACTATACAATAAATATGAGAAACATTTGTTTATTTGCTTGCGTGCCTGTAAGTTCGAGGTCTTAGAAACGATCGCATATGGTTAAAACTGTATGCAAATTTAATAAACACTGGGACATACAAATTGCCAGTATTTGGCTTCGGGGATTTATTAAATGTGCGCTAAAATACAAATATTACATTATATAAACTGTGAAGTCATAAAAAAAGTAAACCCAAAACAAATTCAGTATCTTAGTCATCCATTATGTACTCTTATCATAATATAATATTCGTTATTGCTTCCCTATTCCTAAATGCCCCCTTAAATTTCCTTCCCTTATATTTTCTTCTCAAATCATTTCCATTCATGCACTTAACTTATTCAATTATTAACAGTTCTTAATCCGGCGATTTCCCTCTCCACAGGATAAAGTGAGTGTTGTGGGTGTTTGTAAGGAGGGGGAGGAGCGCCTTGCCCAAAAAAGGCAGCGGGTCCCAAGCCGGGCCCTAATTTTAGTCTCTGCGTCCACGTGGCCTCTCTGTAGGGCCCCACGTGCACGCTAACGGCGACCTTGGAGTATGCGGTACGAGGGAGCCACGGCCATTCATATCTGTCCGGGGCGCCGCCGCCGCTAGCGTCTTGTCCTCTCAATGCGTCCTCTGGTCCTCTCCAAACACGTCCCTCTGCTGGACCACCGAACTCGCTGGACTGTACTAATGAGACTAAACGACGCTGATCCATCCTCCTAGATCTAGTCCCCAGGGCATCAAGCTCCCGAAATTAATCGGTTCCTTCTGGACAGAAAACGTTCGTAGTTTCAACTTGAAGTAGTCGCATAATAATTAATTAAATTCAAAACTTATCTCATGTGGGTTTTTATGACAATTCGAGTCACACTGGCTCTAAGAAACAGTGCTGCATACGTAAATTGTATAATATACAAAGAATAAATTCATATAAAAATCTATAATTACATACTTGCTTGTATTTCTAGATGGTTTAGATACGAATTATGAAAAACTGTTTTATGATGCAAAGGTAGCAGAATATAGAATCCATATTTTTTATTTTAATTTTCTTGAACTGTGTGAAAGACCAGACAAATTATTGTCAAAAATAAGATGTAAAAGTAAAACTTGCAATCAGAAATGTTTTCCTGGAAATGTTCTCTAAGGTCTCGTGGTTAGAATACCAAGAATATACAAATGGCGAACTGAGCTTGACCGAAAACATTATGAGTAAACATGGATTGTCGTGTTAATGGTACAAGAAATAGTGAGTTAAGTGACTACAAAAAGTGATATTAAGATAATTAAAATAGGATGAGGGTTTACAATTTTCGACTGTAGTTAAAAATGAGATCGTATGCAGCACGCTGACGTGAGGGAAATGAATTTCCGCATTAAAACTTTTCAACAAATCTAATAAAGGGTTTAAAACAACACTGGTAACATTTTTTGCAAAATTGAATAAAGTTATTTTTTTGCTGTTCTGAAGCTTCTGGTTGTATTTTAATTGACTATTAGGATGTAAATGTTGTACATTATAAGGTTAAGAGGAGGTATAGTCAGGATAACAAGTTGAAATAGTATTGGGGTATTGGGGGTGATAAAACTACATAGATATGAAAAACAGCCTTTTCCAGTATAAAATCCCCATAAGACAACGTACTGTGTTAAGACAATTATAATTTCTTTAATAACTCGGTTAATACTTGCGCTAGAATGATGAGGGAGGGCTCAACATTTTGGAATTTTACGTGCAATAATTTAATATGCAATAATTTTACATTAAAGGCTTTTCTGAATCTTTTTGGGCCTTAGTACGTCCATTAAAATTGATCATAAAATAAATTCCCCTATCGCAGCAAACCTGCGTACTCAACGAATTTCGGATGCACATTTTTGTCTTAATACTATATAAAACCGCTTACCAAGTTGAATTTCGGATTTACATTTTTGTCTTAATACTAAAGCCGCTTACCAAGTTTCATAAAAATATATTAACAAATAAGCGATATTTTAATTATTCTACATAAGAATAACATTGGGGATGAGTATGTAGGTTTGCTGACACAAGGAACACAAACAATTGATTTTGATGCAAATTTCAATGGAATTCAACTAGGTGAAGCCACATACTAAGTTTGATCAATATTCATTCATGAATAAGCGATATACAAGGTGTGACAAAAATGCGTAGCGCGCTATGCAGAACCGGATTCTACATACAAAAACAAGTCGAAAATTTGAAGTAACATTCTTGCGATTTCGGATTAGTTTGGGTGTAATCCGCCATTTTGTATTTTTTTAAATCAATAATTAATAATTCAAAACCATGTTTATGAAACTTGGTATAAACTTAAGTTTCTGGTTTTTAACATTTTCCAAAAATAATTTGTATTAAACTTATCAAATTTCAAAATGGCGGCCATATTAAAAATTTCAAAGTTAAATTTCATGTAGGCAACTAAAACAAAATTTTACAAGACATAAATTTAAAGCACTTTGTAATCCAAATCCAAAGACGTTTTTACTGTAAAAATCGATTACTAAATAAAAAAGTTATGGTAATTTTTTATAATAAATTTCAAAACTGCGGCCATATAAAAAATTTCAAAGTCAAATTCCTTGAAAACTAGCAACCAAAACAACATTTTATAAGACATAAATTTAAAGGACTTGTAATTAGATGGTCAAATGCACTAGGGAATTTGACTTTGAAAATGTGATATGACCGCCATTTTGAAATTTATTTAAAAAAATACCATAACTTTTTTATTTATTAACCGATTTTTACAGTAAAAATGTCATTGGATTTGGATTACAAAGTGCTTTAAATTGTTTGTCTTGTAAAATTTTGTTTTAGTTGCTAGTTTTCATGGAATTTGACTTTGAAATATTTAAATGACCGCCATTTTGAAATTTGATAAGTTTAATACAAATTATTTTTGTAAAATATTAAAAACCAGAAAATTAAAGTTTATACCAAGTTTCATAAACATATCTCCAAGAGTTTTTAAATTATTAATTATTAAAAACAAATACAAAATGGCGGATTACGCCTAAACTAAGCCGAAATAGAAAAAAATACTGTTCATTTTCGACTTGTTTTTGTATGTAGAATCTGGTTCTGCATAGCGTGCTACGCATTTTTGTGACACCCTGTGTAACATTTGAATCATTCTCCGTAAGAACATGGGGGCTGAGTAAGCAGGTTTGCTGCAAAAGGAACGCAAAATATGGGTTTTCATTCAAATATCAATGTAACTCAACTAGCTGAAGCCACATACCAAGTTTCTCAAATCTACATTCATAAATAAGCGATGTATATCATATTTTAATTATTCTCCATAAGAGTAACATGGTGGTTGAGTACGCAGGTTTGCTGCAACAAGGAGCACAACAAATGTTGTTCATGCAAGTATCAGTATAACTCAACAAGAGAAACTACATACTGTACCAAATTTTATTAATTTATTTCATAATTAGGGAGTCATAATATTTGACTTATTCTCCATAAGAATAAAATGGGGGCTGAGTACGCAGGTTTGCTGCTACAGGAAGTATCGGTACAATTTGTTTGCACAAATAAGAATAGACCACAACCAGATGAAGCCACATACCAAGTTTCATTAATATTTGTTCATTAATATGCGAGATGTACAATTTTACTTATTCTCCATAAGATTAACATTGGACAACGTACTTTGTTTAGCACTTTTAATATTTTGGTAACCAATTAACGTAGAGCGATGATCAAAATACCAAATCGTTTGTTTTTTAAGCTAAATTTTATGGTCCAAACAAAAGTTTGGGTTTAAAAAGAATTACATAAAAAAAGTTCAAAAAAAATTTTTGGGGTACAAAATCCCTCCAAAACCCCCTTTAAAATAGAGCGGCCTGTCTGGTTCTTGAACTCATGAAAATTGATCCTGCCTTACAGGTTTTGTATCAGATTTTATCAAGATCGGACCATTTTTACAAACGTTATCGTGCCTATGCACAAACTTATATATGTATATACATATATATATGAATTTGAACGAATTGTGTTTTTGGCATCTGGGGGCCTCAAAACGAAAAGTTATCATGGTCTCGGGCTTAAGTCTTACCATGAGACCTATACGGTAATAGCTTCTTCCCTATAGAGGAAATTCGCTAAAATGTAGTTTACCAAGCTAAATAATCCATAGAGAAGTCATATAGTAAGACTATAGGTAGGCCTAAAAGCCCCGCTTGATCAACCGGTTTCATTTTAACATTAGTACCTGGGGGCCGAGCTTTGCTCGGGGGAAGGCCAGTCAGTTTGTTTAGATGACTCGGAGTAATATTTTACCACTTCCCCCTACTGATAATCAGAATTGTGCAACTCATTTGCCTCTTTTCTACATTTTTAAGGTCATTCCAGTTGTTATTTATGGCTCAATGTCCCTTTGATTTATTTTACTGCTCTATTTATCTAATCTTCACTCAAATCTTTTAATCTCTGCTCTCAGGAAACCACTTGTTAATAATCATATACAATATGAGTATTACTTTGACAGTTCCCTGGTTGATTATGAACAGCTGTTACAATTCTTTTGTTTTGATTTGAAACTCCATAAGCCCAATGTTATTTGTTTAAATTTTCATTTTAGTTTTTTTACATTATTTGATTTTTCCTGGGGATGAGGCCTGTCTAGAACTTATTTTTATCCCAGAAATTAGTTATTTCGTACATTTGAAGGAAATCGTTGGAGCCGTTTTTGACATCCGTGTCGCAAGCAAGCAAACAAGCAAACAAGCAAGCAAACCTTACTCATATAAGAGTATAGGATTAAATCACGCAGCTGATTAACTTCCAATTGTTTTGAAAACTTATATAGGAGTATTAATCCACGGTTGAAACGGTACGTTCTCAGTGACTACAGAACTGATTTACAAGATATGTGTCAAATTAAAGGAGATAATGCGTAGATTTGCCAAATTTACTCAGAATTTACGTTTGTTCCTGTTCCTATGTCCCAAAGCCCTTCAAAAGTTGCAATGTTAATCTTATGGAATAACAGTAATCATTGAAATTGAGCATTTGACAGCTTTTGAAGGTAACAAAACACAGTACAGAAGCAAGATCAGCTGTCATAAGCTAACTTCTGGAATGTCATCACAATTTAAACCCCTGGAATTTGAGCAGCTGGATTAGTTAGTATGTTTTAAATTTAAAGTAATGGTATGTATATAGTTAGTAGGAGTTTTAACAAAAAAAACTAATAAATTTAAATTTCCACTCCAAACCCTTTCAATGCAATGGAGTGTTGACGGGTGTCAGACCGGCGGTTTATAACATTTTTATGACGCGGTTTATAACGCTATATATAATAATGAGGTTTCGGTTTAACGTTCTAAGAAAAAACACCGCTAGCAAAAATGCTATTGAAAATTGAATTAAAGTACTCTGTCAAATAATATGCGGTAATTGTATAGACTAAGTATGCGGTAATTATTAAGTATCGGAAAAACATTTTAAAATGTCTCAAATAAATTTGTTTGAGGGAAATTTAAATATAAGGATCTTTGACATTTCAATCAAGAGCCGTGTAATAATTGTAAAACGTATTTTGTTAAAAATAGTGTCGTGTTCTATCTTCTGAAGTGAAACAAATTGTTGCCTCCATACGTCGCGAAACTGAAGCTATAAGAGATAAAAAGTAAGCGCCCAACGTGGGGCTCGAACCCACGACCCTGAGATTAAGAGTCTCATGCTCTACCGACTGAGCTAGCCGGGCTTATACTATTGAACCTTAAAAATACTATAAGAGCTGTACTCTATATTTAAATCACATATGGGCAGTTTAGCAAAACAAATACAGTAATTATTCCAACTGGCTTAGTATTTAAAACTTTGAATTTATAACGAAGCAATTCATTAGAATTTTGTTGCTAAATATTATTTTTTAAATCGTTGCTAAAAACATCTGCTTATTTAGATACATAAAATTTTCCCTATAGGGAAGAATTTATTGTCTATGTGGTCCAAGGCCCGGGACCATGGTAACTTTTCGCTTTGAGATTCCCAGGTACAACAAAAACAATTCGTTTAAAATTGTGTACAATATGTAGCGTGACTCTGGGTCCGTCGCGTCGGTGCGATAACTTTCGTAAAAAGGGGCCAATTTTAATGAAATTCAGTAAAAACATGTAAATCAGCTTTTCACTTATTATAACCTTAGTTTTCCGACAGATTGACCCAAACTCTCGCTTAGGATTTATAAGCATAATACTGACGAAACTTGGTAGGTATGTAGCTTCATCTGGCTCAAGTATATTGACTTATTTGCATACAAACCTATTTTTGGGGGGCCATGTTGTAGTAAAACGTATTCAGCCCTATCGATTCTTACGGAGGATTAATAAAACATTTTTATCTCGCTTCTTTATAAATAAATGTTGATCAACACTGGTAATTGGCTAAGAGTTTACTAATCAGCATACCATTTTCCTAAAGCAAGTTTAGTTTTTGCAGTTTTTAATTTTGTTCGAGCAAACGACTAAATAATCCCTCGCCATAGATAAGGTGGCAGAGAGTTTACTCAGCCCAAAACTACCGAGCAAAATAGCTTACCAAAAACGAAGGATTTCAATAACCTCTCGACAATCTCGGTCTCTACACTCCTAGGTCCTGTCGTCTCTTACAACCTCGGCCTCCACACTCCCAGGTCCTGTCGCGCTTCTCGCCTCCGCCCCCGTTATCCGCGGTTTCGCAGATCGCTGACCTGCTACGTGTCGTGTTTCGGGTATCGCCTCGAGTATCTCGTACGTTACGCCCTGGGTCCTCAACTGAGCGACAAAGGGACTCGGGTGTCCTAAGGGCATCGCCCTCTGACCTGGAGGGCACTCCTCCCTCCCCCAATACAGTCACAGGATCCGCTAATCTCCGAGCCCGCATCCTCTGTGGATCTGTCATCTGCATAATGCTCTCGCTTCCTGCCCCCCCAACCCAACCAATCACTTCTGTACACCCGTACCGTCCAAGGTGGCATATCCATATGAGCCAGGAATAGCCGGTAATTTGGTACTGAGAACAAATTGATAAGGGAAGTGCAATTAATTACTGGTTTTGGATAATTTTTGGTGATGGTGCTAGTGCGGACATATTTATATTTACAAAAAGGTCCTAATTGAATCCATGTTTCTGGTCATTTTGGTCAAGACAATGTGAAATCCTTAGAAAATTAATTTATACTATGAATAATAACTAATCTTGATCTTTCTATCAATAAATCTTCCACTTTGAAAATATATATTTCTAACAGTTTCTTTGAGACTGGTTTGAATGTTTTATAATGCTTATTTTCTTGGAGCCCTCATGAAAATAGTTTGAAATGTTAAGACAACCTATACATAAAGTGTGAGGATGTTCTTAATTTTTCTTTCTTCTAAAGTTTAAAATTTAGTCTGCTTCAGAACTCACACCCCAGTGTGCGCGTATGGATATTTAAGAAATAAACCAGTTTTGTAACATTTAAGCCGCAATATTTTGTAAGAATTCAAATTAAAAATCTGCCCTTTTTTGTTGAACACGACGTTGCAATGATAAATTTTAGGTTATTGAAAGACCAACACATTTAGTTATTTCACCTGGGTGAGCAAATACAAGTGAACAAGCACATATGAGGAAAGTTCATATTTGATAAGGTTTTACTAAAGAACACTGCTTTCTATTTGTTTTGTTTATCAACCAATTACTAACAATCCGTTACTAATTAGCTATTTAGTCAAGGATGATTTTTGAAATTGAATATGTTATGAAGATATTTTTAAATTTGTAATGTTGTTATGTAAATTATAGTAAATAGTGTCGTCTACAATAAAACTAATTTTCCATCTTATTTAACTGTTGTTAATTTATTTGATGTGTATAATGACAAGTAATATACCAAGAACTGTTCCTTGTCGAGCCACGACATTGATAGTACTGGGGCAGAAGAAAAGCTAGCTTTAGGTTGATATCTTACCGCTGTAACATTTTTGCGATTAGTTGACACGATTTAGCCCGATCTACTGAATTTTTCGTATTACCAATATGTTGTGATTGCGTATTTTTTATGATGACTTTAGAGATTAATACTATCATAGGATTTTTTCATATGGCGAGGGATGGTACGTTTTTATGCAGATCATCAACTGATTGTACATTAAATCAACAGAAAAATGGCATCCATACACGGTTCATTACTCATTCAAAAACCAAACTGACATAATTTAATTCTTGTTTATGAATTCCATAATTTTGTATGAATAATATTTTGAACAATATTTGAATAAAATAGGTAATATTTGAATTTGTCTCAAGATTATTCTAACGTTGATTTTTATTTTGGATTGAAGAATTAATTTGTTATATTAATAATTTCGTGGGTAAATAAATATCCAGCAAATTTACTTCTATGTACCTAATTGCTTATCAATGGTTTAAGATAACATCTTTTGTGACGTTTCGGGACCTAGAATCAACACCGTCTTGAGGTGTTAAGAATGTCTAGATCATTACAGCGACATTCCAAGAAATGTGGATGGACAATTAATTGTAAAGCTGGATTCTGTGAAACTTACTGTATGGTTTAAATTTAAATACTGATAGGATATTCCATGTGTATCGACTGCTGTTTTTTTCAGTCTATAAATAAAATTGATATAAATAAATAACAACTAAAGAACCGTAATTTTTTAGTTTAGGGTCCCATTTAAGTTTCCGCGTGCCAGTGTTGCAAATAAATCCCCTGGACTTAATTAATTAAATCTGAGCATTTGCCTATGGTTTATAAATTGTGTGTTGAAAACTAATGGTCATATTGCTCAAAACCGAGCAAAGTTGTACTACATTGTAAACATATTAAAAGATTTAGCTATTGTAAAAACTATAAAGATTATGTTTTGCAGATTCAGTAGTTTCAGTTCATGACATTGTACTTTCAATGTTCTAAAACTGTGCTTTATCAAAAAATGTATGAATAGCGGTTGTAGAACTGGTTTTTGTTTGCGTAATTGATTTCAAATTTATCGCCATGTTCTCCTTACGTGCAAAATACAAACTTTGAGGAAACCTGTACCCTTTAGAAAGAAGGATCAAAGCTTAAAATCACTTTGCACAACAAAAATTCGAAGCCATTTTCTTGACAACTCAATAATCGAAATCGGTTTATAGATAACAGATGAACTATGTTATAATGTATAATCATCTTTGCTCTATATTTACTCTATATTATACAGAGTAATTTATGTAGAGAATGAGTGAAAAATACGTAGCTTATAGCTTATAGTTATGTAGGTATTATTATTTACCTATTTGGCGGCGCTTCTACTGCAGATGTAAATGGCTTGTTTACTTTTCAGGCGACTTGACAATATCCAAACTATCTTGCTAAAATACTAACTTCTCTGCTACGATTTACTAAAGGCTACACTGAGCGAATGTTAATATGAAAACCAAACGGAATAAAACATTCTCTGGCTGGTTCATCTTTATTTCTAGCTCGCAGGTGCCAGTTCAAGGTCCTAGAACATTTTGGTCTCGGACTTGGCAAAAATTGTAACGACATAAATTACTTCTGGCATTCACTCGCCTGACTACCGTTACAGTTTTTTGCAATTGCACTTTTTAGTGTGATTTTTATGTATTCAAACTATTAATACATGAACGTACAAATAATCTCCGTACAGTCTATAAACATATGTTACATATCCCTACAGTCTTGTATTTGTTTATTTTTTATTTACTGTATCCAGTAAAACTGTCATACAACTGTCCGTTACTGTCATAACACAATTTGTATCTGACAGGTAACACTGGTAACAGTATGTATTCCAACAATTCGGTCCTAATATAAAATACCCCCGTCGCAGCAAACCTGCGTAATCAGCGAATTTCCAATGAATATATATGTCTTAATATTACATTAAGCCTCTTAACAGAATTCATAAGAAATATGTTCATAAATAAGCGATATTTAAAATATTCATTACTCTCAATAAGAATAACATTAGGGATGAGTACGCAGGTTTGCTGCAAAAAGGAACCAAAAAAATGGATTTTTATACAAATATCAATAGAACTCATCTAAGTCAAGACACATACCAAGTTTCATCCATATACATTCATAAATAAGCGATATATAACATTTTTATTATTCTCCATAAGAATAACATGGGGACCGAGTACCTAGGTTTGCTGCTTCGGGAACCATAGGCGAAAAATTGTTTTTTTGTACAAACATCAACAAACCACAACCAGATGAAGCGATATACCAAGTTTCGTCAGTTTATGTTCATAAATAACCGAGATATAAAATTTGTCTTTTTCTCCATAAGAATAACATTGGACAACGTACTGTGTTTAGCACTTGTAATATCTCAGTAACCAATTGACGTAGAGCAATGATCAAAATACCAAATTGTTTGTTTTTTTAAGCTGAATTCAATAGTATAAATTAAAATTTGATTTAAATAAAAATTACATGTGAAAACCCCAAAAAACCCATTTTTGGGGTACAAAACCCCCCTTCGGATGGTGCGATTTGTCTGGTTTTCGAACTCGTTCAAATAAATGGTACTTTACATATTTGTACCAAATTTTATTAAGATCGGACTTTTTTTACGAGAGTTATCGTGCTTACGGACACACACACATATATATATATATATATATATATATATATATATATATATATATATATATACATATATAAAAATTTGAACGAATGGTGTTTTTGGCATCTGGGGACCTCAAAACGAAAAGTTATCATGGTCTCGGGCTTAAGTCTTACCATGAGACCTACGGTAATAGCTTCTTCCCTATAGGGGAAATTCGCTAACAATATACAAAATAACAATTCAAATTATCAATATCACATATATATATATATATATATATATATACAAAATATAATACAAATTGGTATTATGATTAATTACAAATATAAATAAACA
This sequence comes from Allygus modestus, assembly GCA_963675035.1. Lineage (NCBI taxonomy): Eukaryota > Metazoa > Arthropoda > Insecta > Hemiptera > Cicadellidae > Allygus > Allygus modestus. The sequence goes on from OY776111.1 coordinate 303,001,517, forward strand.
ATCTAACTAGGTAAATGATAGAAATACAAGACAAACATGTGAACAGTTTAAATATTTAAATATGTATATGTATGAACTTATACATGTACTTATATGTACTTATACTTGTACTGTATACATGTATACATGTACTTATACATATGTACTTATACTATAGTTATTCATTGTGTCACTTATTCAGGGCTAATAAAATGTTCCGACCCCCCCTCTATCTTTTTATTTGTTAATATAAACTAATGTATAGTAGAGATAGTAACTTAAGATGTAGTATCTTTTGACATTATATAACATTTTGAGTGTCCCCCAAAAAAGGTGGTTTTGGGGGAAACTCAAAAGTTTTAAATGTAAACCCCCTTTGAGTGACCACTCATTTTAAATAACTGTAAAAAATTAGAAACATTGTGAAAGTTAGAGGCCGCTATTTCTTCCCTAACTAAAATGGCAGCCATTCAAAATTCTCAAATAAACTTTGTATTCATATCTGGAAGGAAATTTTGTTTGTTTTAGCTTTACTTTTACTAAGTTAAAATGAACTGATTACATTCACGTTGTGATATTAACTTCAGGTGTCCCATCTTTTTTCTCTGTTTAAAATGTTAAATATCCCAAAAGATTTGCCTTCCAGATTTGAATACAATATTTGGGAATTTTTACTGGCTGACATTTCGGTTAGGGAAGAGATAGCGGCAGGGGCGGATCTAGGAATTTGTTGAGGGGGGGGCGCACTTGAGATTTGTTTTCTCGCTAAACGATAACGTCCCTCAGCAACCGGAGGCAGTTGTTAGTACTCGCTAAATTAAATTCAATCATGTTGCTAACAAATAAAACACTACATTGTAACACTTATTTCGCAATGAAATGTGTAATATTGATGTATTCCACTGATAATAAACAGTAGGTACATAAATATACACATTTTATACAACTACTACCTGTAAAAACAAACATTTTATACCGATTAATTTACTTACACGCACTACTAAAGGCTAAACCAACGCGCACAAAATGGTTAAGGTAGAACGCAAAGGTTTCAGAAAAGAAGAAGACTGAGGAAGACTGCAGGGTTGGTGCTGCGGTGCGTGCCACTAGGGAAACCAAAGGCAATAGTCCGGTGCTGTGGTGCGTTACCCTAGGAATGCTCGTCCCAAGCCCCTAGGCCGGTGCTGTGGTGTCTGCGCCTACGGCAGCCAAGGGCACTAGGCCGGTGCTGTGGTGCGTTACCTAAGGGATACTCGGCCCAAGCCCCTATGCCGATGCTGCGGTGTGTTCCCCTAGGTTGGCCGAAGGCAATAAGCCGGTGCTGCGGTGCGTAAACCTTAGGAATGCTCAGCCCAAACCCCTAGGCTGGTGCTGCGGTGTGTGCAGCCAAGGGTAATAGGCTGGTGCTGTGGTGCGTGACCTTAGGGATGCTCGGCCCAAAAAGCCCCTAGGCCGGTGCTGCGGCGTGTTCTCCTAGGGCGGCCAAAGGCAATGGCCGTTGCTGTGGTGCGTTACCCTAGGAGATGCTCAGCCCTGGCCGGTGCCTTTACCTTACAGATAGTAAGTTGTGTTTGTCGGATTTAAGGAGCTCAGTGACTCCCCAATTGTATGTATCGATTGGCAACTGTTTATCTTACAAATTTTTGGATGCAGTAAGTTATACTCAACACACATATATAAAGGACGTATCGTTATACGGCGACATGATTCCTTACCGTTCTACCAACGGAGATCACTATCTTAGCCTACACATTCCATGATCATTGTACTGTTAAAACTATTCGTAGCGGCCCGTTATAGGGGAGGCCCCATTTTGCAGAGCATCGCCCAGTAGGTAAGACGTGTTGGTGCAAATAATGTATTTGCAAATATTAAACACAAAAACTAGTACTGCGACAGACAGCGTCACACTATTACCATTGACTATACACCTGTAGAGTTACGTCCAACATGGCGTGCGATGGTGGCGATTTCTATCCAGTGCTGTCAGAACTACGTGGAGAATCCCGCCTCTTTTGTTATCAGACGGGCCCATAAGGTTTTCAGTCAGTACAGATATATAGTCAATGCTATTACCCATTAATTACACACTTTCTGAGTCCAAGGGGGGGCGCGCGCCCCCCGCGCCCCCTGGCTGGATCCGCCACTGGATAGCGGTCCCTAATATTCGCCATTGTTATACATTGTTGAGTCCTTTAAAAGGAGGTGTTACTCAAAGGGGGTTTACACTTACAACTTTTGAGTTGCCCTTAAAATCCCCTATTTTGGGGGGAGACTCAAAATGTTGAATAATGTCAAAAGATCCTACAACTTAAGTTACTATCACTACCCAAAATAGATTAGTTTTTTTAACAAATAAAAACGATAGAGGGAGGTCCTGACTTTTTATTCGCGCTGGATATGACTTAATAATGCCTATAAGACTGAGCTTCACACTTTATTTATTTTGATGAATAGTTAGTCATGAAAATTAATGATTAAACTAAAAAGGGTACTATATTGTAATAATTTTACAACGTTAACAAAAGTAATAGAAAAAATAATATCGGAAAAGCTCTAAAACTCGGTTTATAAGTAAAACTGATTTTATATAATTTTTATATTTTATATAATTCTTTTTATTATATTCTTATATAATATATATATATATATATATAGATATATATATATATATATATATATATATATATATATATATATTCATATTCTGTGGCCTAACAGAGAAAAGTCTATCGACTGCTTAAAATGCATTAAAACTAATAAAATTTAAATAAAATTAACTATATTATAGTCCCAAAACCGCAACGGAACCACAACCTACTTACAAACAGTTCAATAACAATTTAGGGCAAGTTACACCAGTTTAATTGAACTACAACTGGATAGCGGTACAGTTAAAAAAATATTTAATATACTCATCGATGCAACACGTCCTCAGTTAATATACAGTCGAAAAAACAATTATTACCTTTGAACGCTCTTGTTGAAAATGTACTAAATGAGCTTTCTTCCGGAAAAATACACCGATTTGATATGCTAATTACATACACGTCAAAGCGATGCCTAATTAAGATGGCTTTGGTTTTGTTATTTTTTATCGATCGCTCGATTTTCGTGCAATGATATTCATGCTGTAATGGATTCATAATTGTGTCACCAGAGTAAATAATTATTGCGACCAGGTCAGGGTTAAAATGCGTCATGCATACTATCCAGTCGTAGAATAATATTAAATGATTGCAATTACACAGGCGAGAACCATGTGTTTATAGTTCTGTGCCGGGATCATAACAATTTTAAAAAATTAACTAAAAGCCATATTCCAGTGAATTATATTTTTCTCAATTTACCAAATGTTAGAAAAACCCACCACTCTTTTTAAATACTGGCTACCATTATTACTATATTATTTATGACGTTTAAATTATACAACGTTTTCAAATGTCCACTTGGGCATTAGTGGTAAATAAGCTACGAGTTTTTCAAATTTGTGCACTTTTGTCATGGTAATCTTTGTTAAATCATAGACTAATTGAAAAATAAATACAGTACTAAGGAGTTTAATTTGTTCAAGAACTCAATTGAAAATTTGAATAAAACAATATCAAATCGAAACACTTCTTAGTCTAATATTTTAGGTTTGTTGTTATATACAATAGTTTTATAGTTTCCTGTTCTAAATTCCCGGGTACTTTTAATTATTTTAACGGAAGATACTAACAATCGGATTAAAGAAGTTCTTAAATAAAAGAAGCTTATAATGACACAATACATCGCATTGTTTACAGTCCTGAGCCACGATTCGCTAAATAACTAGGTTAATCATGTGACTCAAATGTTTGTGATGGGTGATAATTTTGCGTGCCGCATCAAACCCATGCATCTGTGAGTCATCGCCACCTTCGACCGTGTGAATCGCCACTCTCCCGAACAGTCATGAATACTGTCTTAGTCAGGGTGGATGAATCATTCAATTGAGCCCATTGGGCCTGAAATAAGTGCAGGCGTTTTCCTTAAAGGCGCTACCATCAAGGTTACACTAACAATAATACATAAACAATTCAAGTTAATAACTGGACATGTGTTACTACATTATAACTGGTGTTTAAATACAACTACTTTAGTTTATCAAGTTTTATCTATGACCACAGCCATCAGGTTATCGGCACATTTCACATTTCATATTAATCCTAGTTTGCGAGTGAATTTCACGCTTGTCCAACCGGTCGCAAGGGCACATTCAACCACGAACCATCAGCGTGTCACGCAGACACGTACTGTATTGATATTTGGAAATCCACAAACCAATCACTCACTGAATTGTGATAGTTATGACATCGACATCACCGTTTTCCCTACCCGAACCGATGGCCTTGGATTATTTCGATTTCAAGATGGCTTAAACTGATATTACAAGTATTCCGAGATTCGTTATCACTGTTAAATTTATCCCATGAGCGTTATATTAAGCCTTGTAAATCTTACCGCTTTAAACCATTACAACTTTTATCAAGAATACATCTTTACAATGAAGCAGTTATAATTGTAATTTGACTAGTGATAGCCCATAGTTACAATTTACCTAATATGTTTTAAAATATATCGTTATGGAAATAAACGTTTAAAACAACCACTCCATACATTTCTGGCGATAGTTCAGAATTTAATAAAATATATTTACTAACCTATATTGTTGGAACTGATCGAAATTATAAACTGTAAACCGTTGTGCATTGTATATTGTAGTCTTTATTTAATATACATGTTTCTATACAGTAGCTAATAATACCTATAGTTTATTCTGTTTTCCCAATCGAGAGAGACTCATTATTAGTGAATTTCCTTTGGAAAGTTAACTATTAGCATGACCCGCACGGTAAAACTTAAGCCCGGGACCACCATAGAAGTTCCTAATGTGACCCCCTGAACACATTTTGGGGGTTCGTTCAAAATTATATATATATATATATATATATATATATATATTTATTATTTTTAAAAGAAAATTACCAGAGTACCCTTCAAAATTCAGGCAGCTGCACTGTTATCATGAGGTAAACCTCGAAACACGTGTCAGTGAATTAAAAATGAATTTTGAAGGGTACTCTGGTAATTTTCTTTTAAAAATAATAATTATAATAGTAGCACTATGCAGTGAACTAAATAATATTATATATATATATATATATATATGTATGCACTCTAGTGGTCGCATTTTTTGTCCGATTAACTTCAAATTTGGTAGGGACGTTCCTTTCTGTAATCAGTTGGAGAAGTTCGTTGGGCAAAACGATCGGAAAACTCTAAACCCTTTTTTTGGGGATTAATCTTTCAAATTTCGAGTTTTTGGGCCCAAAAAGGGTCAGAAAAGCCCCAGATGTGAAAGTAATGCATGTAAAAAGATGGGAATTAGTGTGGCGAAGCTTTTAAGCCCTCTCTCGTCATTCTAGCATAAATATTTACCGAATTATTAAAGAAAATGTGTATCGACCAAACACAGTACGTTGTCTTATGGGGATTTTACATTAGAAAAGCCTGTTATTCATTTGTTTGTACTTTTATCATCCCCAACAACCTCACACCTACGTTAAAGCCTGACTGGACCTTCTCCTAACCTTATTATGCGCATAATTGTGTTCCCAGCATTGCAGGTAAATAGGACCGGGAGCATCAGAACAGCCAAAAAAATCAATGTTTTCAGATTTGAATAAAAGTTGGAATAAATGTATGCTTTTAACTGATTTTGAGTTTTTATAGTTTTTTATGTCGAAATTCACTTCCCTCACGTCAGCGTGCTGCGTGCGAACTCGTTTTTATAGTAATTTTATTAATAAAACGTTACTTTTCTAACCCAAACTTCACAACAGTTCTATTAGGTTATTCATTACCACTTCTTAAATATTTGTAGTGCTATAAATATTTTTAGAGTTTCATTCTTCTATCTATGTAATTGGTATCGATTTGTTGTACTTGTTGATTTATACTCAATGTCTATTCGTATTCTTAATTTTACTTTATAAGAAATTTGTTATTAAGTGAAGTGAATTTTATTTTATGTTCTCTAAGTTTTTTTATGAGTACTTTGAGAGACTTCCCAGAGGCAATGCCTATGCGCGGACCTTTCTCAATGTTATGTCATGCAAAAGTTGTAGATTTTCGGATAATAAATACATTTATTATTAATAATGCCTTAATAATATGAGGAAAAGTTTATCAAACCTTGCTTGATCGTTGCGCAATATCGGTTTTGTTATCACTAACGTTAACAGTTGACCTTGGCCTTATCAGTGGCGGAGGCCGCGCTGGAGCTCTTATCAGTAAGCGGTAACCTTGGGCGCTCATATCACCTCCATATTTCATTAATTCAACCACTTAATGTTTTCAACACGCTTAGTTTACTAGTCTAACAAAGGCTTTATCACAAGTATGAAAACGATGTAATGGTATACTATAAGAGTTATTGTTTTTTTTATGATTTTACAAAATAACATAACACGTTTATTTAAGAGGTTATGATATGTTTAATGATGGTTATTTATCCTTAAACATGGTGTGGTTATTATGTTAGTAGTGGAAATAGGCCGCTTTAAAATAAAAACCCACATCCTGGAAAAAATGACCGAGAAAACCCATCGATTTCCCGCCAACTGAAAACAAAGTCCGAAGGCTTAGTTTTTGCACCAACGCCCGCACCACTTACTTCAAAACCTACATATGGAAAAAATGGCCGAGTAAACCCATAGATTTTTTCCAACTGAAAAACCAAGTCCGAAGAATTTTTGTTACCGACACTTGATCTCTGCTGTTAATTACATAAATTGCTTAAATTACATGTTACATAGCCAAAAGGATCATAATAAACAATAATCAATCACAACATGTCCTTACTACATAAAATATATAGTAGTGTAAATCCACTATTTTTATGGAGGAGGCGGTAGTACGGTCACCTATCAAACTCGTCCATCTCAAACCCGTACCGCACCACCCTAAGTCCCTGGACCGTACTTAAAGGTCGGCTGATGACACCGCTGGTTACTGCCGACTGATCCGATCCTTCTGGAACTAGTTCGTAGAAGGATCCTGAACTGAATCGTTACACTCTAAACAGTAGTAGTGTTTAATTACAAATAAATGTAAAGTTAGTTTATATTTGTTATTTCAGAAATTATAGTGGACATATTCCATCACTGATTATAAAAACATTTTTCACGATGTTTCCGGATCTGAAATCTGATCTCGTCTTCAGGTCAGATAATACCTAGAACTTAACAAGAATACACGAGATGTTAATGGCACAATCCAGGCAAGGCTGGAATAAACACAAAAAACTCAAATAAGGACCTTTTATATTTTTCCAGCCCAATCCAGCCTTGCCTGTATTGTGCCATTAATATCTTGTGTATTTTTCTTATGTGCCAGGTATTATCTGACCTGAAGACGGGATCAGATTCCAAATCCGGAAACATCGTGAAACCTTTTTTCACAATCAATGAAGGAAAATGTCCACAATAATTTATTAAATAAATAATCTAAATTAAATTACTAATAATAACGATTTTGGCAGTTTCATTCTTACTTCTGTTTTTTTATTGTAATATACTAGTAGTGGCGAAAGGGGGCTGCTGGCTCACTTGATTTATGGCTTCCGGTCACGTGACCGGAAGCGCTGAGTCATTAAACACGTCATCTGAGGCTGAGCCAGTGACGTAGGCGGTTTTGTGACGTAATGAGGGAAAGGTTAAAGTTCAAGGTCACGGGGAGGTTATTTTAAAAAAGTACTACCTCGCACGCGTAAAATCCGATTGTGATTCGATAGTTTTCATTCGATAAAAATATCGAATGAAAAAATCGAATGAAGCAATCGAATGATACGAGTGCGAGGTAGTACTATTTCATGTATTACTTTATTATTTACATTTATTTTTATTTACAATAAGTTATGTTTACAATAGTTCCCCGTTGTTTGTCGTCATCGATGTTGATGATCCGGAGTCGCGGCCATCACTTCGTTTTCTGATGAAAGGCGGTAGATACTTTGACCCCTGCGCAGAGTCTATGTTGTTTGTTGCGATCAGTTCTAAAGATAAACTGTAGCCATTCGCTAGGAGAAGTCGTAACTCCTCTTTAAAAACCTCCAGGTCCGTAGAAGTTGATAGATAAATAGAGTCATAATAAATACATCGAATCTTGAGTGACATGACAATGTTATTTTGTGAAGAGCGCGGAGAGAGGATGATGTTCACCAGTCGAGAGCTGGAGGTGTACTGACTATTCACAAGCTAGCATTGCAATCGTACCAAATGGTGGGGGTAAAAGTGTGGTGGGGCGGAGCAGATGGCGGACGGCAGATGGTAGGCGGCAGATGGCAGGCGGCAGGTGGCAGGTGACAAGTGCGCGGCAGATGGCAGCTGACGTGTGGAGGAAGACTTTGAACAAAATATCCATTAGTTACCCATCAAAATATTTGTGGTTCCATGTGCACCACGCAAAAGTTGGTCTGCTCGTTGAAGTTCCTCCTCTAGTTTAGTAACCAGCCGAAAATCCGCTTCCATTTCATCCTCCTGCTCTGGACATTGCGGCTGCGCACACCACCTCTTGCAAGCATAATCATACGCGTTCTTATATTCCTCCAGGACTTGTTCATATGTCCTAGGCTGCTGAGATATAGTTTGCATCGCCGCTCCTTGATTAACCTCGGTAGTCTCAAGAGTTGCCACCAACTCCTTCTCACTAATCACACCTCCCCAAATAATGTCATTGCCACGGCTTATGATGTTGCTTGTTGGCTGCTGAGATGTAGTTTGCTCAACCTCGGTAGCGTCAAGAGTTGCTATCAACTCCTCCTCACAAACCGCATCTCCCCAAATATTGTCATTGACGCTGCTCATGGTGTTGTCTGTTCCAATGATTGTATAGTAATGCAGCGTTTGAGTGTAGGTTAGGTACTCGTCCCTTCCCCCACCACATCACTCCCCCCACCACACCACTTCCCCCCACCAAGTTTGTACATCGCGCACTAACTAGCGTACACGCATTAGTTAGGGTCTGACTCTTACACTGTCAAGACCGTAGCTCCTTAACTGAAAACTTCAATTAATTTGTCTCAACACTATATGTGTATAAATATTACAGTCACTATGATCTAAACTAGTGCATGTTTCCATGTGTTGCTTCTTGTGCAGCAGACAACTGGCTAAGAGTGTTTCAACCTTGGCTATTCTACGATGGAACCGCTCATTGTCCGCTAAAAGCGTAGACATTCTATCTTCATCGTCGGAGAAGTAGAAGGTGGTGGCAAGCGGGCTACTGAAGGACACCTTACTCATATTCCTGTAAAACTGTGACATGTTCAAACGTTAACACAAACTATATAGGTAGATGTTCATCCGACAACAGCTGGAAGTATAATGATGTAGCGCTAGCTTGTAGGATAGACACCTATCCCCACCACAACGTTCCCTTGTCCTTCAAACAGTTGTTTTTCACTACAGTTGCTATACCCTTGGTCGGGTCTGAAGTCTGTTTGCACTAACTTGTTCGTCTGATCAATCCGCGTAGTTTGAGTACCCACTTGATATATTTTAAACCGTAAATAAAGAAGTTATGTAGGTTTGACCTCTAAAATAGCTGTTTTCTAGCTATTACTGCTATACCCTTGGTCGGATCTGAATTCTGTTTGCACCACCTTGTTTGTCTGATCAATCCGCGTAATTTGAATACCCACTTGATATATTTTAATCCGTAAATAAAGAAGTTATTTAGGTTTGACCTCCAAAACAGTTGTCTTTAGCTATTACTGCTATACCCTTGGTCGGATCTGAATTCTGTTTGCACCAACTTGTTCGTCTGATCAATCCGCGTAATTTGAGTACCCACTTGATATTCTTTAATCCGTAAATAAAGAAGTTATTTAGGTTTAACCTCCAAAATAGTTGTTTTTAGCTATTACTGCTATACCATTGGTCGGATTTGAATTCTGTTTGCACAAACTTGTTCGTCTGATCAATCCGCGTAATTTGAGTACCCACATGACATACTTTGCACAAACTTTGTACCCCCCCCCAAAATGGGTCATGTTCAAGGTCAAGTCAAGGTCAAGGACCTTGGGACTTAGAAAATTTCACAAAGTGGGCTGCACACAAACATGAGACTAACAGTCTCCTGCCTATGTACAGGCCAAGTCCCTAACTTGAAATGCTTAGGGTGGTCCTGAAAAGGACCGTTTGTGTTTGAAGGAGATGGTGGATAAGGAGCGGTGAGCGGTGGACAGTGTTTATTTTTTCTTCGTAACCCACTTTACTTGTCCCTTCTGCCGTACTAAAAACAAGTCGCACTTGGTCTCAGGAGGTGGCAGAGTGGACCTTGGAAGGTGGACCTTGACGTAACGGCCGTCAAAGAGGTGTTGGAGTAGGTACTCATCATCGCTGATCTTCCCCACAAATAGATACTCCACGTTTAATTTCAACTGCGCAAACTTCAAGGTGACAGACTCCAGCGGCGTTACCAACTCGGTAAGTTTCACCGTAGCCGTCCTCTTCATTATCTCCTCAACAGTTGGTGGTGGCGATGAAGGTCGAAGCGATGAAGGGCGAGGCGATAGCGATGGCGAAGATGCAGTAGACGTCGAAGGCCGTTGGTCAAAGTAAAGTGGGTGGTTTCGAAAATTCTTTTGTATGCAAGATCTAAAAGAACTAGGTCTTTTGAATCCGCTCCTTTTTTCCGAAGACTTCTTCAAAGTCTCCTTCAAACGTTGCAGTTTCTCGGGTGTGATGGGAGAAGACATAGCGCAGAGGTGTATACAGTTCGCAAGGCAAAGCTGGAATGAGGTACCAGACGGAGCAAAGCGGGTCGCCAAGTGTAACCGTGACATTTCCATATACGGGTAGAAAGCTAAAGACCGGTCTACATCCTGTCCCCCCCCTTACGTCACGGGCGGAGCCCCCCCCCCGACATAACCCCCCCCCCGATTTGGGTCATGTTCAAGGTCACCCCCCCCCCTTCGACCTCCCCCCTTCCGCTTCGGTGACGTCACTTTGCCTTTATAAGCGGGAGCAGTCCGCAGTCTCGTCGCAGTAGCTTGCCGCCCGCTGTTTGGATATACGTCCCAGTGGGTTGCACTCTGCTGCAGCGTAGGTCTGTTAAGTGTGCGTTGGGCCCGACGCGCAATTAAGAGATCCGCGCCCTTGCATGTTTAGTTAGTTTGTTTAAGCATGTTAGATAACGCTTGTAGTTTGCTGCTAGGTAATGTAGTTAGTCTAATATATATGTTAGTGTTTGGTATTGGTTTGAAGTGTTTTATTTACTAATAACATATGTACTCCCGGCCCTACAGGTCCCTCAACAACCTTGGTCAAAACTTGGGTTCGCAGCAGCCTGACGCCGGGTGTTTGGGTCTACGTCCCACCGGGTTTCAGTGATACTGTTGACCTTTGCAAAACCGACCTCGGCTGTTCTTGTAAAAGTAACGTTAACTGATTAATTTTGTTTAAATAGTTGTTGGCAAAGTCTTTATTTTAAAAGTAATGTAACTTGTTTCTCATCCTTTTCCTAACCCCTTACAAAAAGGTATGGCTCCCAAACCGACCTTATGTCATTACGGCGCGCAAACCGGTTGACATTACCCATCTTAGCCTGAGAAACGTTTGTGAAATATAAAATCAGCCTCTTGTTTAAAATCAGTCTCTTGTTTAAAATCAGTCTCTTGTTTGTTGTCTTTTGTCCCCTTCCCCAATACAGAGCGGGGAATAGATCGGTTTGTGGTCCAAGTGAGAATCACTTACCGGTCTATTCCCCGTTTTGGCAACTTGTTCGGATGACCTTGGGACTTAGAAAATTCTCGTACAGAGCGGGGAATAGATTGGTTTGTGGTCCAAGTGAAAACCACTTACTGCTCTATTTCCCGTTTCGACAACATGATCAAACGACCTTGACCCACTTTGGGACTTAGAAAGTTCTCGTATTGTAAAATATACATATATATTTATTTATTCGTTACAACATTAACACCCCCACCCTATAGCACTTTCACTCCCCACCACTAACATTGTGTATAAAAGAGGGTCCCCCAGCCCTAGTAAAATCACTCTTCTACCTGTGCTGTTATACCTCACACCATGGCACACATTAGGAAGCAGACACGACCTCTCAAATTGAAACCTTCTGCTTCGTCTTCAGCCGCCTCTACCACTTCGTCTTCTGCGGTTCCATCCATCCTTCGGACAGCTCTGATGTTAGCTAACATCGTCCCGGAGAACTGTTCACCACCACCTGCTGTGTCAACGTCTTCCACAAGTCCTTCACCTCTTCCGTCAACTTCTCGTGCTGTTTCTCCAAGTCCTTCTACATCTTCAAGTTGTTCTACATCTTCAAGGTCTTCTACATCTTCATCAAAGTCTTCCACATCTTCTGCTTCTTCATCCTCATCATCAAGGTCGAGGCCAAGCCAACCAGCCACACAATCATCTTCTCCAACCAGACCTTCAGTAATCTGCACATACACTTCATCTCCTTCAGAGAAATTCAAACAACTGAAATCTGTACAAAGGATGTGCATACTTCCTGCACAACAATGCAGTTATATATTCAAAAAAGGTGCTAAAAAAGGTGATCGCTGTCATAAACGTTGTATTTTAAATGAAGGAGCGTGTAGTCTTCATTTAAAATTAAACCATAGCGCATCTCCTTCTTCACCACGTCCAACAGTAGTGCCAACCAAAATTCGAATTAATAGGCTTTCTAAAAACAAACGCTACTTCTTTGTTAAAATAAAGGACTTTGCAAAGGTGTTGGTTCAATGTGAAGGCAAACTGTACTATGTAGAGTTACCTAGAGGCATGGACCTCCACGTCAAAAAGCCTTCCCAGAAAGACTATTTAATTCGAAATGATTCAGGTAACACTGTGTGGAAATCATTAAAATAAAAAATAAATAAAAACAAAAAGACCAAAAAGTTTATTCCAAATTAAATAAAATTTTCTTCCAAATTAAAAAAAAAGTGTGGACAACCTATTTACACTTTGTAGCATCTGCTGCAGAGTGTAAATAGGTTGTCCACACTTTTTTTACAATGTTACAACGACCTTGACCTAGATAACGGACTTAGAAACATTTCGCTCTGTTTGAATTCCTTTTCAAACCAAAAAATTGATCTGTTCACCAACCTTTTAGGTGGGGGTAAGCGGGTATATAAGCGTGGCGTCGTAGAACATATTCATTAGTCAGCTATGGAGACTCCAGCAGGTTCATCCAACTCATCAGCTACTGATATGGAAGTAATCTGGAAACGTAGAGCGAAACAAAATAGTGCACGTTCGCAAAGAAACGAAAATAAAGTAAGAGAAGGATTCAAAAGATTGCAAGTCGCTGTACCATTTGCTAATCCTAGTGATTCTAGGGTTTCAAAAATTCGACAGGCAGTACAATATATTAAGTTTCTTCAAACACAGCTTCAAGAACCTTGTATAAAAGCTGAACTGCCTGAGGAACCGCTGCCCCCCTCAATCTTACAAAAAGAATTAGGGAACGTTTTTGTCGAAAAAAGAAGATGACTAAACAATGAGAGGGGTTAAAAAAAAAAAAAAAACAAAAAAAAAACAAAGCGGGGAATAGATCAGTTTGTGGTCAAAGTGAGAATCACTTACTGCTCTATTCCCCGTTTTGGCAATATGTTCAGACGACCTTGACCCAATAAAAATACTTAGAATATTCGTGTATAGTAGTGACTTACACTCCGTGTGGTAAAATAATGGAAGATATATTTATTTCTTAACACGATATACCCCTTCCCTAACCCTTGTACTCCCACCACTAACCCCCACCATTTAAACGTAGTATAAAAGGGGTTCCCTATCACTGGTAAAATCATTCTGCTGAAAATGAGTACACCCGCTCTCCCTATCGCTGCAGCAACACTAGTAGTAAGCAGAAAGGTTGAAAATCACGATCAGTTAATTGTCTTAAGAAGATTACTGCACAAGTTTCTCGATTGGGAGGTTGGTTGTGATTTGTATATGTGGAAGCCTACGGCTCCAGTGTATAATAGTGAACAGGAAGCATGGAAAACAAGCTATAAAAACAATGTAAAGTTACTTAAAATGATTGGTATAATGGAAAGGTTACTCCGGCAGAAATGGATCATCAATGCAACATTTTATATTAAACCAAACCATTGTTGAATCAATAAAAAGGAGAGAGATTAAAAACAGAGCGGGGAATAGATCAGTTTGAGGTCTAAGTGAGAACCACTTACTGCTCTATTCCCCGTTCTGGTGGTATGTTCAGACGACCTTGACCCACTTACAAGACTTGTCATTCTGCGACATCGTTGTTTGATATAAAATGTACTTCCTACAATAATATCCTTGACATTTACCCCCACCACGTAAACATGGTATTTAAGCGACCGCATCGGAATATCCCAGTAGTTAGCTATGGATTCCCAAGCAAGCACATCCAAAGAGTATAAAGATGAACTATCAGAGTTTTTGAAGTTCAACAATTGCTTGCGGAACCGAAGAGCCGAAAACACATTAAGAACAAAAACATATAAGCTGACAATGCAAAAAGCCTACCGGAGATTATCAAGTAAAGTCCCGGGCGTTAAATCTACTACTAAAACAAAGGACATGATATATCGGGCAATAGAATACATAAAACATCTGCAGGAAATAGTTGCAGAAGTTCCTTCTGAAGAACCGGTCTCTCTTGAACCGATAGAATGCGTGTTCCTGGTGGAAGGTAGGTTGGCGAAACATCATTTTCTTGAGGAAGAACCGTCAGCCTACAAACAAATCTTCCTCATGGATGAAGACCAGGATGAATAACTGGGTTAACAAAATTAAAGACGTCTGGAATACAAAGCGGGGAATAGATCAGTTTGTGGTCCAAGTGAGAATCACTTACTGCTCTATTCCCCGTTTTGGTAACATGATCAAACGACCTTGACCCACTTCAGGACTTGGAAACAACTTTGTTTAGTACTAAATATATATTTAACAACAATATCCCCTCCCCAACGCCCCCCTCTAAATATTGTGGTATAAAAGGCGAGTTTGTATCAATGGTTGAATCAGTCTAGTCATGGCACCAAGAGACATCATCTTTCCTCATCCACGAGAGGTAATTCTAATGTTAAAAAACATTATGTTAGAAGATGAAGATGAAAATGAAGATGCGGTGTTGGAAGATGAAGAAGTTGATTCCGTAGAGATGGAAGCCGTGAGTTGGATGGAACAATTGGAGAGTGATGAGGATATCTCTAGTGTAGCGGATGACGTGGAGGAAAACTCGAATTCGGACGATGCGGAGTGTTACCAGTAGTCACTCTGTTTGGAACACATGGAGGCAACTCCGAGTGGTAGTAGGACCCTTTTTGAGGGTACCTACGTCACTAGCTTTCTCCCCCGTCGCTTATTTCCGTTTGATGAGTCGGATGTGTCAGATGAGTCTGATTAGTTTTCTTCGTTAACCTTCCAACTACAAATACAGAGCGGGGAATAGATCAGTTTGTAGTCAAAGTGAGAACTACTTACTGCTCTATTCCCCGTTCTGGAAATATCTTCAGATGACCTTGACCTATATCTGGACTTGGAAACAACTTCTTTTGATACAATAATTATTACTAAATCAAACATATGCTCCAAGAGGGGGGTACTCTAATGGTGGGGGTAAGCAGGTATTTAACCATGCACTTTGGAATACACGTATTAGTCAGCTATGGATTCGCAAGCAAGCACATCCAACTCCAGATCTGGCTACAGTCAGAGAAACGCTGAACACTCAAAGAAATGGAGAGTGAATATTAACTCTGGATATGAGAGATTACAAAGTGTAATCCCATTCGCCAATCCTCGAGATGCAAAAATAACCGTTTTGTATAAGGCCATGGAATATATCAAAAGTTTACAGTTAAAACTCCAAGAACCGCTGTCAGCTCCCTCAATCGACCAAAAACTGTTGGAATCATTTCCTCTGACTGAAGATGAAAAACTCCAAGAACCGCTGTCAGCTCCCTCAATCGATCAAAAACTGTTGGAATCATGTCCTTTGACTGAAGATGACTTGGCGGTTCAACATTTCTTTGCTGAAGAACCCTCATACAAACAACTTTTTGAAGATCAGGATAATTAAAAGAAAACTTAAAGATCTGTTAAATAATACAAAGCGGGGAATAGATCAGTTTGTGGTCCAAGTGAGAATCACTTACTGCTCTATTCCCCATTTTGGCAACATGTTCAAACGACCTTGACCCACTTTGGGGACTTGAAAACATCTTGGTTTGATGCAAAATGTACTTCCTGCGTAAAATTTGGTATTTCTTCACTAACACATATACTCCGGCATGTATACCCCCCACCACTGTTCTTATTCGGGTATAAATAGAGGTGCATTTTGGAGTGTTATTAGTTGCTGGTTAGCCTTTGAGGAAGACACAGTTATAATATGTATCGGTGCGATATTTGTAAAGCCTCATTTAGAGATGATTGGCTTTTAGCCATTCATAAAGAACTAAAACATAATTCCAACACAAATACAAAAGAAGAACAAAATGAACAAGAATTAGATTCAATCGATCATCAATTAGCACAACATCAATTTGCAAACCTAAATCAAAAAGAACAAAATGAAGTTTTAAGACCGAGTGTCATTTATTATGCACAATCAACGTCATCAACATCGACTTCTACGCCTGCTATGTCTACACTTCACCATCCTTCATCATCAACACCATCAACATCGACTTCAACGCCTGCTATGTCTACACTTCACCGTCCTTCAACATCAACAGCTGCTATGTCTACACTTCACCGACCCTCAACATCAACAGCAGTAGATGTGGAACTACACGCTCAAGCACTACCTGGTAAGGTAGTAACACATTTTAAAATTGACAACGTAAAATTACAACTTGAAAACTTTTTACATAACGCCAAAGAATTAGTAGCCAAAACACTAAAGAATGAACGAAAAAGATTAAATTTTATCAAATTTGGACTGTTGCTAGATGCCATATTCACTAACATTCAAAACGAAACATCACCAAGAGGATTCATGACAAAAAACCGAACCATCATGGCTGCGTCAGATATTGAAAAGATCGTAACAGAATGTTTTGAGGAACTTTTGACGAAACTACAAGAGCATGAAGTAAGAGGATCTGGATGGACTTTATTAAGTATAACAAGTCTGGATGTTAGAGTTCATAAACACGGTTATGGAATGAGAGGAAGTAGTTATATTCCTCTTCCGAAAAAAGTAAGTGATACAAAATCCTGTATTAATGTGCAAAATGAAGATAACGAATGTTTTAAATATGCCATGTTGACCAAATATGTAACAGACAATCCGATAAGACCAAGTCACAAATATGAAGAAGTACAACATAAGTATAATTTCCAGGGAATGACTTACCCTGTTGCAATTACTGATATATCAAAATTTGAAAAGCAAAATCCGTCAGCTTCTGTCAACATTTTCGGCTTAGATTCGTCAAACAATGCATACCCCTTGCGCATAACACCTATTGAGCGCAGAGATCATACGGATTTGCTATTGATCACTAAAGGGGACATATCCCACTATATCTACATAAAAAACTTTGGAGCTCTTGTTTCTAAACAAATATCAAAAAAACGCGTTGAAAAAACCATCTGTAAAAGGTGTTTTTGTAATATAGGCAAGTCATTAAGAAGGGGAGGTTCAGAATGGCTAGTAGAACATCAAAGGTTATGTAGTGGAAACTATGAGGTAAGAATTAAATTGCCACATCCCAGCAGAGCGCAGATAAAATTTGACAAAGTAAATCAACAATACCCTGTTCCATTTGTTGTGTACGCGGACTTCGAAGCATCTTTACTTCCTATTGAACAACAAGAAGAGGATATCACAAAAAGAAGCAAATATCAAAAACATGCACCAAACAGTTATTGTATACTAACAAAATCCACGCTGTCTGAAGAACATCTTCAAGAATTTGGACTATCATCTGCTCCGAAGATTTATCGTGGTGAACAAGCAGCGAAACACTTTGTAGATGAGTTGTATTACATTGCCTCTAAGGTGGAAGAAATCTACAAAATTAAAATACCGATGCAACCTATGGATGAACACCAACTTCAACATCACAATTTGGCAACAACATGTTATCTGTGTAATAACCTATTTACACCAGATAACGTTAAAGTGCGTGATCACGACCATCTTACAGGAGCCTACAGAGGTGCAGCCTGTAACGCTTGCAACTTAAATTACAAAGTACCATCTTTTATACCCGTTGTTCTACATAACCTTAGCGGATATGACTCTCATTTCATAATCCCGGAGTTAGGAAGAGATGATGGAGCAATAGATGTTTTGGCAACAACAATGGAAAAATTTATAAGTTTCTCTAAAAAGGTTGGCAAAATAAAACTTAGATTTATTGATTCGTTTCGATTTATGCCTTCTAGTCTAATGAAATTAACTGATAATTTAAAAAGAGAAGATCTGATAGAAACAAGCAAAATTGTAGCCAGTAGTAAAATGGATCTGGTTCTTCGAAAAGGAGTCTTCCCCTACGTTTACATCGATGGACTTCATAGATTTAATGAAACATCACTTCCTCCACCAGAACAATTTAACAACAAACTTAATGATTCGGAGATTTCACTTGAAGACTATCAACACGCATGTCGAGTATGGAACGAGTTGGATATGAAGACTTTAGGAGAATACTCAGACTTTTATGTAAAACTTGACGTGACTCTTCTCTGCGACGTTATGGAAGAATTCCGAAGAACCTGTTTTGCAGCATACGGTTTAGACCCTCTACATTCATATACATCTCCAGGACTAGCTTGGCAAGCAATGCTGAAAGAAACAAAATGCAAACTCCAGCTGTTAACAGATATAGATATGGTTTTAATGGTTGAGTCGGGTGTTAGAGGTGGATTAACTCAAAGCGTGACGAGACATGTTAAAGCCAACAACAAATATCTACCTGACCATGATCAAGAGAAACCTTCAACGTACTTGGGATATTTCGACGCGAATAATCTGTATGGATGGGCCATGTCGAACCCACTTCCATTTGACAACTTTAAATGGGTTGATCCCAACTGTATTAGCGATATTTCACAAATTCCAAAACAAGGAGATACCGGATATATTTTGGATTGCGACTTTGAATATCCAGAACATTTACATGATCTTCATTATGACCTTCCACTCCTTGCAAGAACAGAAATTTCACCAACTGGAAAACACCCAAAATTAATGATGACCCTTAACAATAAACAACGATACGTAGCTCACTATTGGGTTGTTCAACAAGCTATCGAATTAGGTTTACGTCTTACTAAAATTAATAGAGCTGTAGAATTTTCCCAATCGTGCTGGTTGAAACCGTACATTGACTCGAATACTACCAGAAGAGCAGCCGCTACATCAGCCTTTCAAAAAGACTTTTTTAAATTGATGAACAATGCGATATTCGGTAAAACATTGGAAAACAAAAGAAGACATAAAAATGTTAAACTTGTTACAGATCCGAACAAACTACAAAAACTCGTACAACAGCCAAACTTTGGAACATCTATAATTATTAACGAAAATCTTGTAGCTGTATCTATGAAGAAAACAAGTGTGAAGATGGATCGTCCTTTGTATATAGGTATGACAATCCTGGATATCTCCAAGACTCATATGTACGATTTTCATTACAAAAAGATGGTCACCTTTTATGGACGAGAAAACATCGGCATCTCCTACATGGATACAGACGCTTTTATATATTGGATAATTACTAACGATATGTATGAAGACCTTCGAACATTTGATTACAAAAACGACTTTGACTTTTCCGACTATCCAAAAGATCATCCAAACTACGACAATGACAGAAACAAAAAAGTGCTTGGCAAATTTAAAGATGAAGCCAATGGTGTTATACTTCAAGAAATTGTTGCACTAATGTCAAAATTATATTCTTTACAACTAAATGAAAACCAAGTCATTAAGAAAGCTAAAGGAGTAAAAAGTTTATATTTAAAGAAGAATGTGCATTTTAATCACTATAAGAAATGTTTATTTGAAGATCAAGATATAACAGCAAAATTCAACACAATCAGAAGTTTCAACCATCAGCTGTACAGCGTGACGGAAGTAAAAAAAGCTCTCTCTTCAAATGATGATAAACGACACATCCTTGCAGACAACATCCACACTCTACCATTCGGCCACTATTCCCTCAACCCTATTGACGAGTAACCCTTTCATCGTCCTACATCCCTTTTCCTTTTCCTTTCCGTATAAAAGGGGGAACACAGCAGTATTTTGCTGTGTTCCCCCTTTTATACATTAGTTTAGAATGACCTTGACCTATATAAGCAGATTTATACAAAAGAATATTTAATATCATATCAGCTGTCTTCGTGAAACCATCATGTCAGACCTGAAGGAGAAGATTATTAATGAACTACACAAACCTGCAAGAATAAAGTTTCCAAGAAGAAATACTGTTATAAAAGGGATAAATGATCTATACCAAGCGGATTTAATTGAAATGCGACCGCATAGCAGAATAAACAAAGGATTTAAATATATACTCACAATTATTAATTGTTTTACAAAAGTTGCAGACGCTTTGCCTCTAAAGGACAAGACTGGTAAAAGCGTAACAGAAGCCATGGAAATAGCCATAAAAAGAGATAAAAACAAAATTAAACATTTACAAACTGATGATGGAACAGAATACTTTAAAACAAACTTTGCACAGTTAATGAATAAATATAAAATAAATCATTATTCTACAAATTCAGAGAAAAAAGCAGCTATTGTAGAAAGATTCAATAGAACCTTAAAAGGAGCACTGTATAAACAATTTTCAAAAAGAGGTTCTTACGTATGGTATGATGTTTTACCACAATTAATAAATGATTATAACAACAGGTTTCATAGAACTATCGGTATGAAACCTAACAAAGTAAATAGAAGAAATGCAAAAGATGTATTAAAACGCATAAAGAAAAATACAAAGCCTAAAGTAGAAAAAATGCAGCCAAGAAAATTTAATGTAAGTGATAAAGTACGGATTAGTAAATATAAGGGAGTGTTTACCAAGAAATACCTTCCCAATTGGACGAATGAAGTTTTTACAGTGTATAAAGTGCAACCGACTGTACCTGAAACGTATATCCTAAAAGATAACAAAGGAGATTTGTTGCAAGGTGCATTTTATGGACATGAAATGTTAAAGTCAACAGTAGGTGATGTATATCTTGTTGAAAAAGTGTTACAAAGAAAAAAGGACGCAGTTAAAGTGCGGTGGTTAGGGTTTAACAAAACTGAGGATTCATGGATACCTATAAAGGACTTGGTTTAATGCAAGCAACTCTTTTCATCGTTAACCCTTGAGCAGGATGGAGATTATTAACCATAAAGATCGATTCAATATTAATAACATAGATGATTTAACTGTGGATAACGTTAAAATTAACAATGGTAAACACGGTAGTTTACTTCCAAACACTGTTCGATGTATAGTAAGTGGCCCCTCAAACTGCGGAAAGAGCAATGTTGTCTTTAATTTGATCACTAATCCGCAGGGATTAAGGTTTAATAACCTATATATTTTTTCAAAGTCTCTACATCAACCAAAGTATCAATTGCTGGATAAAATCCTATCTGATGTGTCTGATGTTAATTTTTACAAATTTAACGCTAGTGATAGTATTATGCAACCAAACGAAGCGAAACCGTATTCTGTATTTATATTTGACGATGTATCTTGTGAAAATCAGGATACTATTAGAAACTACTTTGCCATGGGAAGACATAATAACATCGACAGCATATATATAGGACAAACTTATAGCAAAATCCCAAAACAACTTATCAGAGATAATGCAAATATTCTAATTGTATTCAAACAAGATGATACTAACCTAAAACATATATATAACGATCATGTGAATGCGGATATGCCATTTGAAAAGTTTAAAGAGCTTTGCGGAAAAGCATGGGCGGAAAAGTATGGATTTTTGGTTATTATGGAAGATCAAGCTATAAAAGATGGTCGTTATAGAATAGGTTTTGATAAATTTGTTTTAATACACTGATTAGCGGTATTACTGTACAAGTCGTCAAGGTGTGAAGATGGTTAACCAGGAAAAGCTATTAAAGGAAATAAAATCACTTAGTGATTCTATTAGACAAAAGAACCGAGCTTTAAAATCAGGTATAAATGAAAGAGAGCAATTTTTAGAAACAACATTCAAACCTGTTACTGAACCTTTAAAGCGATTAGCACAAAATATGGAAAAACCTTCAATTCGCTTCGAAGGAGACAAAATGCTACCAATTTCCAAATATGAAGAAGAATTTCAGAATGATGAAAGTTTTGGTCAGTTACAAACATCTGAAGAAAGCGACGAGTATGAAGAAAGCGGAGATATAGAGGATTTAAAGGAAAAGGACATTGCAGAAGATACAAGTACAGAAGATACAAGTGTAGAAGATACAAGAGCAGAAGAAGAGGATATTAACCCATCCAACTTAAGCAAATTAGGCACGGATATTATGTTTAAAGGAACACTTGGAAGAACATATACGTTAAAAATGTTACATGCCGCACATGCTAATCGAAATTATCATACCTATGGAGCTAGAATAGAGGATAAAGGATTAATGATTGGAGATAGCAAGTTAGATATAAACGAAAATGATGATATAGTTATTGGAGATAAGAAATATAAAGGTACTAAAGGTTTGTTTGAACTCATCTTTAAAGATAATCCTGGTAAATATACTAAAAGGGATTTACAATTGTTTAAAAATATATTAGAGTATACAAATGCACATAGAAAGAAGTATTCCAAAGACCTACCTATTCATAGAAATCGGTCAATAAAATATACAAGTATTATATCTAGTCTTTTCCCCTCGAAATCAAAAAAAGCTCAAATTAAAAGAAGAGCTTTATCTTCTGCTGAATTAAATGTTTTGCATAAAAAGAGAAAAACAACTGATCCTACCACATCTGGAAGGGGATTATTGAAAAATTTGTATAAAACTAATATAATATATTACAACGATATAAATAAGTTAGTTGATCGAATGAGGTTATTACATGAAGCTATGGAAGCCGGGCACACTGGTTTAGAAAACGAATGGGTAGCTTTGGTTGATGAACTGCGAAAACAAGGAATAATTGTTCAGTAGACGCATATATATATATATATATAATAAGAACCTAAACGATAGCGATTCAGTTACATCATGAGTGTGGACAAGTTTGGACGGTATTCCGAGTTTGGAGTAAAATCTGGATATAGTGAAAAAAAAGCTGGGTTTCCGTTAACACCTGACGGCAACTATAATTTTGAAGGAAAAGTAATTCAAAATGTTGGTGATCCGCTTATGTCGTCTGATGCGGTTACAGTACAGTACATGAAAAAAAGAACCCCAACTGTACACGAAGATCATTGGGGGTTTTCCGGTAAAAGGTTAAGCGATATACAATATCCCATTTATGATGGTGAAGCAGTAAATTTAGCTACTCTAAAATTGTTAACGATTTACAAAAGGAATAAAACTGACACAAGCTATGATGTAAAAAAATTAAAATTATCAAATGTAGGTGATTGTGAGCAGGATGGAGACGCTGTAAATAAGAAAATGTTTGATATTGTACACAAGAAATGGACTACGGAATATGAAAAACATTTGGAAAGGTTTGGTGCAGCTCTATTCCATTATATCCATCGGGCTTCAGGAAGAGATGCAGCTTCAGATGTTGACAGTCACAATTATTTAGACTGGAAAAATATACACAATCCAGAGAAACCTAATCAACGAGATAAACCGTCTAAGCCTTCTAAAGTCAAGACATTAGGAAAGGAGGATAAAGTGAATGTGATTAATGAACCAACAGAAAACAATGAAGATTACATAAGAGAAAAAAGAATTTAAAATACTCCCCCCCCATGATAAGGGATAAAGCATCAGTCATATTCGAGAGACGATACAGAGAGGATGATGGAATCCAATATTACTGCGTGGAGTTTAATATCTCAAGAGCCGAGATTTCCCCAAGGAGTGTTGACAGATGGTTTTGTTCAACGGTTTGATAGATATATGGATTGGGAACAACTTTCCATACATTACCTCTTTACAATGACTATGTTAAGAATTTATTTTCACAGAGTTAACTGGATCCATATTTTACAAAGACAACAGTTTTCAGAAGACTTCCTCGTAGAGATGACATCGAATTTTAATAACTGTTGGGAAGTAATAAGTAAATATCAAAATCTCTCTGAGAATTACATTGACAATTTTAAAGATAAACTAGACTGGGATGTGTTATTCAATTATCAACGATTAAGTGGCAAGTTTCTAAGGGAACATGACAAATATTTAAAGTTTATTCATTTTACCGAAGACAACGATACCATCACCAGCGGAGAAACATCTGGAACATCTTCAATTACACCTTATTTCTATTTTTACTACTTTTATTTAATATGTCTACATTTAATTAATAAATCCATTTCGATATAATAAATGGATTTTAAACAGTATATAATACAAGAAACCAAAACTGATATTACATTCATTGTAAAACATTTATAGAGTGCACCTACTGATTGTAAGTTTTGCTATAAATAGCCATGTCCAGGGTTAAACGCATCAGTCATAATCGAGAGAGATTACAGAGAGGAAGGGGAATAGCATCAACAGCATTTTCTCTATTGAGTAAACCGGTTGGAGCTATAGTTAACAAGGCGATTGATTTATTACCTGTGGAATTACATTTACCTGGAGGATATCAATATTGTGGTCCTGGAACCAAATTAGAGAAACGTCTTGCTAGAGGAGATCCTGGAATAAATAAGCTCGATCAGGCTTGTAAACAGCACGATATAGCGTATTCCAAATTTGGTGATACTAAAAATAGATCAACAGCGGATAAAGCACTTGCTGAGAAAGCTTGGCAAAGAGTAAAATCTAGTGACGCGAGTATTGGTGAAAAAGCAGCGTCTTTAGCAGTAACAGCAGCAATGAAAGCAAAAACTACGTTTGGAGGAGGAAAGAGAAGAAGGCGTGGGAAAAAACCCGCTAAAAAACAAGGAGGTAATATCAGAAGAAAACGTCGATCTACCAGTGGTAAAGCTAAAAAGAAACCAACAATATGGTCAATGATAAAAAAGGGAGGAGGATTATACCTAAGACCGTATCGTGTGTATTAAATAAGAAAGAGCAATTAATAATTAAAAACAAAGAATTGACCAATGAAGAACTGATTACATATGCTTCTTGTTTGAAAATCCCATTTTTTAGAGGAGTATTTATGAAAGATGAGTTACCGGTTAAAATGTGGAAAAATGAGACTGGTATTGTAAATTTGGATAATAGTGAAGGATTAGGCACTCATTGGGTGTGTTACAAGAAACTTGGTAAAACCATTTATTATTTCGACAGTTTTGGAGACCTTCCACCACCGAAAGAACTTCAACAATACTTTCGTGCGGCAGAAAATGTTTTTTACAATCATACAAGAAAACAACCTGATGATACATCCATTTGCGGTCATTTATGTTTAGACTTTTTAGCTAAAAGTGTTAGTCAACTTTAAGATGTCCTCGTATACAGTGTCATTAACCGGTAACTCATGTACTTTGCGCAGTATTCTGTTTCCAGCGCTACGTTTGCAAAAAGGAAGACTATGGGAAGCCGCATTATTGGATTTAACAACATATAACTCTATTCCAAACGTTAGTGAAGGAATTAATAACAAAATACATTATTACAAGACAAAAGATGATAAAGGAAAGTATTCAGCTTTGGAAGAATTCAGTTTACCAACAGGAGCTTATGAAATTGATAATATAAATGAAGTTATACAAAAACATATGGGAAAAGAAAATATAACGATAAAAGGCAATAACAATACAATGAAAGCCGAAATTACGTCTAAGTATTATATTGATTTTAGTCAAGAACATTCAATTGGTAGTTTATTGGGGTTTTCAAAGGAAACAAAAGTATTAGAACCTAATAAAACTCATTCTGGGAATAAAACTGTGACGATCATCAAAGTTAATAGCATAGACATTACATGTAACATTATACAAGGATCCTACAGAGATGGAGAGAATCGTCATATATTACACACATTCTACCCATCAGTTGCACCGGGTTTCAAGATAGTAGAAAAGCCTCAAAACCTTGTGTACCTACCGTTAAACACCAGTTTCATTTCAGACATCGTGCTGAACATAGTGGATCAAGACGGAAACCTTATTGACTTTAGAGGAGAAGCTATTACTGTAAGAATACATATAAAATCATCCGCTTAGACAATGGGGTTATCATTTAAAAAGAGAGAGCCAACAAGCAAAGAGGTCAGTAGCTCATCAGCTGTAGAAGGGTTAACAAGTGACAACATTCGTTTTCTAGAAAAAATTGGATTAAAACTCATTAACAATGGATATACTGGATATAGCGCAGGGTCCAACATTCGACGAGACCTTATGGGAAAAGGAATATCACACGCACAACCCTTACGCTTCGTCCAAATTAAACAATAACGATGAAATTAGGATTCCTATACAACAACAAGACATTTATACTCTTCCATGCGAAAGTTATTTATATATTGAAGGAAAAGTAACAAAAAATGATGGTACTGCTGGAACCACTGTTCCGTTCATAAATAATCCTATGGCATTTTTGTTTGACGAGATTAGATATGAAATTTCAGGAGTTACAGTCGATTCAACAAAAAAGGTTGGAATTTCCAGTACATTGAAAGGATTAGCGTCTTTAACACCAAATGAGAAGAACCTGTTAGCTGTTGCAGGATGGGTTGCACCAGACAAAAGTACAATCGCTCCTGACTCTTCGGGAAACTTTGATTTCTACGTACCTTTAAGATTACTCCTAGGATTTGCTGAAGACTACAGAAGAATAATAATAAATGTAAAACAAGAACTAGTTTTATTAAGATCATCAAACGATTAAGATATTATTAAAGCAGCTACTGGAACAACTGATGCCAATTTAGACTGGAAACTAACATTAGACAAGATTGTTTGGAGAGTACCACATGTGCGACTAAATGATGAACACAGGATTACATTATTAAGAAAGTTAAAATCAGATCGAGACATTGTAATGCCATTCAGAAGCTGGGAGTTTCATGAATACCCCGTTTTACCTACAACACAACGACATACATGGACTGTAAAAACTTCTAATCATTTGGAAAAAGCGAGATATGTAATATTTGGATTACAAACGAAGAAGAAAAGTATAATAACTGAAAATGCTGGTGAATTTGACCATTGTAAATTAACAAACTGTAAAGTGTTCCTGAATTCACAATTCTTTCCCTACGACAACTTTAATATTTCTTTTGATAAGAAAAGATACAGTGTTTTATACGACATGTACGCTAGGTTCCAAAATTCATATTACGGCAAAACAAATACACCTCTACTATCTCCCGTTCAGTTTGAATCGAAAGCTCCGATTGTTGTAATTGATTGTTCCAAACAAAATGAATCTGTAAAATCGTCTAGTGTTGATATAAAAATAGAAATGGAATTTCAAGAAAACGTACCTGCAAATACATCTGCGTATTGTTTAATTTTGCACGATAAAATTGTTACATACACACCGTTGACCGGTATTGTAAAGACAGTATTGTAAAACGTTGTACCACCACCGGCACCGCCACTGTCGCTAACCTATAAATAGCGGAGCAGCAATGCAGGTCTTCAGTTGATCGTCTATCGGCGCATGGGTAACATCTTCTACAAAATGAGTTCTCCATCTGTTGTACAAGGTGATGCAGAGGTAGCACCGTTATTGGAACGTGATAATACTAGTGAAGCAGAAATCATCAAGGAAATAACTGCATTTTTAAAGTTTGGTAAAAGAGATAGAGAGGAGGAAATGAATGCAGACCCATCAAAGGTAGTACCAAAGAGGAAGAAGAAAGTTGAAGAAAATATTCCTCCTCACATTTTAACTGAAGTTTTTCTGCGAATCTTTTACCCCATCTCAGCATGCATCAGTAAAAGTGTATCAGTTGGATTGATGAAATCATTGGATTATTCCCCTACAGTAATACTACACCATGGAACAAAAAAGGTTTTATTTTCGCAAAATGCTTGGGAGTCATTTTTGAAACATGTACATTTAATAGAATGTTATTTAACTAACAGTTTGTGTGGAAGGAAAACACATATTCGACTTTTGGATTGTGACAATGAAATCGATATTGTTAAACATCGCGGACAACTACAAGTGCGAATTAGAGACTTGACTCAACATGAAAATAAGATTCTACTGTCACGTGAAGAATTCTACGTTTTAAACTACGCAACAGAACCTATTACAAGGTACATGAGACAGTTGGTATTTGCAAGCGCTATTATTAAAGAATATTTGGTCGATACTTTGGAAAAACAACCTGATAGCACCATCGTGTACGGACCTGTGGATACATCTATTTTTAATAGAATACCTCATGAAGTTTGCATGTGGAGAAAGTTAAAGGATTTTGAACCACTTGTAGAAATCGCTACAGAAGCTACAGAAGAAACAACACAGGAAGAAGAAGAAACGGAGAAACAAGAAGAAGAAGAAAACGAAACACAAAAAGAAGAAGTTAAAAAGACTAAAGTTTGACTTAGTAAAGAAGAACACACGTGGGGTAGGCCTATTGGGGACGGTGCCCACGTTAAATATACACCAACGCGCCTGCAACTGTACGGCCTGGTATTTAACCTACCGTGGTGTGGAAAACAGTTTAGTTGATCGCTAGGTGCCATGATGAGCGGAGGGGATGAAGAAGTGAGTGTAAAGCCTTGTGTAATAGAATTTCAAGCATTTCGAAATAATGACGATAGGTTTATTATCAAGGAATTAGTAATTTTAGACTTGCTTACATTTGTAGCCTCCTTACATTCACGTTTGAAGCTCCTTTTTCTTTTAACAAACTTAACACCAAAGCAAAAAGTACAAACAAATGGATAACAAACTACTTTCATCACATACATTGGTATGAAGGATTTATAAGCTACAGTAATCTGCACAGTATTATGTTTAACTTTTGCAAACAATATTCACATATATACACAAGAGGATTAGAAAAAAAGAACTGGATACAAAAGTATACGCACGGTAATGTTTTCGATATAACTATCAGTAAGGACTTTAACATTAATCTCGGTAATATTTGTGTCGCTGCAAAAGATCTTAAACACGGTCAAACAAACTGTGCATTGTACAACGCATATCGTTTGGCTGCTTACTTGAAACAAACGCAGGAATGTGGTGGGGGTAGCGGAGAACAGAAATGTGGTGGGGGTAGCGGGGCCTATAAATACGAGGAGACAACACCGCTTCAGCATGAGTATTATTCGAGACTCCGAAGAGGCAACATCACAGAAGACACCACCACTGACGAAGATGGCATCACAACAATATCTACAAACATTGGTTGATCAATTCAACATTCACTCAAAATCGAACCTTCTGCTAACTAAAAAATGTTCAGAACTAAAAGAACAAAGACATTACATTATTCATAGCATCAAGAAAGTGGAAACCACACACGGAGAAGCAATTCTAGTATCATTGTGCGAAGGACCTATGACTCCAGGAGATGAGCCGAAGTTTCAAGTATTTCTTCCAAAACGATTTGTTCAACTGCTACAAAATGAAGACTTGCGAGATATTCAACCGGGGACGTTGTATTTGGTATCACACGGTGTAAGCGGCAACAACTCGACGGAACTCACTCTGCACATCATGCATCATTGTACATAATGTCTCTATTTGTTTTTCTCTGTTTGTATTTCTAGTCATCAATGTTAGACTTAAGCTTATTGTATTGTAGAATGTTTGTTTAATAAAGAAAGAACAATAAAAAAAGAATAATATTAAAAGAAAAAAAAAAAAGAAAAAAAACAGCAACATAGCAGTATATTATTTTATATACTGCTGTGTTGCTTTTTTTAAAATTCAAATGGTTGACCTTGAACTTTCATTCAGGGTTAACTTATGAAGGGGTATAAAAGAGAGGGAGCAGTGAAGTTAGTCTCAGTCTTGTCTAACACACGCTGCAGCTAACATGTCGGTGCCACCGATGAACAATTTATTTTTCGATAACAATTTGAAGACATATTGTTGCGAGTTGCAATGTTTTAAAAAACCAGGCGATCAAGTTGACGGGAAAGCTTGTCGTAAGTGCAGGTGTTTCAGCTATTGCATATGTCGATGTAAAACATATCAAATGAACCGTCAAGATAAAATACAAGAATTACGGCGACGGCTTGCATTACTTTGGCGGCGAATGGAGTAGCAACCATCTGCCGCGCACTTGCCACCTGCCGCCTACCATCTGCCGCCTGCCATCTGCCGCCTGCCACCTGCCGTCCGCCATCTACTCCGCCCCACCACACGTTTACCCCCACCATTTAGTACGATTACAACGCTAGCTTGTGAATAGCCAGTACACCTCCGGCTCTCGACCGGTGAACATCGAGCTGCTCGTCCCGACTGTGTGTTCCCTGCGGTCACATAAATAGGCGAGGAACACACAGTCGGGATGGACCGATTGGACAAACAAGCGCAGCACTTGAAAACTGCGTCTGACGGCCGCGACTCCGGATCAACAACATCGATGACGACAAACAACGGGGAACTATTGTAAACATAAATTATTGTAAACATAACTTATTGTAAATAAAAATAAATGTAAATAATAAAGTAATACATGAAATAGTACTACCTCGCACTCGTATCATTCGATTGCTTCATTCGATTTTTTCATTCGATATTTTTATCGAATGAAAACTATCGAATCACAATCGGATTTTACGCGTGCGAGGTAGTACTTTTTAAAATAACCTCCCCGTGACCTTGACCTTTAAACTTTCCCTCATTACGTCACAAAACCGCCTACGTCACTGGCTCAGCCTCAGATGACGTGTTTAATGACTCAGCGCTTCCGGTCACGTGACCGGAAGCCATAAATCACTTGGCCCAGAACCGGCAAACCCACACTACTTATACTACGTTTTAATTGAACACTACTACTTTTTAGAGTGTAGCGATTCAGTTCAGGATCCTTTCCTACGAACTAGTTCCAGTAGGATCGGATTGGTCGGCAGTAACCAGTGATGTGTCATCAGCCGACCCTCATTAGTACGGACCAGTGATTTAGGGTGGTGTGGTACGAGTTTGAGAGGGACGAGTTTGAGAGGACACGGGTAGTACGACACTTTTCACCTCCTTTTGTCTACCCTTTTATATCGTTAGTATGTATGTAATGTGTAAGTGTAATAATACCCATTCCAAAATATGAATATCTGTAACAAATTAAAAATAAATTTATACTGTCGGATTGGTTCTAGGCTAGTGTAAACACAAAAAACTAACTTTGGTGTTTATGACCCGATTTGTCTGCAATTTGGATATGTTTTTGCCCTTATCTGATGCATAAGTAAATACCACCTATAAAATTTACAAATTCAATATAATTGTCAATTTAAACAATATTTTGTAAATTACTATAGTGCCAATTGAGAACTTCTTTACTTACTATCCGATTTGTGTGGAATTTGGATACGTTATTGTCCTAAGCTAATTCATTAGTAAATTCCACCAATCATTTCCAAATTATATATTACTGTCAATTTAAACAAAATTGTGTAAATTACTGCCAATTTCCAACTTCTTTATTTACTGCCCGATTTGATTTAATTTAGGATATGTTATAGCCCCCAACTATTATATCTAAAATTACCATATAATATTTCCAATAACCCTATATTGTCGATATGTTGTTTTTATTTGTTTATTTTGCCGTAATCACACAAAAACTAACTTTGGTGTTTATCGCCCGATTTGTCTGCAATTTGGAAATGTTATTGTCCTAAGCTAATGCATTAGAAAAATTCCACCAATCATTTTCAAATTCAACATACTTTTAAATTTAAACAATATTTTGTAAATTACAATAGTGCCAAATGCCAACTTATTTATTTACCATTCAATTTGATTTATTTTCGGATGTGTTATGGCCCCCAACTATTATATCTAAAATTGCCATATATTATTTCAAAATTCAAAACTTTGTATAATTTACATAAATACATCAACTACAAAAATTAAATTTGGTATTTGTGGTCCGATTTGTTTGTAACTTGGATATGTTACTGCCCTAGGCTATTGCATAATTAAACACAACATACAATTTCCAAATTTAATCTAAACAATATTTCTTAAATAATTAATATAGTGGCAATTTCAGACTTCCTTATTTACCTTACGAATTAACTTCTTTTCGGATATGTTATAGCCACCAACTATTATATGTGCAACTATTATATATAAAAGTGTGTGTGTGAGTGTGTGTGTGTGTGTGTGTGTGTGTGTGTGTGTGTGTGTGTGTGTGTGTGTGTGTGTGTGTGTGTGTGTGTGTGTGTGTGTGTGTGTGTGTGTGTGTGTGTGTGTGTGTGTGTGTGTGTGTGTGTGTGTGTAGTATATCCAAAATATACTAAATTTGGTGTTTATGGGCCAAATTATTTAAAAGTTGGATATGTTATTGTTCTAAGCTAATGCATAAGCAAACACCGCCTATCCAAATTTAGTATTACAATTAATTTTAACAGTATTTTTGCAAATTACTGTATTGCCAAATGCTTATGCTCTTAACTACTATATATTATTCCCAAATTCGATTCTATGTAAAATCTGTATTTTTGCAAAAATGCTACTAACTTAAGTGTTTATTGGTCGATGTAATTGATTATTGGCCTATGTTGTTGTACTAGGCTAGTGTATGGGTTTATACATATAATTATGTCCAACTCCGTCTTATCTTAAATTTATAAATTATACAGTGCCAAATGTCAACTCAGTTATTTACTATCCAATTTGGCTGAATTTTTGCAAGTGCCCTCAACTATTATATGCAAACTTAAATGTGATGCTATTTAAAATGTATATACATTAATCACAAAATACTAACTTTAGCGTTCGATTTAACTGATTTTCGGATGAAGTTGCCCAAGTTCAGTGTGTGTGTAAATGATACCCATCCCAAAACACTAACTTTGGTGTATTTGGTTGATTTCAATGGTTCTCAGATACACTGTTGTCCAAGACTAATAAGATCCCAATTCAACCTTATCTTACGTTTAAAAATGTGTTTTATAAATTTATATTACAATCGCAAACTTGTTTATTTACCGTCAGATTTAGTGAATTTCAGAGCAGTTATTTTCCCGCTTATTATATATATATACATAATATGTCTCTAAGTTTGTACGGTTAATTAATAAATATAATGCCTAAAAGTATAATTTTGTGTTTCTGGATCAATACAGCTTCCAACTTCTAAGCTAATTTAACAGTATTAGCTTAGAAAGACACAGTATATTACCTTCAAAGACTAATATACCTATAAAATGCCTATTATTATTTCCAAATAACTACAGTTATACAATATTGACACCACCCAAACTACATATTAACTTCTATAATTTAAAAGTTAATATTTATAAATTATTAAATCTTTTGCGATATTCAGATATGACACCCACATACATAAAAATTGTGCCAATTGACAGAACTTGTAACGTGTGTAAATTATGGCAATTACAACGATGAATTTAATTGTCGTTAATTTGAACGATAAATTTAACAAACATGTTTACAAAATATTTACAGGTTCTGTCAATTGACACAATTTTTCTGTCAAATTGGATGTGTTGTTTTACATATATTTTACACAAATGTTACAGGTTCTGTAAATTGACACAATGTTTCCCTCAACATTATATGTGTGGAGATTGTGTGGGGATTTTACAAAATAACATAACAAGTTTTTTAAGAGGTCATGATATGTTTAATGATGGTTATTTATCTTTAAACATGGTTTGGTAATTATGTTTTATGTTGAAACTTGGACAAAATTTGCATAATTTGAGTACCGAAAATCAAACCGCTTGGTTGACCCATTTTGTTCTAACCGGTGATGGCCCAACGGGAACCGAAATCCGGATTTTAAAGACTAACTGAACTTACTAGATTGCTAAGGAAATATCTCTCATAATATATATAATACCCCCGCCGCAGCAAACCTGCGTACTCAGTGAATTTCCTATGCATAATATAGGTCTTAATATCACATAAAGCCGCATACCAATCTCATAAAAATATATTCACAAACAAGCGAGATATACAATTTTAATTATTCTCCATAAGAATAACATTGGTGGTGAGTAAGTAGGTTTGCTGAAACAAGAAACACAAACAATTGTTTTGTATGCAAATATAAATAGAATTTAACTAGAATACCAAGTGTCATCAATATTCAATCATAAATAAGCGCTATATAACATTTTAATTATTCTCCATAAAAATAGCATGGGGGCTGAGTAAGCTGGTTTGCTGCAACAAGAAACAAAAAAATTGGGCTTTCATGCAAATATCAATATAACCCAACAAGGTGAAGCCACATACCAAGTTTTATTAATTTATGTTCTTAATTAAGGGAGTCATTACATTTTACTTATCCTGCATAAGAATAACATGGGAGCTGAATAATCAGGTTTGCTGCAACATGGAACAAAAAAAGGGTTTTTATGCAAATATCAATATAACACAACATGGTGAAGCCACATACCAATTTTGATTAATTTATTTTCATAATTAAGGGAGTCATTACATTTTACTTATTCTCCGTAACAATAACATGGGGCTGAGTTCGCAGGTTTGCTGCTACGGGGATAATCAATAAAAAATCAAATTGTTATGCAAATATCAATATACCAGTACTATGTAAAGCCACATACCAAGTTTCATCAATATACATTCATAAATAATCGAAATATCAAATTGTATTTATTCTCCGTAAGGATAACATTGGACAACGTACTGTGTTTAGCACTTTGAATATCTCTGCAACGATTGTGTGTAGAATCACAATTTAAACACCAAAATGATTGTTTTGTGGAGCTGAACTGATAGTTAAACCAAATGTGAAGTTTACAATGAACTGAGGAAAATCCAAAAACCTTTTTCCCATAAGATTAACATAAGAGATTTTATGAGTAGGTTTTTTGGATTTTCTCCGCAACCACTTAACCGAGATTAATAATTCAAAATTCTGTATTACTTGTTTTTTAAGCTCTATAACGTGGTCAAACCCAAAATTAAGTTTTTAAAACATTTTAGGGTGATTAATGCAAAAAAACTTATTTTTGTAAAATTTAAAACCCCCATAAACCTCCCTTCCCATGGTCCGGTTTTTCTGGGTTTCGAACTTAGTCATGAAGTAAATTTACATATTTGAGCCAAATTTAATCGAAATCGGACGTCGTTTACTCAATTTATCGCATTCACGGACACACACACACACACACACACACACACACACACACACACACACACACACACACACACACATATATATATATATATATATATACACATACATATAAATTTGAACAAATAGTGTTTTTGGCATCTGGGGACCTCAAAAGAAAAAGTTAACATGGTCTCAGGCTTAAGTCTTGCCATGAGACCTACGGTAATAGCTTCTTCCCTATAGGGGAAATTCGATAAAAGGGATTGGGTTTGGGATTAAATAAAATGTCGGTTATCATAATGAAAAATACGGAGATTTTAAGAAATGTGTAAAATGTATTTTCTCTTCCTTGATCCATCTGGCTCTAACAGGGGCTATTTTAATCAGTTCTTGAACCGTTGCATTCATCAGGCACATATTAGCAAACTGGCGAATCAGCAAAGGCGGACCCACAATGTTATTTTGAGTACTGTAATACAATCATTTTCAAGAATACCTTAGGAGACCCCGAAGCTTTAGGATGATTCTGAACAGTAACAGATCAAACGGGATTTATAATGCGAGTGGAATACATACATATAAATTTAAGCGTGGGAATAGATTGGGGTTTTACACTTAATTAATACGGAACTCCCGCGCGTGGGGTTGGGTAGTTGGGTTGCACATCCAGCCTCTCCTCACGCACCTATCCGCGCTACGGAAATGCTGTTTATAAAGATGGTCAGTGACTCTTGGAAGTGGCACTACCAAACTGTTTGGAAGGTTTTAGCTTTGAAATGTATTAATATAAATAAGAAAACTCAAAATAACAATATAACAATCTTGGGAAAACTCTGTTACGACTATTCACTGGGATTGTAATTTAAATGCATAAATAAGTATTACAAATACCCCCGTTGCAGCAAACCTGCATATTCAGCGAATTTAAAATGGTAATTCACCATCTCATGAAGTCACTTGTCAACTTTCATCAAAGCATATTGATAAATAAACAATATATGACTTTTTGTTTGTTCTCCATATGAAAACAATTATGACTGAGTGATCAGGGTTGCTGCATCAAGGACCACAAAAATATGGGATTTATGCAAATACCAATGGATCACTTCTAGATACCAAGTTTTGAAGCAACATACCAAGTGTTACCAATTTATGTTCATAAACAAGCAAGATATCACAAGTTCTTATTCTCCATAAGAATAACATTATAGCTGCTGAGTACGCAGGTTTGCTGCCGTGGAGACCTCAAAAAATGGGTTTTATGCAAATGTCAGTAAACCCCAATCATATGAAACCACTTACTAAGTTTCATTAATATTTGTTCATTAGTAAGTGAGATAAAAAATTTTACTTATCCTCCATTAGATTAACATTGGACAACCTACTGTTTTTCGTAATTTCAATATCTCAGTAACCAATTGTCATATAGCGATGATAAAAATACAAAAATGTTTGTTTTAATCCAAATTGAATAGTGCAAACTAAAGTTTGGTTTTAAATATAATTATATGTAAACAGTTCAAAAAACCAAGTTTAGGGGTACAAAATCCACCCAAAACCCCCCTTATGGTGCGATCTGTCTGGTTTTCGAAATCATGAAAATAAATGCTGCCTTACTCGTGTATAACAAATTTCATCAAGATCGGATTTTTTACGAAAGTTATCGTGCCTACGGACACATACATTTATAAATTTCAACGAATGGTGATTTTGGCATCTGTGGGCCTCAAAACGAAAAGTTATCATGGTTCCGGACCTAGATCTTACCAAGCCGACTACGGTAATAGCTTCTTGCCTATAGGGAAATTCGCTTAAAGATTTTCACTATAGTAACTATGAAAAAGGATTAATTACTCAAACAGATGAAAACATTTTACATAGGCTTTATGCTTTGACTTATCGCGTCATTCTGGTCGCTAGCGTCATTTTCGTATTACTCTATCGCGCGACTGATGTCTTCATACAAAATTTAAATATATATATATATATATACAGTCACAGAAAACCTGCATACTCAGTGAATTTCCAATGGAGATATAATGTCTTAATAGTACAAAAAGCCACTTACCAAGTTTCATAAAAATATATTCACAAATAAGCGATATATACAATTTTAATTATTCTCCATAAGAATAACATGGGAGCTGAGTAAGCAGGTTTGCTGCTACGGGAGCCTTTGGCAAAACATTTTTTTGAGCAAATATCAATAGACCACAACGATATGAAGCCATATACCAAGTTTCGTCAGTATACGTTCATAAATAAGCGAGATATACAATTTTTCTTTTCCTCCATAAGAATAGCATTAGACAACGTATTGTGTTTAGCACTTTCAATATCTCGGTAACCAATTGACGTAGAGGAATGATCAAAAAACCAAATTGTATGTTTTTTAAGTTAAACCCAATGGTGAAAACTAAACTTTAACTATTTCAAAAATTATATGTAAGAAGTTCAAAAAACCCATTTTTGGGGTACAAAACCTCCCCAAAATACTCCTTCGGATGGAGCGATCTGGCTGGTTTTCGAACTTAAAGTCATAAATTATACTTTACACGTTTATACCAAATTTCATCAAAATCGGATTATTTTTACGAAAGTTATCGTGCTCACGGACACATATATATGTATATATATATATATATATATATATACAGTTTCAAACGAATGGTGTTTTTGGGG
Source organism: Allygus modestus (assembly GCA_963675035.1). Taxonomy (NCBI): domain Eukaryota; kingdom Metazoa; phylum Arthropoda; class Insecta; order Hemiptera; family Cicadellidae; genus Allygus; species Allygus modestus. Next base: position 303,039,549 of record OY776111.1, read on the forward strand.
TCTGGGGACCTCAAAACGAAAAGTTATCATGGTCCCGGGCCTAGGTCTTACCATGCCGACTACGGTAATAGCTTCTTCCCTATAGGGGAAATTCGCTAAAGCAAAGAACAGAACCATCAAAACTAATAAATACATAAGTATTCAGATAAAAATATGATTTATATTAATTATAACAATTTACATAAAGAAAATAAACGGATGGAAACTTATTCTTCACAAGCTTATCCTTCGGTGTGCGAGAAAGAGCCAGTGGAGTTACAATTCTCTACCACAAGTAAAACCTTCCCTTGCTTATAGTGAAGGGAAAAAGAAGCAAATTACCAAACTAACTTATATAGGGTAATTACAGATACAGTTTTCTATGTTAAACTTGATATACAATGTGTTGTTAGACTTGCAGCACCAGAACATTCGTAGCGACTATATATAAATGAAAAAGATATAAATTAGTTTTAACTAAGAGCCAAATTTCTCGGAAAACCAAATGCTGCAACGTTATTTTAAGTTTTGTAACTTCGGTTTGACCGTACAGTTTATTATTCCATCGACTACAGTTTTTGCACAAAGATCATAGATAAATGATTTTACTAAACAAACAGAAGTATAATAAATAAACTTGCTGTTTTATAGAAATAAATTATGGTAGATCGTTAAACTTAATCAACATGCCTTTTAAAGTATTGTTAATGCACTTTTTCAAAACACATAATTCCAGTGCCAACTGTGCTTACTTACAAAAAAAGAAAATTAACACGAGAGAGATTAAAAACAAAGACAAGCAATAAACGCTCAACTTAGTTTACCTCAACTGAGGTTGATGTGTGAAACACTAAATCAGCATATTAATCCAACTATGTAATATCAACCCAGTAAGCCTTTTCAGTGGCATAATAACACTCTAATCTCCCCAGCTTGGTATAACGAACTATTAGCTCTGCAACTCCGGTAGGTTAAACATTCGTTTATCGGCTTACGTTTCCCTTTGTTTAACTATAGAGGGATTAAACATGTCTGTGATAATATGGCATCGCATTTTTTATAATGTGCAGAATTTAAAAAATGATACATATCGATTCAGCTTGATTTTAAATCTGCCTAAAAATTACTTCTTTTTGAATTATTTCTAAGTTAGGTAATTGATCAAAAAAGTATACTTTCATTACTAACAAATCAATTTCACAATTACGTGGGTTCCTGTGCAAGTTAAGGAAAACAATTTGTAATGATCTTGGTTTAGAGCCTAGATAATTGTTTACGACTGATTTGAATCTATACTCCTTTAGACACCAACATGCTGCATTTTATCAAGCGGAATTCTTGAACAAATTCTCAAACTCCCTAATTGTAAATTTAACTTTGAACACTTGTTTATGTAAAACTCTTTATTTAAATATATAAAATCGATAAAAAATGTTGATAACAAACTTGTTTGATTACTAATATACCTCAGAATTAGAGGACTGTAGTGTTTATTTACATATCTACATTAGTTCATGAATATGATGGTGTGTGTATTATTGTGTGTATTCTCAGTCACGCCCAAACAATAACTAAACTAGACCATTTGAATTCCCGATCAGGAAATAACACATCGACTTTTACGAATTGAAATTCATAATTACGTCAAAGAAATATTTGGTTTGCTCAGTTCAATTAAATTTACAATAAATTGAACACCATAATTGAATGTTTTAAATTAGTTTTTATTAAAAGTTTCTAACTTTGTTTAAAACATTTCAAATGGCCCAAAAGACTCCAGACAGAAATCTGTTCGGATTTTCTCTTGGTTTTCTTTTACGACTTGCATTATCAACTGTTTATCCATTTTGTTCGTTTACGTATGATTACAATTGTTGTTAGTAAAAAAAAATAAAATAAGAACGTCGGCGGTGACAACACGAGGTCTAGGCTACACCGCACCTATAGTAACCTCCGCGACCTTGACTGGACACCCCAAGGTCACCAGACTTCAAGGTCAACCGCTGAGCGTCTTCATCGCTTTTTATTAATTGCTCGACCTGCTCTCGTGCGGACGATTTTCTTTTATATAAGTTGTATGGCTTTTGAATGATGCAAAACGAGTGTAGAACAAATTAAAGTTTATTTTAAATGTTGTATTAAATGTCGATTAGTTGAATGGGATTTATTACCATACAAGCTATTGCTGGGTATTTATTTGAATTAAACATGAATTCTCTTCACTTCCGTCACCATGCATGCACTTCACTAGCACCAGAGCTCATATAATTCTGTTAGTTTCCTTTTTAAGAGGAATTGTTCTATAAGGGACAGTTAATGTTTTCATGAGACAACAAACGGAAAGAGAATAAGGGCTAACTTCTCATGTAGTACCAAAAGAAAAGTATTTTTATTTAACAAAATAAAGTTAGTGTTACTTTATTGTAGAAGGTACTTTTGGAATATCAAAGGGAAAAAATAATAAATTTTACAATAGGTCCATTTGGAGCAAAGTCTAAAAGCAATTAACCATTATAACCATTATAATATTAACCATTTTTGTCAGCTATTACGTAAGCAAACAACCACTGAAGCGTATAGTTTACGTCTATTCTTTTCTGTAATATGAAACAATCTTTTGTCGTTGAATAGTATCAATAACTTTTCGAACATTCATATCAGTACCAATAATTCTTGCCATCGCATGCAAAATTACTCTTTTAATTGTAGGGCTCGGTGTTCGATTGTTGTCTTATTGTGGTGTTTCCAAACGAAATTCTGACGGGAAACTTGTAGCCATAACATGGTTCAATCCCTCTTTCATGAGCAAAGCTATTTAACAGAGGAGAGCTCTTTGGGTCTCCTGAGCTCCGACCTCATAACTTGGTATTCTGGCCGGAATCCCAGCTGAAACGGGGTTTCTCTCCCATGCCTTACATTTTCTTATTCATACAGGATTATTGTTTGAAAACAGCATGCAGTTAACAGAATAAGCTAACCTGTAGCTTGGATAGCTCAACCTTGGCCGTAATTTCACTTTCTAATCAGGCCGGTTGATAAACAGGTCTAAAATTGAACACTTTCACTAGCTACTGTTACATCTTCCCTCGAGCTTAAAAAATCGAGAGATTGATAAAGAGAGTGTGCGTTGAAAGTGCAAAGGTTTCGTTATACCGATTAGGTTAATTGGGAAATAATCTCTGCATTTTCTACGTTAAAATGTACTTGTATAAAAAAGAAATCTGTATTAAAACAGTATCTTTAAGGTACGCTATGTGTAACCCTTTTATTATAAAAACATATTTATTTATTCCATATTTAATATTACAAATTTAGGGAAATACGGACTTTCCTGCCCCTTCATTTGACCTCTAAAACCGTATATTCACACGACTTTTTGAGTAAATTAGTTATTATACGACCTTTACATTAAACAAAAGTCATTCTAATTTACGTCATTCGATTTAAAATGATAAATTTAAACTCGAAACCTTTAGTCGACAGTAAAAAATATACCAGGCATTTGATTTCTCAAAATGCGGAAATATTCGCAAATTACTGAATGAAATTTGCTCGCGTGTTAGTAAACAGCCAGAGACTCACTCACAACACAGTGAGCGCTTGAAATATTTATGACACATTTAGATTTCAACGAGTAAACAGAGTATACACAAGTTACAAAACCAACTCAGTATGTCAACAAAATGTTACAATTTTACAACAAAAATGTATATATCAGACAAGACAATATAATTAATTTTTAAGTAGAGTCACAAAAAAAGGTATTCTAAATTTAAAGATATAAATCGTGGCAATTTTAAATTATAAAAAACCATATTTATCATTGTTTATGTGAAACGAAAAATACTACATATTATTGGAAACTTGGATGGATTGCGCAATACCTCACTCATGAAGGATTGATGGCGACCTTGAGGTAGCTTTAACCCTAGGAGTCGCGTGGCACGCGGGGGTAGAGTTTGGTGAAGGTCAGGGTAGGATCGATACCGTGGTGGGGGGAGGGAGGAATGACGTCATGCACATGTGTGCATCCCACGTGGACTCCCCCCTCCCGGTGGCGACGGACCAATAGGAACGCGCCTCCCCCGGCCAACCCCACCCTCTTCGACTTGTTGCACTCTATTTACCTGCAGCTGCAGTTGCATCCCCATACCCTCCCACCCGATGGAGACCCGTGTCGTTGGCCTGGTGAAATAAGGAACACCAGCGAACACTGAAAAACATTTGACAGTGTTCACTGGGAAGAACTGAGATTTTATATTAGCTGTGTGGGGATTTGAACCCTTCCAGACCGAACATAAATGTTCTCCAACAATGAATGCAATACGGCAATACAATAATACACAACTTCACAGAATGTTGTACTTAGAATCAAAATCGATTTCATAATAAAGTGCTATTTTAAAATCTGTAACAAATCCAAGTGTGACTAACAATGTCAGAGTTTACTAAGACCACACACAATTTAAACTAGGGTGAATTCTGTGTTATAAACAAGTCGAATGCCTTACGTTTAATGAAGAACGCATTTACAACACGCACATAGCGCGACTGGAACGCGGACGTTCAATGAGCTGCTTGAATATTATAACTTCATGACAAATTACACCGTTGGAAGTCTATAAGGCAGAACCCTAGGTACTAATATTTCTTAACGAGAATTTGTTTGATGTAACATACACAATTTACTCAGGAAAAATTGTTTACTCAAATTTGTGTCCTTTGTGAACATTATTTTACTAAGAATAAACATAAAATGTTTACATGTTCAGTAATTGCCAATGAAATTTAGTGAAACAACTAATTGCGTTTGCTCAAGTTTTTTGCTTCCGGACTCATGACTTTTTATTTTGAGATAGGAGTTTTCTCAATTAAGAGGTAGTATTATGTCTAAGATTGCTGTCATAATTTAATCTACATCTATCTATAATATTATAAAGAAGAGGTGGTTTCTGTCTGTCTGTCTGTCTGATGTTCCGGGTGAACGCGAAAACCACTTAACCGACTGGGCTTAATCTTCACACAAAGGTAGATCTTGAACCTATGCAACACATAGGCCTATTCACTTCCTTCAAATCCCATCGGGTTACGCCCCGTGAACGTCCTAAGTTTCAATGTTTACATTTCAGAAGAAAGTAAACATTCAGAAACTGTAATGCAAACAGCTGAGGATACTTTCATTTGACAGCTTAAAGAACAGAAGCAAGAACAGCTGTTTCAAGCTAACTAAAATGCAAATTGCATTGACTATAGAACGGGTAAAAAAACCTGTGCGAAGAACGGGTACATCAGCTAGTAACTAGTAAAGTACCAATGAGTAATTTATTTCAAATATCACACCACTACAACCTCTTATAATCATAATTCGCTGATTAATTTCCATAGCGTTGTTCTCAATTAAATGTATTCCTAGATCTAGAGTAACAGCGTTTCCAAACCAAACTGTAAAAGATGAATTCCGCTGCAAGCACATACATCTCTGAGACACCCGAACAAAGCATAACACCCAAAGCCCTCAGAAAACCCATCTATTCATATGTCAACTCGCATTTGCTTCCCCTTACTTCGCAATGCTGTAGATTACTATGCGCATGCATTTACACATTATTCTGGTACCAAATTCTAGACTACATTGTTTGCGAAGTTTAATTGAAATTGAGATACTGTAGCAAGATTTATTAGTAGAGGGGCGTAAACGGACTGAAAGCGCGTGACATAAAAATGTTATCCTTAAAGATATTTCATGTCCATCACTAATGATCATCCGGATTTTTTACTTCTTTCTGAGATCAAATTGGAAGTTTTAAAACCTACTCACAAACTTAATTGGTTTTTGCTGCATTTATATGTTGGTGCCCCAGGAAACCTCACTTCTTTGACGTTCATTATATTAAATACTGTAAACGTACCCTATATATTAAAACACAAAACTAAATCATTGTAATTAAAATTTAAAAATCTTCCGGAAGAACGTGTGAGACTTCCACTACACCGATTTACACGCGGGTGGTGTCAAATGAAAGTACATAACCCCTATATTTGCACATTTTACCTTAAATGTTGGTATCTGGTCGATAAATACTAAAAACAAGAGCTTTAAAGATTTCTTATGACATTTTAACATGGGGTAAAATTTCAACTTTGCACCTCTTTGATTAGTTCATTTGAGGTTTCCACTGGACCGTTTTACACGCAGTTTATTTGAAATGAAAGACCAATCTCTGTATGTTTGCACAATCTACTTACATTTTTTAAATAATTTAATTTATAATATACAAAAATAACTTTTTAAACCCAATGTTACCACTATTTTAAGTTTCTCTAACCAGGTGATTATTTAAACACGTATATTGTGTATCTAAGCACAGACAAAAGGGAATCCGCTGGCTTAGATAAACTCATTGGATAGCCTTCAGTTCACAACAGATGTGCAGGTCACTCGATTAAATACCGACTATCGTATTATAGACTACCGATTATCGTGGTCGACTACTTAGCTAGCATCTAGAGGATCACAGCTTGTTAAATTGTAACTTCCCCAGCATTTTACATGCTATGGTAGACCAATGGATTCAGCATCAGAATCAAGATCATGCGGTTCCGGGTTCTAATCCTACATTTGTTAGTACTTTTTGGGGTCTGCATTTTTTTAATTTGAATTTTACGTTATTTTGTTCGGCGGGTTCACGTCTTATTTTTGGCGTTTGAGGTCTAGATTTTTTAAAAGCTTACTTTATATTTTTTAGAACAAAATGAATTAATTTGTATATGTATATACCGTAATAAGTTGCATAACGAAGAGCATACAGCGCTCTGCGGAGTTAGGTTAGGTTAGGTTACTATAATTTTGTCGTGAACTACAGCAACATTTTTTATTTTAGCGAATTACCCCTATAGGGAAGAAGCTATTATCGTAGTCGGCATGGTAAGACCTAGGCCCGGGACCATGATAACTTTTCGTTTTGAGGTCCCCAGATGCCAAAAACACCGTCGTTCAAAACTCTCTCTATATATATGTGTCCGTGAGCACGATAACTCTCGTAAAAATAGTCCGATTTTGATTAAAATTGGTATAAACGTGTAAAGCAGCATTTATGACTTTAAGTTCGAAAACCAGACATATCGACCTATCCAAAGGGGTATTTTGGGGAGGGGGGTTTGTACCCCAAATATGGTTTTGATGAGATTTTTACGTATAATTTTTGAAAATGTCAAATTTTAGTTTTTCCATTGGAATCAGCTTAAAAATACGCACAATTTGGTGTTTTGATCATTACTTTACGTCAAATGGTTACATAGATATTGAAAGTGCTAAACACAGTACGTTGTCCAATGTTATTCTTATGGAGAATAAGACAAATTGTACATCTCGCGTATTTATCAATTTTATGTTAATGAACTACAATAGTTGAGTTTGATTTAAACTTGAGTTGACTGAGGAATGCAAGTGAGCGAAGCGAACTCCAAAAGGGGGTTTGGGGCGAAGCCTCCAACGGCGATACGCCTACTCTCTCTCTTTCTCTCTCTCTCTCTCTCTCTCTCTCTCTCTCTCTCTCTCTCTCTCTCTATATATATATATATATATATATATATATATATGTGTGTATACCAAAGAAAAGCTACACAACAATGAACTTTGGTGAACACATTAACATCTAACCATATCGGTTCAATATCGAAACATTTTACCAACCGGCTGCTTGTTCGTTTTATCGAATGAACTCCCGACTACGATGGTTGTTTCCAGGTGTATAAAAGAAAAAAAAAGGTCAATCAGATATAAATAAAAAGTTGTGGTACAATGTTAAATTGGAGTTATACAAAAGGATATATGTGTAAAAAATGACAACAAATTATACTTCAGTTCACGACAAAATTATAGTAACCTAACCTAACCTAACTCCGCAGAGCGCTGTATGGTGGCTGTTCGTTGTGCAACATAATTATAAATAAATGAATTTGTAAAAACAAAATAAAGTCAAATTAAACAGAAATTGCAGACCTCAAAAAGTAAGCATCAACAGTAGGATTCAAGACCGTGACCACATGATCTTGAATAATCTGACAACACAAATCCACTGGGCTACTTGACATAGGACAAGCAATCGGTTGATTACATTTTCCAATATTGTAACAAACGATATTCGCGATATTGAACCTCCCGTGTAGGCGATAATGTGCTCACCTTGTTTTGTAACAGTTGATTTATATAAACCTCATGTGAGCAAATTAGTATCGCCTACACGGGCGGTTTAATCAGCTGATATAAACATGTGGTATAATCCAAAGTTAGCGAGCTTTCATTATGAAACTTTCCAAAACTGCACACATTTAAATTGGCCAAACCACTCAAAATTACTCCTTCTCCGATGAATAGCGGCTAAACAAATGATCGGATCTTAAATCCGACGAAAATCCTTAGTTGGAGGATCCAAACCCGTGGTCACAAGATCTTGAATCATCTGACAACATATCCACTGGGCTACTGGGCTAAATTCATATTTTACGTTCCTTTTGCAGCAAACTTGCTTACTCAGCCCCATGTTATTCTTATGGAGAATGATTCAAATGTTATATATCGCTTATTCATGAACGAATATTGATAAAACTTGGTTTGTGCCTTCACCTAGTTGAATTCTATTGATATTTGCATCAAAATCAATTGTTACTTCCTTGTGTCAGCAAACCTACAAACTCATCTCCAATGTTATTCTTATGTAGAATAATTAAAATATCACTTATTTGTGAATATATGTTTATGAAACTTCGTAAGCGGCTTTATGTGGTATTAAGACAAAAATGTGCATAGGAAATTCGCTGAGTACGCAGGTTTGCTGTGACGGGGTTATTAATAATTTAAGATATACAGTTTATAATTGATATCTTAAAGTTTCTTTGGAGCATTCCCTGATCCTGGTCTGATTTCATCCCCTCCTCCTGATAGCGTATAAATGAAGGGAATTCATAACAATTTCTTTTTCCGGTGCATTGGGCCTAAAGGCTCTGCTATATTAGTGTAATTGTGACCTGTTATCTCTTAGAATTGTGTCTGGTTTTACATACAAATACGACCTAGTGAGACCTATGGAGAATTTCCAGTTTTATATCACCAGTGGTCCATGAACAGTTGAACTCAAACATGTAATTTTCATAAATTAACGGATAAAATCCGCGGTTCTAAAAAAAAAACACCAGTTGTAACTTGCATGTTAATTGGGTTTTGTCTTTATCATTTATTACTTCAAAATTTAGTTATTAATGTAAATTAATAAATCTATGTAAGGCCTAGCCTTTTTTTGGTTAAAAGACATAACGTTAACTATAACCTATTACCTATTACATAGTAATAACGCATTTTTCACGTTACAAATGTAATAGCTTCTTCCCTATAGGGGAAATTCGCTAAAATGGAAATTGCATTGACTAAAGAACGGGTAGAGAAGACCCCTGTGCGAAGAACGGTTACGTCAGCTAGCTATTAATTAGTATTAATGATCAAAAATATTAATGTTGCTTCATCTGGTTGTGGTCTATTCTTATTTGCACAAAAAACAATTTTTACCGATACTTCCTGTACCCCTCCCCCCTATTTTATATATTTTTTGCCCCTCCCGATTTTATATTTTGCCCCCCCGATTTTATATTGTTTTGCCCCCCACTAAATTTCATATTTTTGCCCTCCCCATTTTTATTTTTGCTCCACCCCAATTTTATATTTTGCTCCCCCCCTTTTCGATTTTATATTTTTATTTTATGTTGTCCTCCTTCTATTTTATATTTTTGCCCCCCCACATTTTATATTTTTGCCCCCACCGATTTTTATTTCCCCCCCGATTTTATAGTTTTGCCCCCCGATTTTATATTTCCCCCCCCGATTTTATATTATTGCTCCCCCCATTTTTATTTTCACCCTACCACCAATTTTATATTTCCATCCCCCCTCTTCAATTTTATATTTTTATTTTATGTCCCCCCTCAATTTTATATTTTTGCCCCCACACCGATTTTATATTTTTACTCTCCCCCCGATTTTATTTTTGCCCCCCCCAATTTTATATTTTGCTCAACCCCCTCCGATTTTATACTTATGCCCCCCTCCCCCCTCACCAATATTTTTTTATTTTTATTGTACTTGAGTTCTTTTATTTCTAAAAGCGAATCCAAAGTTTTACGTGTACAGATCTGGAGTGGCAAACCACACGTCATTTACTACCCGACAGAGTTCCTCGACTTAGCAACAGGACCCGAACTATCTGCCACTATATTTCGTTAATTAACTTTGATTTAACTGTACATTAAACGTGTAAAATGTAATTTTAATATTACAAAATAATGTGGATTTTTATTTGCTTTAGTTAATATACCATTTATATACAACCCGTACGAAGGACGGGTACACAGCTAGTTAAATATAAAGCTATAAATGTAAAACATTAGTCAACTGTTACACTGTAAACTCAGTTAGCCAACCAAGCCGTAGCCCCTTTGGTTACGACTGGAAGCTTCATCGCTCTTGCTGATTCCCATTCCAGGCGTGAATCAATTGCATCACTTCTCCTATTTTCATTCCATATTCCATACACGTACGTATTTCTTGTTTTGGGGATTAAGTCCTATTTTGGAGAGGAGGATACAAACAAGGATAATTTATGTCTATTATAATGCCAAAGAGAATGGGTTTTACCTCAAACCCACCCATCCAGTTCCCAAATAAAGAATAAAGAAAAAAGAGACTTTCCGATTTTGAAAGGTAAAGCCCAAACAAATTTAAAATGAAATAAATGAATTTAGCTGTACCAGTGCCACCAGTGTTAAATCAAATAATGTTAACAAAACGGAGTCCACACATGAGTTCCTCAGTCACGACAGTTAAACCTTTATCTGATAATAATTATTTGGTAGTACAGTAACTCGAAATAATATTAATTAATTTTTTCAGCAATTTGTCTATGTACTATGTATCACAAAAATGTAGTATGTATTTCAAAAGAGACGAGGAATTTGAGATTAAAATTTATATAAATATCAGTGTGTTCGATGACAATTTTTTGTATAAATTATCGGCATTTATGAGTAAAAAATTCAAATCAGCAGTATCGATTGGTCGGTTAGAGGATGTGTTGGCGACTACGTGACCTTGACCTTGGTGTTCTCTGTTCTCTGCCCGATTGTCCAGCCTCCCAAGGGCACGGGCCGAGGTCATACAAGGTCATTCCTGAGTGATGTACACCGGAGTATCATCCATCGTGAAATTGTGATGTCCCTGTTGCGTAGGCCCTATATGACGTTATGTTTATTTGAGAGGATAAACTCATATAGAGAATTGAGGAACGTACGAATCTACTAAGGAGCCGCTTGTATAAGAATCGGGAAAACGTTATTATTATGGAGACCTAGAAGTAAAAGAATCACGAAATAGTCGAAAGTTTCAAAGTATTTAGTACTCAGCGGCAAGAGAAGGAATCGAAGATATAATAACATCAGTTACTGCAACAAAGATCTGGATATCAGATTTCCAAGAACATCATTTTGTTTATGACTTTTCACACTTTTTTTAATTGTTATTGTATAAAGCCCCAACACATTGCATATAAAAATATTCATTTGAACGTTTAAAATTCAAAAAGTGTCTTTTAACGAAACACCTTTTACGCCTGCATGCAAAATAGCCCAAAAGGGATGTTTAAAGGTTTAGTTTAAACTTTATTGCTAGCTTAGTTTTAGATATTGAATCAGATACAATTTGGTGTCACTTCCAGCCAAATGTTGTCCAAGCTAAAAACATTAGTTAATTGTTATTAAATTGTTGAACGTTTATTCATCGTGCTCAAATGTTTAGTACAAATTAACCTAGTAACTTCCATTGATATCGTTACAACTAAAAGATAAACACAGTTTACATATTTTATTTACCAACATTTAATTGTATTTTGATTGCTAACATACAAACTTTCTAAAGACAGACCATCAAAAATACTTAATTATAGCTAAACTGGAAGGATAAATATGTGTGTATTCAATGCTAAAAGGATAGGTCCATAGTCCTTAGTTTTCTTATCCCTCGCTTAACAATTTCTTACCAGAGTTCCATCCAGTTTCCCCTATTTTCATCCAATATAAGACTTCAAATCTAAATCAAGAGAATAAAATATGGGAATATTTTACTTAAAATATGTAACCGAAATAATGTTTAGTGGATTAAATCAATCGTCCCAACCTTCACAAACCTTGTATGGTTAGTTATATCGCATTTTTACTATCGACAGAACACCCCTCCTCTTTTTAATTGTATTTGTGTCTTTAACCTTGTTTTTTTTAGCAAATTTCCCCTATAGGGAAGAAGCTATTACCGTAGGTGGCATGGTAAGAGTTAAGCCCAAGACCATGATTACTTTTTGTTTTGAGATCCCCAGATGCCAAAAACACTATTCGTTCAAATTTATATGTGTGTGTGTGTGTGTGTGTGTGTCCGTTAACACGATAACTTGAGTAAAAAAGTCTGATTTTGATTAAATTTGGCTCAAATGTTTAAAGTGGCATTAATGACTTTATACCTCGCACAAAGACTCGTGGCGGCTGAGACCTTAGGACGGTCGGGGATGTTCCTACCCCTAATCAGCCCTCGCTCGGCCGCTCCGGGTTTTTGCCATGAGTCACCTACTGAGCTCAAGGCACAGTCGGTACAATTTTTTGCATTTCGTCCTAAAATTGTAAAAATAACACCATTTTTGTAATCTGCATCAAATAACAAGAACATTAAGTCCAAAGTGACATTCATGACTTTAAGTTCGAAAACCAGAAAAATCGGACCTGGTAAGGGGGATTTATGGGGGTTTACGGTTTTCAAAAAACCGGTTTTTTGCATTTTTCACCCCATTATTTAAAAAAAAACTTAATTTCGGTTTCCACCATTTTATAGAGCTTAAAAAAACAAATAATATGGTATTTTGAATCATTAACCTAGGTTAAGTGGTTTCGGATAAAATCCAAAAAACTTGTTCATAAAACCTCCCATGTTAATCTTATGGGAAAAAGGTTTTTAGCTTTTCCTCAGTTAATTTTAATGTAAACCTCACATTTACTGTTACCAATCAGTTCAGCTCTACAAAACAATCATTTTGGTGTTTAAATTGTGATTTTATGTCCAACCATTGCAGAGATATTCGAAGTGCTAAACACAGTACGTTGTCCAATGTTATCCTTATGGAGAATAATTAACATTTTATATCTCGATTATTTATGAACGTATAGTATGTTGTTGAAACTTGGCATGTGGCTTCACCTAGTACCGGTCTATTATTTGCACAAAAAAAATTTGTTTGCCGATTTTTCCCGCAGCAGCAAACCTGCATACTCAGCCCCCATGTTATTCTTATGGAGAGTAAGTAAAATGTAATTTATTCCTTAATTATGAACCTAAATGAATAAAACTTGGTTGGCAACTTCGACTGGTTAAGTTGTATTGATAATTGCATAAAACACATATGTTTTGTTCCTTGTAGCAGCAAACCTGCGTACTCAGCTTTCAATGTTATTCTTATGGAGAATAAATAAAATGCTACATATCACTTATTTATTCGTGTATTTTTATGAAACTTGGCAAGTGGCTTTATGTGGTAGTGAGAAACATACACATGCATTGGAAATTCGTTGAGTAGGCAGGTTTGCTGCTACGGGGGTATTTTTCATATACTCATTTACAATCACTTTAATGAGTATAATGGTTATCATCGTTGTTTACAAATGCATTTCACCCATTCTACAACCACCATTCTTATAACCACCATAACCACCATTCTTATTCTATAACCACCATAGGCGTCTTACAGAGGGATTACGAGAGATTAAGCATTACACAAAACTATTAAACTACCTAAATTCTACAATTCAAGCTGAGAACCGATAGAATGTCGCCCTGCTGTCATATTTTCTAAGACCCAGGATTTATCAAACGAAAATCATCTTCCTCTGATGAACACTACATGGCTCGGTAAACTAATAATCATACAAAATGGCAAAAAAACCTTTTTTTACCAATTGCAAACTTAAAACTAAGTAAATTTATGATATCGTATTTTTCCATCATCCTTGGGCTAAGGAAGACCTATTGACACCAACCTCATTACTCCACGTTCGGAAGTTTACTCTGAATAGGTGGTTGCACGTCGCCACCACTACACGTTATTATTACATACTATTTCTCTTGCAATTTTCATTTTTCTTCATCTACTTAGTTACTTATATGGATTCAATTTAAAAAAAAAATATTATTTTACTATTTACAAAATTACTGTGGATATTTTCCAACACTTATGATTGAGGAAAAACTAGTTTCACGACGTTTCGGAAACAGGAATCTTATCCCGTCTTCAGGTGAAGAATACCTAGAACTTAACGTCATTTATTTTAACTTTGTAATATTTAGTAAATTTCGTGTTTTTCTAGGTATTCTTCTGACCTGAAGACGGGATGAGATTTCTGTTTCCAAAACGTTGTGAAACTAATTTTTTTCTAATCAAGTGTTGGAAAAAATCCGCAATAATTTCTTAAATAGCAAAATAATATTGTGTAATGTCGCGTGATTTGCAGACCCACAAAAATGAATGCAGGCACTCAAGTCACCTCAGTCCGGTTCAGTGGTACAGTATATAAATGTCAGTCAGGACCGTTGACCGAGCCGTGGTGCCGGTGCCGCGGGCGGAAGGGCTCGTTGGGCAGATGATCTTGACCTCGGTCCTGTTTACAATTGTCGTACTGAGGGCCAATTGCCGTATTGACGCTCGGCCCTGGACCCAATTATGTCGACATTGTCGCCAATTAGACCGCGAGGTATGCGACAACCGCCGGATGAACTGTAATTACTGTCAATTATTTCTTGGTCATTGATTAAGTGAATGATATAAAATGCATGTTAAAATTGGTATATTTGTTTTTACGTCATTCAAATTTGAAAATAGATAAGTAACATTTGTCTCAGATTGAATACAATTAATTTGTTGCGGGTCATGACCCTGTTATACGTAACAGGTTTTACTTCGGTTTATTCTAGGTTGCCCTCGAATGTTTTATCTGTAGGTTATAACTTTCATGCAGTGTGAATTAGGTATCAACTAAAAACTAATATTTCTTTTTATCAATTCAAATCTGATGAATCTTGAAGAAAATAAGACGCAGGATTGCATGCGACTCCATGAGGTTCCTTACTCATTACAGAGATTCTCATATTGCATAATATGGTCTCTTAGATTTTGATGTTTATAGATTGATTAAATAAAAGATATACCAGGTTGCAATAAACTTCATACCCTACAATTTCTTTTCAGGAAATATAACCAACTAGTGGCTTGAAGGGTTCAACACTCTGCCTCATCCTGGCCTATTCTGATTTCTTTTTAACTATACACGCTGAGGAAAATAAAACAATATAATCAAGAACACATGTCAGTTCGTAAACAAAGTAGACACGTAGTCTCATGTTTCAATGTAAACAGAGCAGACGTTTTTAAATCCCCATGCTTTTCTTATAGGGGATGTTTTACTTTATTTACCGTTTGCTGATAACTTTCTAGAATTACTGCTATTTTTCCCGAGACCCTGGGATCAAGACCTTTGAGCCGTCCCCCATCATCCTACATGCAATTTGCCAAACTCCCACAATTTTGACTTAAACATTTCGATTACAGAATTAGATATAAAGATATTTATTTATAGGAATAAAACCAAGGTATTTCTATAAATAATGATTATCAGTGTATTTTTTAAGATAACACAACAAGCACAGACAAACATGGCGACATTACGACACAGAGTATCGTATAGTATGTTACCAATTCGGTCGTCTTATAGACAGTTTAGTATTCTTTAAACTACTGTACTAAACTTTTGCTACTCCAGCGTCTTTGACAGCGGATTCTTGTTAGGTAACGTAGTTAAACTGTTGAAATTGCTTATTTTTTATGCGTACATTTCATGGCTGTCACTATTTGATTACTATATTTTCATGCAAATTGAATTTAGTTTTTAGCATCTCTTTACTTGTATTTTGTACTTTGAATTAAATACAAGTATTTGTCAGTATATATTGTTTCATTTTATTTAGTTCAGTATTTTTTGACGTTCTTAAATACGTAAATTTCTAAATTGTTATGTCTATATACTACGCCAGTGGCATTTTTTAACGTTTTGATAGGGAACGGTCCAAACCCTGGTCTTGTTGCTATCTTAGGTCGACCTGTTCTTAGGAAGCATAATTAAATAATAGGCCAATGACAAATGGCAGCTAAGATGATAAATATATTGCTAAAAAAGAAATTGTAGACAGTTACAACTGTTAAAGTTTTCCAAAGGTTTGGCAATCCTTCTAATATAATATAGCCTATGTTAAAGTTTGGATTATTTATGGATGGATGGATGTTTAGACTTCCATCACAGCAAAAAAACTACTGGACCTATTAAGCTAAAATGTTGCATGAACACAGCTTACATATTACAGTAACATATAGACCAAATAATGTCTACATCCAACCTTAGGGCTCCACCCCACCGGCCCTGTAAGTTTCAATGCAAATCTTAAGGGTGGATATCATTTATATAATTACCAGCTGCAGTTAATATGTTTGTCAGTTACTCCAAAGAAACTCATATGATGAATCGTAAACCAAGATTTGACAGTGCTGGTCAGGTTAGTGTTTTAAATGAGTTTTACCTTTTTGCGAGCGAAGCCGCGGGTAACAGCTAGTTAAATAAGTGAATGAGCTTACTAATTTATCATGAAATATTAATCCAGTTATTAAATCTACATTGATAAAAATGTCCATACATTTGATAATATGATTTCTAATGTTTGCGACTCAGTATCGACTTGTAAATGTGACAAGCGACATTCATAACAATTGCGCGACCTTGGGACCCATGTGCTCAAATATTGCCAAGGTCAATGTCTGCGTCAAACCAGCCTGCTGCGACATGTGTTTAAACTTCTATGGCCTCGAATTTACAACTTTTACCTCATATTCACTTTTAAAAACGAATTTAAACTATTTCCCCCTTAAAACTGTTGTAGGCCTGAAAAAATTAAGATTTCCTTTTACAATGTCAATGATATTTCTGTTAACCAGCTAGGTTAAAGATTTAATATTCTATTTTTGGGCGTTCTACAAATTTAAAAAGATCTAATAAAACCCTCAATAGAAATTATTTAAACCAACTTTTTTACTAATTATGTTTATAGTTTCTTATAATTATTTTGAAAGGGGGAGTAAATGGATACTGAGGTAAGAAGTTTTATTTTACGCTTTTAATAAAGCCCTAATCTAATCTATCTAAAATCTTAAATTAGATAAGAATAAAACATATTTTATTATTTAACCAGAACTGTAAATACAACTATATTTAAATTACGTCTTAACTCGTATTTGATTTTTCAGTATACAAGCAACTGCAAGGCGACAGATTTATACGCTTAATAGTGTTCTCACGTGAATTGCATATAAATACCGCACACGATAGCGCAGCATTACACATGAATTGCATATAAACACCGCACACGATGGCGTGGCATCACATGTAAATTGCATATAAACACCGCACACGATGGCGCGGCATCAAACGTGAATTGCATACAAACACCGCACACGATAGCGCGGCATCACACGTAAATTGCATATAAACACCGCACACGATGGCGCGGCATCACACGTGAATTGCATATAAACACCGCACACGATAGCGCGGCATCACACGTGAATTGCATATAAACACCGCACACGATAGCGCTGCATCACACGTGAATTGCATATAAACACCGCACACGATGGCGCGGCATCACACGTGAATTGCATATAAACACCGCACACGATAGCGCGGCATCACACGTGAATTGCATATAAACACCGCACACGATAGCGCGGCATCACACGTGAATTGCATATAAACACCGCACACGATGGCGCGGCATCATACGTGAATTGCATATAAACACCGCACACGATAGCGCGGCATCACACGTGAATTGCATATAAACACCGCACACGATGGCGCGGCATCACTCGTGAATTGCATATAAACACCGCACACGATAGCGCAGCATCACACGTGAATTGCATATAAACACCGCACACGATAGCGCGGCATCACACGTGAATTGCATATAAACACCGCACACGATGGCGCGGCATCACACGTGATTTAGCGCATTTGGGTTCATCAGAAAGAGAATGAACAATAATTGTTCGTGTCTTTCCACGTGGTTTTCTTTTCAGTGTATCTCCATATTCTTGGGATTATAAATTTAGGAATCTACAATTGACACAAATGTCTCTATTTTTTGTTGACTCTTAATTATTTTGTTGCCGTTTTATATTGATGTGTGTACTAAATTTTAAAAATGGTAATGAACATAAATGAGCTTTGTAAAATACAAATCGATCGTCTTTACACCCTTTTTTATACTCAAAAAGTAGTAATAATGTGAACAATCTAAAGGCGAGTGTTCCAGAAAGAAATAATTTCCTGTTTTATAACGGATAATTAGGTAGGTCCAGCATCCTCATAAAACTTTAAGAGAATTGTATTTATTGAAGAACGAATTTGGTTGAACAGGCACAGTACCTCTCAGTTGTTTGGTAACGGAGTGTTAAGGAGTTCCAAAACGTGTTGGAAAAGTCCGTCACTATTAAACAATATTGCTTTGCACGCCAAGGTTAAATTCTAATAAAAAATAGTTTTCAACGTGCTGCATTTCTGCGAATGTGCCTAAGATGAAGGTTATCGCCAAACGTTTATACGATAACAATGTTTGTTTTTAAATTGTTAAGATTTTTTTACGAAATCGTGTTAAAAGATGACTTTTAAAATTGTGTTCACGTTTAATTTGCAAAGTACTTTTTAAATGTAAAATTTGGATAGTTAAAAAAATTACTATATTAATTATCAGTAACTGGGGGCCGAGCTTTGCTCGGGGAAGGCCAGTCACTTTGTTTAGATGACTTGGAGTAATATTTCACCACTTCCCCCTACTGATAATCAGATTTGTATAACTAACTTATTTGCCTATTTTATACATTTTTAAGGTCTCTCCAATTGTTATTTATAGCTCAATTTCCCTTTGATTTATTTTACTCCCCGTATATATGTAATCTTCATTCAAATATTTTAATCTCTGCTCTCAGAAAACCACATCTTAAATAATCATAAACAACATGAGTATTACTTTGACAGTTCCCTGGTTGATGATGAACAGCGGTTACAATTATTTTGGTTTAATTTGAATCTCCATAAGCCCAATATTAATTTGTTTAACTTTTCATTTTAGTTTTTTTACATTATTTGATTTTCCTGGGGATGAGACCTGTCTAGAACTTATTTTTAACCCAGAAATAAGTTATTTCGAACATTTGAAAGAAATCGTTGAAGCCGTTTTTAAGATCAGTGTCGCAAGCAAGCAAGCAAACCATATTATATTAGAGTTTAGGATTTCTTATCTATATCAAATGCAGGTACTACTTTTTCCAATGTTTGCACACATTGCAAACATAATTTTCGCAATGTCCCAAAGTCTGTAAGAAATAATAATCGTAGTGTAGTATCTATATTTAACATCTCTATTTGAAAATACATGTAAGCAAATGGTAAATACGCTATAACAAATATGAAGGTGGTATCGTGGCAAAACCAATCCAAATGCTCGTTATGGTTCCTACTGGTGTCAAAATTGAACAAACACACAAAAACCACTTATGAAATAGGCGTTAAATGCCGTTAATAACGTTTCCCTACTGCTGATGGTTATTTTATTTGGTCAGGTCATTATTGTGATTATTCAAACCTATGTATATATAGTACAGTGTAATATACAAACCTAGATATTTATAAAGTTATACGTATTATTTAACAGTAACAGTAAATGGCTATCTACTGTGATTATTAATTCTGTTAGCCAGATAATATCGCAAGTAAAAACTTGCAAAAATGAAATTAGCATAATTGGCTATAGCAACAAATCACAATTTTTCAGGATCTCTGCTTGTCTACTTGCTATAAATTTAATATCTATTTTCCTAGTTGAAATTAAATGTTCAACACCCAAAATGAAATACCTCATAACTGGATGATGAATGCATCGAAGCTGCAACTAATTGTCAGTTCAGTGATTCATTACTTACACCCCAGCAGTAAGTCTATTCGTCGACTGCTAAAGAGCGCTTCACTTGCCCCAGTTTTGGTCCCACGTGTATAAGCACTAATGTGGCGCCATTATTTATCGCTAACTTCTCCTCTATATACAACTACGACTTGCTATTTCCCTCATCTGTTCCTCCCCGCCCCTTCCCCGCTCCCAACTGTTGTTAATTTATATTCCAAACAAGAAAACTCAGGAAGCAAAACTCGCGTAATAATATATTGCTGGAGGGAAGCTTTACTTATAACGAATCCCCTCACGGACTTATCGATGTTTCTTCCTCTCATTTCCCAAGTGGTAAAAAGTTGAAATTTGATTTGGGTCTTCCACTAATGGTGAGTCGTACATTGACTTTCTTAGACTTAGAGCTCCAACCCACTGAAGTCAGTCGATGGTGCAAAGATGCATGACATTAGAAATTATGTTTTATCTGATTGGACTATTACTCAAAACTGTAAACTGTGTAGTCATCAACAGAGATGGTTCCATATTCGTCATACGTTGCACCTTACGATGCTGTTGTTGGGTTACAGAGAGGCGAATTGCGAAGTGAATTCGCCATTCTTTAAAGCGGATGAGTGAAACGAATACATCAACCGTTCTTCATGGTAATTTAGTCAACATTTAGAATCACAAATTAAAGGTGAAGTTAACAACAATAACGGTTCTGGTGATGAATTTGTTTGCAGTGTCTTATAAAGTCTTGGGTATCTGTATTAATAAATTTCACTTATATTCCTACGGAGTGGTTTATGTACCTGACATGAGTTTGGATATCAGATTTACTCTGTTAATAATCCTCATGAGCTTGTGAGAATTAGCATTGTATTTCGGTAGTAAAAAAGGGAAAATATAAAGACACAATTTCCTTTGTAATTGGAGAAAGCAGCTGTTATTTAGTAAAATACTTTCATAGCGTGGCAAACTCCTTTAAAAGTACCGGCAGACAAGCTGAGGCATTTCCTTGCACTTGGTGATCCTAGAATTATTAAAACAGAAACCCCGATATGTAAAGGGAATTGTAGAAGAAAAAAAAGTAAACGAATACATAAATGGTATTAGAAAATTGAACACATATTTTCTCCATTTATTTAAACCCTTTAATAATCAGTAGGCCTACATGTAAGGGGTTGGTTTGTTATTTGTTATTAAATACTTGACACTGGATACTTGATTCGTGTGATATTTTTAAACTTTCGTATTTTAACCTGCTCTGTCTACTTAACAGTGGCGGGCCCGCAGGGACCGCGGTGCGGGGGGCCCACAGGCCTAGGGAGCCCGCGGGACGAGTTAAAAGCTCTGGCGGGCCTGCATGATAGAATTAAATTGTTACATTTAATTTTCAAAAAAGCAATAATGTTGTTGGTAATTTATAAAATCCCAATGTTTAATCAACTGTTTGAGCACATTTTTAGAATTTCGCTTTTTCCTGAATTGTTAAGGGTTTTGTTGGATCCTTGAAACCCTTAAAAATCCTAAATAAAAAAAAATAATTGCCCGGAGATCCGGTGTAACTGATCCTGCATACCAAATAATGCTGTCATCGCTCTCAGGTGAATATAAAGGGACAGATCATATAGATTCATACATCTAAACAGATATATATTCGAACAGATAAACATCACTTCGAAAAGCAATTATTTTGTTTCAAGAGCAAACAATGCGAAACCTTCCACCAATAACTCTAATTCAAAAATATTTACAAAAAGAGTTTTTCTTCATATACCATGAATAAGGGAAGATAGCAATCACAATAAAAAATAACCATTATTAATCGATAATAACCGTTTAAATGCTCTACACTATAAATTAAATCATAGACAGCAACATTTGAAATCAAAATGATCCCTTTAAAATGTGTTTGATTGATTACATTACAACACTAATAACGATGAATAATTTATTTTTATACCAGTATGATAACAACAACGCATTGTAAGATATAGGACTTTATACCATGCATTAGAGTATCATGTCCTCTATTTTGTGTCCAAACTCTCCAAACTGTAAACAAACAAATTTCAAATGTTATGTGAATTAATTTAAGATTTATTTGCTTTATCTTTCTTGGTGGCTTGAGTTTTCATTTTTCGTGCGGGTGGGGTTTTCACGTTTGATGTGGTGGACACTCTGATCTGGGAGCTTCATCTCATCTTCGGGTCACTCACACGGTCACGGCCGAACGTTGCTCTGTCTCTGTCGCCGCGCCGTGCCGCGCCGGTCACTGACTCAACTCTTGTTACTTGTCGCACTGTTGAGTCAAACTTAATTTGTAGATTCAACTGATTCAAGCACGGAAACATTTATGTTTTTCGTTATAATTTTCTCATGAAAATGCACTCTGTAGTTTGTTCTACCGTTTTCTAATTTGGTAAATAAAAAAAGTTTATCATCTATTGTTTAGTTTGGAATCTTCTTTTGATTATAGTTTATGAGATGTACTCTGAAAGAAAAGAAGTATTGAGTAATTTTATTTGTTAACAAAGACAAACGATATTTTCCTGAACTTGAAAAGAAGAACAAAATTATAGTTTCTGTAGGACCATACGTTTAATGTTACTTTTACTTAATCTAGTAGACCCGTTGCTCGAAATCGAGCAATATTTCGCTTTGATGAGCAAGGATATTATCAATATTATCATCAGCATCGCTAATTCAGTCCTCCTTGTCTCAGACTATTAATAGATGGGCGTGTGGCAACTCAGGTTTTTGGAATTCCAATTGTGTATAAATGTGGCAAATCTTTCCCAAATATATGAAAACTCATTCTTTTCCAAAACGCATTTTCAATTTTTTTCCTTGATAAGCTCCAACTCCCTTAAGATCGAGGTTTTGAACAAGTTCAACACATTTTAGGTAAAATGCCATTGTAAATAAGGAAGGTTTAGTAACACTTTGCACAACATTCTGGTTCACATTCTTTGGAGACTCTGACAATAAGGATGGGATAATTTGTTATTGCCTTCCCAAACGTTAATTGTGATTCTGAACTTGTTACATCTGACTGAAGGACGTTTCAGGTTCTAAAAAGATCTGCTTGAAGCTGGCTTCGGTAACTTTATAATAATCTAATCTAATTTCCTTACTCTAACATAACAATAAAAATCCTGCTAATTACGAATCAGTTGGTTTTTATTTGTTATACTCTTCCCATTTAAAATACGACAGATCAAAATATTAATTGGGACTCCGCATCGCAGAACCTTATTATTCCCATGTTGACTATTGCACACCCAACTACTGAACGGATATTACACAAAATGTTGGAAAAGATACCATACTTTAGAATCAATTGTTGTGTACTCCTGTTCAAAAACTCGTATGGGGCTCCACTCCACTGGCTTTTAAAATCAAGCTGGTTTTTAAAACCTCTCATCTACTACTGGACTTAATTCTAGATCTTAAGTTCGGGCGTCAAAGGTAGCTAATATACTCAAAGCAGACATTGGCCTCCTCTTGATCAAATTATGATAAAGGGCTCCACCCCCCTGGCCTTATTACCATTTCAACCATCGCACACCCAACCACTGAATCAATCAAACGAACGTTTGGAGATAGACAATACTTTAAAATAAATTCTTGTGCTACTCCTGTTCCAAAACTCATATGGGGCTCTACCCCACTGGCTTTTAAAATCAAGCTTATCACCTCGCACCTACTACTGGACTTAATTATGGATCTGAAGTTCGGATGGAAGATAGCTAATATGCTCAAAACAGACATAGGCCTACTCCTGATCAAAGTATGATTTGGGGCTCCATCTCTCTGGCCTTATTCCCATGTTGGTTTTATCATATCCAACTACAGAGCAGATGATCCTGAAATTCTATTCAAACCATGCCCTTCCCCGTTCCAAAGTTTCTATGGGGCTCCACCCTACTGGAATTCATACGTAGTTATGTTAAGTAACAAATATATAATTATGGAATGATGTTTCTAAAGTATGGTAGGAAGATAGGTACATGAGAATATAATCTACAAACCAATCCTGAAAATCTTTTGGGGCTCCAACCTTCTGGCATTCAACATGAGCACGCTTAAAAATTTTCATCGTTAACCTCATGGGGTAGTGATTTAATTTTAGTTTCCATAGTAACAATATGGGAACCAGTGGGAAAATAAACGTAAGTCAGCGGTAATAAAGAAAGGTCATGTGAACAAAGTAGACAAAGTCGTACCGGGTACCAACTAGTGCCATATATTTAAAAAAAACTTCCTTGAAAATCAACTAAACTGTGCTAGTTTGATGAAAGATAAAAAAGGTTTGGTATTAAAAAGTAAAATTATATTTTCTGGAACAATTCAGCCTTAAGAATACATGTATTGCTATTTAACATGAAGCATAATGTGCTGCACTCTGGGATAAACGTTATTCAAATTCAAATTCAAATTCAAAATGCCTTTATTCATTTAATATATATACATAGGTATACATGAATAGTGTCAAGGTTATGATAACAAGCTTTGAATAGCCCTTGAGCAGGAGCACATATACAGAAACAAACGCATACATTGGCAATCTGAAAATATATACAAGTTTGGCAATAAGAAATAAATAAAAAATAAACTTAAAATTTAAACTTTGGAACCATTGCTAGCTACAATAATAACATGAAAATGGGAAAATTTAAAGCTCTTGAAAACAATACATCGCCTTGTTGATGAGAAATTTCTTTAGTTTTGTTTTAAATTTGCCATATGACACTTCTGACTTAATATCGACGGGAAGTTTGTTATAAAACTTTGATCCAATATATTTTGGTTTTTTTCAAAAAGTTGCAAGTTGTGGGTGCTAATTGCTAAATTGTTACGATTTCTTGTAAAATAGTTTTGATTATCACCGTTAATTTCTAGTTCATGTAGCCTGTTCTTAACTGATAAGGTTGTTTCAAAAATATACATACCATATACAGTCATAATGTTTTCGGATTTAAAATATTCTTTAACTGATGTTCTGGGTTCCAAATTACAAATTACTCGTATAGCTTTTCTTGCATTTTTAAAATAGAATTTAAGTTATCCTGAGAGGTTGCGCCATACAGTGAAATTCCAAAAGATATAATTGAATGAATATAAGAGAAGTAGATTACTTTTAAAGTTTCTTTTTCGCACAGGTGTTTCAATCTAATCAATGCATACAAGGCTGATGAAATTTTCAAAAGCAATTTTTCCACATGGACATTCCATTTAAGGTTTTTGTCTATCTCTAAACCCAAAAATTTGATGTTGTCCATACTTGCAATTGCTTTATCATTCATTGTAATTTTAGGCTGAGATTGATGTTCAGTTTGCTTAGTTTGAAAGTAAATTAAACTAGATTTATCTGAATTTAAGATTAGGTTGTTTGAATTGAAAAAGCGGTTTAGCAAAATTACATCTGAGTTTGCTTTTATCTCCAATTCGCTATCAGTTGTTGCTGAGACTTTTAAATTAGTGTCATCGGCATATAAACACAATTTACTGCACTCACTAAGTTGAGGAAAATCTCTGAAGTAACAAATGAATAACAAAGGTCCAAGGATGGATCCCTGAGGTACTCCATATTTTACTTGTTTTAGTGAGGACTGATAATGAATTCTATAATTATTTTCATTCTGATGAATAATTTCTACAAATTGTTTTCTTTCCCAGAGGTAGGATCTTATCCAATTTAACTCGTTTTTTTATTCCTAAATTGTATAATTTTAACAGCAATAATTCATGTGATATTGAATCAAATGCCTTGCTGAGATCCATAAACAAACCTGCTACTTTATTTTTGCTATCTAGACTGTCAATAATGGATTCAATGAAATCAGTGGCAGCTGTTAAAACAGACCTCCCACTGCGAAAGCCATCTTGGTGGTCATCAAAAATTTTATTTTTTTTTTTTTCAAAGAAATATACAAGTTGGTTGTAAACTACTTTTTCATATATCTTAGAGATCGAAGGTAACAAGGCAATGGGTCTATAGTTTGATACTAATTACTTATCTCCCTTTTTGTGTAATGGTTTTAATTTTGTGATTTTAAGTTTGTTAGGAAACATTCCGGAGATTAATGATGAATTTATCAGGTGGGTGATTGGTTTCAGTAAAACAGACCTAGCTTTTTTTAAGAGCATCACAGGAATTCCATCGTAACCAGCACTAAAAGAATTTTTCAGATAATTTATAATTTTGTCCACTTCTTTCTCATCAACAATGTTAAATTTAAAACTACAGTTACTAAAAAACACTCCAGTTTCCGAATTTTCCACCAAGACCTCTGCAGATGGTTCCAGGTTGGGTATCACAGTATTATCTACTACATTTGTGAAATAATTGTTAAATGTATCTCAAATTAGAAGAGGATCCAAAGATATAGAATTATTAACTTTCAAATTTATGTTTTGAACACTTCTTGGACTTGTCCCTACTTCAGAATTTATAATCTGCCAAGAAGTTTTATTTACATTAATTGAGTTAGAAATTTTTGTTTTATAGTATTGCTTCTTTGAGTTGGTCAATATTTTCCTTAGCTGCTTGTTCATTTTATTTGCTTTCTTAGATAAAGCTCTACTTTTGAACTTTCTAGCTGCGTTGCTTATATTTATTATTTCTTGTTTTTCTGATTTAAGCTCCCTGTAAATCCATTTTTGATCCATTTTAGCATGATGCCTTGACAGAGTTTCAGGAAAAGAAACATTAAAATATGACATGAAAATAGTGCAGAAAGTATCATATTTATTTTCAACTGGTGATAAATAAAGGTCAAACCATGTTTCACTTTGAAGAAGATTGATGAACTGTGCAATATTAGACTCACAAAATTTTCTTTTATATTCAAAACTAATGTATGAGGAATTATTTACTGGAGCTTTGCATTTGAAAATTTCAAGTATTTGACCATCATGATCTGAAAGTTGAGTGTTGACTCCAATTATTTTATAAAATAGACTGTCTAAGTTAGTGAAAATATTGTCTATAGCGGTTTCTGTTGATTCAGTAATACGAGTAGGGAAGTCAACCAATGATTGAAACCCATTCGTAGTAACAATATTTAATAAGCAATTTCTATTCCTGTTTGTTTCATTTAGGATATCAATGTTGATGTCCCCAAGAAAAACAACATTTTTGTACTTTAAATTTATTATTTCAAGTAAGATATTGAATCTTCTAATAAACTCGGGTTCATTTTGTTTGATAGGATTTCTATAGCAACCAATTATAAGTAATTTGTTGTATGTTTGTACTTTTTCTAATTCTAAAAAACAACACTCAAATAATTTGTCTGTAAGAAGATCCTGAATTTGTGGAAATGTAATTTCTTTGCAATTTAGAAATGGTTTCGTTAAAATAATTACTCCCCCTCCCCTCGTTAAAATAATTATAAACTCACTCTGAGATTAATGCTTAACATTCATAATCAAAATTAAGCACATATTATGTTACCATTCCAGTAGTGAACATGTGTTCTTGCAGATTAACTGTGTTTACTCAATTCATCTGTTTGATCATACAATTCCAAATAATTCTTTCTCAATGTTAATCTTATGGACAAATTACGACCTTTAAGGACGGCTAGGGCCCTTCCCTTAGGTCCGTTCTTTATGAAATTTGGGCACAAACAACTTCAGACCAAGATCTATCCAACGGCACCAAAAATATCAAAATCGGTTTAAAACTGTGGGAGGAGTTCCAGTCAAAAAAACCCTAGCTTATTAAATAAGTATAGATACAAAATAAAAATAAAGTTAACTGTCATTACATGGTCTTTTGATAATAATATTACCTTCGGCTTCGATAACTTTACTCTATGCAGTAAATTCGCTTACCCGTAGCTCTAGTTTTGCTATCCAGCACATCCTATATGCCCACACAACCCGTCACAGAATCGGGCTTAACTCTCATAGCTCAGTAAAAAAAAACGAGCCCCAATCAGTCTGAAAAGTATCGGCAAGGACGGACTGTAAGCTCCATTTACCAGACGCAAGCTCGCAAATAAATTAAAAATAGTTAAACAAAATAAAGGTAGCAACCAAAAATAATTATACTTTTATTTATTTATTGGGATAAAAATTCTCTATGATGGGAAGACTTTATTATCAAGCTAATAATTTTGTATGATGGATGATTTTGCTATATCTAGGAAAATATATCCTTGCTGTTTGGTTTTATTTTCTGTCGTAGCAATAACTTGTCAAATGAAAAAAGGAAACACAATAATTCCAAATGGTAATCTAAGAAACAAATTTCATCTGTAAATGGTTGCCTATACCCACCTAACTAACGACCGAAAAACCTGTCACAGCATCACAAATTATGGATCAGTCAGTGAATATCATTGCAGAAATGTTGTGTTCCCAAAGGTTGTCTGAACCTATATCTTATATCTGCTTCAGCATCTGGAGCGGGCTAGCGGAAGTTCGTTGCAACCAAAATTTGTAAAAAATCCTCTAGTGCAGTAGAAATGGCGCGAAATCGCGCATCGAGTGAAAAACAGAGGGAACGACCTGTCGAGAAGGAGAGGGGAGAGAGACAGAGAGAGAACGTTGAACCTTGTTTGGTTCGTTCACCGCGGCATTGCGATGACGTAAAGTGTGTAGGGACTGTATGCGCTATAGTGTAGCGTAGGGCCCATTCATGCTGGACTTTTCCTCGTGACTTTACGTGTCCTCCAGGCCGTTGTTGGGATGGGAATTTTGATTTCCAGAAGCAGTTACACATCCAATTCCTACAAATATTTATGAAAATCAAGATTCAAAACGTGTTACTGGGATACTAAAATAAAGAAAGTACATTCACGGAAACAAATTTAAATTTTACTGAAGAGGGGGGACACATTTGTTTATAAATCTTTAGTTATATGTACTTGATTTTTTATTTTGAATAAAATTAAAATAATATAAAAAGTAATTAAGTAAATTCTAAACAGTATAGTGCATTACAAGTAAATAAGTAGGCCCTAGTATTTAATAATTTTGAATATCTAAAGTTGGTCTCTTTTTACTTCTATATAAAATCTCCTTCCATCTATAAAATGTCCAGGATCGGAGTCCTGAAATTATGGTAATCCTAGCCAACGGCTAGGATATATCACAGGGGGATTGGCAAGGTGTTATGGATGAGAATAAAAACACTTCATTAAAATTGTTCCATAAAATCGGCCGTTTCTCGGAGTTAAAGTTATTTTTTCTTATTAGGAGATTTGACATGAATCTTGGAAGACGTTAATCGTACCCTTCAAGTAAAACTCTTATAACTATGATTACTTTTTGTTTTGAGGTCCTCAGATGCCAAACACACTATTCTTTAAAATTTATATATGTGTGTGTATATATATATATATATATATATATATATATATATATATATGTGTGTGTGTGTGTGTGTGTGTGTGTGTGTGTGTGTGTGTGTGTGTGTGTGTCCGTTAACACCATAACTTGAGTAAAAAACGTACGATTTTGATAAAATTTGGCTCAAATGTGTAAAATGACATTCATAACTTCGAAGTTCGAAAACCAGAAAAATCGGACAATGGGAAGGGGGGTTTAAATTTTACAAAAATCAATTTTTTGCATTTTTCATCCTAACATTTTTAAAAAACTTAATTTTGGTTTTGACTATGTTATAGAGCTTAAAAAAGCAAATAATATAGTATTTTTAATTATTAAACTAGGTTAAGTGGTTGCGGAGAAAATCCAAAAAACCTACTCATAAAATCTCCCATGTTAATCTTATGGGAAAAAGGTTTTTGGCTTTTCCTCATTTTATTTTAATGTAAACTTCACATTTGCTTTTACCAATCTGTTCAGTTCCACAAAAAAATCATTTTGGTGTTTAAATTGTGATTCTACGCCCAACCGTTGCAGAGGTATTCAAAGTACTAAACACAGTACGTTGTCCAATGTTATCCTTATGGAGAATAAATAAAATTTGATATCTCGATTATTTATGGATGTACGTTGATGAAACTTGGTATGTGGCTTCACGTAGTACTGGTATATTGATATTTCCACAAAAAAAGATTTTTGTTAATTATTCCCGTAAAATAATCAGCAACCTACAAACGTAAAACCTATTTAACGTGAAACCTGCGTACTCAGCCCCCATGTTATTCTTACGGAGGATAAGTAAAATGTAATGACTCCCTTAATTATGAACATAAATTAATAAATCTTGGTATGTAGCTTCACTTGGTTGAGTTATATTGATAATTATATAAAACCCATTATTTTTGTTCCTTGTTGCAGCATACCTGCTTTCTCAGCCCCCATGTTATTCTTATGGAGAATAACTAGAATGTTATATAGCGCTTATTTATGATTGAATATTGATTAAAATTGGTATTTTGCTTCACCTAGTTAAATTCTATTTATATCTGCATAAAACCAATTGTTTGTGTTCCTTTTTTCAGCAAACCTACGTACTCATTACAAATATTATTCTAATGGAGAATAATAAAAATCGCTTGTATGTAAATATATTTTTATGAAACTTGGTTTGCGGCTTTATGTGGAATTCAGACAAATATTATGCATTGGAAATTCGCTGAGTCCGCAGGTTTGCTGCGACGGGGGTATTTATAAATGTAGAATAGAGGCCACTAATTATAATGTAAAAAAGGTAATACTAAATTTTACATACAAATTTATTTAACAAAATTTAAATCATTCTAAAATTACAAATCACAATGTTTTGTGGAAATACACGTACAAATTAAAGATCTAGAGTTAAATAATACTGTTATTTACAAAACCACGTGGGTACCATGGGTGCACCTTACAAAAAGTTTTCAAAGTGACCACCAACTCTCTGCCTGCACAATCTTGCTCGTGAAATCAATGCGTTTGTTGCGGCTCGGACGACTGCTGGGTTGTTCTTAACGGACTCAGCTACATTCATTATCCTTTGCAATAATTCTTCTCTTGTTCTAGGCTTTGTTGTGTAGACTTGTGATTTCATCCATTCCCATAAAAAATAGTCCATGGGTGTAAGGTCAGGAGACCTTGCGGGCCAATGTACTGGACCGTTGTTAGCTATTACCCTTTGCCCAAATTTCTGACGCAGTAGTTCTACAACTTCTCTTGAAGAGAAAGAGGCGGTGCGCCGGCGCCGTCGTGTTGAAACCAGAGATTTACTCTGGTTCCAAGAGGGACTTCCTCTAGGAGTCTTTGTAACTCATTGAGCAGGAATGCATGATAAGCGACTCTGTTTAGATTCCCCTCGATGATAAAAGGTCCAATCAGCTTATCATTAACAAGGCCACACCACACATTTACAGAAAACCTTTGTTGAAAATGATTTTCTATTACTTTGTGGGGATTTTCTGTAGCCCAGTTGTGTAGGTTTTTTAAGTTATTTATTCCATTTCTCGTGAACTGGGCTTCATCAGTAAACAAAATCCATTTAACAACCCTCCGGTTAGCCACTACCCAATTGCAAAATGCCAGCCTATTATCGTTGTCCCCAGGGTGAAGGGCTTGCACCTTTTGAAAGTGATAGGGGTGCATTTTTTCCTTCTTCAGAACTCTCCAAACATTTGTTGAAGACACTAAATTTTGGTTCGATAGTCTCCTAACACTCGTACCTGGACTTTGCTGCACTGCTTCAATAATATTTTCTTCAGTGTGCACATCAACTTCATTGAATCCCTCTCGCTTTCTCCTACTAACAGATCCTGTCTCTTTAAGTCGGTTGTGCAGGTCGGTAAAAACTCTCGGGTTTGGAATGGGAGATGTCCAATTGGACCGGTGGTCAGGGATCAGCCCCAAACTGATGTGTCCAGTTGCACCGGAGCGCCTTTTGGGGGGTGTTCCAATTGCACCGGCTGTCAATCTAAATTAAGACGATTTTTTTATTCAACTAAGTATAAGACTAAAGGTTAAAATATAGAGGTTGTAGAAATAACTATTACATAAAAGAAAGTGCCAACCAGACCGGATGCCCAGTACAGTAGGTTAGGTTAGGTTAGGTTAGGTTAGGTTAGAGTAAAGGTATAGCCTCATTCCTGGTAAAATTTATTTTGCAATGTAAAGATGTTAGTGTTGCCACGGACAAACACAAAATTAAACATTAATTACATAGTTACCATATTTATTAGCTAGAACTTGCTGTGGTCTACCATTAGTATGTGGCAAGGAACCATCGGCAAGTGTTTGATAAAATATTCCATTACGAAATTGTTAAACACTTATAAACCTAGTTACAAATACATAAGAAAGCATGCCACTATGTTTGAAGATAAATGTAGTGGGGTGGGGAAGGGAGAAAGCCTTCCAATTGCACCGGCTCCTGCGGTCGAAGGAATTTGCAGCGGGGATAAGTGGGGTGGGTAGATTTTGACCACCGGTGCAATTAGACACTTTTCGGACGGAGGAATATTTTGACCCTTGCAAATTCCTTTGACCGCCGGTGCAATTGGATATCAGCCTTTGGAATACTTCTGTTTGGATATCTTCTCTCGTACTCAACCGAAGCTGCCTTTGCATTTCCATTGCAATACCCATAGACAAAATGCATGTCAGTATACTCACTGTTTGAATACATTTTCACTTTGGAGTTAAAACCACCAGCATTTACTGAGAGGAAACTTGTTTTAAAGGACAGGAAACCACATTATTACTCAACAATGCAATTAAACAGATGTGGCTTACGGAAACACTGTTGCCAACTCACCAACCAAAACAACAACATACAAGACGGAACGATGATAAAATTATTGAATGAGATTAAACCAAAATAAACCCAATTCTATTGTATTCTTCCGATAACTACTAAATTAATTTATGTCTTAAGAAGATTACAGTATTTGTTCTTAAGCAAAAAAGAAACTTATAATAACATTTTGGTATTTTTTTTAAACTGTTAGTTGACAACGTTTACTTGTGTAGCCGTCCTGTGTAGGAAAAGTCCGTTAACAAAAATTGTTTCAGTGGGATCCTGTGGTGGAATTTTTAAGGAGTTAGGATATTTTAAATTTAAAAAATTTAAAATTTTTTGAAGATTTTATAAAAAAAAACTCGTTCTGAAAGATTTTATTTGGTTTTATGCATTTGCTTGTCTGGCTGGATAATTGAGGTTTTCCTTTCTAAATTTTGTTATCCTACAGATTTTGGGTTTTTACATAAATAATCATGATCGAATGCATAAATAAATTATTATTTTGTTCTCCATTAAATTCTACAACTTTTTATAAAGTTGCAGCCAAATACTTTAACGGTTATGATATTATTAGCCAGTCAAAAACAAAAAATATTTTTGAGGCCTGGAATGTTTTGGGAGAATTTAATTTTTCAATTATTTTTTCTCAGCGTTACTCAACTTTACAGTATAAAACATCAATAATATCTCTTTGGAATTTCATAATCTATCTAACTGTGGAAATGTAAT
Organism: Allygus modestus; assembly: GCA_963675035.1. NCBI lineage: Eukaryota > Metazoa > Arthropoda > Insecta > Hemiptera > Cicadellidae > Allygus > Allygus modestus. Next base: position 303,073,058 of record OY776111.1, read on the forward strand.
CAAATTATCTTTAGAATTTTTCAATTTAGAGGCCAAAAGGTGCAATAACTACACTTGAAATTGAAAAAATCGATTTTTGGCTTAACTCGACAACGACTGGTTTACGGACCCATGTTCATATAAGATTTTTTTCTTGTTTTGATGTAAGGAATCTCCTGGTAAAGTTGTTTACACTTATCCTGAAACACCCTGTATAAGCTTAACCACTAATTTATTATAAATATAGTTTAAGATATTTTACCTTGATGCCACATGGTTCTGTAGCACGAGCATTTAAGTGGCATTTTGTGTTAGTAACCTAAATTCTCAATCAGATTAGAAATATATGTTATATCACGCAAATGGCAAACTATTTATTACAACTGAGTTTGTATTTATATTATTCTTATACAGTTTGTCGTTCACAAGATGTTCTAAAATTTTTAATCAGTCTGTAAATACAAAAGATTATGCAATAAATTAATAAATTACATTCGGCGAGAACGAAAGATAAGTTTACTGTAGTAACATTTACCCAATTTTAATTTTCCAAAAGTAGAATTACCATTTTAACCCGTGAAAATAATCCAGGTAAATAGCTAATAAGTGACGCTTATAAGGTTCCAAAGGGAAATAAAAGACGCCCCACTAAAGCATTGTTTACCAGTGACATTGCCAAAGGGTCAGAGAAACTGGGACGGGGCCCTGCTCAGTGGGTCAAGTTCGATAGACACAGGCGCATCCCGCCCGAACCCGAACCCAAACCTGAACCCGTACCACTACCACCGACCTGTCTCTAATATTAGCCTCTCCCGGTTATCACTGTGGTCTTATGACTGAGTAGGTAGCACTAGAGGTGGTTCGCCGGTTCGAACCCCACCAGTGGACAGATTGTTAGTCATGTCTGCAGAGTGATTATGAGTTAGAGTAACGGACGATTGAGGTTCGGTTTTATTCAGAGCCAACAAAATGTTAATAAACAATTTTCATAATGACTAAACCAATATTGTTAATGAATGTAGTATTTTATGCAGTAGTATTATTTGTTGTAAATTTCAACACACAAATGTACATTAATTTAAATTTGTAGCCGTACCTTTCTTTAGTTTAAATTAACAAATATTAATAATCAGTTCAGGAGATTTCATCACTTAGCTAACGCTGAACACATGAACTCAAAAACAAGATAAAATACCCCCATCGCAGGAAACCTGCATACTCAGCGAATTTCCAAGTAATATTCAACATAACACATTAAAACACTTAACAGGATTTATAAGAAATATTCTCAAACAAGCGGTATTAAAAATATTAATTATTCCCCATAATAATAACATTGGGTAAGCAGGTTTGCTGCAACAAGGACCACAAAATAATGGGTTTTTATGCAAATATCAAAAGAACTCATCTTAGTGAAGTTACATACCAAGTTTCATCCATATACATTCATAAATAAGCGATATATAACATTTCAATTATTTTCCATAAGAATAACATGGGGACCAAGTACCTAGGTTTGCTGCTACGGGAACCATAGGCGAAAAATGATTTTTTGTACAAACAACAATGACAACAATGAAACACAACTAGATGAAGCTATATACAAAATTTCGTCAGATTATGTACATAAATTAGCGAGATGTACAATTTTTCTTCGTCTCCATAAGAATAACATTAGACAACGTACTGTGTTTAGCACTTTCAATGTCTCGGGAACCAATAATTGACGTAGAGCAATGATCAAAGTACACAATTGTTTGTTTTTTATGCTGAATTCAGTGGTAAAAATTAATACCCCCGTCGCAGCAAACCTGCGTACTCAGCGAATTTCCTACGAATGAATATATTTCTTACTACCACATAAAGCCTCTTACCAAGTTTCATAAAAATACTTAAATAAATAAGTGATATATAGCATTTTATTTATTCTCTATAAGAATAACATTAGGGCTGAGAACGCAGGTTTGCTGCAACGAGGAAGATAAAATGCGGGTTTTTTGCAATTATCAATATAACTCAACCAGGTGAAGCTATATACCAAGTTTTAATGATTTATATTCATAATTAAGGGAGATATAAAGCTTTCCGTATTCTCCATAAGAATAACATTAGGGATGAGAATGCAGGTTTGCTGCTAAGAGGATAATCAACAAAAAATCAATTTTTTGTGGAAATATCAATATACCAGTACTAGGTGAAGCCACCTACCAAGTTTCATCAATATACGTTCATAAATAATCGAGATATCAAATTTTAAATATTCTCCATAAGGATAACATTGGGCAACATATTGTGTTTAGCACTTTGAATATCACGGCAACGGTTGGACGTAGAATCACAATTTAAACACCAAAATGATTGTTTTGTAGAGCTAAACTGATTGGTAAAAGCAAATGTGAAGTTTACATAGAAATGAACTGAGGAAAAGCCAAAAACCTTTTTCCCATAAGATTAACATGGGAGATTTTATGAGCAGGTTTTTTTGGATTTTCTCCGCAACCACTTAACCTAGGTTTATAATTCAAAATACCATATTATTTGTTTTTTTAAGCTCTATAACATGGTCAGAACCAAAATTAAGTGTTTTAAAAATTTTAGGGTGAAAAATGCAAAAAACTGATTTTTGGAAAATTTAAAAACCCCATAAACCCCCCTTCCCGTGGTCCGATATTTCTGGTTTTCGAACTTAAAGTCATGAATGTCACTTTACACATTTGAGCCAAATTTCATCGAAATCGGACGTTTTTTACTCAAGTTATCGCGGTAATGGACACACACACACACACACACACATATATATATATATATATATATATATATATATATATATATATATATACATATATATAAATATGAACGAATAGTGTTTTTGGCATCTGGGGACCTCAAAACAAAAAGTTATCATGGTCTCGGGCTTAAGTCTTACCATGAGACCTACGGTAATAGCTTCTTCCCTATAGGGGAAATTCGCTAAAATTTGATTTAAATAAAAATTACATGTGGAAACCCCAAAAACCCATTTTTGGGTAAGACTTAAGCCCGAGACCATGATAACTTTTTGTTTTGAGGTCCCCAGATGCCAAAATCACTATTCGTTCAAATTTATATATATATATATATGTATATGTGTGTATATATATATATATATATATATATATATATATATATATATATATATATATATATATATATGTGTGTGTGTGTGTGTCCGTTACCGCGATAACTTGAGTAAAAAACGTCCGATTTCGATGAAATTTGTACGAAACCAACCAAAAACCCCCCTTCGGATGGTGCGATTCGTCTGATTTTCGAACTCGTTCAAATTAATGGTGCTTTACACATTTGTACCAAATTTCATTAAGATCGGACCTTTTTTACGAGAGTTATCGTGCTTACGGACACACACACACACACATATATATATATATATATGTAGCTAATACCGTAGGTCTCATGGTAAGACTTAAGCCCGAGACCCTGATATATATATATTATATATATATATATATATATATATATATATATATATATATATATATATACACATACATAACAATTTGAAAGAATTGTGTTTTTGGCATCTGGGGACCTCAAAATGAAAAGTTATCATGGTCTCGGGCTTAAGTCTTACCATGAGACCTACGGTAATAGCTTCTTCCCTATAGGGGAAATTCGCTAAAATAAAAATAAGACGATATTTTAGCATACTCAGCTTGACATCCAAAAAGAAACATTAGTATGTGGTACAAAAATAATGGTTTCCTCCGAAATAAAATTATGAGCACTTAATATGTATTAGTATATATACAACAATATATCAAAGCAGTAAGCTTTTAGCTTTTAACATTGCCCTCTACATTTTCATTGGAATTGTGAGTTATTGACAGCACATGATAAAATTGTTTTACAAGATTGTATTAACTGTAACCGGTCGCAATCGTGAACCGCACCCACTGAAGACAGTTGTTGCGTTGGACCAAAACAAATCCGAAAATTAAAAAATCTTAATATTGAATCTTGAGATGTTCCTCATTAACTTTTATGAATTCTGAGCAAATAAATTCGGCACATTCAATATTTCAACGCATACTACTTCAATAAGAACATTCCCTTAATTTATTTGGCACATCTTTGAAAGTTTATGCATATAACAAACAAAAACATAAAATTCTTGTGAAATAAAACATAAGTTGACTTCCTGTTATGTAGAAGAAATTTAGCGGAGGCGGAGTCAAGTTCAAGTGGCGCGGGGTCTGGCGGCCTTGGCGCTGAGAAGCTAGCTGTTATCAGTATGTGACAAGAGCAAGGTCAATGAGCACATTGCTAAACACGTTGGATTGTTGCGACGAAGTATAGTTGTATGTATTGTATTACTGTACTGTGTTGCAATAGTTAAGGCTCCGATCTACCCTAGAGAAAGACCAGAGCCGCAGCGTAACAATACATTGTTAAAATAGGGAAAAGGAGCGGTGTGGAGGTCCGCAGGATTACTGTTTGCGGCTATGATAATTATCATATCAATATACTATAAACACGATTTGATAGAAGAAAGTCAATTCTACTCATGCTCTTTTTTATAATTTCAAAATAATGTTTCTTTCTTAAGTTGTTGTAGTTTGAAAACGCTAATTTTTGTACATTTAAAAGGGCTTGCAAATGCAACTCAGTTAAATAAATGAAAAACTTACATATGTATTAATATTTGCCTCTTTAATATTACACTTTAACTTTAATTAAAGGGTTTATGTAGCAGCTGTAAAGAGTAATCCTGCAAACCCTTTCCTAGCGCTGCGGGGAAGGGGTAGACCGGAGCCTAAAGCTATTTTAGACAAATTATTGATGAACGAAGTGAATCACTGTATTGATGAAGAAGTTTCAGTGGCCGTGTGTGGGTGTGTGGGTGTGTTATCGAAATACTAAATAACTGTAAAACATTTCTTAATGAAATTTTGAAGGAGTCATTTGGGATACCAAAGGGATGTTTTAACACAGCATTTGTATTTGATGAACGAAGTGAATCACTGTATTGATGAAGAAGTTTCAGTGGCCGTGTGTGGGTGTGTGGGTGTGTTATCGAAATACTAAATAACTGTAAAAAATTTCTTAATGAAATTTTGAAGGAGTCATTTGGGATACCAAAGGGATGTTTTAACACAGCATTTGTATTTTATTTTGGATTATTAATAATTATTAAAACTAATTTTAATGTTTGATATTCAGTAGTTGAATTGGTTTTCGTAGTAAGCTATTGACTATGGTTGTCTTTAAAATGTCAGCTGGGATTTGTCTGTGTTTCACTTGAGGGATTTTTATCCCCTATATGGGATATTTTGACTGCTTGTGGGATAAAATGGGATTGTGGGATAAAGTGGGATTTTTTTTGAAATCGGCATTACGTCTGCTAGTTTGCTTACAACTTACGACCAGAGCACCTTAGCAGTAGCACTTCTAGTGGATTTTCTCGCCGTACTGGCAGTTGCGGGGTTTTTCATTTTTAACCTCGCTGTCCGCACCTATTATGATTTTATAAACGTCACAGAACGAACACTGAATCATGTCAATTTCGCTGGCCGAGCCATGTTGGAATTAACAAGCAAACTATTTGCCATTATTTAGTACCTACTTCGTACTCTTTAGTACTACCATTAAAAATATTAGTACCTCTCACGTAAATAAATTATTTAATTTAGTTAATTCACCGTATCATTTAACCTATGTCGCATTGCTCAAAATACTTTGAGGTACTAAAATGTAAAATACCTATAGGTAATTAGTAGATCTAAATAAGCTCTATCTAACGGTATAAATATTGTACTAATACATTATTCAATAATCATATAATATTTAACATTAATGTGTTGCAATGTTTAACAAATCAGTGGGAAAGTGTGGGATATGACGAGGGGTACTATAAGGGAGAGTCTGGGATAAAGTGGGATTTTTTGTATCAGTGCGTGGCATATTTTTCCCGTAGAGTGGAAACACTGCATATTTGTTTATAATTTACTCAAATGTAAACATAACCAAAACTGGATTTGGTTGTTTTGTTCCATCAATTTTTTTTTATTTCGAAATAGTTTAAAATGTGAGTGTTATGTAAATTAATAGTGTTTTGTCGTGTTTAAAACAATGCTTGTATTTAGATTTATTATCAGTTTATTTTTTACTGGAAAACTTCGATGTAAAAGCTAAGTGTTTGGACTAGTGATGATAAATTAATACAATAGGTTTTGGAATTTTTGAATTATTGGGACAGTATAACTCTGTAACACGACTGACTGTGATTGATAATCAAGCGTGTTGTAGACCTATAGTAGTTTCTTTACATTGTGAACAAATTACTTGATGGCAGACTTACTAAACTATCATACGTGCAAACTATCTTTATTACATGTAATGTACCAAATAAGCCTCACTGTCACCTAATGACATGGGATTAAAGTTTTGTAATCTACCGGTCAGTAAAATAGTCTGGTTACAGTTTATATTTGTTTGCATTTTCTGTGGTTAATATTGATTTTCATAAACAATCAAGATGTCCAAAACTCCGTAATCCCAACCGTCTACATTGTTCAACTAATTACGATGTAGACAGATTGCCCTCCTGAAAAATTGTCATTAATGTAGATGTTGGATTTTGCTTTTAAATCTCTCTTGCTGCGATTTCAGTAGCTTGTGTATTTAAATTCAAACCAACATATATTAATGATGTAAACATTTTTAAATTTAAGGTATGAATTTTATAAGTTATATAAATAAATCATTGAATATCTTTTTTTACATTAAATGGGTTTAAAACAAGTATATTTCTGTATGTTTAACCCCCTGATTTTGGAGCTGGAAATTAATAGGTCTAATAATTATTGGCAACTTTTCTCTCAGGTTATATATTTAAAAATCGTCGAAAACCATCCGGTACCAAAAATATATTAGTCATTGGCCGAGTGTTAAAAAAGCGTGAACAGGAGCTAGGACATGTTACCAAATAAACGCAATCAGTTTAATCTAATTTGCTAGGTACACACAGTGGTTTTAAGAGGTTAATTGCTCCACCTCACCCTCCAGGGTTAGATGGAAACGTATTCCGCATATTCTCTATTCATTGCTGCTAGATTAGGAAACCCCAGCATAGCTGCTATAGGCACGTTTTCCATAAGCGGGAATTTTGCGCAGGTTACCAGAAGGTTAGGATATAGCAGGAAAGGAAAGGGTGGGATGGGACAGGCAGCCAAATTGGCCTTTCAGAGTACCAACTCCCGTGCCTTGTGACAGCTGTGATCAGGCTCTATGTGGACCCGCTCTGCCCTCCAACTGGCCAACTCAACGGATGGGGTATCCATGTACAACAGCCAGGGACCATACATTCTCAGGTTGGGGACCAACCCCTGAGTTTCCGCCCCGAGCCGCTGCAAGTGGAGGGACCAAAGGTGAAAGGGAAGTTTGTCATAATGGACATCCAAAAAACTTCATATGTAATGACAATTTCATTTGCTGTACCCAATGTCAGCATCCAAACTGGTATAGACCAGTTTTAAGGTTGTCCTGGGACGAATATTCTCTATTGGTCAATGCTAACACACCAAGTTTTAATAAAATTAAAAAGTATACAAGAGATATATGTTTTTTATTTCTTATAAGAATAACATCGGACAATATACAGTAATATAGTTTACTGCTGAATGGAAACTGAAATATTCTCCACAACCATTAGTCGAATAGCCTACTAACGAAATACTAATTTAACCGTGTGTGGATTGGAGTACTAATTTTTCATCTTTTAGAGCTTTTTATGGCAATGAGATAAAACTGTTGAAACCTGCTAAAAATATTTAAAGTTTATGGTACTAAGAAAGGTAAAAAACTGAAGTTTGGGATCTCTTAAGCCCTGTAATTTCTGAACCCAAATTTTTCTAAAAAATCAGGTGGTATATTTTATTAGAAACCTAATACAAACCACCAAATAAAAAATCCAAAGATTTCGAAAGCGGCTCCTCAAAACTGCTCCAGACCTATATACTACGTTGTTGGGTACCAAAATATTATGGATACCTCTTTGTTCTTCCCTCAGGGCTCTGCCTTTATTATCACTCCCAAATTTTAATTTTAACGTATGATTCGTTGGATTTATTTTGTTAAAGCAGCATCTCCTGAAAGATGTCCCCACGTTTGATACGCCGCCCTACTCAACCATAGACCTCCACCGCACAGGAAATACGTTCATAAATAAGCGAGATATAAAATTGTTCTTTTTCTCCATAAGAATAACATTAGACAACGTACTGTGTTTAGCACTTTCAATATCTCGGTAACCAATTGACGTAGAGAAATGATCAAAATACCAAATTGTGTGTTTTTTTAAGCCAAATCCAATGGTAAAATCCAAAATTTGACTATTTCCAAAATTACATGTAAAAAATTCAAAAAACCCATTTTTCGGGTACAAAACCCCCCCAAAATACCCCTTCGGATGGAGCGATCTGGCTGGTTTTCGAACTTAAAGTCATAAATGTTGCTTTACACGTTTATACCAAATTTCATCAAAATCGGATAATTTTTACGAGAGTTATCGTGCTCACGGACACATATATTTACATATATTCAGTTTCAAACGAATGGTGTTTTTGGGGTCTGGGGACCTCAAAACGAAAAGTTATCATGGTCCCGGGCCTAGGTCTTACCATGCCGACTACGGTTATAGCTTCTTCCCTATAGGGGAAATTCGCTAAAATGTAGAAAAGAGGCAAATGAGTTATACAAATCTGATTATCAGTAGGGGGAAGAGGTGAAATTAGCTCCAAGTCATCTAAACAAACTGACTGGCCTTCCCCCGAGCAAAGTTCGGCCCCCAGGTATCATAAATACTCTAATATGAGTAAGGTTTGCTTGTATGTTTGCTTGCTTGCGACACTAATCTCAAAAACGGCTCCAACGATTTCCTTCAAATGTTCAAAATAACTAATTTCTGGGATAAAAATAAGTTCTAGACAGGTCTCATCCCCAGGAAAAATCAAATAATGTAAAAATACCCCCGTAGCAGCAAACCTGCGTACTCAGCGAATTTCCAATGCATATATATGTATCTTAATACCACATAAAGCCACATACCAAGTTTCATCAATATACATTCATAAACAAACGATTTATGACATTTTAATTATTCTCCATAAGAATAACATGGCGGCTGAGTATGCAGGTTTGCTGAAGCAAGGAACACAAACAATGGGGTTTTATACAAATATCAATATAACTCATGTAGGTAAAGCCACATACCAAATTTCATTAATTTATTTTCATAATGAAGGGAGATAACACGTTACTTATTCTCCATAAGAATAACATGGGGCTGAGTACGCAGGTTTGCTGCTACGGGAGCCTTTGGAAAAAAATTGTTTTTTTGAGCAAATATCAATGGTCCACAACCAGATGAAGCCGTATACCAAGTTTCGTCAGTATACGTTCATAAATAAGCGAGATATAACATTTTTCTTTTCCTCCATAAGAATAACATTAGACAACGTACTGTGTTTAGCACTTTCAATATCTCGGTAACCAATTGACGTAGAGAAATGATCAAAATACCAAATTGTGTGTTTTTTTAAGCTGAATCCAATGGTAAAAACTAAAATTTGACTATTTCCAAAATGATATGTAAAAAATTCGAAAAACCCATTTTTGGGGTACAAAACCCCCCCAAAATACCCCTTTGGATGGAGCGATCTGGCTGGTTTTCGAACTTAAAGTCATAAATGCTGCTTTACAGGTTTATACCAAATCTCATCAAAATCGGATAATTTTTACGAGAGTTATCGTGCTCACGGACACATATATATATATATACAGTTTCGAACGAATGGTGTTTTTGGGGTCTGGGGACCTCAAAACGAAAAGTTATCATGGTCCCGGGCCTAGGTCTTACCATGCCGACTACGGTAATAGCTTCTTCCCTATAGGGGAAATTCGCTAAAAAATAAAATGAAAAGTTAAAAAAATTAATATTGGGCTTATGGAGTTTTAAATCAACACAAAAGAATCTTATCAGCTGTTCATAATCAACCAGGGAACTGTCAAAGTAATACTCATGTTTTTAGCGAATTTCCCCTACAGGGAAGAAGCTATTACCGTAGGTCTCATGGTAAGACTTAAGCCCGAGACCATGATAACTTTTTGTTTTGAGGTCCCCAGATGTCCAAAACACTATTCGTTCAAATTTATATATATGTATATATATATCTATATATATATATATATATATATATATATATATATATGTGTCCGTGAATGCGATAACTTGAGTAAAAAACGTCCGATTTCGATGAAATTTGGCTCAAATGTGTAAACTGACATTTATGACTTTAAGTTCGAAAACCAGAAAAATCGGACCATGGGAAGGGGGGTTTATGGGGGTTTTAAATTTTCCAAAAATCAGTTTTTTGCATTCTTTACCCTAAAATTTTTAAAACACTTAATTTAGGTTTAGACCATGTTATAGAGCTTAAAAAAACAAATAAAATGGTATTTTGAATTATTAACCTAGGTTAAGTGGTTGCGGAAAAAATCCAAAAAACATGCTCATAAAATCTCCCATGTTAATCTTATGGGAAAAAGGTTTTTGGCTTTTCCTCAGTTAATTTTACTTTAAACTTCACATTTTATTTTACCAATCACTTCAGCTCCACAAAACAATCATTTTGGTGTTTAAATTGTGATTCTACGTCAAACCGTTGCAGAGATATTCAAAGTGCTAAACACAGTACGTTGTCCAATGTTATCCTTATGGAGAATAAATAAAATTTGATATCTTGATTATTTATGAATGTATATTGATGAAATTTGGTATGTGGCTTCATGTTGTACTGGTATATTGATAATTGCACAAAAAATAAATGTTTTGTTGATTGTCCCCGTAGCAGCTAACCTGCATACTCAGCCCTAATGTTATTCTTATGGAGAATAAGTAAAGTTTTATATCTCCCTTAATTATGAACATAAATTAATAAAACATGGTAAGTAGCTTCACCTGGTTCAGTTACATTGATAATTGCATAAAAACTCATTTCTTATCTTCCTCGTTGCAGCAAACCTGCGTACTCAGTCCTAATGTTATTCTTATGGGGAATAAATAAAATGTAATAAATCACTTATTTATGAATGTATTTTTGTCAAACTTGGCGAGTGGCTTTATGTACTAGTGAGAAACATATCAATGCATTGGAAATTCGCTGAGTACGCAGGTTTGCTGCGACGGGGGGTATTTATGATTATTAACATGTGGTTTCCTGAGAACAGAGATTAAAAGATTTGAGTGAAGATTATATATATATATAGAGAGTAGTAAAATAAATGAAAAGGACATTGAGCTATAAATAGCAACTGGAGGAACCTTAAAAATGTAGAAAAGAGGCAAATGAGTTACACAAATCTGATTATCAGTAGGGGAAAGTGATGAAATATTACTCCAAGTCATCTAAACTGACTGATTGGCCCTCCCGCGAGCAAAGCTGGGCCCCCCAGGTACTGTCGTGTTAAAACGGATATGAGAAGGGTGTTACCACTCCAGTAGTCAGTAGTATTCTTTATTTACATTAGTCCTAAATTATCTGTTCTTGCCGTTGTGGAGTTAAAACGGATATGGGAATGGTGTTACCATTCCATTAGTAAAATGTTTGGTTTATTAATTATCTGTTCTTGCTGTTGTGGAGTTAAAACGGATAACAGGAGAGTGTTACCAATCCAGTACCTGCCTACATATCTTTAAAAATTCAGTCTTCGTTCATCCTCTTACGGGAAGAATGAGCGTACACCTAGTTTATATGAAATATTTTAAAGGGTTCCATGAAAATCGGGTACCTACACTGAAGATCGGGTAAATGCCTGGGCTGTGGTCAGTCGGTTACACAGGTCGCGAGTAAAACAGTTACAGTAAATATGTTTCCAGATTTCCATTCCCGTACATATATTTGCCTATGAATAACATTGGATGTTTTAAACTCGTAGGCCGGATCCCGTAAGGATTTTTGAAACGGAAATAGGCCTTTCTGGAGACCATATTACATATACAGCTTAACCGGTTCAATAGTTAGACCGGAACATAAATGCCGACAGTCTCATTTGTATAATAGTATGGATGGCTGAATATACATAACAAAATCTAATTACTTATAAATAAGCATTAATCAATATTGTTTTGAGACTCGGCCTTCATGATTTATATTTTTTCAGTGCTAGCGTAGAAAACTGCTTATTTTGCCAACCAAACCTCTTTTTAGATTTTGTCGTTACTTAATTTGTTTATAAATCGTCAAATATCAACTAACGTGACTGTGATCGGGTGATCCAATTATCTTAAGACATTATAAAATCTACAATCTTTATATTAATAGGAAAGCACAAAACTTATCGTCCTTTTTTCTCAGCTTATGTGTATCGTAGGAGAAATTCGCGCATAGCGTTAGAAAGTTAGTGTCCTGTAGATGAGCAGAACCCCATTATAATTTACATCGGCTCTCAGGGCTACGCCTAACAGGCTTTCAAAGTTTCAATGTTAATCGTATGGAAGAACAGTAATTGATTAAACCATTCTATATTTGACAGCTGTTGATATAACAAATGCTAGCAAAACAGGGAGAACAGATGTTTCAGGCATAATGTAAATACAAATACTACTAGCTACTGGAGTGGTAACACCCTTCTATTACCCTTTTTACCTCCACATTACAAAAATATCTGGGGGTGAGGGTTGGAGAGGGGGAGGGAGAGAGAGATAGGGAAGAGAGAAGGAGAGAGAGATGAGCACAATAAAACCCACTAAATATTAAACTTTTTTCAAATATTCGTCAAATAACATTTAGTCGAATTTTGACCATTGGGTGATTTCTAGTAAAAATATAAACTACAACAAAGGCAGTTTTTGTTAATTTTATTAGCTTTCAATTAAAAAATTAAAACTTTTAAGATGTACTTCCAACTTGCTTTGATTTTACTTACAAGTAAAATACTTTTGTTCCTGAGTTAATGATATCTTTGTACCTTCCACTATAACAATTATATTGTTAATGAATATTTAAGTAAATTGTTTTATTTAAAAACATGTTTATAGTTTAAAAGTATAAACAAGTAGTAATAGTCCTCTGCTCCGTGTCCTGTGGAACCGGCTGACAGAGGTCCAGGCAGATGTCGTACCCGATTGGCAATGGACCAGTTGTTATGTCCATGTCCAACGCTCGTTCTTGTACCCGAATTTAGGCCGTACCCGAATGTCAGCGTACCTGATTGTCTCAACACTATGAGAAAGTAGGGTCTCTAGTCACGAAAGAAATCACGAAAATTCACCTAGCAACTTCAAAGAGCAGGATTTTAATATATAAATAATTTATCCCAAACAAATTTGCGAATATTGGAAGTTTGGGAACTTTATTGATTCCATAATATATGATATCAAAGTTCTGCTCCCTTATATCGCTAGGTTTTCTGTTGTTTTTTGTTGTTGTTGTTTTTTAAAATGAACTATAAATCCTTAATTTTGTATAATCCATTGAGGAGAGCTGGGGTTTGAAAATTAACATTGGCCATACGGAAGGAGCAGATATAAACGCAAAATGCTCAGTAACTGGAGCCCCCTCTTTGCGGGAAATAACTATACTTGAAACACGGGTTGTAATACTACGTCATAACGTGTCGGGAGGGTACTTAATTATGTGCGAATGTATTTATTTTCTATACAAATAAAATGCCATTTAATTTAATACATTGACCTATTATGCTATCGTGAATCTATAATGTCCCTTACAACAAATTTAAAAAGTATTATTTACACGATAATATTATTGATATCTATTTTCCATGGCTTTTCTTAGAATAACAAAAATAAGTTTGGAAGTAATGAAAATGTATTAAACAATAATATTTTGTAATGAAAAAGCAAGTTGTGAACGCTTGTTGCAAATGACACTGGGAGGTGGTAGAGGGAGAGAGGAGTGCGATAAAAACAAGTGATTGGGAAAATGTGTCACGTAAAACTGACGCCTCGCTTTAGTCGACAGTTCATCTCCAACCCTGTTACTTTCCAGCATGTTTTAACAAAACAACGTCATAAAATATAAAATTATTCCAAAGCTCTTAAAGTAACAAAATGGTCGTTCCTCGAAAGCAATACATAATTGTGACAAAATCATCTAATATATAACCTTAGTTTAAACGCGTCAACCTCTTCAATGGACAAAACCAAAGTTCTAAAAACTACTGCTACCTATCACCCTACCAACGAAACACCGGTACCTCTAGAAGCAGTTGCTACTGGTAACGTACCTACCTGCTCACTTGATGTTAAACACCGGTACCTCTAGAAGCAGGCGCTACTGGTAACGTACCTGCTCACTTGATGTTAAACACCGGTACCTCTAGAAGCAGTCACTACTGGTAACGTACCTGCTCACTTGATGTTAATCACCGGTACCTCTAGAAGCAGGCGCTACTGGTAACGTACCTGCTCACTTGATGTTAATCACCGGTACCTCTAGAAGCAGTCGCTACTGGTAACGTACCTGCTCACTTGATGTTAATCACCGGTACCTCTAGAAGCAGTCGCGACTGGTAACGTACCTGCTCACTTGATGTTAATCACCGGTACCTCTAGAAGCAGTCGCTACTGGTAACGTACCTGCTCACTTGATGTTAAACACCGGTACCTCTAGAAGCAGGCGCTACTGGTAACGTACCTGCTCACTTGATGTTAATCACCGGTACCTCTAGAAGCAGGCGCTACTGGTAACCTACCTGCTCACTTGATGTTAAACACCGGTACCTCTAGAAGCAGTCACTACTGGTAACGTACCTGCTCACTTGATGTTAATCACCGGTACCTCTAGAAGCAGGCGCTACTGGTAACGTACCTGCTCACTTGATGTTAAACACCGGTCCCTTTAGAAGCAGGCGCTACTGGTAACGTACCTGCTCACTTGATGTTAAACGCCGGTACCTCTAGAAGCAGTCGCTACTGGTAACGTACCTGCTCACTTGCTGTTAAACACCGGTACCTCTAGAAGCAGTCGCTACTGGTAACATACCTGCTCACTTGATGTTAATCACCGGTACCTCTAGAAGCAGTCGCTACTGGTAACGTACCTGCTCACTTGATGTTAATCACCGGTACCTCTAGAAGCAGTCGCTACTGGTAACGTACCTGCTCACTTGATGTTAAACACCGGTACCTCTAGAAGCAGTCGCTACTGGTAACGTACCTGCTCACTTGATGTTAAACACCGGTACCTCTAGAAGCAGTCGCTACTGGTAACGTACCTGCTCACTTGATGTTAATCACCGGTACCTCTAGAAGCAGTCGCTACTGGTAACGTACCTGCTCACTTGATGTTAAACACCGGTACCTCTAGAAGCAGGCGCTACTGGTAACGTACCTGCTCACTTGATGTTAAAAACCGGTACCTCTAGAAGCAGTCGCTACTGGTAACGTACCTGCTCACTTGATGTTAAACACCGGTACCTCTAGAAGCAGGCGCTACTGGTAACGTACCTACTCACTTGATGTTAAACACCGGTACCTCTAGAAGCAGGCGCTACTGGTAACGTACCTGCTCACTTGATGTTAATCACCGGTACCTCTAGAAGCAGGCGCTACTGGTAACGTACCTGCTCACTTGATTTTAATCACCGGTACCTCTAGAAGCAGTCGCTACTGGTAACGTACCTGCTCACTTGATGTTAATCACCGGTACCTCTAGAAGCAGGCGCTACTGGTAACGTACCTGCTCACTTGATGTTAATCACCGGTACCTCTAGAAGCAGGCGCTACTGGTAACGTACCTGCTCACTTGATGTTAATCACCGGTACCTCTAGAAGCAGGCGCTACTGGTAACGTACCTGCTCACTTGATGTTAATCACCGGTACCTCTAGAAGCAGGCGCTACTGGTAACGTACCTGCTCACTTGATGTTAATCACCGGTACCTCTAGAAGCAGTCGCTACTGGTAACGTACCTGCTCACTTGCTGTTAAACACCGGTACCTCTAGAAGCAGTGGCTACTGGTAACGTACCTGCTCACTTGATGTTAATCACCGGTACCTCTAGAAGCAGTCGCTACTGGTAACGTACCTGCTCACTTGATGTTAATCACCGGTACCTCTAGAAGCAGTCGCTACTGGTAACGTACCTGCTCACTTGATGTTAATCACCGGTACCTCTAGAAGCAGTCGCTACTGGTAACGTACCTGCTCACTTGATGTTAAACACCGGTACCTCTAGAAGCAGTCGCTACTGGTAACGTACCTGCTCACTTGATGTTAATCACCGGTACCTCTAGAAGCAGTCGCTACTGGTAACGTACCTGCTCACTTGATGTTAATCACCGGTACCTCCAGAAGCAGTCGCTACTGGTAACGTACCTGCTCACTTGATGTTAAACACCGGTACCTCTAGAAGCAGGCGCTACTGGTAACGTACCTGCTCACTTGATGTTAAAAACCGGTACCTCTAGAAGCAGTCGCTACTGGTAACGTACCTGCTCACTTGATGTTAAACACCGGTACCTCTAGAAGCAGGCGCTACTGGTAACGTACCTACTCACTTGATGTTAAACACCGGTACCTCTAGAAGCAGGCGCTACTGGTAACGTACCTGCTCACTTGATGTTAATCACCGGTACCTCTAGAAGCAGGCGCTACTGGTAACGTACCTGCTCACTTGATTTTAATCACCGGTACCTCTAGAAGCAGTCGCTACTGGTAACGTACCTGCTCACTTGATGTTAATCACCGGTACCTCTAGAAGCAGTCGCTACTGGTAACGTACCTGCTCACTTGATGTTAAACACCGGTACCTCTAGAAGCAGTCGCTACTGGTAACGTACCTGCTCACTTGATGTTAATCACCGGTACCTCTAGAAGCAGTCGCTACTGGTAACTTACCTGCTCACTTGATGTTAATCACCGGTACCTCTAGAAGCAGTCGCTACTGGTAACGTACCTGCTCACTTGATGTTAAACACCGGTACCTCTAGAAGCAGGCGCTACTGGTAACGTACCTGCTCACTTGATGTTAAAAACCGGTACCTCTAGAAGCAGTCGCTACTAGTAACGTACCTGCTCACTTGATGTTAAACACCGGTACCTCTAGAAGCAGTCGCTACTGGTAACGTACCTGCTCACTTGATGTTAATCACCGGTACCTCTAGAAGCAGGCGCTAATGGTAACGTACCTACTCACTTGATGTTAAACACCGGTACCTCTAGAAGCAGGCGCTACTGGTAACGTACCTGCTCACTTGATGTTAATCACCGGTACCTCTAGAAGCAGGCGCTACTGGTAACGTACCTGCTCACTTGATTTTAATCACCGGTACCTCTAGAAGCAGTCGCTACTGGTAACGTACCTGCTCACTTGATGTTAATCACCGGTACCTCTAGAAGCAGTCGCTACTGGTAACGTACCTGCTCACTTGATGTTAAACACCGGTACCTCTAGAAGCAGTCGCTACTGGTAACGTACCTGCTCACTTGATGTTAATCACCGGTACCTCTAGAAGCAGTCGCTACTGGTAACGTACCTGCTCACTTGATGTTAATCACCGGTACCTCTAGAAGCAGTCGCTACTGGTAACGTATCTGCTCACTTGATGTTAAACACCGGTACCTCTAGAAGCAGGCGCTACTGGTAACGTACCTGCTCACTTGATGTTAAAAATCGGTACCTCTAGAAGCAGTCGCTACTAGTAACGTACCTGCTCACTTGATGTTAAACACCGGTACCTCTAGAAGCAGTCGCTACTGGTAACGTACCTGCTCACTTGATGTTAATCACCGGTACCTCTAGAAGCAGGCGCTACTGGTAACGTACCTGCTCACTTGATGTTAATCACCGGTACCTCTAGAAGCAGGCGCTACTGGTAAGGTACCTGCTCACTTGATGTTAATCACCGGTACCTCTAGAAGCAGTCGCTTCTGGTAATGTAACTGCTCACTTGATGTCAACTTTCATGCATGCATTTGATAGTTAATGTTTCTTAGCGAATTTCCTCTATGGGAAATAATGCGATCCATAAGGCACCGTTGGCAAACATATAAATCTTTGATTGTAACCAATATATTTTTATCTTGAGTTGTAAGATACAAAACAAATGTTTGTCGGAAAATCATCTATAACTGCCCTAAACACTATTTGTTACGATTTCTATTACGGGAAACAGAGATTTCAGTTTTTTTGTGTATGTCCGTTGGCACGAAAAATAGTCGATCTTGATGAAATTTCACAGATACTATAGTAAATATATCTTCTTAAGGCCCTACCTGCCTTCCGCACGCTAAAATAAGGGTTTGGCATCTCCCACATTGCAGGCTCAATTTTAAACCAATTAAAAATAATTAGTTGTTATTTAATTCACTAAATGTTCATCTATGTATCATACGATTTATAAATCGTGATTTTAATTCAAAATAAGTGGTAGGCCATTGGTAAAGTTTTCAAATTAAGTGTTTTTCTAAAGCTTCCTGACGCCACGCCAGGAGAAAAATTATTTTGGAAAAAAGAAACCGTACAATACCTAGATTTGAATCTGAAAAGTGTGAAACTGCAAATATTTTGATAGAAATCTGTAAAATAATAGTGCTATTGAGGAGAACAAAAAGGTATTCAAGTGCAAATGTGCATGGCCCTGCTTAGTGGCGGAGCGGCGCTAAACAACATCGTGCGGATCATTCAATCTGGGGTAGGGCGCACCCTTAAAGTAACCGTGATGAAATTGTGTAAAGCAGCATCTATTTTCATGAGTTCAAAAACGAGGCAGATCACACGATTTTATTTTTTTTTTTGGGTGGGTGATCCACCTCACCCCCCCAGGTTGACAATGAATAAAAATAATGAAAAATGAATGTTGCTATAAAATAAATGCTTTATTGTAATAAAAAACCTTGGTATGTTGCTTATTCTAATGGTGGTCCATTGATGTTTGCAATAAAAACCCAAATTTTTGGTCCTTGATGCAACAAACCAAGTCCAATGCAAACTCAATCCTAATGTTTTTCTTAAGGAGAAATGTCATACCTCGCTTAATTATGAATGTGATTTGATGAACATTTGAAAGTAGATTCATGACGCAGTGAGGTATCATTTGAAATTCGCTGAGTGTGCAGGTTTGCTGCAACGGAGTTATTTCATAATTGGAAGTTGAAATAAATTAGATACCTTTAAGTTGACATTTAATATAATTTTTTAGTGAACATTTTCCCTTTGAGCGACTGTAAGACAGCTATTATCAATAGTTTCTGAAGCTATTTTACGTCCTAGAAGGCTGAAACTTGGAAAGTTCACGGACAATTAGGTGCGGAAGATCCTCACCGGGCCCGGTGTAGATCTATTCCACTCATTCCCTAAAATATTACCTTACACATGATAAAAAACAATTACAAAATAAATAAAATTAACTAATTATCAGCTGAGATTATTTATAACGTAATTTAAGATTCTGCTTTGTTTAGTGTTAATGTATGTTCACACTCAAATCAGATCAATTCATAATATGTTTATTTCACAGTATAAAATATGTTACATTGTGATTTACAATACAAAGTTTATATTCTTATTTTTACTTAATCTAATACAACGTTACAATAACTAGTCTTAATACATCCTAGATGAAATTATTCTCACAAACTCTTTGTGCCTGTCCGTGAGAATTAGTTGACTTCTAACGTTACCAGCTATTATACTTCAGTGACATTTTGCATGTTTGAAAAAAATAAATTAAAATACTAAGTTAGAAAATGTTATTTATACTTTCCTATTGGTTTATTTTCCCTAGCGTGCAAGCAGTAAATGGGATATCCTTTACACAAAACCAGATAATAGGGGCTAAATACCATACTAGTTAACTTGTAAATTATAATTATTATAATGCTTGTTTAGCAGCTCTTTGATTGCACCTCGCTTACACGTTCAGTAACAGTTATATTTGTAATTCGAATTGAATTAACTCACTAACACTAAAAATAACGACAAAAAACGTGGGATAACAATAATGTGAACGACCGGAAGTTCAAGTACAAGGCTCAAGAAGTAGTGCCATTTCCGGCTGAGAAGGTCGGCGTTGTGGAAGGTCGTGTCGGCAGGTGGCCCTGTACTGGCAGCGCAAACACTCTCGAGTAGATGTGTTTATTCTACTCGTAAAAACTTAATTTTGATGTTTCTCCACCAAGGTCACACAAGGAGTGGTTTCCACCTTGGGATTAACTGGATGATGTATACTCGTATGTGATCGGGCGGAGGGTCTGATAGGACGGTCCACTGAGGTGATCCTTGGGTACGAAACAAGGTCAAGAGAGCCCGAGTCTAGCTGGGGAAGGGCCCTACCTGGGCCCCTGGGCCTGCCTCCAACAGAGACCCTTGCTTATGTGGATAATCTACCTCCCAACCTCCCCGACTCGAGAACCTTTTAAAAGTCTCACTGCCATTCAGAATATTGATCTAATAAGATTACTTTTTCATTTGCTTTGTAAAATGCTCTATAGGCCACTATATATTTATAATTTTGATTGTTTTCGTATTGTGTAGTAAAGCAACATTTAATTTAATTAGTTTTAAAAACTATGTAGTTCACTGCCATCGTTTTAAGCTTGCATTTATGAACAATGTTATTTTTAAGTTTAAATTGATTTAACAATGGCTTTGCTGTTGTAATGAAATAAATAAATAATTTTATATATTTGCTATGTCTGCTGCTGCAGTTCCTAAACCTATCCATGTTCTAAAAATGTACATATGTTACACTATAAAATATCGATTAAAAAAGTCGTATTCTGAAAGTTTTACCAAATTGGGCAAGGCTATAGATTTAACATAGTCCTTATTAGTTGTTTAAATGTTTAGGACAAGTCACTCTAGTTAAATTCAAATACATGACACATATGACACGGCATGTTTGCGATGACTGCCAAGTGTAGCGTATCTACCTCAGACTAGGTCTCGCCATGGATACTGTCTTTACACAACTGTATAATTCGATTTTTCTCATACAAAAATTGCATTCTTTCAATCTGGTTCAAACATTTTCTATTTCTGGAAATTGTTTTCCTGGAACATAATATTTTCCTTATTTCATTTATGCTCGTTGAAATTATTCTTTCACCAATGATTTCCGATCACGGTTTCGAATGGTTCCGTCAAAGACCTAGAGGATTAACAATTAACATGCAAAGCTAGATTAGATTATCATATAGAGTGGTCGTGGGAAAAATTCAAATAGAAAATCTCAACGAACTGACATTCTCCATAAAAGATCGGTCTCTTAGTTTAAACTTTACTATTATAGAGTTTAGTTTTTATTATGATATATAAAATATATCAAGCAAGACGTGTGTTGGCTTTTGCTGTAGCCAGATTGCCTATCTGCTCCTGGCTCTCTACTTTCGGTTCCGATTTACTTCGTTGTTTCTCCAAAACTGGGTTTAGTCTGCCCAAAATTATTGCTAAATGTCACAAACAATTAAAATAAAACAGCAAAAACACTAATATTTAATATTTATGCACGATTCCACTGAAACATATATCGTTAAAACAATGTCTGTAATTTTTGGCCTTTAAAGCAATTAATTTTCTACGTGTTTGTTATCAATCGAAAGCTCTTACAATCAAGATGTGCCTTTTGGGGTTTTGAAAAACATACACCTTCAGGGCTTCATAGCCCCATAGACTTTCAAAGTTCCAGATTTAATCTGATAGAGTTATTTTATTTAGGTAATATTGATTATTATGTAAACATTTCAAATAACCCTGACGAAATTTCTCCTGCGAGATTCCGGTGCGGAAAACGGGACACCGCCTAGTTGTAATTAAAAAGATTCCAGTAGAAAGGTAGAACTTTATAACACGTGTTTGCTACCAACGTTGATATTAGGTCTAATATTACTATGGCATTTCCTTATAGGGAGGTGTCACCTAGAACGCGGCCGTCCCCGTCGGCGTCGCTTGAAACAGATGCACAGCTGTATTATATTGTCGTGGTCGCGGGACAATGACAATGAACACATGATATAACACATAAACGTCACCGTGGGCGTTTGGCCGCAGGAATATGGACGTCATTACTAAGTAGTCACACTGTATCGGACATGACACTTCAATTTATCTGTCAGTATTAATTTCATGTCTTTCTGATACACGTGAAATGCTGTTCCAACGGGGTCACGCGTGGTCACTTGTATACCGCATTTCTTGTTTAAATAAACAAAACTCTTTTTATCGGTGGAATTTACAAACAAGTAATATTTAAGGGGTAGTTTGGAAACTAGAGTTTTTATTTAATAAAAACGAAATATCATATCGAAATACTGTATTTATTTATTAATTTAAAATACATCCGTAGACTATTCTGAACATGTTGTTATTAGCGAGTCAATAAATAATATTTGCTGGGCCGTATCGATACTAAAAATATTATTCCGAAATTAATGTAAACAAACCCTACTAATTGTTAAATAACTAATAATTAAATCAGTAGCATATACTACTTTAAGGATGTTAGGCCAGAGAGATGGAGTACACATATAAAAACATATCAAACAATTTAATTTTACTATTCAATCTCAAAATAAATTAAAGAATTACTATTATTCAGTCTCATATATATTAAAGACCAAACTGGTAATCCTTTAAAAGCCTGTATTGGAAGTTTTTTGTTTGCTACTTTACTTTTACAGTTTTATTCTCTCTATATTCTTTCCAGTTTGTTTTTTTTTTTTTTGCTAGACCTTTTGTTAAACATAAACCATTGTCTTATCAATCTAAGAAAATGTATAATTTTTGTATAACAATTTCACACTCAAGTTAAAGTAATAAGTTACGAATCATTGTTGTCCTAGTATCATCTACTAAAATGTTACAAACTTTAGGTTTGAGTAAAAAGTTTAAATAATTTAATTCAGTAACTGAAAATATTTGTTAAATATTATCTTATCTTCTAATATAAAACATTAAAATTCCACTGACTAATCAACATTTCTCTACAACTATATGGATGGCGTACATAGTTTAAATTTGGCATGTACGTTTTCCGCAACGAAACGGTTTTAGAACATTTTCATAGGGCTCCAGCCTATCGCCTAGCAAGTTTAAATGTTAATGTTAACGAGCTAAAACTTTCATTGAATCAGATACTTACTTGAAGTTATTGATTTCATTAACAGCCGTTTATTTTATCACTCATTTCATTCGTTCAAGGTTCTAAATGCAATTTAAAGCAACTTATATTATCCAAAACAGCATATTATAAAAAGTAATTTAACCTGGGTTTCTTCGTTAGTCCATCACACAAAATAATAGTGAACCAATTAAGTAGATATTTACAGGAATAGGTAACTATTAGACCTGTCCTAATAGGTAACTAGTAGACCTGTTGCTCGAAATCGAGCAATATTTCGCGTTGATGAGCAAGAATTTTATCAATATTGTCATCTGTATCACTAATTTTGTCCTCCTTGTCTCAGGCTATTAATAGATGGGCGTGTGGCAACTCAGGTTTTAGAAATTCCGATTGTGTATAAATGTGCCGAATCATTCCCAAATATATGAAAACTCATTCTTTTCCAAAACGTATTTTTATTTTTTTTCACTTGTTAAGCTCCAACTCCCTTAAGATCTAGGTTTTGAAAAATTTTAACACATTTTGGGTAATATGCTATTGTGAATAAGGAAGGTTTAGTAACACTTTGTACAACATTCTGGTTCAAATTCTTTGGAGACTCTGACAATAAGGATGGGATAAGTTATTGTATTCCCAAACGTTAATTGTGATTCTGAACTTGTTACATCTGACTAAAACTTTCTCAAAAGATCTGCTTGAAGCTGGCTTCGGTGACTTTCTAATAATCTAATCTAATTTCCTTACTTTAACATAACAATTAAAATCCTGCTAATTACGAATCAGTTGTTTTTATTTGTTATACTCTTCCCATTTAAAATAAATATTTTCGTGATCGATGGCTTCCCCATCCCCCGTTACTTAAGCTTATGTAATCCGAAAGAATTCGTACTCCCCCATTCCGCTAATGTTTTAGGGCTCTGCCCTCTTGACCTTCAAAATACTTATTCCAACTATCTTGCACCTATTAACCGTACTTTGTCTTGACTGACGAAGTTAAAATTCAGTAGAAAGATAGCTGATACCTCAGGGCAGATAAAGGCCTACACTGGTAAAATTATACTTTAGGACTTCGCCCCACTGGCCTTTATACCCAAGTTAATCATTATACACCAAGACTGACAATGTGGAGCTGAAATTTTGAAGGGACATAAATAATACACCAGAATCAAAGTTCCCTTAATCAAAAGATCCTTTTGGACCCCACCTCACTGGCATATAAAGTTATGTTCACCATCTCACATCTACTACTCGACTGATAGGGCTGAAGATCAGTAGTAAGATGGCAAATTAACTCAAATCAGAATAGGCCTACGACAGATCAAAATCATCGCAGAACCTTAATATTATTCCCATGTTAACTATTGCACACCCAACTACTGAACAGATAACACTCTAAATTTTGGAAAAGATACCACACTTAGAATCAATTATTGTGCTACTCCTGTTCAAAAACTCGTTTGGGGCTCCACCCCACTGGCTTTTAAAATCAAGCTTATCACCTCGCACCTACTACTGGACTTAATTATGGATCTGAAGTTCGCATGGAAGGTAGCTAATATGCTCAAAACAGACATAGGCCTACTCCTGATCAAAGTATGATTTAGGGCTCCATCTCTCTGTCCTTATTCCCATGTTGGTTTTATCACATCCAACTACAGAGCAGATGATCCTGAAATTCTATTCAAACCATGTCCTTCCCCGTTCCAAAAGTTCTATGGGGCTCCACCCTACTGGAATTCATACGTAGTTATGTTAAGTAACAAATATATAATCTGGAATGATGTTTCTAAAGTATGGTAGGAAGATAGGTACATGAGAATATAATCTACAAACCAATCCTGAAAATCTTTTGGGGCTCCGACCTTCTGGCATTCAACATGTGCACGCTTACAAATTTTCATCGTTAACCTCATGGGGTAGTGATTTAATTTTAGTTTCCATAGTAACAATATTTTTACCAGTGGGAAAATAAACGTAAGTCAGCGGTAATAAAGAAAGGTCATGTGAACAAAGTAGACAAAGTCGTACCGGGTACCAACTAGTGCCATCAATTTAAAAAAAAAACTTCCTTGAAAATCAACTAAACAGTGCTAGTTTGATGAAAAATTAAAAAATGTTTGGTATTAAAAAGTAAAATTCTATTTTCTGGAATAATTCAGCCTTAAGAATATATGCATTGCTATTTAACATGAAGCTTCATGTGCTGCACTCTGGGACAAAGTTATAAACTCACTATATGATTAATGCTTAACATTCATAATCAAAATGATGTACATATTACGTTACCATTCCAGTAGTGAACATGTGTTATTGCTGATAAACTGTGTTTATTCAATTCAGCTGCTTGATCATACATTTCCAAATAATTCTTTCTCAATGTTAATCTTATGGACAAATTACGACCTTTAAGGGCGACTAGGGCCCTTCCCTTAAGTCCGTTCTTTATGAAATTTGGACACCAACAATTTCAGACCAAGATCTACCCAAAGACACCAAAAATATCAAAATCGGTTGAAAAATGTGGGAGGAGTTCCAGTCACAAAAAAGCCCTAGCGTATTTAGTAAGTATAGATAATGTAATACCAGAGATGACCCATTTCCCGACCCATCGACGTGAAATGTAAAATGTAAATGTTTCACATTGTGGATGTGGCCTATAATAACTCGATATTTTATAATGTAATTTATTTAATCTTATCAAGTTACATACACCTTGTTGAATATGTTTTATCTACTTAGGAAACATGGCGTAGGAAAATGAGATGGTTATGATTCATTATTTTAAATGCATAAATACTATTCCATATGCAATCAAAAGTTGAAAGGGGTTTTATGAAATTACTTTAATTCTTGAAAGTCGCCTTACTTAAAAGTTATTCAAGCCGTCTAATTTATTTAAGTAGTTCTTACTTATACGTTACTTATACAATATAATTTTTTAACAGCTTTCAAAACTCAGGAGAAACTTTGTTAGATACTGTACAAATGAGTAGGCCAGCTTCATAGCACCCTACCCTTCATAATTCTGTTTCTGCAGAAGTTTCATCGTAATGTTACACAACTGCATTTTAAACACAATCGTTGGGTTTTAAAACCAAGTTGAATTGCAAACAGTCTTGCGTATACAATACCCATATTAAGGGCACTTCCAGACAATATAGGTTGAGGGGGCTCTAGTCCAATAAGACTGAGGGGGTTCCCATAAGACCAATTTTAACTTTCAAAGTCCGTCCCTCCTCAATGGGTTGTCAGAAATTGATTATTCATGCATGGTTCGTTTTAAATATCAAAAATATATCTAGCGATTTCAGTAAGCAGAATTTCGTTATCATAAATAGTTCGCACATAAAAAATCGTAAATGTTGAATATTTTGGAATTTTATTGATCGATTATTATTTGCGATATCGAAATTCTGCTTACTGAAATCGCTAGGTATAATTTTGCTCTTTAAAATGAGCCATAAATCAACGATATCGAATAATCCGTTGAGGAGGAAAGGGCTTTGAAAGTTAACATTGGCCTTATGGGCGAAGCAGGTAGAAACGCGAAAAGTTTCGTGACTGGAGCGCCCTCTTAAATCCCTTATTCGATTTGGCATTTCAAACGCGGCAGGGTTGACAAGGGGAAATGTTCATACTTTTACAAGATGGGAAGGGTATTAAAGGTTGAACGGTTGTCACGGAGATGATCTTGAACCGGTTGACCTACACTCCCCCATCACCCCTCACTACTTTGCAGTAAACACAGTTGCAACTGACCCATTTGTGCACTTCCTTCATAATCCTGCCCTTCTTTTATTGGTGTCTCATCTTTTCAGTAGTGACATGTTTTCAATTATGTTTGTGTAATATTCAGCTTCCTGGGATTGTTAATTAAATGATTGAATTTATGACTGTGAAATATTCTGAGCTAATGGAACTGAAAGGAAATGACGCATATATAAAATTCTGCGTCAGCTCTGTGCGCATTGTCTAAGTAACCCACAATAATAAACCGACGCGAGATGAGCTGTGATGGAGTTTTTTGTACATGTAAGTTTTATTACTTGTATTTAATTTTTAAAGAGTTATGTGTATACTGTATTGAGTTTTTGGATAAAAATAAAAAGAGTGAGAAAAATCCACAGTCATCAGAATCTTTGTAAATCACAGTATCCTCAAGAATGGCAGAATTATTCACATCCAGACACAGATTTGCTATCACGGCCTTTGATAACAGGACAGGGACATGAGAGATATATAATAGATTCGTCACGAACGCGTGAAGAATGATACGAGTTGGGCGATATTTCTATCTGTTGATAAAGCATGAGTAATTTGTCTATTTCTAGATTCAGAGTTTCAGTTATTCTAATAGAGAATAAATCAGTTTTATTGCTTCCTTAATTTAAAATTTTTTGAATGACATTAATCAAATTTTTATTCGGATGCTATTTATTGACGTTTTGCTTAAATAAACTCCCCCATTTAAAACATGTTACCGGGGAGACTGAGCCATGCTTGGTGATATTTGATTAGTTCCGTTAGGGAAAAATATGTGTATATGCAATATTTATTCAAGGTTCTAGTTACTGTTTCCAAGAAATCATGTGTTGAGACTTTACTTTGTTTACTTTGACAGTTTACTGGTTAATTTATTTACAGCAGTCATGATTCTTTTGTTTTGATTTGAAACTATATAAGCCCAATGTTTAAATTTTCAATTTTTAAATGAGATTTTCAACAAAATATGAATTTTTCTGGGGTTGGGGTTTGAACCAATCTTATTTTTAGTTCCAAAAACATCTAATTTCAAAGTTTTAACAAAATCGTTCCGCTGGATTCAACACATAAATGGCCTGCCAAGGAAAAATAGATAATAAATCAAAATATAGTAAAAAATAATTATGTTACACTTCGCAAAATTCACATAATTCACTAAGGATATAAGGTTTATAATTTACTCATATCAGCTGTAAAGTACATTTGAGTTGCGCCTGCGTTTTTAACACGGTTTTCTAGTGATCAGTTTGCAATAGATTTGATTTAAATACGACGGGCTACTATGACGGCTTTTGTATTGAGGTACTGACGCTTATCAAATGAAGAAAGGATATGTACACTTATCTGTATATTGGTCTCTGGTTGGTCAATACCAAGATGAGTAGGGCAAGATGAGTAGAGTAAGGTTCCTTACTCCACTCATCTTGGGTCAATACAGAGTTTAAAGTAACTTTATTTTCTCGATGGTCCTTTAGGTAATCAGTGTGACAGTCTAAAATCAATTGCCTTGAAACTTATTATTGGTGAATTTTCTATGGAAAGTGAACTATTAGCACGACCCGCACGGTGAAACTTAAGCCCGGGACCACCATAGAAGTTCCTAACGCGACCCCCCGAACACGTTTTGGGGGTTCGTTCAAAATTGTATATATATATATATATACGTGTGTGTATGCACTCTAGTCATCACATTTTTTGTCCGATTTACTTCAAATTTGGTTGGAACGTTCTTTTCTATAATCAGTTGGACAAGTCCGTTGGGCAAAACAATCGGAAAACTCTAAACCCTTTTTTGGGGATTAATCTATCAAATGTCGAGTTTCTGGGGCCAAAAAGGGTCAGAAAAGCCCCGGATGTGGAATTAATGCATGTAAAAAGATGGGACTTAGTGTGGCAAAGCTTTTAAGCCCTCTCTCGTAAGTCTAACATAAATATTTACCGATTTATTAAAGAACATGTGTATCGACCAAACACATTACGTTGTCTAAAGGTTTTTTTTTTAATTAGAAAGCCTGTTATTCATTTGTTGGTGTACTTTAATCATCCCCAACAACCTCATGCCTAATTTAAAGCCTGACTGGACCTTTTCCTAACCTTGTAATGCACAAAATTGTATTCCCAGCATTGTAGGTAAATAGAACTAGGAGCATCAGAACAGCAAAAAATCAATGTTTTCAGATTTGAATAAAAATTGGAATAAATGTATGTTTTTAAATGATTTTGAATTTGTATAGTTTTTTTATGTGGATATTCACTTCCCTCACGTCAGCGTGCTGCGTGCGAACTCGTTTTTGTGTTTAAAGTCTTCTATTTTATTACAGGGAGAGAGTGTAAATACATTTTGAAGTGTTGCGTGCAATAACTTGTTTAATCCAATTAAGATGAATATCCATGATAAAAAAAATAATAATTAGTTTATAATATTCGCGGCCATTGACTTACCTTCAACGCCCACAAATAACACATTTGGCTGACAATTAATAATATAAAGCATTAAAGCTGCTGAATTTCTTGATTGTCGTTGATATAAACAAACAATTATTTATTTATTTATCTGGAAAACTCATAGATTCTAATATATAACAAAAATTAAAATTAAAGCAATAAAATATCGTATTGAAACTCATTTCATATTCAGTTGTGTACGGTACATTTACATTTATGAATGTGCCAGATGAATCAAGAAATAATTTACCAACCTCGAAATGTGGAACATTTAGAACAAAACGATAAATTTAAATATAGCTTGTGAACTAACTTGGGTAAATAACATTTCAGAATGATATAAAATTTATAATTAAGTAACCACTTCCTTCATCAGTAATATTTATCTTTATTGCATAATCCGAAAACCGAATACAAAATGAGAGTAATAACGGAGCATTTGCATGTGGATGTGGGACCGAGAAAACAATCTGGAATAATGGAAAACAGAGGATGTCCAATGTTATTTCGGAGCGGGGTACAATGGATTTGCAACCCCCCTCCGGGTCACTATATTGTTTCAGTAAAGTTGGATTTGAAAGCACCAAGTTATTTGGTTGTCTGTCTTCAGTAACATGCATCAAAACATAAATTATCTCAACAAGTCTTTACACAAAAAAAAGAGATCCCGTTTAAAATAGGGAGGATGCAAATCTCATTTGCCTGTATACAATGGTGTAGTATACAGGGTGTTTCCGAATTAATGATGCTAACTTCGGGATATTGTTCCTTATGTCAAAAGGAATCTAAATCATCATATAACCGGGGGTCTATCTCTTTTCGTTTACTGTCTGTCTGTATGTCAGTGATTTTGTCAAGACAATTTATGTTTTAAAAACGGCTTGACCAAATTCAACCAAACTTTGGTTAAAAATTCTTATTGGTATGTTCTTTTTTAGGAAAAATAATTTTTTCATAATATCTTTCCGTCTGAAAATGGCAGCCATTAAAAAAATATTTAACCTCAAATATCTAAAAAACTAGAAATTTTACAAAAAACTTTTAAGAATATAAAAAGTTAGAAAATGTAATTATAAATCCATATATGCTTTAACATTGAAAATCAGTTAAATACTAACTGAACTATGATTGAAAAACGGAACACATGGCTAAATTTTGCTATAATTCTAAAAAAATTTTCATAATATCTTTCCGTTTAAAAATGGCGGCCATTGAAAATCTTTAACCTCAAGTATCTAAAAAACTAGAAATTTTACAAAATACTTTCTAGAGTAAAGAAAGTTAGAGAATGTAATTATAAATCCATATATGCTTTAACATTGAAAATCCGGTTAAAATTAACTGAAAGATGACTGAAAAACGGAACACATGGCTAAATTTTGCTATATAATAACTAATCAAAATTATAGCAAAATTTAGCCATGTGTTCCGTTTTTCAGTCATCTTTCAGTTAATTTTAACCCGATTTTCAATGTTAAAGCATATATGGATTTATAATTACATTCTCTAACTTTCTTTACTCTAGAAAGTATTTTGTAAAATTTATCGTTTTTTAGATATTTGAGGTTAAAGATTTTCAATGGCAGCCATTTTTAAACGGAAAGATACTATGACAAAAAATATTTTTTTAAAGAACCTACCAAGAAAGTATTTAACCAAAATTAGGTTGAATTTGGTCAAGCCGTTTTAAAAATATAAATTTTTTAGTAAAAATCACATACAGACAGACAGTAAACGAAAAGAAATAGACCCCTAGTTAAATGATGATTTACGTTCCTTTTGACATAAGGAACAATATCCCGAAGTTAGCAACATTAATTTGGAAACACCCTGTATAGTGGTTATAATAATAGTGATCGTCCTAATGCTGTAGGCCTATATTTCAAAGCCAACGTGAATTATTTACACCGTTAGTCTGAGATTTCTTTCGAACCAGTCTAAACCAAGTTGTTTAGCAACTGAAAAAAGCCATAATGGTATATTTTAATTTGATACGGACTACTACTTTATTTGAAGTTAAACAATTAATTTAAATTAAAATCGTATTACCGGGAATCTTTAAATACGTCTTATAGTATTATTACAGTGCAGTGGTATATTTATACGATTTAATTTAGTAGAATAGAATGTTGAAAAATATTACTGAATTTATTTATTTCCAAGCATTAGTCTCAAGATTTGTAAGAGGGGGCTCCAGTCCTCTGCGTCTACCTGCTTCTCCCATAAGACCAATGTTAACGGGAGGACATTGCCAATACTTTCAAATTACATCTTTCAAAGCCCGTCCCTCCTCATCGACTTATCCGAAGTCGATGATAAATGGTTCATTTCAAAGGCAAACAATTACCAAGTGATTTCAGAGAGCAATATTTCTGTATCAGAAATAGTTCACGCATAAAACATCGTAGACATAGAATACTTTGTAATTGTATTGACTAATTATTATTTGTGATGACGAAAATTTGTTCTCTGGAAACGCTAGGTATTTTTGTCCTTTAAAATTAACCATAAATAAACGATATTGTATAATCCGTTGGGGAGGGACAGGCTTTGAAATTTAATATTGGCCTTATGCGGGAATCAGGCACAAACGCCAACAGTTTCGTGACTAGATGTACTTATGAATAAATACCATTTTGTTGGATAAATGGTGAATATTATTAAAAGAAAGGTAATATTAGGAACATATAAGAGGCTCAAGTTTGTCCATATCTTAGGACCGTTGCTTATTATGTGGTTAATTTACTTATTTACTGACTATGGACGTCGATTGTAAGGGGCATCGTCGCGACGCCGCGCCGGCGCCGTGCCGTACAACAACAATATTGCCCGTCTAACCTAGCCTTGGTCAGCAATACCCATAGTTATTGCCACTCAAGACGAGTAGACTAACGTAATAAAAGTAACATTGGCGTATTTTGTTAAAGTCCCATCATATTTTATAATACATATTGTATTATAAATATATTGTTATCTTACAACAAGCTGATGAAGGGGAATTATGCTATTTAAAAAGAGCGCGCAGTTCATTTACTAAAACAGGTTTGCTGGCAGGCACTTGGTGTTAGGTGGTCACTTCTCAAATATCTTTATGCAATTTTTCTTGTCTTACAGATACGCTTAAAGAACTGTGTAGTATGTAAGGAAACATTGTTAGCTGTCCCATTCCTGAAGTAGGTGCCATAATTTCAATGCTAACCAGTCGTGCGCCTCAGGGATCTGGACCTGGAAAGGACAACTGCCAAGAGAGATGCCGGTCACTTATTTATCATACTACAACACGATAACTTTTAAGAAATTTTATTTTTATATTAATTTAAGTCCTTATTTTTACTAGTCGAACTAAAAAATTATTACTATTATCAAACTTTTAGAAACCGGAGTTCATTTTGCGTGCATTAATGTACAATTAATTTTCTCATACAAAACAAGGTTACTATTGCTTGTGCAATAAACTCATAGAGAAACAAAGTTACCTGTTCATAATAAATTAAAAATTGTCGGTATAAATATGTGGGAAATGCTTGTCTGCAACTCATTAAGGTTCAACAAAGTTCAACTCGATGGTTGCCCGGCATTTATGTATGACAAATATTTGTAATTAACTAAAAACTTGAAAAATGTGTATCATAGAAATGTATGTAGATGAGATGAATGGTTTCAAAGAGAAAACCAAAACCTTCTTATAGTGCATAATGGAACGAAAATCAGGAAATAGAAAAGAGTTTTATCCACGGCTTTTGTAATACAAACTTTTACTGTGGTCGGTATTTTTTTTGCTTTTATAAAAAAATTAAGGTTAACAATGATACATTTAGTGTTATTTTTTCCCATATTATATATGTACTCATTTCAGTTCCATTCAACTTTATGTTAAACCACAGAAAAGGTTAAACCAAGGTCAAAAACTTCATTGTAAAGATATTTTACCTGTAAAACATTCGTATAAAGGTGAAATGCATAGGTAGGATATACAAACCCATAATACAAAATCGGCCAAACCCTCCCTCCCCTGCTGAATTACTTCATAGCACTGAATGTTATCAACGGTGTTCATGGGCTGCCGGCGAGGAAACCACGGTCGGAATCCCATTACAAGAACAAATTGAATGCGATTGTCAGCTCCATCCTCTAGTTAGTTATACAAATGAATTGCATTTCCCTATTGCATTTTCATATTGCATTTAATTTCCCTGGAATAAGATTAACAAACAAAGTTAATGGCAGAATTTACGGGGGAAACCACATCCATACAGTGCATCTGTCCATGTTTTATCTGTATCTTAATGTGGTTAGTACGTTTTATATGTTTTAATCTAATATGTTTCACTCACAATTTACTAACTCGCATTTGGGTAGTTGAATGAAAAATGTTTTAAAGTGTTTGTCTCTTAACATCAAATTAAAAAGGTCAATTAGAATTATTACATATATTTATTTCGTTATACCACCAAGCTCAAAATTGTATTAGTTGGTTAAATATCTTTATACCTTCCTTACTGAACTAGTACATACCTTTCTCGCAAAAATTTAATAAAATAAAAATTCCAGAATTCGGTTTGAGTCCACGCTTGATTAAGTTTATGTTATATAGTACGGATATATAGCATATTATGACTTATGTTATATGATTATGCATCTTGAACAAGATCGAATTTGTACATACACCTTATTAATGTGTTTGGGATATATATATATAATTTGTGTATGATAAGTACAATTTATTCGAAAGTTAATTTACTGTCTATATATTTAATTACGATTGTTAATCACGACTTCATATAAGCCTTTTCAGTTTAGTATTTATATATATACATAATATTATTGAAGGCTTTGCACCCCACTCATAAAATTGTACCTTTATAGAACTTTTTCCAATTGGTCCTCTTCAATAAAACCTGCACTTTATTTAGAAGTTAACAAATTCTGTTAATAACCTAATTGTAATCTAAATTCAGAGTCACTTTGCTTCCCGTATTAGGCTATAACATGCGGTTATATGATTACCTTTTGAGTTAACTGAAAAGATAACTGTCCTTTACAGTTATGATCCAAACTCATGCATGTGCATTTAAGAGGTGAAAGGGGTATGTGCATGAAAAGGAATGAATATGGCGAGGGGAATGAAGAATGAAGGTCAAAACTTCGATTCAAGGTGGTTCAAGGTGGTCAAGGGGTGGTCCTATTCCACCCCTTCGCTTACAATCCAATTTACTATCTCATTCGAAACAATAGAGTTGTATCTCATTATAATTTAACCTAGAATGAGGAAATATGCTTGGCGTTGAATATTCAAATTCATACCTATTTCAAGCTCCTAATGAGATGATTCATTGTGTCAGAACATTTAAGTCATATTCATTAAATTTACTTTTAACTATGTGGTAGTACGGGTGACAATAAATCAAACTACAGTGTTTCACTTAAGTTGATAGTATCAAAAGATGGTCAATCTGCCGTCATTGATTTAATAACACTGTGATTGAAAATTTTTGTTTTTAATGGTAATTACGTTAACTCATCCCCTTATGCAATAATAGAGCGAACTCCTAGTACAGTATATCTGCTTTCACCGATAATAAACTGTACTAAGTGGGGAAAGATGAAATTATTGAAATACCCTACTACATTCAGACTGTATATGAGACATAGACAATAATAGATATAGGTTTCAAATGAAATACTAGGTGCTACATAAACATTACCTAATTATCATGCTGTGATATATATACTGTTTTAAAACTGATGAATACAAACTAAGCACACTTCAGACGTGCCCGCCTACTACTTCTGCATAAAACAAATTAAAAACAATTATAAAAGACTAAATATTACAGTTCTTTGTCTATGATTCTTTTGCCTATGTTGTTGAAAAATCCATTACATTTAGTCAAAGGACTTTGTCATTCGTGTAATAGTAAAACCGATCCACCCGATTCTTTCTAGTTTCAGTTTAAGGCTAGTTTGTTGTTTCCTTCTAAATTGTTACATATGAGTTGTAATCAATTTAAAAAACAAAATTACAAGTTACTCTCACTGAGAGATTTAATTAATTAAAGTTCTTACAGGTAACTTGTAAGGCAAATAGTTATATAACAATTGTACTTCTCGATCGCGAGTGACTGTAATTCAATCTTTAAATTTGTTTTTCGTGTAAAAACTATTTTTCATCTCTGCCTACAACTTTTCACATCATCTGACATTCAAAGCTTTCTTTTACAAGCTTATTTAGACTCTCAGAGTTGGTCATACGAAAATATTATTTGAGATTATTGCTTGTTGTGTAGATATGACATATAAGCAAGCAAGTATTTTTTAATTTCCAACTTGAAATTTTGACTAACAGAATAAAATGTAAGATATACATTTTACTATATAATTTAGCTTTAATTCTTAGTATCAGAGATATGCAAAAACATTCTCCCTTATAATATTTTGAAAAAGCTACCATACAATGAAATATGTTAGTCTAAAATTAAATACTAAACCAATCAATTCGTAATTTAATCTACTCTAAAACGTTATGTGATTTAACATTCAAGTAAATTGTGTAGACATAAGCTATTTACAGCCAATATCTCGGCCAATCATCAATGTGGCCGCATAAGTGTGCCAGCGCTTGTGCGTGTGTTAGTGTGTTAACGCGTGTCTATTCAGTACCCCGCGTTGTCCTATAAATTTACAATAATTGCATATCGATCGTTCCACGTGCACACTCGCCATGCCTATTAAACTTGTCAGTTTTATCAAATTACGCTCAAATATTGTATTTACTAATTAAATTTACATTAATTTATAAACACAGTTTGCAAACAGAATTTAGTGGGAATTGTGTGAAGTCCATTGATTAATATCAGATTTTCTGACAGTTATATGTCTATGTTGCACACAACTGATCTGCTTAAAATCTTGATAATTTGTATCATACACTTACAATAAGTAGACATATTGACATTAATCATTTATTTAAAACATGCAGTATAGGATTATAAATTTGAGGTTTAATCCTTAACGGCTAATCCAGTTGGGAACAAATTAATTTTATCAAATTATAAAACCAAAATCTATTAAGAATAAATCCAAATTGTCTGCTAAGCCGAAACTTTTAGTACACGTAAAATAACTTAATAATCACTTGGGTGCTGAGTTTTTCTCGGAGAAGGTTGGTAAGTTTATTCCTACATAGGATTATTTTTCACTACATACGTGCTTTCTTGGGTTGCGGGCATATTCTATTCAACTTATCGTTTATTTGTACGTCCATTCTTCTTCTTCTTCTTCCCAAATTCCAAGAAGAGCTAGTTTACTTCGCTCATTCACCTCTGGCTGCATGGCATTTGATACAACTATTAGCCTTTTTCTTCACAAATTTCACGGAAAGCTAGTTTACTTCGCTCATTCGCCTCTGGCTGCATGTCAGTTGCAATCATTCACATTATTCTTGGCGGTATAGGAATTCAATGCTTATTTTCTTTTGGTTTTCGTTTATTTGATTTCAAGTAAAAAAAACAGGGCATTCCCAGTTACTAATATAATTAGTATAAATAATATAAATATTCTAAGATAAATAGAATTAGGGCATTCAGCACTAATATAAATATAATTTCAATCACAATTTTCCACCTAGTGGAGGTTCAGAGTCTGCTGATCCCAGTAGTCCAGTTCAAAAATAACAAACCAAAATAAACATGGATGTAACACTATGCAGCCAAAATCATGCATATGGTATAAATAACAATGACCTAGCATAATTACATGCAATCCGATACAAAGTTTAAGCTTTAAACTACAGCAAAATATAAATTAAATGCAAACTAATCAGGAGATTAGCATAAGATTAACAGACGGCCAAAATACTATTTATTAATTTTTAAATTCTTAAGGTATGATTACAACTTTTTGCAATTTAAATTTGTTTACCAAATAACATGTTTTATGTGTGTTAGACCTATTTTAAATCACAACAAAATGCTTTATTTATGGCTTATCCTTCCCATAAATAGCTGGATGACCAATGTTAATAATGTTCTACGGTTGTTTAGATAGTGTATCATCCTCCAAGGACGCACATTACTTATATTATCTATAACAATAATATGTAATAAAAGTAGTCTGATATAGTCATATTGCATGGTAAGAAAATTCCAATGTAAGCTCTTTCTTGACTCCTCCTATAATGATGTCTGAAATACGGTAAATAGTATGTCCCTGCTGAGCATTACTCTTTATTCATCATCGTAAGTATGGAATGACACTTAAGTCTTGCGATATCGATGAGGCTAACTAGTGAAACGGCGCCTTTTAAATTTAAATACCTCTGGAAAGATCCTGCTGAGAGGCTACTCTTTTACTGAGTACCTGTAATGATACAGCATGCAATTATAAAACGACTTAAAACACTTTAAAGTATTTTTTCTCTTTCTCTGTACTCTCTTACAAGGCGTAAAATTTACATTTACATTACTCGAGCTGGCGATGATGATGATTGGTGTGGCCGGTCGAAATCGATTGTTGTACCATCTTGTATGCATATTGTAAGTCTTATAAGTGAGTCCTGCAGTGCAAGAGTAAACATATTGGTAAGTTTTGAAATTTCAGCAGGCAATGAACAAAGACCTTGAAGCGCTCCAATGGTGGTTCACTGTGAACCGGCTAATGTTGAGTGCCGAAAAAACAAAATACATTAATTTCAACCTCAAGAAAAATATAAAATTTAGAG
The DNA here is from genome assembly GCA_963675035.1 of Allygus modestus. Lineage (NCBI taxonomy): Eukaryota > Metazoa > Arthropoda > Insecta > Hemiptera > Cicadellidae > Allygus > Allygus modestus. The sequence goes on from OY776111.1 coordinate 303,111,105, forward strand.
ACAGCATTATGTATAAGTGTGCTGATTGCTTAAATAAGCACACGATATGTACATTAAAATGTGCTGTTGTAGATCAAATTGGCGATATAAAATACCTAGGACTGCATGTTGACAATGAGCTAGGATGGAAAATTCACATAACAAAACTCAAGAATAAGATCAACAATGCAATAAGATATTTTTACTTTTTAAAGGATCTCAGTAATAGTAAAGTTCTGCGTATCTTATATTTTGCTTTGGTACAAAGTAGAATCGATTACGGCATAGTCTTTTAGGGTAATACCTATGAGTCATATACTAAACCATTATATTTGCAGCAGAAACATATTTTAAGATTGATTTCATACAAAAACAGATATGAACCATCAAAACCTCTTTTCATAAGTCAGAGAATTCTTCCGTTTATATATATTTATGTTTATAAAGTTCTGAAACTTTTCTACAATAAAAGTGGAAGTATGCCTCAAAATGAGAATGAGTATAGAAAAAAATTAAGGAAAGCTAACCAGTTTTTTATTCCCAAGTCAACCAATACATTTTTTACAAAAACTTTCAATTTTATAGCTCCGAAACTGTTTAACAAACTTCCTGAAGATGTAAAGATTGCATTTAATATTCAATTTTTTTTAAGTAGATTAAGGAAATGGTTATTTCAACTAGAGGATATTGATTTTTTATTTCAAATTCAGCAATAGTTTTATTTTTGATATTATAGCTAAGTAAATTTATAAGGGCGCACTTTGGAGGACTATGCCACACAGGGACTATGCATTGCATGCAATGAGCTTTGACGGCACCTGGGGAGTCCCAACTCCGGAGGCAAGCCTCCGGGGAGGGCCATGAGCCGCCTGGTGGCACAAGTGCGGTGCGCGGTTTGAAAGAGTAAACCTTAGAATATTATAATACATGTATAATTTATATGATAGACTATATGAATCTACAAATACAGTTTTATTTATTTTCTGTAATTAGTTTTTATGCATTGAGCCCATGCTTAATTTCAGTGTTTATGTGAGAAATAAGGCACGTAAAATATTTAATTTTGTATTTATTTTTTTATTTTTGTATACACATAGGTTGTCTGAGACAATTGTGTTTATTATATTTCGATCATTTCTGTTCGCTTACTTTACTTTATGTTATTTTAATTTACGTGATGGAACAGGCATTGCCTTAAGAGGCCCTATTGTTTTCTCATTATTTTATTTTTATTTTTATGTCAGCCTGACTAGTAAAATGGACATTATTATTTATTTAAGTTACAAACAAGCTGCGTAATTAAAAATAAAGTTACAACTATCTATTTTCGTTATGTATTATGAGAAAATAAAAATATTCTATTCTATTCTATTCTATTCTAAATACGTATTATAATTAGATCTCGTAATTATAACAATACATCTACTATTAAGAAGTTGTCTATTTTTAGAACTAGAACGCGCACATACATATCAGTGGTTACAGTCTGACTTTCAAAAGCGTCGATTGTGTTTCTTATGGTGCAATACACATTATAATACCTAAAAATTCGTGTATTTGTAAAAACAGTAAAAGGATCATATTACTTGTTGTATTACATCAAATCGATTACTCGTTCAAACTAATTGCACAGACAAAATTTAAATAAAATTAGTTTGGATTTTACTTTTCAGTGCATACTTTTGGAGATACGATTTATTAAATTTAATCTATCATCCAAGGTAAGATAAGTTAAACCTTCATCTGATACAGTATATGGTTCGAAATAATGTACAATTAACTTCTGATTAAAGCGTAATCATTGAAACTAACTTACATGATGTTAGAAAGATGGCTGCTATTATTAATACAGTAATAAGACGAATTTATTAATAATTGACAATACATAAAGAATACCTCATACAATCCAAAAAGAATACCAGAGATAGATGAAGTAATCTTTGATTAAAGCTCATCCAAGCACGATTTTTAAATCTAGGTTGAGTCTGACTTCAAAACAGTCAGAACACAATATAAAACTAAACTGCAGCAGAGAAGATAACGAACTAGGGTTGTGAGGCGGGCAGGGGAGTGGGGCATAAACCAGGTCGGATGCATCGGTTGTTTACGGAGCGGTGGGGAGCGGGAGGGTTCAAGGTCACCCCACTAGTTCAAGGTCATTCTCGATAAACCTCTCGACGTTTCCATTCCACCATATTTTACATTTCGAATTTAGTTATTGATGTCGATTTTGTGATGATTAGGAGTTCCAGATTACATCACAGAACACTGATAAATATTCTATAAAAATAAAAAACACGATTATATTAAATTATAAAAAAATTGCATAAATATCTTATCTTTGTCGTAATTTTCGAAGACGGACGCTGCAGTGGTGGTGCGAATTTCCTTTCGCTATTAAGACACTAATTGTTACCAGGGGTGTTTACCCTAGACAGTATACCTGCTTCAGAGTTGGTGAATTTGGATATGAGAAATGATCCTTAACCCACTGGTGAATCCGGAACCCGAGTGCAGCAGCCCCATCTCAGCAAACAGCCAACAGGTTTCAACTGAGAGCCGGGATAAAAGCAAGGTGCACTTCTGATGTGAAACCAACAAGAATACCTGAAGAATACAAGAAGGTGCCTGCAGTTGAAAACCAAATCGAGCATGAACATGTTTAAAATACTGGAGTTTGATGAGACAAACTGTCAATTGATTTTAGATTTGTTTGCATATATTTCAAACAATGATAGAAATTATGTTACAAATTTGCGATATCCTCTCATCTGGAAACTTTTTCCAAAACCATCAACGCATAAGTAAACGAAAGTAAGGAGGACTGGACATAAGTAGGACCTCCTGAGAGTGAAACGATGATGTAGTTGGTGATGTACAACTCTAATGTCCATTGTAGGCAAGATCGCTCTGTTAGATCACCTCTTTTTGTTTAAATTGTACAATTTTTTCAGTTTTCTTTACTTTATAAACCATACACCATAGATTAGGTTAGATTACAATACTGTACTAACACATGCTGAATATTATACACTGACTGTTAGTTTAGTGGCATTTACTATCCTCACAGGAAACCTTTTGTCTTAAATATAATTAAGATGATTATGTTATTTTTATATTTAATTTCTACACATTAGTTAAAAGTATTTTCGTTATTAAAACACATTATTTTGTAGTCATGAGTGTAAATGTTATAATATTGCAACAACAAAAAACAAGTTTGCTGTGTTGAATAATATTTTGTACAAATATATACAAATTAAATATTTTACTGACAGGTTGGTTAAAAGTTATAATTTATCGAGAGATTACGACAAACAATTAAACAGTTTGGAACAGGTAGCAGCATTTTATTGTAACTTTGGTATTCGCAAACTACAGTTCTAGGATTAATTCCTAGTTTATTTACTGTAAATCGCCGGACTCGTTTGAACTATTTTAAGACGAGTTTGCTTACATCGGCTAATGCAATTGCTGAATACTTACAAGTATACTTTTAACATAATTAACTTAGTATTACTGCTTTTATTATAAATCCTATACTCTAAAATGAGTAAGGTTTGCTTGCTTGCTTGCTTGCATGCGACACTGACCTCAAAAACGGCTCCAACGATTTCCTTCAAATGTTCGAAATAACTAATTTCTGGGATAAAAGTAAGTTCTAGACAGGTCTCATCCCCAGGAAAAATCAAATAATGTAAAAAAACGAAAATGAAAAGTTAAACAAATTAACATTGGCTTTATGGAGTTTCAAATCAAAACAAAAGAATTGTAACCGCTGTTCATAATCAACCAGGGAACTGTCAAAGTAATACTCATGTTGTTTATGATTATTAACATGTGGTTTCTGAGAGCACAGATTAAAAGATTTGAGTGAAGATTACATATATAGAGTAGTAAAATAAATCAAAGGGACATTGAGCTATAAATACCAACTGGAGTGATCTTAAAAATGTAGATAAGAGGCAAATGAGTTATTCAAATCTGATTATCAGTAGGGGTAAGTGGTGAAATATGCTCCAAGTCATCTAAACAAACTGACTAGCCTTCCCCTTAGCAAAGCTCGGCCCCCTAGGTACCGTTAAGTTAATTTACAAGTGCACATGAGTAATCGAGGACAAGTATTCCGGGGACCATTTTATTATTCATCTCCAAGATAGAACTCCAGGTATCTCAACTAGTTAATAAAGAACGCTGGTTTATTTGATATAGCTTGTTGCATCCGTTCCTAGGGGCCAGAAACGGCGCTCCAGGAAACCCATCGTTACTGTACGTAGTAAATATATTGTAATTAACTACTGTCTATATATTTGGAATGATGTCCAAACAACCAATATATTAATCATGAAAGAATGCCAGTTAAAAACATAAAAACTGATAAAAATCATAAACGTTTACTTGAAGTTAAACCCAGATTTGTCCTTAGTAAATGTGAATTTTAATTTTTATCATAATAAATATAGTTTTATTTTATTTATCATTGATTTATTGTGGATGGAAAAATTATATATATATATAATTATATATATATATATATATATATATATATATATATATATATACAACAAGGTATTGGCTAACAGTAGTACAGATGTAGTACACAGAGTAAGATGTAAAGATATTCTGTTTTTCATAAGAGATAAAAATCGTCAAAACGGAGATATCCTCTTCATTCAAAACAATATTCTCGATTTAATAAAGTAATTTGATGTCATCCTTTGCAATATTTGTTTAAATGTCATGGATTCAAGATTCATAAATATACTACGAATATAGTTTCACATTATCAGTTCAACTTTTTCATATTTACTTCATCCGCCAAGTATAAACCAAAAATAAAGTATTATCCTGTGATAAAACGACTGTAAAAATAAGCTAAAATTTATTTCTCATAACTCCAACTCTATGGAGCTTGTGTTTCAACCTTATAATTGGCACTTTAACGTGATGATTAGCTTGACCTTGTTTCAATGCAGCTGTTTCTAAATGTGTCAAGTGGGGGGGAGGGGAGTTATGGAGTGGGTTGGGGGGTGCACTGGAGTTCAAGTTCAGTATCTAGACCACAGAACTGGAACACCCTGCATTTGCAACCACTGCGCAGTCACTTGGCCCGATCAGCAAACCTATTGATTTGAATATTGCATTTAAAATTGCCAGCAGACTTACATTTTAATTCATTGTCGAACAGAGCACCTCGCTAGCCAAAGTGTTTCAACAATTTATTAGTGTTTTAGAAAAGTGTGCGATTTACCAACAAGGTTTAAGGTTCTCTTCCACAAAACTATTTCTACATTTAAGCTTAGGCAAAGTGATGATTATGCTTGCGATTTATTGTTTACGAGTACATCAGTTCATCAATAAATTACTAAAATGCCTGAGGTCAGTACCAGATTGGATAGTGTAAAATCGTCTTAATCAGTATTTATTTTAAACTGGGTTATTCCCTAATAATCATCAGCTGATAGAAATGGTATGTTTTATCGATTCTGTCTGAATTACATGTCAGTAATTCAGTATGAGTCACTTTAAAGTTATACTTCTTAACTATTCGAACCTCAAAACTCAACAGATGTTGACACATGTTGTCAGTTTGCCTATATTAAACGAGATAACAAAGTTACCTTTACCGCTTATGACTTTAAACTAGTAAAAATTTAAATATAAACAATATATGCGCTTGTTTTGCTATTTATACAAATGATGATTTACATTCGCATAAAACAATTAACATTTTACTCGTCACAAGTATTCAATAATTTATAGCTAAGGAAGACACCTAAAGGGATTCATGAGAACATTTCTAAGGATAGTTTAATCGTCCATGCCAAAAAGTGCTAATAATGTTCTGTCTGCTTTTAATGCACGTATACAGGTGTCCCCTAAATATATTTACAAAATGGTTACAAGGGCCAAATTAATGGCGAAATGGTAATGGTTGGTCAATTTAATTACAAAATGTTTCTATAAACGTAGTTCCTAAAATGTTTTATTTTTAGTCTGTATATATGTCTATTTGTATTTTTTGTTAATAAATCATTCATGTTTAAAGATATGTTTCATTTTACGTTTCGTCTATTACCGTTTGAAATATCGGCAATTTAAAATGTTCAAAGCTAAATACTTTAAAAACTTCAATTTTGTTAACTTATCAAGACACCACAAAAAATTCAAATGTCGTATGACGGAGAGATTGGAATAAATAATTTAAAGACCTCTCAACCCATTGCTGAGCTATATCATTGAAACAATTATCACAGTTGATTGCAGTTAGATAAAGCTTAATACGACCCTTAAAGAATTATGGTAAATCTTTGGAACGTGCTTAAGGGACTTCCTGAACCACTTCTTAAAAACTGGCAGTAATATTTGTTGACTTTAGTTCATATTATCAGCAATTTTATCATATGGAAAGGTAAATATAGTGAGTGGTTTATTATGTTAGTCAAATGATTATACAGACCAGATATTTCATACAATCATATTAGGAAATGTATTTAAAACATTAGATGATTATAAAAGAACATTTAGTTTGTACAAATATACTTGCTTTACCTCTTTTGAACTGATTAATGGTGTGACCAAGATTTAATTTTTAATAATTTAAAAACGGTCGCAAAAAAAACCTTTTTTAAGCTTTAAAATTTATATTCAAACTAGAATAAAATCCTGGCCTGAATTTTCTAAAAGGCCATATCTGTGCTTGTGCAATCATCTGGAGCGCAAACACATCAGATTCGCAGAAATAACAATATTACAAGCGGATAGCTAGATTGTGAGCGAATGATGCAAAAGCTAGTCGTACAACTAAACATCTGGGTCATTTTGTGAGGGTGTGTGACAAGGGCAGAAACTTTATCATTCGTGTGATAAACATTGCAGTAATGTTCCCATGACAACGTTTGACCTTGACCTAGACAATATATGTTGGTGGCAAGAGTCATATATGTGTGGTTGCGGTTCAGTGGTGTGGTATAGCTCACATACTCTGAGTATGTGACCTATAAGTAAGCCATAACTTTGTGAGTGAGCCTTATACAATGTAACATTTATCCGTGTTAAGGAGTAGAAATATCTAGTTTATAACGAAAGATTTCATACCTTGAATCCCTTTGTTATTTAAAAGACTAACGGCAGTTTAATAATTAGGACGTAATGAACAATTTTGTTGTACAGTACAATATTAAGTTTCAGGAACGAGTAATGCATGATAACGTAAAAACAAATACGTTTGTTTTTGCTAATAAGTGATGGAAAATTTCCGTAAAAATTCCTTAAATAAAGTAAACTCGCCATCACCAACAATGAATTTTAAATAAAGAAGTATGATAACGATTATGTGTTTAAATAATGTATGGTTGCCCACTCTTTGAAGCCTGCCTTTAATTTTGTTTAGAATGCACATTAAAAATTACTAGATGATGCGCGTCAAAGATCGTTGGATTCAGTATTAAGCTTATCCTATATAAAGTATAGCAAAAATGTAAATATGTGTAGTTTTGTACATGAATTGGTTTGTTATGCATAATTTATATCTTACAACGAAATAATGTCATAATAGTAGTTTTCATCACACGGAGCAAAAGTGGTTGTTTTTGGTGCGCAATCGTGTTTTACGAGCGAGGCGAAGCCAAGCTTGGAAAAACGATTAAGCAACATAAACACACTTTTGCTCCGTGTTATGAACAACGTTTTTACTATAGTTTTTATTATACTGCCAATAAGCCTTTGATAATTGAAAATCTGGACTAAAAATCATGTGATTTGTATGGATTTTGAAGTTCAGATAGGCTAACTTTGCAATACCTTAGGTTAACTTTACCTTGTTAGGTTTATTTTATTTAGAAACAAAATGCATATAACACGTGTTTGTTACCTTTGAAATACACAAAGTTTAAAACGAACAATAACAATCTTTGAGGTTAGCGCACTGAAAAAATCCACAGCTGATTTTTCTGTGTCCTATTTTAAGGTATCAGAAAAATGCGATTTTTCGGACTAATTACAGACCCAAAAACAGCCACTTTTAAGCAGTATGATAAAAAAGTATTTTTCATCACTCTGTATTCGAAAATAGCCCATTACCATGCAGATGAGATCTACCACAGAGAAGATCTACGAAAATTACCAATTTCCTTGTAACATAACAAAAAATGATCAGCTGACTTTGCCTGTCCTAAACATTATTTGTCATGTCCCAAACAATACTTTGCCTGTCCCAAACAAAACTTTTCCCGTCCTAAAAAATGTAAGTTCCCGTTTTACTCAACAGGCACCGCAATGTAATTTCGTTATTTTTACGATTCTGTATTCAAACAGCTGACTTTAAACTAAAATGAATTGTAAAACAGTGTTGTGTTTATTATAGAAAATTAATATTCTATGAAATATTAGATAACTCTTTTGTGTGGTTATTTGCATTGTGATTAAAAGTATCGTTCAAAAAGGTCCTATTTCGAAATAGGTCACTTTCGTGACTAGTTGTGAAATATACTATACAATCGGTAAATTTTGAGAAATTAATCTTTAGCGAATTTCCCCTATAGGGAAGAAGCTATTACCGTAGTCATAATGGGAAGACCTAGGCCCGGGACCATGATACTTTTCGTTTTGAGGTCCCCAGACCCCAAAAACACCATTCGTTCAAAACTGTATTTTGAAGTTTTTACATGTAATATTAAAAAAAAATCAAATTTTAGTTTTCACCATTGCTTTCAGATTTAAAAAAACACACAATTTGGTGTTCTGATCATTTATCTACGTCAATTGGTTACAGAGATATTAAAAGTGCTAAACACGGTACGTTGTCCAATGTTATTCTTATGGAGGATAAGAAAAATTGTATATCTCGTTTATTTATGGACGTATACTAACGAAACTTGGTATACGGCTTCATCTGGTTGTGGTCTATTGTTATTTCAACAAAAAAATAAATATTTACTGATTATTCCCGTAGCAGCAAACCTGCGTACTCAGCCCCCATGTTATTCTTATGGAGAAAAAGTAAAATGTAATGTCTCCCTTAATTAGGCACATAAATTAATAAAACTTGAAATGTGATTTCACCTAGGAATGTGTGTTATATTGATATTTGCATGAAAACCCATATTTTGTGTTCCTTGTTGCATCACACCTGCTTACTCAGCCCCCATGTTATTCTTGTGGATAATAATCAAAATGTTATACTGTACATCGCTTATTTATGAATCAATGAATACAGTATTGATGAAACTTGGTATGTGGCTTCACCCAGTTGAATTATATTTATATTTGCATGAACACCAATTGTTTGCATTCCTTGTTTCAGTAAACCTACATACTCATCCCCAATGTTATTCTTATGGATAACAATTAACATTGTATATATTGCTTATTTGTGAATATATTTTTATGAAACTTGGTATATGGCTTTTGTGGAATTAAGACATATATTACGCATTGTAAATTAGCTGAGTACGCAGGTTTGCTGCGATGGGGGTATTATTTGTTAAAACTACGTGTAAATCAGTCCAATAGAAATGGCAAACTGTTAAAAGAACAACACGATGTGACGTTTTACGCCATGTTAAATGCCATAAGATATTACAATTCTTGTTTTTCTTCCAATTAATGAAAATATAATAAAAATACAAATATCATTATTTATATCAGCAAATATAGGAGCATTTATTGATACTACTATTTAAATTTAATCAACAACTTAATAATAAAACCGCAGGTGATTTCCGAAGAACAACAAAAATCCAAGGGAGTTTTTTTACAAGGAATACCCATTATACATTTTCCTAGGCCACCTAACCTGTTAATGCTTGTGCACCCCATAATAACTGATAGTTTTTCATAAATTGGAAATAACAATTTGATTACAGTTTAAGTAAACGGAACTAAAAATTGCTATAATTAGTATTGACATAAACCAATTTGAACTAGCAGTATAAGTTTTAAACTTAAAATTACCAATGAAAATTACATTTTGTAAATCAAAATAAAAGCCACCAATCATTGCCAACTTACTATGAAAATAGTAATTAACAGGAATTGAAATACAGGTTGGTGAAAGTTTAAACGATGTGACAGGGGCGCACGTGCGTTGCTGTATATAGATGCAGCGATGTAAACGGTATGAACTCTGCACGTGGCGGCTCAGAGGGGTATACAGGTGGGCGCAGCGCTGACCTGGAATGGAACACAAGCAGCTCGAGTTCGTGGCGGCTCAGAGGGGTATACAGGTGGGCGCAGCGCTGACCTGGAATGGAACACAAGCCGCTCGAGCTCGTGGCGGCTCAGAGGGGTATACAGGTGGGCGCAGCGCTGACCTGGAATGGAACACAAGCAGCTCGAGCTCGTGGCGGCTCAGAGGGGTATACAGGTGGGCGCAGCGCTGACCTGGAATGGAACACAAGCAGCTCGAGCTCGTGGCGGCTCAGAGGGGTATACAGGTGGGCGCAGCGCTGACCTGGAATGGAACACAAGCAGCTCGAGCTCGTGGCGGCTCAGAGGGGTATACAGGTGGGCGCAGCGCTGACCTGGAATGGAACACAAGCAGCTCGAGTTCGTGGCGGCTCAGAGGGGTATACAGGTGGGCGCAGCGCTGACCTGGAATGGAACACAAGCAGCTCGAGTTCGTGGCGGCTCAGAGGGGTATACAGGTGGGCGCAGCGCTGACCTGGAATGGAACACAAGCCGCTCGAGCTCGTGGCGGCTCAGAGGGGTATACAGGTGGGCGCAGCGCTGACCTGGAATGGAACACAAGCAGCTCGAGCTCGTGGCGGCTCAGAGGGGTATACAGGTGGGCGCAGCGCTGACCTGGAATGGAACACAAGCAGCTCGAGCTCGTGGCGGCTCAGAGGGGTATACAGGTGGGCGCAGCGCTGACCTGGAATGGAACACAAGCAGCTCGAGCTCCACTCAATTTGATAAAGCGATTAGTTTTATTGGTAATCATTGACACCAATTTGATTGTATTTTCTTCTAAATGATGCGCGGATGAACTAAATCACGAAGGTTTTGTGAGATGATGAATTTATGTAATATTAACTCCCTATTATGAGGTTCTACGTGTAATTCAAATTGTTTTGTGGCTAAATAATGTAACAACTTCTTCTTCTGGATTTGCTAATGCTGGAATTCCCCTAGACCGTATTATGTAGCATGTAATAAGAAAAACATGCTCGTACTGACACTTGTAGCATGTATACTGATATTTAAATACAAATATAAATATTTTTAATTGGTAATTGTGCGTTAAAGATGATAGAACATTGTATTCATTGGCAATGTTTTCTAATTGTTGTGCCTTCCGTTTTGTTTTACGTCAAATTATAGTTTTTGTTTTTAATCAGCTGTTTTCTTTCCATCTTGACATCCCATTTGGTTCCTTACGCACAAATAAATCTACGGCAATAATGTTCTCTTGTACCGTGAGACCTACACATGTAAACATTATCCGATAAAAAACAGTTATTCTCCTTTTTTTAATGGCACGGATAAACTTTGAATTAAATTATGATTTCTATAAATTTCCAGCAGCGGAATACAAGTAAATATTAATTTTAATATAGACAGATAATAAAGTGTCAAGTTGAAGTATTTTTTCAAACGAGAAAATTACAGGTTTTCGAGTATTATTTTGAGAAATAATAAAACAGAAAGTGCCTTATAGCCCAACGATATATAACCTTCAGGGTGCATTTAATTTTACATTATATTCTGATTGCTTGGTTTTCATCAGTCTAAATTGAAACCTTTTTGCTTGAAAAAGTTCTTTAATCAACGCATTGTAGTAGTTTCAACAGTGGAACTAACAAACTTTATTTGATAACAGTCAATATTTTTTATGTTAATTTTGCAAGTTCCGTTTAAACTACAAACAAAGTTTATCGAATAAAACCACGTTAACTGGTAAAAGCACTTCTTGATAGTTGAAAGTAGTCATACAGTTTACGTTATATTTTGATTAATGCAGTTTATCTTTGATTAATTTGTAAACTACATTGTGATATATTATTTATGTATCATATAACCAGAGTTAAAAATAATGTTTAAAATAGTATGTATTATACTATTCATTAATAAATTAAAGACAAAATTAATTGTTGCTAAATACCAAGCAATTATCTTTCAGTAAATTCTGATGGTTCACAGGGGCCAATTATAAGCTATAAATTATCTTATAAAGTATTTTAGAAATTATTTCAGGAGAATTTCACTAAGCAAAAAATTACGACTTTTACACTTTTTTATTACGCTAATAAGACAAAATACGGCAATTTTGTATAAGTTATAAATTGACTGGGCTACATTTTGTGAATCCACTATTAAACCTAACGATTTAAATTGAAAAATACCCATGAATTCTTATAAAAATCGAGCGTGAGTAGCAAGGGGGGCACAAGGGTCTCTCACGAGATGCAATTATTGGAATTTTACAGTTCAACTGAGGAGGCGGGGAATACGGATAACATGCACGCGCCGTCGGTTAATTGCGATCTACATTTTTGGAAATTCGATCAATTTATCGTATAAATGTTTATCTACTCATGCTGTTGTAAAATATATAATGCCAATTTTACAGGTCTTTTTTTACTAAACTAAATAATAAATTAAGAGTTATGATAAGTGTTAACTGTCGTTATTTAAAAAAAATGTTGTATGTGGTGACACGCTCATTAATAACCCATAACCTACTCCGCATCTAAGGAGGATACTTGTAGTTATAGCTGTCAATTTTATGAAATTTAAAAGGAATACTTAACTTGTTTTTTCCTCGATCTGAATTAAAATGTTCAAAGAATATTTAATAAGATTTAAATTATGTACTTTACTCCCATTTTTCATTACTATAGGATGATTCTAATTCATAACTTAATACAAATCAACCCATTGCACCAATAATTATTTTACATGATTAATAAGAGCTTTTTATTAGCGAATTTCCCCTATAGGGAAGAAGCTATTACCGTGAGACTATCAAGGAAAACATTGGACAACGTACTGTCGTTAGCACTTTGAATATCTCTGCAACGGTTGGACGTAGAACAACGATTAAAATACCAAAATGATTGTTTTGTAGAGCTAAACTAATTGGTAAGAAGAAATGTATGTATATTGATGAAACTTGGTATGTGGCTTCAACTAGTTGTGGTTTATTGATATTTGCACAAAAAAGTTTTTGTTGATTTTCCCCGTAGCAGCAAACCTGAATACTTGGCCCCCATGTTATTCATATGGTGAATAAGTCAAGTTTTATATCTCCCTTAGATATGAACCTAAATTAATAAAATTGGGCATACAGCTTCACCTGTTCGAGTTATATTGATAATTGAAAAGATACACATTTCTTATCTTCCTCGTTGCTGCAAACCTGAGTACTCAGCCCTAATGTTATTCTTATGGAGAATAAATAAAATGCTATATATCACTTATATATGAATGTATTTTTGTGAAACTTGGTAAGTGGCTCTGTGTAGTAGCGAGGCACATATATATGCATTGGAAATTCGCTGAGTACGCAGGTTTGCTCCAACGGGGGTATTTATAAGTGCATTATTTATTAAGATTTTAGTCAGCAATAATAAAATATTAACCTATTTAAACAACGTTTTGAAAAAAATATTAAATTATAAAATTACAATTATTTAGGTAACGGGAAGAGTTGCAAAAGCGGACTTTTCTATATCCGTGTTCCATTTACTAAACTTGAACCCTCCCTCAAACAACCCCTCCTATACAAATCCACCACCACCAACTCACACCCACTCACCCCCCCCCTCCCCCCATTTAACACATTTAGATATTCTCTGCATTGAAACAAGGTCAATTTAATCATCATACTTATTATCAAGTTATATCTCGGTTGTCGAGTTATATTAACTCCAGTGTTAAGATGTTTGCGCTGCGATATTACTTTATATTCAAACCCAAGTCAATTAAAGTAATGTCGGAACATAACGTCACTCTTCATTTGGAATGGAATGTCTTTTATTGTTTTATTAGAGAATTCAATGTAAATTGTTTATTCCAAAATCACTTACATAATTTTCCCATACAAGACTGGTATGTTTTATCAACAGGGACGATTTATATATTTGTTGTATATTTATTTTTAAGTGTGTTTGTTATTGCTCTGCTGTGTTCTATAATAATTATTATAATTTTGATTATTATTACAATAATATATTATTATTATGATTGTGTTTGGATTAACTCTTCAAGGTATATGTTTTTGTTACTTTACTATACAATAATTCCTTTAGGACATTTTGCACCTTATAAACAGCTGTATAGAAAGTTCCATCTTTAACTCTTTCAGAGATAGTATGCTGCCGTTCAACTTTTATTGGTAACTAAAACTCCTTGATAACTAAATTAAAATAAACTATTTTTATCTAAAAAGGAAAAAGCCTCCTACTTTTCTTTACTGTGTAAAATATGAAAAGCAAGCGTATTCCAGGCCTAGTATGTGTATATGCATGAGTATAAAAAACAACTAAAATGACGAACTATAATAAAAAAAGCCTTACAAGAACATACCTCGCAAGCTAGTAGTAGTTGTAGGTAAGTGAACTTATCTATACGACATTATAAGTTTTTTCCTACTTCAGTAAGAACATGGCTGTTAATTTGTAATCCTAGCTAGGCCCTAGTGAATACTAGCAATAATTTAACCATCAGACTACACAAACTTGACTTGGTTTTATTTAATTTAACAGCTGTAATTTATAAGGCCAATTTATCTCCTTAAAACAGTTATTGGTAGATAATATATGACCATACTATGATGGTTGTTTTAAAATAAAATACTAACTATATTATTCGTACGAATATAAACGTAGTTTAAGAATAATATTCTTAGGATTTCCATCCCAATGCTGACTGACTGAGTATTCATTCCTAGCCTTTATTCATTTCTTTTATTTCCTAGTATTCATTCATGTGTCTTTAAGAAAATCCAAACTTTCGTCATAATGTCATTTGTAAACTCATCCCACTACAATATCAAATATTTACAAATTTGGTGTTGGCATCTTGAGACCACAAAACGCAAATTCATCATCATCCCCGGCCTATACCCCGGTCTTACCTAAATGTACCCGATTACGGTAATAGCTAATATTCCCTTTGGGAGAAATTCGCTAGAAAGGCAAATATTGTATCACCAATTATGATTGTTCTCATTGTGTGAGCTAATGGTAAAGTGTGATGGAGGGTTATTTTCTTGTTTTAAGCAAAACGCTGAGCACTAATGGCTTTAATTTTATGAAAACTACCACCTATAGATACAAATAATCACTTGAACAAAATATAAGTTAACAACAAAACTTATAAAATCTGTCCCGAATTTTGTTTAACCAATAAAGTCCCTACTATTTATTATTGTTATTTATTTTTACTTTGACACTTGTTTTGTGAGGTTCTGTCAAAGTTGTCCCCGTTTTGGGGTTCAATGTAGGACTTTAGGAAGTCATTCCAGAGTGCTAAAATTTTCATGTTTAAAATCAATAGCTAAATACGAATAAACTTCTACTCACATACGCACACGTACACATACACATACGGAAACCCCACATTGAGTAACCCCAAAGGTTTATATGGTAAATATTTTATAATTTTTCAGAGAGAATCCATATCAGGCACTAAAAATAAAATACCATTTTGTGGAAAGTCTCATTAAGGAACGTAATGAATTGAGTGATTATGCATGGTTTTTAAGAACTCACCTAATTTTAAGATTTTCTCATAAATTTAATATTTTGTTTTGTAAATTCCAATACACTGTTAAACATTGTCATGGAATAAATATTATTATTATTATTATCAATATTATTATTACTATTATTATCATCATCATTATTATTATTATTATTATTATCATTATTATTATTAATTATTATTATTATCATTATCATTATCATTATCGTTATCGTTATCGCTATCGCTATCGCTATCATTATCTCTATCACTGTCATTATCATTATCATTATTATTATTATTATTATTAAGAAAGCTCTAAATGTGATAGCAAAATTCCTTCTTAAATACACATAGCAAGCCTTCTTAGCTCATGAAGCAAATTTGCTCAACATAACATCGTAAAATAACAACTGGATTAGATGTACATTCTTAACTATATAAACACCCGTGAATAAATTATTTGTATTATGTGGTGTATTATTCTTTGGTGAACCAAATGAACTGTTTTGGAAATAAACACATGTTTTAAGTAATCAGCTGATGTAAGCAAACCTCCTCCATTAGATTTAAGAGCCACTGAGGCGAAGCCCATTGAAGATATGTTGGTTTGGATGAGTGATGAAATATCTAGACATAATTACCTATCAGTTGACAAAAAAAGTCATGAAAATCGGCCCAGTAGACGGACTGAGGGACTGGCCAAAGTTTTCCAATTTTTTAAAATACATGTGATGGTTAGCGGAAAAGCGAGCTATTAGCATGACTCGATCGGTGAAACTTAAGCCACCATAGAAGTTACTAACGTGACTCCCTTAACACGTTTTGGAGGGTTGTTAAAAATGATATATATATATATAATACATTATTAGTTTGAAGTTCACTAAATATGACTACTAACATAAATATCGTAATTATAATAGTAAAACTGAGTACCGTTAGTTTGTTTAGGTCATTTATTTAAGCCACCTAGTGTGTTTGCATTATAGCGGTCCCTTTTTTTATCAAATTTATTTCAAATTTGGTTGGGAGATTTCTTTCTATTATCAGTTGGAAAAGTTCGTTTGGCAAAATAATCAGAAAACTCTAACCCCCTTTTTGGGTTTTTAATTTTTCGAAATTTGAGGTTTTGGGCTAAAAAAAAACAACAAAAAATCCGTATTTAAAGTTAATTTTTGTAAAACAATAAAATGTAAAAAGTCAAAAACTTTGAACCCTTCCTAATCATTCTAGCACAAATCTTTACCAAGCCATTAAAGAAAATGTGAATTGACTAAACACAGTACGTTGTCTTATAGGGTTTTTTATTTTAGAAATGGATATTTTCCCCCATATCCCATTTTACCAAATCTTTAAAGAAAATTCGAATTGAATAAACGCTGTACGTTGTCTTACAGGGGTTTTATATTGGAAATGGATGTTATTCATAACTTGATGTAATTTTATCGCTCTAACACCCCCGTATATACTTACCTCTCCTAACCATTTAATGCACAACATTGCTATCCCAAATTTGAAGATAAATACAACCAGAAGGATGATATTTGAAGATAAATAATAAATATTATATAAATAGGAGGTCAACCAAAACATTAATACAGTAGTAAATTCAATCTCTGAGGCGTAAGAAAAAATTGGAAAATGTTAAGGTTAAATTGGAAAATTATGGAGATTTATTGAAAATATCGTGACGTTATCTTTCACAATTCTTCACACTTTTGACTTTACAATCCATCTCAGGTTACCTTATCTGGAGGAAACTTAGTTTGAGACCATTAATGTGCTAACATTATTTTCAATGATTGCCCATTAGGAATAACTGCCAATTCATTTGAGAAATCATTCGAAACAAGTCTGAAAGCGTATTAAAGACAGAACAGTAAGATTCTATCTGATGTGTGATACTGCGACACACGTTTTCTATAAAGTTGTCTAACCTATAACTAGTTAAGTTAGATATGAAACAGTTAATAGTTATTACCGTACTCATAAAATGGTCATGGATATTTATTTTCATGGTTTAAACCCTGATTTAGTTTATATAATAATGAAACAAATTATTTAGATGGGGCTCCGGTCACGACAATTGTTGCGATTCTACTTATGATTCCTCCATAAGGTCAATGTTAACTTTCAAAGCCCGTCCCTCCTCAACGGATTATCCGATATCATTGATTTAAGGCTCATTTTAAAGAGCACAAAAATGTCAAAATTCTGCTGACTGAAATCGTTAGGTCTTATGGGAGAAGCAGGTAGACCCAGAGAACTGGACAATTCATAGACTAAGAGTTACACAGTAGTTGTTGACTGAAGTCCGTCGCTCGCTAGCCCGCAGTTGCAAATGATCGTGACCTTGTGGCGAACGCAACGACATTGTTATGACGGCTGTAAACGTGTTACTGCTTAAGAAACAATTAGTGATAAACGTTATCACCTCCTCAAGGTCAAGTGTCTTGATACATTATAAACAATCGTGTTAAAGTGGGACGTTGCAGGGATGTTTAGTTATTAAATTATATAGTCCTTATAGTGCTATCATGGTAAACTCATTTCAGGAAAACCCAGTATTCCCATGACTACTTGGGTTTGATTGGAGATATTATTGTATACAAACATACACAAAATGGTTGTCCAAACTGAAAACTGTGATTGGGAGGACATCAGAGAATAAATGGACAGAGGGAACTTCCCATGTGTCAAGTGAGGAACGGGTGTCCAGAGAGTCCTAGTACTACGACCGTGGTGTCTACCTCCTGAGTATAAAGTTTACCAGTAAGAAACTTACTGCTGATTGGGAGGGCATCAGAGAATAAATGGACGGAGGGAACTTCCCATGTGTCATGTGAGGAACGGGTGTCCAGAGAGTCCTAGTACTACGACCGTGGTGTCTACCTCCTGAGTATAAAGTTTACCAGTAAGAAACTTACTGCTGATTGGGAGGACATCAGAGAATAAATGGACAGAGGGAACTTCCCATGTGTCAAGTGAGGAACGGGTGTCCAGAGAGTCCTATTGTACTACTACCGTGGTGTCTACCTCCTGAGTATAAAGTTTACCAGTAAGAAACTTACTGCTGATTGGGAGGACATCAGAGAATAAATGGACGGAGGGAACTTCCCATGTGTCAAGTGAGGAACGGGTGTCCAGAGAGTCCTAGTACTACGACCGTGGTGTCTACCTCCTGAGTATAAAGTTTACCAGTAAGAAACTTACTGCTGATTGGGAGGACATCAGAGAATAAATGGACAGAGGGAACTTCCCATGTGTCAAGTGAGGAACGGGTGTCCAGAGAGTCCTATTGCACTACTACCGTGGTGTCTACCTCCTGAGTATAACGTTTACCAGTAAGAAACTTACTGCTGATTGGGAGGACATCAGAGAATAAATGGACAGAGGGAACTTCCCATGTGTCAAGTGAGGAACGGGTGTCCAGAGAGTCCTATTGTACTACTACCGTGGTGTGAGGAACGGGTGTCCAGAGAGTCCTAGTACTACTACCGTGGTGTCTACCTCCTGAGTATGTCTACCTTCTTTCTTTTCTGGGCTACTCTTGCCTACCTTTTCTTTTCTTCGACCCCACCTGGGTGTCTTTCTCAATTTTCTTTCTTCTGGTTGGCACTCCTTTCTGGCTCCCTGGGAGTGCTCCTTAACCAGTCCGGTTTGTCACTGGGCTGGAGCGGGGGTTGTTGTGAGCTTGCTCTACCGAGGGGAGTCTGGGAGGAAGTGTCAGAGGCTAGCCACTTCGGGCCCTGACCAGGGAGTGCGGCATGGATGCATGGTGTCGGGCCAGCATTGCCACAGGTGACCCCCGGCACGTCCGGTTACCGGTGCCGGGCAAACGGAGGCCAGGCCTCAGGGAACTGGGGTAGGGGCGACGTCCCCGAGGGTATACCCGTTCCTGGCTACTCCGGGCCACCCCTTGCCGCACGATGCGCTAGTGACACCAATTGAATGGACACCACCACCGACAATTTGAACGTTGAGATAGAGCAGGGTACTGGGGATCCCTTTGCCCGTAGCTCGAGGCTATCTAGGTCGCCACCTGCGACCATGAAGTCTGGAAAGGCACCAGTTGGGGGTTCATCAACTTCACCTCCAACTGCACCACCTGCAGTGCCTAGTGGCGACCTGGACGAGGACCAGGAAGAAGATAAGCGGGCGACGATTCAGCCGAAACCCTTTGGTCCAACTAAGGTTCAGGTGAAGACTCCACCCAACCCGTTTCGAAAAGATGATAAGAAGAAGTCAACGAAAGAGGACGGCTCGATGACTCCGAGGAGAGACGGTGGCGGTCTCAGTCACCTCAGGAGTCAGATCGACGATGCCAACGTGGCTGAGGGAGAACAGCTAGACCTTATTGCCATCGCTCTAGGCGAGCTGGAGACCCTTTTCCAGAACAACCACCGTGTTCCTAAAGGGGTAAAGGATGGCGTGAGGAAAATCGGCGACTGTTTTTTCCAGCTGCAGTCGATCCGGAAACTTCGGCTGGCGTCGACTGCGTCCGAGCGCAAGGTGTGGGAACAGTCCTCTTCTCCGGTAGTGACGGAAGGAGGGAAGAGGAAACGGGCAAAGCCGGAGCCTGCCCCTGTCGTAATTTCATCTGCCAGTTCCCCCACGATTGCCAGCGGAGAAAGCGCGAGTAGGCAGTTAGAATTCCCAACTCCCCGAGAAGAGAACTCTCAGCAACCGCTGACGTCAACGCAGGTAGTAAAGGACACCCGCTACCAAGAAACTCCTTGGCAGGTTCAAAGGGGTGCCAAGAGAAAGAAGAAGACAAAAGAAAAACAGGCTGCGAAAGCTGAAACCAAGAAAGCGGAGACGGGTAAGGAGCAGGCGAAAGCGCTATCGTCCAAGCCAAAGTTCACAGCGCGAAGCAGGAAGCCGCGACCCGACGCAATCCTCATACGTCCGACCTCTGGAAAGTCGTATGCGGATTTGCTGAAGGAAATCCGTGGTGGGGTGAAGCCGGAAGAGTCGGGTGCCGAAATCAGTGCGATTCGGCAAACGCGCACCGGTGGAGTCCTTGTGGAACTTGGTGCAAAGACCACAAACAGAGACGAGTTCAGTTCTGCACTGAAGAGAGCCGTTGGCGAAAATGGAACTGTCAAGAACCTAGTACCGAGAGTTTCTCTGGAAATTAGGGACCTTGATAGTTTCACCTCCGAAAATGAAGTCAAGGAGGCCATCGAGAGAGATCTTGGAGCGCGAGCGGGGGAGGTTAAAGTATCTTTGACCCGACCCAACAGCAGAGAGCAGAAGCTCGCGATTGTCTCTCTGTCAGAACGTGGAGCGAATGAACTCCTGAAAACAGCGAGGATAAAGGTGGGCTGGGTCAATGCCAGGATTCGTCGGAGGGTGGAAGTAACCAAGTGCTTCAAGTGTTTTGGTTACGGTCATCTTCAGGCCGATTGCAAAGGCCCAGACCGTCGGGCCATGAATCTGTGCCTGAAGTGCGGTGCGAGTGGCCACAAGCGAGACGCTTGTACTGCCAATGCCAAGTGTTGTCTGTGCGTCGCCCTTGTTTCAGAGCAGGCAGACACTGAACACCTGCCAGGAGCAAGAGCATGCCTCGTTTTCCGGCAGGCTCTTGACAGTGCCACAGCCAGTCTAAAAAAGAAATGAGAGTCCTCCAAGGAAATACTCAGCACTGTAGGGTAGCGAATGATCTTCTGTCCCAGATAGTCCTGGAAAGGAAGATCGATCTGCTTATTATTAGCGAGCAGTACCGTGACAGGGATGGACCCAATTGGTACCCGGACACAGTCGGGACCGCTGCCATTTGGATCCCAAATACAAATGTATTTGTCAGAAGTCACGGTAGGAGGAACGGTCTCGTTTGGGTGACTACCAGCGAAGCAAATTTTGTTAGCTGCTACTTCTCACCCAACGAGAATGCGGCAGATTTCCAGGCCCGTCTGGACAGATTAGAGGACCTTCTTCGCTCCCTCAGTGGAGCCCTGATCGTAGCCGGCGATTTCAATGCTAGGGCTATAGATTGGGGTATGCCAAGAACAGACTCAAGAGGACGGAAAATTTTGGAGATGGCGGCAAGGATTGGACTGGCTGTGGCGAACGTGGGAGACTCGCCCACCTTCAGGCGTCCAGGTTATGGATCAACCATACCGGATGTGACATTTACGTCAGAAAACGTTTCGAGACGGATCGCAGACTGGGGAGTGATCGAAGACTATACTGGCTCCGATCACCAGTACATCACCTTCAGTCTTGCTACAAACAGCTTTGAGCCAAGGAACCTTAATTGGACGCCAGGCTGGAACGTTTCAAGGCTCGTTTCGGTGGCATTGTCCTCGGCGATTGACGAGGGGAAGACCGCTGTTTTAGAATCTTCGGGAACCACGGGGGAGATCGTGGAGGCCACAATGAGGCTCATCGAGCGTAGTTGTGATGCTGCCATGCCCCGAAAAGTGCAACCAAGAAGAAACAGAAGATCGGCATTCTGGTGGACGGAGGACATTGCTGTACGGCGGAGAGAGTGCCTTAAACTCAGACGAAAGGTCACCCGCAGTAGGAGAAGGGGTGGCGTGGTGCCTGAAACACTTATGCAGGAGTTCAGGGCGGCCAGACAAGAACTGAAGCGCGCTATCTCCGCAAGTAAAGCCTCCAAATGGAAAGCTCTAACGGAGGACCTCAACAACGATCCTTGGGGATTGGGTTACCGAGTAGTTATGCGACGGCTCGGTGCCCAATCAGCTAACCCTAGCTTGAGCTCCGTCCAGTTGGAGGCTATCGTGGATGTTTTGTTTCCGGCCCACCAGATCAGGCCGAATGAAGAGGTTGCTGTGGTTCCCGAACAAATACCTTTGTTCAGCGAACAAGAGCTGTCAAGTGCCATTGGCTCTTTGCGCTGCCGAAAGGCTCCTGGTCCCGATGGAATTCCAACGGAAGTGCTAAAGGTAGTAGGTCTGGACTTTCCAGGCCTGCTGCTGAACATGTACAACCGCTGTTTGTTGGAAGGCTTGTTTCCTCTGCGATGGAAAGTTCAACGCCTCGTGTTGATCGGCAAAGGCAAGGGAGATCCTGAAACCCCGTCTGCATACAGACCTCTGTGTATGCTAGACACGGCAGGGAAGCTTTTTGAGCGACTCCTGAAGCCGAGGCTCACACAGGCAGTAGAAGCGGCAGGTGGACTCTCCGATCGTCAGTACGGCTTTCGGTCGGGCCGATCAACGATTGGAGCTGTTGGTGAAGTGATCAGGACTTTTGAGGCTGTTCAGCAGGTGAACCACAGATCACGAAGGCTAGTCATGTTGGCTACGCTGGATGTGAGAAATGCGTTCAACTCAGCCAGGTGGGCTGACATGCTGGGCGCATTGAAGACGGATTTTGTAATTCCCCCGTACCTGTTAAGGATGCTGCAGAGCTACTTACAGGATCGGAAGTTGGTTTTCAACACGCCGGATGGACCGCGGCGGAGAGATGTAACAGCGGGTGCCGCTCAGGGCTCGATTCTTGGACCGGACCTCTGGAACATCGCCTACGATGGGATCCTCCGAATGGAAATGCCTCGGGAGACTTTCCTCGTCGGTTATGCGGACGATATCGCCGTAATTATAACTGCGCGGGATGTCGATGAGCTGCAGAGGCTGTTGACCATGGCCATGGGCCAAGTGATGAGGTGGATGGGTGACCACGGCCTGTCCTTGGCGACGGAAAAGACCGAGATCGTGCTTCTCACCAGACGGAGGATTAATCCCATTGTGCAGCTCGCGGTCGACCGGGAAGTGATTGTCACTAAACCCGTTGTCAAGTACCTGGGTATGAGACTGGATGTTCGGCTCACATTCCGGGATCAGATCACATTTGCGACGGAGAAAGCTGAAAAGATTGTGGCCAACTTGAGCAGACTGATGAAGAATGTCGGGGGACCGATTGGTAGCAAGCGGCGGGTGCTGATGTCTGTGGTTCACTCCGTTCTTCTTTTTGGGTGTGAGGCATGGGCAGAGGCCCTCCGGAAAAAACGACTGAGGGGAAAGATGGCAGCGGTCCAGAGGAGAGGCGCTCTTCGGATCGCTTCGGCGTACCGCACAGTGTCGGAACCGGCCGTCCTCGTAGTTGCTGGGGTAATTCCCATCGATCTTCTTGCTTTCGAGCGGAAGCGGATCTTCGATGGGAACGGTGCTTTGAGCCGTGCCGAAGCCCGAGAACGCACTATGGAGGATTGGCGAAACCGCTGGGAGGGGGACGAACGGGGAAGATGGACGGCGAGACTCATTGGGGATCTCCGAGAGTGGGTTGAGCGGGGGCACGGGGAGGTAGATTTTTATCTCACCCAGTTCCTCACCGGACACGGTTGTTTCGGGGCCTACCTTCACAAGATGGGGAAGTCAGCGAGCCCGGAATGTCAGTACGGTGACTCCGACTACGACGATGTACTGCACACCTTCTTCCATTGCGTGAGGTGGGAAGCGGACAGAAGGGACCTCGAAGGGGCCGTTGGCCCGATCTCGCCGGACACACTCGTTCGTCGAATGTTGTCCAGTCCCGAATCGTGGAGCTCTGTTTCTGCATTCTCCAGGAGGGTGCTGAAAGAAAAGAGAACGGAACAGCTGTGATGCATCGACGCAGCTAAACCTGGTGGAGCATCGCGGTTGAAATGCCATCTTTGGCGTACGAAGGCACCCTCTTGAAGTATTGCGAACAGCGTTTCCGAGAGGGCTTCCATTGCCTGGACCGATAGGTTTTTAGTGGGTGAGAGTCCTACACACCGGGGGAAACACCAAACCCTGACGGTGCATAATGCATTTTCCTATCGTAAAAAAAAAAAAAACCTCCTGAGTATAACGTTTACCAGTAAGAAACTTACTGCTGATTGGGAGGACATCAGAGAATAAATGGACAGAGGGAACTTCCCATGTGTCAAGTGAGGAACGGGTGTCCAGAGAGTCCTATTGCACTACTACCGTGGTGTGAGGAACGGGTGTCCAGAGAGTCCTATTGCACTACTACCGTGGTGTCTACCTCCTGAGTATAACGTTTACCAGTAAGAAACTTACTGCTGATTGGGAGGACATCAGAGAATAAATGGACAGAGGGAACTTCCCATGTGTCAAGTGAGGAACGGATGTCCAGAGAGTCCTATTGTACTACTACCGTGGTGTGAGGAACGGGTGTCCAGAGAGTCCTAGTACTACTACCGTGGTGTCTACCTCCTGAGTATAACGTTTACCAGTAAGAAACTTACTGCTGATTGGGAGGACATCAGAGAATAAATGGACAGAGGGAACTTCCCATGTGTCAAGTGAGGAACGGGTGTCCAGAGAGTCCTATTGTACTACTACCGTGGTGTGAGGAACGGGTGTCCAGAGAGTCCTAGTACTACTACCGTGGTGTCTACCTCCTGAGTATAACGTTTACCAGTAAGAAACTTACTGCTGATTATTTTTTCTCTGTGTCTGATGGCAATCTTCTTTACTGTTCAAGTGTTTAATATCATAAATTTCACAAGATAAACTGCAAGTTCTGATAAATCAAAGCAGACGTTTTTAAATCCCCATGCTTTTATTATGGGGGTTGTTTTACGTTATTTCTCGTTTGCTGGTAATTTTATAGAAATTCTGCTATTTTTCCGAGAGTTAAGACCGGGATTAAGACCTTTAATTTAAGCCGTCTCCTATCATTCTGCAATTTTCTAAACTGATGCAATTTTGACTTAAAAATTTCGCTTACAGAATTATATATATAAAGATACCTTGTGAAGCTGTGAGAGAGCAACAATCTGATATTGAGCCACTCCGCCGCTGGGAACATGAATTTGTGTTTAAATAAAAGATGCAACCTGCATTTCGCTGGAGCAGAGTCGCAGTTCTGTTGTGAGTTGACCTCGTTTTGCAGCTTACATTTGGTCGTAATTGTACACAATGGCTGTTTATAAAGTAGCATAAGTTTTCATATTTTCATACGGGTAAAGGACAAACTTATTAAATAACAAATACCCTCGTCGCAGCAAACCTACTCAGCGAATTTCCATTGGAGATATAAATGTCTTAATACTACATAAAGCCAATTACCAAGTTTCATAAAAATATATTCACAAATGAGTGATACATACAATTTGAATTATTCTCCATAAGAATAACATTGTGGCTGAGTACGAAGGTTTGCTGCTACGGGAGCCTTTGGAAAAAAATTGTTTGAGCAAATATCAATGGACCAGATGAAGCCGTACACCAAGTTTCGTCAGTATACGTTCATAAAAAAGCAGGATATAAAATTTGTCTTTTCCTCCATAAGAATAACATTAGACAACGTATTGTGTTTAGCACTTTCAATATCTCGGTAACCAATTGACGCAGAGGTATGATCAAAATACCAAATTGTGTGGTTTTTTAAGCTGAATTCAATGGAAAAAACTAAAATTTGACTATTTTAAAAATTGCATGTAAGAAATTAAAAAAACCCATTTTTGGGGTGAACCCCCCCCAAATACCCCTTCGGATTAAGCGATCTGGCTGGTTTTTGAACTTAATCATAAATGTTGCTTTACACGGTTAAACCAAATTTCATCAAAATCGGATAATTTTTACAAGAGTTATCGTGCTCACGGACACACACACACACATATATATATATATATATATATATATATATATATATATATATATATATATACAGATTCGAACGAGTGGTGTTTTTGGGGTCTGGGAAATCCATGCCGACTACGGTAATAGCTTCTTCCCTATAGGGAAAATCTGCTAAACCTGTTTAAAAAAAACCTTAGTACATCAGTAGTTCATACTTGGATGAATAGATATTTTCCAGCGATAGAACATCCTTCATCACATAAGCTCGATATTATACAGGACCTAAACATGTTTGAAGGGTCGCAATTGAACATAGTAATCGCGTCATTAAACACCTTTGTTCAGGAAGTATGTATGTATTGATCATCACATACACACACTTACAGCCCGGCTTTTACGGCGATATAAACATTATAAGCTAGTCACTATTACTGATAGTCCTTCAAGACTATCGTTCCAGTATGTGAGTAATTAATCGATATTTCGAAAACCGTAGTAAATAATTGATAACATCTAAAAACTATCAGCACTGCGTATGAAGTTGCACCACCCACGAATCAGAATCCAACCATTGAATCTGAACTTTTCATTGACAAAATCTGAACTATATGGAAAATAACATTTTTGCGATTCTAAATAAGATTTTAACCTCCCAGTAGTAGTACATTTTAATAAGTTGATCACAATTAATTGCCAACGCCAGTGTTCAATTTAGTACATCGGTAGTTGTTTGTAACAGTTTGTAGTTGTTTCCAATCCAGGTTGTTCCAGATTTGTGTTCCACTTTCTGAACTTGAACCCTGATTCCCTCCCACCACTCCCTACCCCGTACCATCCCTTGGCATACTTAGATACCACCCCCGATATGACTAGAACGAAACATTTTCAAAACATATTTCAAATAAAAACATAATTCAAAACATTGTCAAATAGTTGTTGACAGTAACAAAATACTAGAGACAACATAACCGATAATACCTCCTACACATTAAAATGAGTAAGAAGGTGCTGCTTTATGCTGGATTTTCCAATAACTTTATAACTAGCAGGCAAAACCCTTTTTTATCGCCTGCTAATGCGCTAAAATTAATAACGATTTAGTATCATTATATTAGTGTTATCTTATACTATATTTAGTTATATCTTTAAAGAGTTGTTCTTCATTAGACTCCCTAATGTTTATCTGTCTTCGCACAAGAGACGGATCGAAGCCGTTCCTCAGAGAAAAGTAAGTTAAGGGTTTCTGCGAAGATTTTGCGGGACCCACAATGGGCCACTAATAAGACGTATGATGTAATGAAAACAGAATGGTTGAGAAATAGTGTTTTCAGATTAAATAAAATTAGTAAAAACTCGTGATCAAGTTTGATAAGCTCAAAGTCCTCAAACATCATGATACTATATTAGGATAGACTGAGAGATATGATTTCAAAACCCATTATAACGGTATACGGACCGGTAGAGTCGTTTGGAACCATTAAAATTCATATAGTGTGACCTTTGACTCGACCCTTAGGTTTGCGGGCCTCCCTAGTATGAGCTGCATTAGCCTAATGAACTGCGTCATTAGTCTACTTTGGCTACTTTGGCTTATTGGACTGCAGACCCATTCTAGATATGTACCTCTGCCGGATTTGTGGTGGAGTTGCTTGGGTTTCAAGATTGCTATGAGTAAACTTCATGTAAATCATTTAGGTTAGTATACGTCGGATATCAAATGTTGTTTATTAAATTTTAATAGAAATTGCAATTTAATGTTTGCTCTGGAAATCGGAATATCTTTACAGATAACTGAGGAGAACTGTGGACGACTGTGGATGTGTCAAAATAAGTAAATTCAAATGTATTATATTGTTTTTGTTTTGAATATTATTCTATTTATTTTGTAAAATAATGTATAATTATATTGCCACGTGTTCAAATAACCTACGTATGCAGGAGTGAAGTTATATCCCGTCCAAACAACATTGATATTGAGCCCCGATAACGAACTACGGCGTTTGTGAGTTTGACGCCTGTTGAAATTATGTGAAACATTGATCGCGATCAATGCTTTTGATATCAGTCGCACCAAAATGTACGATGGAGTATTGATTGAAATTGAAGGTAATTAATGGTCTTGAAAATTGTCAACTAATTACTTACAAATACTACTCATTAAGTAAATTTGCTAAACCTATTTACTTCCATTACCTGCTCATAACCCAATGTCTTATTCTTCATTTTCTTATTTTCTAGTTACCCTATGACATTTAACCACGTCCAATGTCATTGCCGGGGGAGCTTATAAAGCTTATGCCACTGTAAATTAAAACAAGGCGATTAAAGTGACAAACAGCAGGAAACAATGTTTGTGACAAAGTGATATTAGTCGTTGTTTTGTCTGAGGAGCGACGATAACAAATGAAGGACAAAGGACGAAGGTCAACTTATTGGACCTCATCTTTCTCGACTGACTGCAACAGTTGATCACGGGATCAGCAATATTGTGAACATCGACAGACAAGATGAAGACGGGTTTGTTGCATTCAAACTATTCTGAGTCTTCATTGCAGACGCGTTGAATTGGAATGTAGATAAACCGAGTTATTTTCATGGTTGAATAGGAAATTCAACACCGTAAATAATCGCCAGCCAGTCAGTAAATAATAAGCTTCATATTTATTATTTTACGACCTGTTTCAACAGTATAACTTTGAAGTCCAGCAACTGTTTTCATTAACCGCTACTATTAAGTTAAACGTTGTGAAAACCCTCCATTTGTAAAGTTTTAGATACAAAGGTTACGAGGAAGTACGAGTAAGTAATATCAAATTTTTCTAAGGATTCAAATTTCGCTGATTTCTAGAGCGAAAGACATGATGAGAATTTTAGATTTCTATGTCATATAACACATATTTTTCAGAAACTACCGTAGCTTCTTTTTAAAATCAACTCATCTTACTTAAACATTTGTAAAGCCAATTTTAAAGTTGTTATAGCGTTTTTATGCACAAAAATACAACTTCCATTTATGATTAATTTCTTAAAAAATATGTAAGTACAATAATTGGGTAGGTTTGTAGGTTTAAAAATAAGGTCAAAGAACATATAAAGTAAGGTGACCATAACATAAACTTGAAAAAAACGGGACACACCCAAGGAGAGCTTGGGGGCGATACCCTCCAGCTAAAGAGGGGTCCAAGGGGCCTCTCTCGGGACGTAATCATTGAAACATTATATTTTTAGCTATCTTGAGACCTATAAATATTTTTCAATCTACCTTTGCTTTTGTAGTAATTTAATTTAAACTTTGAGCTACCTACGATACACGACTACATAACTAGCAAAAACGAAACACATTACTTGAAGTCACATTATAAATTTGGAAGTTTTAGTCATTTTAAAATGGGTTTATTAGTTTCCAACGTTAATCCGGGACATTTAGGCGTCCCGGGAGACTTTTTCGGGACTCCGGGTACGATTGTGAAAAAAACGGGACAATCCCGTTTTTACGGGACGTTTGGTCACCCTAAATAAAGAGAAACTCTACTGTCGAGATTTATCGTACAGTACATGGTTGTAAATTAGATTATTTTTTACTTGGCTTGTCCTAAATGACAGTTTATAACTGAGGGACGCTTCAAAATAAAGGCATTTTATTTACTTATTTAACATTATATGAACAGTCAAACGTAAGAAATTAAATTTAAAAACGTTACTATACAATTCACCATTGTCTCGTGGAAAAATGAGTAAGTTCATATAAATCTCTGAGTCTTATAAAAGAGGTTATCAGGTTATATTTTTAATATAAAAATATATATTTTTAATATAAAAATATATATTTTTAATACAAAACTATATGTTATATTTTTGTTTGCGTTTTAGTATTCTGAATTTATGATGTATAGATTAAAAAATTAACTATTTACGTATATTTAAAAATTTGATGCCTGACAAATCAATCTCAAATTAAATCAATTATTCTTGATAAACCTGACATAAGATAAGTCATAATCAAACCGCTAATGATTTATCATAGAAAACACGGTTATTGCCAGAAAATAAAAATAAAAAAATAAAAATGTAGTAAGGGATCGAAAAAGATGCCAACAATTGATATTAAATAAGGGAAATTCTGTTAAGTTCTTATATAAACGTTGTTGATTTGGCTTTAGCATGAACTTTGGTAGTTCTCTTTACCTTTACTATTTAGATGTTAACAATTTTTTTTAGACCTGATTTGCGTTCCACACTATGAAAATGCAATTTTTAATCCTAGTCCAAACCAAGCCTTGAAGTCTTGGTTCACTTTTGACATAATTTGGACATTATACTGTCCAAATTAGTTTTTAAAAGGCTGAAAACTATTTTAGTAAAATACAATTTTTTATTGTTTTAAATTTTAATCGTGTTTTTTGTAATAATTATCATGAAATATTGAAATTTCAACAGAACTATACTATTTTATAATAATTGTTTCACCAAGTATTCTAAATATTTTATGATTTACAGTATACCCGTATTTACCCATAGTTAAAAAATTACCAACACCATAAGCAGAATTTCAAAATTCAGGATTACATTGTTGCTGTATTTATACGTTAATAAATTACGTTTCAAATATTTCCGCCTTCTATGATTAGTTTATTTCTACTAGGCCGGTCGAAGTGCCAACATTTATGCTGCCAGCGGCCCTTGCCGGGGAAGAAACAATTAACTGTTTTGTCACCTGCTCATTATCTATCTCGCAGTTTTTTAGCGACCTTCATCTGTCAAGCTGCCTAGTTGGTCTATTTCAGAATCCACTTACCTACCTCGAAGGTTCCGTTTCATGCCATAACAACTCTTTAGCACATACCGTTACAATACACCCGCAAAGAATTCAAATTGGAATCGTGTATTATGTGTGAACTTGTGTACTGGATCATTGAAGGTCTAGTGGACAAGTGAATGTCAGTCAGATCAACAATTCACTAAGATCAATACTATCCACAACTAATTCTGCAATTAAACGTATTCCGTAAACTGAAGTGAGGGGTGAAGTGAAAACCGGTTCTTTTTAAAATTTGTAAATAGAAGCTAAAGGGGGGGGGGAAATACAATGGTTGAACCTTTGTAAAAAGTGGATTTTGACGTATTCATTTTAGTATGTACACTAACATTTCTTGATATAATTCTATAATCTCCGGATACAATCAAAATGACGGGGTCCTACATTATATTAATTAAGAATTAATATTTTATTCAAATTAATTAAAAAATAACATATCTGTGATTTGTAATGTGAACTTGGATGTCATGACCTCCTAATAAGTGCCACTCCCCAAAGATATTCTGATTTACTGCTTTAAAAAAATGGTATATAATTAATACTGAATATATTTTGACAATTTCTGTATATAGTATGGCCAATCAGGTGAAATAGTTTTAATGGAAGATAGATAAACTAGTTAGTTGCTAAATATAAATCAACTGCAGAATAAATTAGAAAAAAAGGATACAAAAAGTCATGACAAACAAGGAACCTTTTCAAAGCACCTCTTACTACACCGGTGAAGTGAGGTCAGAGTTTTTGATTATCAACTCCCCGGTTGTCCTAAATAACATTTCTATCTTCATAACCCACTACAGATAGTTTGTATATAAAGAACGTAACAAAATTCGAAGGTGGTAAACTATTCTGAGAATCAATTAAACAGTATTTAGAAATAAATAAGAGCTACGGGATATGGTTGTAAATTAGATTACTTTTTACTTGGCTTGTCCTAAAAGGCAGTTTCTAACTGAGGGACGCTTCAAAATAAAGGAGTTTTATTTATTTATTTATTATTATATTAACAGTTAAACGTAAGAAATTAAATTTAAAAAGTTACTATTCAAATCGCCATTGTCTCGTGGAAAAATAAGGGTTGAACTCCGCATTTACCCTTCAGTTGGCATGCTGATTACCAATGGCTCAAATGGGAGACAATATGTGTCGGTTTCCTGATGTCATTTGTTTATTTCTAGACAAAACTACCCAATCCAGGTTTTTCTAAAAACCTCAACCCCAGGAAAATCCGTATATTTTAAAAATATTTATTGAAAAATTGGAAATTTTAACATTGGGCTTATGGAGTTTTAAATAAAAACAAAAGAATCATTACAACTGTGAATAAATTAAACAATGGACTGAAAAGTAGCACTAATCAAATGTCACCGAGCATGGATCGGTCTCCTCGCTACTTGTAAATATATGAGGGTAAAACTTGTTATCTCTAAGAGTACTACTTGGTTTGTTTGTATAATGCTTAAAAAAGGTGTTAGCAGTAACACGGACATTTTTGTATATACATCATTAATTTTGTTTAAATACATTGTGTCATCATTGAAGTTCTTACTGCTTTGTATCCTGGAGGAATTAACTACCCTAATCAATTGTAGTGTCGAATGTAACATGGTGTAACTCCATAACAGTGGAACTATCTGAATAACATTCTGGCCATAACAGTCTAACACAATTATTATCGAAAATAATTATCGATACAGTATGAGGATTGGTTTTTATTCTTTTAAGTTATTTTGATTTGCATTATTCATCTTATTTAACAAATAATGGGTAAACAAAATAGAAATGATCATTTTTGATTGTCCATAATACCGGTAAAAGAAAATAGAAGAAGTCAAGTGTAAAAATCCCTTAAAAAGATAAGTGCATATTAGAGTTGGTCAACGCTACGCACAGGCTTCTTGCCTATGTAGACTTTCCCTGTTTATTATTATATTATCACGTGTAAGTAGTAACAGTAGTGATTTGTAAGAAGAAGACATCCTTTTTGTTTTGAATTTAAACATTGAATTGTTGTATTTTTTTGAAATAAAATGTTATTTCATTTCATTTTGCTTTCCTTCCTGAAGTTCTCTCTCTTTCTCTCTCTGTCTATTTCCATTTGAGGATACTTATATGAGCCTTTTATTCTGGCCCTTTAGGTTTCCAGACATATTGATGGGATTATTTGGTGTAGGGCCTTAGCACTATATCCTCTTGAATTATAACCAAAGACAAGAACAAAATTAAAAGACATTTAATTCCAAGCAAAATTTGTTAATTTTACCACCCGGTTTAAGAGAGCACACTAATAAAGATCCGTTTGATACCCGTATACTCTTATACGGGATCATATTAGCTAATGATCGATTCTTTTAAGCTTAATGTATGAAAAAAAACACTATTAAGTTTGTCTAGCGCCATTGACCCTGTCAAGCACAAACCTGAGTCTGTTTATCCTAGCACAATTCACTAAATATTAATCTGACTAGCAAATTTCGCTGAAAATGAATCCTGACTAGCACAATTAACTGATAATTAATTCCAATCAGCACAATTGGCTGATAATGATTTCAAACTAGCACAATTAGCTCAATAGGCTAGTAATGGATCCTGACTAGGAACAATGGTGATAATGGTTTCTGACTATCACCAAGTGACTGATAATTAATCCTGACTAGCATAACTGGCTTATGATTGAGTGTGCTACATTTTACAATTAGTTTATGATTGAGAGAAGCACGATTGCATTGACTAAATATAGCAACACACGTGAGAATAATATATAGAATATACCTACAATACAAGGGGTAATACTTCTGTGGTTCAGGTAGATAAATAGGTTAGTAGAATTGCACAAAGCAAACTAAAGACAACGAATATCACAAAGGTTGATAAATGAAGTTCTTACTCAAAGTCCCTCTAAGTGCAAGGGTAGAACAAGGCCAGGACTGTCTGATTATTCGTGTGTAATTGCCAGCTCACCGGTTGCCCCAAATACCCCTTCTTATCCCTCTACCTCTTATCCCCCTTAATACGCCCTAAACTACTTCCGGCAATCAACAGTATGGTATATAATTGTGCAATACTGTAATATAACTTATCAACTCGTTTGTTCAACGCCAACTATTACAACCTACACATCGGAACATACATGTTCAATTTTGTATTTTTTAATTCAGAATGTACGTTTTATAACTGCGGGCCCTAAATTTGTGACACACGTCATATCATACTAATATTATAAAACTGAAACTATGTGAAGTTGTTAGTTGATTTATTAGTTTATTTCTTTGATTGTAGCTCGATCATGCTCAAACTTCTAAACCAATTGAACTGATTTTTAGTAGGTAAATTGCTATTTCCTAAGTAACTATACTAGTGGGTGCCCGACAAAATTCGACGGATACAATGTATCCGTGTGAGTAATCTGACGGAGAATCAACAAAAATGAAATACCTGACTGAAAATATGAGAAATTATGAAATGCACTTTTATATGTGGCACAATACGCCTACAAATTCACAATATCACAAAAATAAAACGAACATTTAAAAAATAAGTTACTTTTTAACGGTACATGTACATGTTTACGTGGATGTTACGTACATGTTTACGTACGTAGGTACATGTTTACGTTGATTATTACTACATACTACAAACGAAAGT
The DNA here is from genome assembly GCA_963675035.1 of Allygus modestus. NCBI lineage: Eukaryota > Metazoa > Arthropoda > Insecta > Hemiptera > Cicadellidae > Allygus > Allygus modestus. The sequence goes on from OY776111.1 coordinate 303,145,773, forward strand.
AAATTAAAAGCTTGATTAGCTGATCAGGAGTCTAATGAAAGTCACAGAGTCAGAATTAAAATCAGCTGTTTCTTGTAAACAAAACATACTAAAATCCCACCTAAACGGTTTGTAGACATTTACATTTTCTATCATTTAACAAACTTAAAAGGAGAAAATTGTGTATAAAACTGAGAGTTTTGGGGAGTATCAGAATGTTTCAGCTTAAAATCTGTATAAATCCCATGACCACACGGTGCCTGGTTTTCTCAAACAAAGGCCGAGTTCCTGGTCAAGATTTCTCCCACATGAATAATATGGGAAAATTAGGAACTTTATACTTTATATTATTAAACAATCTTAAAGTGAGAAATGATAAATCTGACAATTTTGGGGAGTACCGGAATGCTTCACATAAGCAGCAAATTAAAATTAAGGTTCAAATTGGGACACATTCCATGACCCCACGTTGACTGGCATTCTCAAACTAAGGCCGAGTTCCTTTTAAAATATTCCCCATTTACATAACATGGAGCGATTTGTTAAATGTTAAATGTTAACAACTAAAGTGGTATTTTTGTGTTTTAAATTTTGCTGTTAATCTGCAGTATAAAAGCTTTAAAATGACACGTCGATTGTCCAAATCAGTTGTAAACTAACGATGTAGTCGGCCGAAAACTAAATTCCTTAGCTAATTAATATATAAGACTCACGTTTGTGACACTAATATTTACTGATCCATTTGAGCTGACATTTGGTAGGAAGGTAGCTGTTACATAAGACAGATACCTACTCGCGATCCAAAAATCATTTAGGGCTTCGCATAACTTCACAGTGCCTATGTTATTATTATGGACATTAGTACACTTACTGAACCGATGGAGCTGAAATTTGCTAGGAAGATAAATTAAAAACTAGGGCAAAACGTAAGTCTACTCCCTTTGCGAAAATCCTTTAGGGACCACCCCCGACCTTAAATATTCTCATTACAACCCTCTCACTGACCGATGGAGGTGGAATTCGATAGGACGATAGCTAATACATGTATACAGATAAAAAAAACTACTCACGATCTAAACAAGAGCCACCCCACAGGCTCTCAAAGTTCACATTTCAACCGTATGGAGCATTAGTATTTACCGAACCGATTGACCTTATGTACGGACTTATGTAATCAAACCAGAATTATTCGAAGGCAAATCCTTTAGGGCTCCTTCTCACTGGCATTCAGTGTTAGCAGTCGCACACACACTATTAAATCGACTTAGCTGAAATTTGGTAGGAAGGTATATTCTACACTTGACACACTATGCAACTTGTTATAAAAAATTACATTAGGGGGATTCGCCCCCATAACCTTTAAATTTAATGTATATCTTACGGACATTAGTACTTAATTAGGTCGATTCAGCTGAAATTTGACTCACCAGGATCAAACACAATCTCCGAAATATAATGCAGAGCTGTTATAAAAACCTAACGTGGTCTAGTCTGGCCTAATGTGGTAAACATAATCATACATACCGGATACCGCACTGAAATATTAGTATTCAATATTATTGGGACCTCAAGGCTTTTATAATACCTTCTTACCCAAATAACCTATGATAATTAATAATGTATTTTCATCTATCTATAAGTTAATGTAGCCTTTAAAGTCGTTCTCAAATGTTATAAATTGACTTCTTAATTTTCATTTATTTACGAGTTACTCAAACCCACCCATAAATTACCCGATGAGTTGTTGGGATTTTAGATAATTGGACAGTGATTGGCTGGCGTGGCGTCCTACTGTACCAAACATCAGTTGGCATCGAGAGTGCGGTTGCGGGGACTCGGAGCCGGGAAGGGAACAAATTAAACGTCAATATAGCCACAACCTCTAATTGTCTAAACCGCAATTGCAGCTTCAATATTGGCTGCAACAGTACTCGCTGTTATCGTACGCAGTCATGTATATTAGAGGTAACAGGTGTATGCTGAAGTAAAATATATTTTATTGGGTCTCAACAAAGGTTGGGTTATGCAATGCGTTTGCGGGAACGAACGATCGCTCTGAAGGCACGTATGACATTTCGGTTATTGTTTCTCAACGTCCGTTCACATGTGGGAAGGCGGCGATTGGGGTTCCAAGGGCAGACGTCCCCACTGCGTTCTTGGTCCGTCTTCCGAAGCAGCACTAACGCACGTTCGACACATTTGTCTCAGTGTATTTAGAGCGAATGGACGATCATTTCGAAACGCACGATTTTACTACCAAACGCAGGTGCCTAGTGGATGGACTTTCTGGCGAACATAAATCAACTCATTTAATTCAATTGAACTAGAAACTTCATTTCAACAGAACATTCACAAATCCAGTGCATAAAACCAGTCTAAGAGAACAACACTATTAACAACTCTTGACTACTCTATTTCATGTTTTTCTATATTATTTTTTTTAAGATAACCTAGTACTAGTAAAGTCTATATATGCTACACTCTACACTAGCCGATGGAAAATTAACGAACTTCATTTGCCAACTCTTCAAGGCAGGAAGGAGTTTATTTTATTTTTATTTAGAAAGGTGGGGTAACCATTTTGTCGATTCCTGTTTTCAAAAATACATGCATGAGGGTCGCCTTCATATTTCCCTAAAACATATTAATATTTTCACCACATTTGAGGAGTTACGGATCAATCGTATTACGTAGTAGATCAAAATATGTATATACTCCTGTACAATACTTATTTATGAAATTACGTAGCAATTAAAACTACATGACTTCTCCATTCTAGCTAATTTGAAATCGTCGCAATATAAATCCCTCACATGTGTTAAATAAATAACCGGAATATTTGCTAGCATGTGAATGCATGCTATAGAGTTGATCATGAGTCGACGTAAACTCGAATACGAGTGATAAGTTGCAAACATCGTAACAATAAATTTTACAGAAAACTACTATAATTACTTTTACAGTAGATTTAACGAAGCGCCAGACCATTCTCTTTATGAAGAGACCTTTGCAAATCGTTACTGAACTGTTTCTGAAGAGTAGAAGGTCTACGGCAGGAAGTGCAGACAGTTCAAGTTCGTGCGGCAAGTAGGTTACAGATGGTACAGAATGTGTCAAGGCCCCGCAACTGGGGCGACGCTCCGTACACTACGGCCCAGACACGCCTACAATACTGCCGATGACAACCATCCGCTGGGGGAAAGTTAGACATGTTGGTAAAGGAAGAACTTTAGGGTCTTCTTTTATTTTAATTAACCGACACAAAGAAATGGAGTGGAAACACTAAATTATTTTATACTAAAACTTGTTCTGACGAATCGATATAGTTAATATTTGTTGGTTTTTAAGTATAATCGCAGTTTCATACACACATTTAAAACGTTCTTTATATTTACTTTGTTGTTGATATAGTATATTATATAGTATATTATAACAGAGTTGCTCTGCTCTAGGTTGTAAGATGCGAGATCTTTGGCCTAGACAGTCTCAAACTAGTTGCGTTGAAAAATTGCAATCATTATATTCTGAGAATTACTAAGGATTATGTGTTTTTCGGATGGAGGTAATTGTAAGTAGAAATCGGTTCATGCTAAATTTCATGCGAAAAACGAAAAGATTAAATTTACCATGAACCGATTTCTACTTACAATTAACTCCATCCGAAAAACACATAATCCTTAGTAATTCTCAGAATATAATGATTGCAATTTTTCAACGCAACTAGTTTGAGACTCTCTAGGCCAAAGATCTCGCATCTTAAAACCTAGAGCAGAGCAACTCTGTTTTAATTCAAACAGTTCCTGACACAATCGATTCAGCGGTTACCGCCCCCCCCCCCATATTAGAGCAGATAATTTACAACCTTAATTTTTGTATACGTTCTCTTCATTTATTTGATCCAATTGAAATAAAATTACCTAAAATACGTTCGTTCGTATAGATAAAACATCTGCCCCAAAGTTTATAATGTTTTACCGACATTTGTAGAATTGGCTGCTAACGTAAAACCACTAATACCACTAATACCATACATACCACTGTAAAAATAGCATACGCCATTTTAACCCAAGAAAATACATTAACCAACAAGTAAACTGTGCTCGAAAAAATCATACAAAGAAAGCTAGCACCGACAGTACGTTAGTTACAAGAGGTGTATTTTCCGCTGAACGTTCGCGAGCTCCAACAGTACCTGCATCAGTAGTGCAAAGTTTGTTTAGCTTTTTACTTCATCAAGTATAGCAGACTTACCACGCAAGTATTATTGATTAACACGCAAAAGAAATGCGAATGCATCTGTTCGCTCGTGAGCCGTGAGTTCTGGTTGGCAGTGAAGTGCTACTTCTCATTCCAAAGTGTATAGCATTTTACTGTTGTACTTACGCAGACTGAGTAGAAAACGTTGCAGTATACTCGCGGGTGTCCCACTGCAGAAGTAGGCCAAAGTTATAGCTTCCTATACCGCCATTGTAAATAGAGCAGACGCCATTACTGTAAGAATTTGATCTGAGAGGCTTGTTCCAAGCTTGTTTTATGTGTGGTAATAAAACACAAGGCATATAGTACGCCTTCCTTTAACCTGAATCCGCTTTTGCGATTGGATTAATTGCATCTGTCCATGGAATTTATTGGTTGTGAAAACTAGTTATTAAACCCGTTAAATGAAAATGGCCATACGGTACATTAATTATTGTCGTTTTTACGCAGAAAATAGAGAAGCTGTTGCTTATTTTCTTTGAAAGTAGTACGAACATAAAACTTAACGTAGGTTAATAATTTCATCCTAGACCGTTAGCCCTATAAAGAACACTAATGGTTTGTAGAGGCTATACTGTATGAAGCCCCTATATACTGTGTATATAGCCCCTAATATTTATTTTTGTGAATGTGAATATTCTATTTGCTGCTTATACGATAAGGAAAATAAATCAGTAAGAAAGCATGAACACGTAAACACGCAAACCATGTGATAACTAGGGGTAGGGTAGACTGGGGCAAGTTGAGACAGGGGCAGGTTGATACAAACATTATTACTAGCCCATGCGCCAGGCTCAAGCGGGTAGTTGGAAAAGATGCACCGTAAAGTGGTGCAGCTCTACAGTCTACAGGTTGTTTCAGTAACTACGGACAGTTTGTTGTTGTGTAGTGTTAAATGTCTAGTTTAGTATGTGACAAGTAAAATTTTCCCCTGACGTTTAAGAGAATACAAGTGATGTAAACAATATTGGAGGGCAGCATCAACAAGCACGTTTTACTCAACAATAATTGGTCAGTAAGTACATACATTTTCCATATATCTTGTTATACTTCTTTATAGGTAATGTTAGCTTGAATAACACGTGGTTGCAGGGGGCAAGTTGATATGCTTTGTTTGGGGCAGATTGATACAATGTATCAACGTATCCCACATAATTTTGAGTTTGATTGCTATGGCATAAGACCTGGCCATGGCAAACAGATCTAAAGTTTCAGTTCCAGATACCTGGATCAACCACAAAGAAATGGCTCAATTAATTTATGAAGAGACATTCCCAACTATCAATCAGAGAACCTGAAGCAACAAGCCTCAGCCGAGCAACACGTTTTAACAGGACAAATGTGGTTTTTTTGACAGCTTAAAACGCGTGATGGAGCAATATAAATTTAAGGACAAAGACATGAAATGTTGACGAAACAGGTATTCAGACTGTTCAACGACCAAACAAAATTGTTGCTGAAAAAGGAGCTCGCCAAGTAGTAAAGGCGCAACATCCGCCGAGAGGGGTCGTACTGTCACTATGGTTTTGGCTGTCAACGCGATTGGAAACAGTGTCCCATCAATGTTTGTATTTCTAAGAGTGTTTTTAAAAGACAGTTTCATTGCAAATGGACCACCTGGTTGCATTGGGACATCCTATCAGTCAGGGTGTGTGACGGGAGACTCGTTTTTCAAATTTATGAATCACTGTCACAGCCATGTCAGATCATCAAAAGAAAACCCATGCCTATTTCTTTTGGACAACCATGACTCGCATTTTTATCAGTTGATGTGCTGAAATTTTGCAAAAATTTCAGCATTGTGATGCTGTTATTCCCGCCGCAAATATCTCACCACTTACAACCACTAGACATCTCTGTATACGGGCCATTTAATAAATTTTATTTTACTGCGGTGGATGATTGGATGATTAGCAAGCCAGGTAAAACAGTGACGACCTATGACATTCCTGGGATCGTTAAAACTGTACTTCCAAACGCCATAACTCCAAAGAACATAGTTTCTGGGTTCGATGGAACTGGCCTTTAACACAGTATCAACTTGCCCCGTCTTGACATCAACTTGCCCCTGTGTGAGGTAGGTTGATACACAATGAATTTGTAATAATTAATTTTGTTTAGATGCTATACAACTGTTTTCAGGGAAGTAAACATAACATTTATGTACTAAAAGGCTTAAGGTTTCAAAGTATGATGGTGGTAATAAAATAACGAAAGTCATTTGTTTCCAAAAAATAAAAACTGAAAACTGTCTCAACTAGCCCCACTCTCCCCTGCCCTCAAATATTCGCGAAAATGGTAGATGAAAGCACTGATTATATGATGAAAGTTACTGCTGTTAACGTAGGCCTAACCGAAATTTCGTCACAAAATATTAAATAAATAGTCTTGAACCAGGGGACTCTGTAGGAAAGTTTTTACTTTTACTGTGGTTAGATTTAGGTCATAGGGTAAATCGCTCTTGTAACATAACCATAAATATGTTTATTAAATCTAAATTAGATTTAACTATATTAAATTAAATTGTATTACAGGTGCGAAAGCTTAAAAAAACACCACAGTATTTTTTAATTGTAAATTTGCTGAGTACGCAGGGTTGCTATTACAGGGGTATTTAAATATCATAAAATACAAAGGTACACAGCTGGCAGAAGTAAGTACAAAATAATTGTCTGCTGCAATCTAGCGGATAAACTATTTACTTACTAAGATTATAGGAGAACGTTATCTTTATTTATAAAAATAATTTCTTCAGTAGCATGATACGTGTTGTTAAAATTAAACAGGATAATAAACTACGTCTCACAACGCTACAAAATATATTTACACTTATATTGTACTTACTGGCTTGCCTTGAATCATATTTTGTGTATATTTATCGTCTTATATGTAAGTACAGTATAAGTGTAAATATACTTTGTAGTGTTGTGAGACTTAGTTTATATCCTGATTTATTTATAAAACTGATATTAGCTGTTTAAAATAAATATTTCAAAAACCTTTGATAAATTGAATGAACTCTTGTTAAACGGACAGTATTTTGTTTATTTAATCATAAAACATATAAAAAGGACCATCTTATTAGTCGTTTCTTGTAATTGCAAAACAATATATTATTAGTATCTCGTACTTTACAAACAGTAATTTTTTCCAATGTTTTACCTTATGGAAATACAACTCTAAATTTTAATTAATAATACCCCTGTCGCAGCAAATCTGCATACTCAGAGAATTTCCAATGAATATATAACACAACACACTGAGCCACTTAACAGGATTCTTCAGAAATATGTTCACAAACAAGCGATTTTAAAATATTAATTATTCTCATAAGAACAACAATGGGGATGAGTAAGCAGGTTTGCTGCAACAAGGAACACAAAATAATGGGTTTTTATTCAAATATCAATAGAACTCATCTAAGTGAAGTCACATACCAAGTTTCATCCATATATATTCATAAATAAGCGATATATAACATTTTAATTGTTTTCCTTAAGAATAACATGGGGACCGAGTACCTCGGTTTGCTGCTACGAGAAGCATAGGCTAAAAATTGTTTTTGTGCAAACAACAATAAACCACAACCAGATGAAGCCATATACCAAATTTCGTCAGTTTATGTCCATAAAAAAGCAAGATATAACATTTTTCTTTTTCCCATAAGAATAACATTAGACAACGTAATGTGTTTAGCACTTTCAATATCTCAGTAACCAACTGACGTAGAGCAATGATCAAAATACCAAATTGTTTGTTTTTTATGCTGAATTCAATGGTAAAAATACAAATTTGATTTAAATAAAAATTACATATGGAAACCCAAACAACATTTTTGAGTACTAAACCCCCCCCCCCAAAAAAACCCCTTTGGATGGTGCGATTCGTCTGGTTTTTGAACTCCTTCAAATAAATGGTACTTTACACATTTGTACCAAATTTCAATAAGATCGGACATTTTTGCGAGAGTTATCGTGCTTACGGACACACGCACACACACACACACACACACACACACACACACACACACACACACACACACACACACACACACACACACACACACACACACACACACACATATATATAAATTTTAACGAATGGTGTTTTTGACATCTGAGGACCTCAAAACGAAAAGTTATCATGGTCTCGGGCTTAAGTCTTACCATGAGACCTATGGTAATAGCTTCTTCCCTATAGGGGCAATTTGCTAAAAAGCGGTTTAATGTATCTGTTGCATTTTTGGGAGCGTGAAGTGTACTGGAAAACATTTTTGTAAAATTTAAAAACGTGCAGCCGTTTTTACGTTATTGCGTTGCGAACACACTCATCACACCCGGACAACGAATCAGTGTAAATCACTCAAGGTAAAAAAAATAGGGTTTACATTCCGTCTCTGGATACCTAACTGGTCTTCAAATGAACTCTTCGTGGTTTCTTGATTTGCTCAAAAGATATTTACCATAGGTGTTTCTTAACCAAATTGTTCAGTATGTTTTATTGATATCAGCTTTATAATATGATAACCTTATAACAGTACACTACGCATATTACATGCAAACAAATGCGTATTTCCTACTGCAGCCGCATTAACCGGGATACCAGCCGTGGGTGACCGCTAAGTCACATTGAGCCAATATGACACTGACTACGGAAACGGAAGTGACACGTGATCTTGCTGTGACCTTGGATCAGCTGATGACCATGTGACATTGTCAAGGTCAAGGCCATAGAAGATGTCCGCCCTTGCTCGTGCGCGTAACTAAAGTGCATCATCGTTTAATCAAGGTGGAATAAGGACTGGCGGTGATTGGATTTATTCGATATGAAACCTTGAATTTAAAAGGTGTTGAATATTTTATGTCCTACCAGTCAGTAAAGGTGGTTATGAAAAACAAATTAAAAATTCATGATGGGTACCACATCAAAAGGAGCTATGAGCATTTATGAATTACTGAATATTAATATTGTTACATTATTAGGTATATAATTTATGTCTTTGGAAGCAACTATATCCATGGAGGGTTTTAAAATCTGTGATATATAAGCATAATAGGTTTCAAAAATTTACACTTGTATTAAATTTAGATGGAAAGGTATGTTAAGTTTATTATTATCTTATACATATTATTTTGCATACGGTAAAGTAAATTCAATACTTTTGTATAATAACAATGAACTATATACTTCTTTTATTACGTTATTGAATGACGATTTTTATCTTAAGCGTCCAGTTGATAGATTAAATAAACAAATACAAACTTTACAAATTCCTGTAACTACGATTATGTTGACTAATCAACGATTCATTGAACTGAAACTTTACTATCGAACGGTATTTACTACATTTTTGTCCTGCCTCCTCGAATACTCCCGATGATTTTTGCACTATTTAGTGAGTTGTTTCTCCCAAATGCTATTTATAACCAACTTAATTGTGTACATAAAGGGTACATTTATATAGGGAGCTCCAGATGCAGTATGATTTATATCTCACCCAAAGTAAAATTCTCAGCCTGGCTGAAAGTTTCGAAGCAAAAATTAATGGAAACTGAACCTTACAAAGTGATGATAAATTTAGCAGCGCTCAACAATGGTTGGCATAGCAACGGCCTTGCACTTGGCGAAGTTGACATTGGCATGACGTACCTGGCTGAATGACGATAACATCGTTGAGCTTATTGTTGGCACACACGAAACGAGCAAGGGCAGATATTGAGTTGGGGGCCACAGTTGTATGGTATTAATGAGAGGAAATTAGTTATTGTTTCATTTGAATACAAAAGATGGGCCTATGGCGTCTTTTAGATGGAAATAAAATGGACTGAAAAATTAGTATAGAAATGCCAAAAATCATACATTTGACCTTCTTTAGTGGCTAAATAAATAGACACAATATTTAAGATCCCACCGCAAATCCTAGATCAGGAAAGGGCTAATTCACAAGCCTCATAGTTAATGTCCTACTATCGCACTGAATGCTCACTCACTGTTATGTACTTGGCGGGAGAAATTTTACAAAACCACTAGAACCTCTGATACCGTTCTAAAGAACTTATTTGAATACTCAATTAATGTAATAATTTTGTGACGGACAGTGCGCTTTGCTTTGAGATTTTACATTATTTTTCAAATATCTCAACTATATGCAGTCCCTATTTGCGTGTTATTTATCCTTTGTTAGTCCTCATTACACATATGTTAATTCGCCAGTGCATTGTTATTGACTGTTCCTGATGTGCTTCGGAATCAGAAACACGCACACACCCATGGCAATCTCTCAATTAACTTTCATGGATATTTTAGTATTACAAATAAACTTAGGGCCTATTTCAGTCCTCTCCCCAAAATTCAAATATCTCAGTCTTCCAAAAAACATTAATTCGATATCAAAATCCTTGTAAATTGTAAAAAAAACGTCAAACGCTTCCACTAAATATATCACATGAGATAACCCTCTAAATACCACACACTTTCAAAGATCCTGCTAAAATAAACAATAAAACCTAGCAAACCTACGTAATCAGCGAATATCCAATGTATTTTGATGTGTCTCCCTACTACATAAGACCACTAACCAAGTTTCATAAAAATACTTTCATAACTAAATGGTATATAACGTTTAATTTATTTTCTATAGAAATAACATTGAGGCTGAGTATACGCAGGTTTGCTGTAACGAGGAAGCTAAGAAATGTGTTTTATGCAATTATACGTATAACTATATATCAAGTTTTGATCCAGGTTCATTATTAAGGGAGATACAAAACTTTACTTATCCTCCATAAGAATAACATTGGACAACGTACTGTGTACGTTGAACTTTGAATATCTCTGCAATGGTTGGAGGTAGAAAAACAATTGAAACACCAAAATGATTGTTTTGACATTTTATGAATACGTTTTTGGATTTTCTCCGCAACCAATTAACCTAGTTTAATGATTGGAAATTCTAAATTATTATTTTTTAGCTCTATAAAATGGTCAACCAAAACAGTGTGTTTTAAAATTGTAGAGTAACAAATGTAAAAAACTGTTATTTTGAAAAACTTTAAACCCCCTTAAAACCCCCTTCTCATGGTTCGATCTTTCTGGTTTTTGAACTTAAAGTCATGAATGTCACTTTAAACATTTGAGCAATTTTTGAAATTTCATCAAAATCGGAGTTTTTTTTAAGTTATCGCGTTCACGGACACATATATAAACATGGGTTAAAACACCCCCATAACACCCCTTCGGATTTTCCATAGAGGAAATTCGCTAAAAGTTTGCAATGTAAATAATATATATATATATATATATATATATATATATATATATATATATATATATATATATTAGCAACAACAGTACACAGATTCACTCGGAAATACGGCAGTCGTGAATAAGCTAATAAAGTGTATAATTTCATCCATCCAGCAAATCGGGAAGTTGGAGAATTAGTGAATAATATAATTCTACGTATTGTGTGTTGAATCTTTGTCTTGTGTTGTATTGACTATGGTATTCCACTAGATTTGTCTTTGTTTTTAAGTGGGAATTTAATAATTCTACAACTTACAATACCAAAATCTTTTATTTTTTTATTATTCAAAGCACGATTCATCGTTAGACGGATTTTTATTACTCAAACTGTTCGTTTTTGTAAAGAGAAGATTTTTATTTTATTTTCCATTGACGTATAAAACCAAATTGGAAGAATATATGTTAGTGTACAGTTAAAATAGTTAAATTAGCTTATTTAAAGGTATTTTTTGTTTCAGTGTTGACCGTGAGGTCCAATCGCACAGTTTAACAATTGGACTCCTCTTGATAATTTTATTCTAATTTTATGTTTCCTATTTCATTCATGTGAACTAGCAAACAATATATTTGTATCTTTAATCGCAACTGTTCTGCTTCTTTTGTTTTGATTTGTTGTCCAACGTTATTTAAATGGGCCAAAACCGTACTTTGAGGGCTTCCCAAGGGTTTCTGGTTCCACGCAATGACTTGAGACCCCCAAAAGGCACATCTAGACGTTAAGGGCTTTCAAACTTCACGTAAATCATCAAAATCGACCCAGTAGTTTGGCCATAATCTTCTGCACAAAAATCGCCTTATTCTTTTAATATATTATTAATGTTTCTCATGACCTCTCATCCCAACTTCTACAATAATTATAATGATTTAATAATAATTATACTATAATTATAATTTATCTATCAAAATTTCATGAATCCCGTCAAAAGCCTTTTGAAAGATCTCTTTGGATCTGTCCAACAGCATGTATAGTCTTCAACATTTTTAAGCCACATGTATTTTCCTACAGTGGTAATTGTCGATAAGTCCCTTCAATAGTAATATTGATCAATATTGATCATTTTGGATTTTCCTGGAAACCTATAATCTAGTATCTCTATTTTTTCAATTATAATAAACAAATACCATTAAAATTTGTAAAGGTGTTGATCTTATATATTGTTACTCTAGCCTGTTTTTCTGTCACTCCGTAAGATCTTCCTTATTCCTTTATCAAATTCCATGATTTACCGCTCATTTGAAAGCTTATCGTGCCAGCTAATGAAGAAAAATAGACCCATGGGTAAAAAATGTACCACTTCTCTTAAATTTGTATAATATGAAAGAGAAATAAAGGGAATAGTTTGGTTTGACAGGAGCGAAAATGTAAACAACATCTGGTCAGCTGACAAGATTTGATTCGGAGTGCGGAATTCCGCTTGTGTCAACTAGTATTATTTTATTTCTCTGAGTGTCAAAATTGATCAATTCAGATGGTCAAGGAATATTCCATGATACAAAAGGTTATAGTAAATAATACTCAAGTTAAGTAGAAATATTCTCTGCTTTATGAGATTTACCAAAATATGGTTCCGTACAGTTGTAAATTTTCCCTGGGTACTAACGCCTTCTAGGGAGAGCTAAAGTCCTCCGTCGACCCATGGTGGGTAATCGACACAGAGGACAGAGCGGGAGTGGCGTGGCGCTTCCCCGGGAGAGCTCAAGTCCTCCGTCGACCCACGATGGGTAAACGTCACAGAGTACAGAGCGGGTTTGGCGTGGCGCCTCCACGGGAAAGCTCAAGTCCTCCGTCGACCCACGATGGGTAAACGTCACAGAGTACAGAGCGGGTTTGGCGTGGCGCCTCCACGGGAAAGCTCAAGTCCTCCGTCAACCCATGGTGGGTAAACGTCACAGAGGACAGAGCGGGTGTGGCGTGGCGCCTCCCCGGGAGAGCTCAAGTCCTCCGTCAACCTACGGTGGGTAAACGTCACAGAGTACAGAGCGGGTATGGCGTGGCGCCTCCACGGGAAAGCTCAAGTCCTCCGTCAACCCACGGTGGGTAAACGTCACACAGGACAGAGCGGGTGTGGCGTGGTGCCTCCCCGGGAGAGCTCAAGTCCTCCGTCGACCCACGATGGGTAAGCGTCACAGAGTACAGAGCGGGTTTGGCGTGGCGCCTCCACGGGAAAGCTCAAGTCCTCCGTCAACCCATGATGGGTAAACGTCACAGAGGACAGAGCGGGTGTGGCGTGGTGCCTCCCCGGGAGAGCTCAAGTCCTCCGTCGACCCACGATGGGTAAACGTCACAGAGTACAGAGCGGGTTTGGCGTGGCACCTCCACGGGAAAGCTCAAGTCCTCCGTCAACCCATGGTGGGTAAACGTCACAGAGGACAGAGCGGGTGTGGCGTGGCGCCTCCCCGGGAGAGCTCAAGTCCTCCGTCGACCTACGGTGGGTAAACGTCACAGAGTACAGAGCGGGTATGGCGTGGCGCCTCCACGGGAAAGCTCAAGTCCTCCGTCAACCCACGGTGGGTAAACGTCACACAGGACAGAGCGGGTGTGGCGTGGCGCCTCCCCGGGAGAGCTCAAGAACTCCGTCGACCTACGGTGGTTAAACGTCACAGAGTACAGAGCGGGTTTGGCGTGGCGTCTCCACGGGAAAGCTCAAGTCCCCGTCGACCCACTACTCGGGATGACTCGTCTCTCCGCACCCCACTTTCCGTCGATTAACACCCACGCCCATAATTAACCATGGGCGCTATCAATCAGCTGACCTTGGGCGAAAGTCGCTCTCCCGATTGTTTGGTTTGTGGGGTCACCCAGTTCCCCCTCTTCCTCTGCATCTTATTCTCCCTCCACTTAGGGACTCTCCATGAGGAGAACTGAATAGTCGTGCGTTGGGACTGCTTATGTTTACAAGTCATAACTGATGCCTCGTTTCTTACAGCTTCAACGATACGGAAACTCTATTGATAAACTACGAGGGTTACAAAGTAATATTGGTGTTATGGGGGAAACGTGAAATCTTTCCTGGCTGGAGCCTCCCCCACTGTTATTGCAATGGATTCGAGTAAAAAGATGAAGAGGAGATCCTTCCATGGTAAAAAATGTAATGTACCATTTGTAATAAAGATAGTGTTTAATACTTCATTTACCGGTACCTATAATGATTTAATGTTTATACCACCAATTTCACGAATCTATTACATTATACGAATCAGCAATCAATTTAAGCTTGAATACGAACAAATAACTTCCCACTTATCATATCTATCTTTCTTAGTTTTATAAGTGAATTTATCTAAGTAGTTTCTGTAATTACTCTGTGCTAAAAATATTCGTTACATATAGTTTTTAACAAACTTCTAAGTGTTATCGGCATATTATCTTAATTCAGATTCTAGTTTCATTAAATTAAGGGGTGTACAGCTTAATATTTTGCAAATTAAAATAAGTAGTTAATTATTATTTGAACTTTTGTAAAGATAGTTCAATAACCTTGTCTCTTTATATATCTTATCAACTTACATAACGTGTGTTCTTGTTATGAAGTCAACGCTCTTCAAACTCGGTACTGACGTTTCAATGAACTCTTTTTGCATCTTTATTGCTTCTTATAATAAATGTTGTCTACACAATATTTGCATGGAACTTTTATCTTTGTTTAGAATCAACAGTGATTTAAATTTCACGCAGCTTACAATTTTCTGACAAATTATTGGTCTTATATAAAAAATACCCCCGTCGCAGCAAACCTTCATACTCAGCGAATTTCCAATGGAGATATAAATGTTTTAATACTACATAATGCCACTTACAAAGTTTCATTAAAATATATTCACAAATAAGCGATTTAGTAAGCGAAGTTTTAACTATTCTTCATAAGAATAACACTGGGGCTGAGTACGCAGGTTTGCTGCATCAACAAACACAAAAAATGGGTTTTTATACTGATATCAATATAACTCAACTAGGTGAAGTCATGTACCAGTTTTTATTAATTTATGTTCATTATTAAGGAAGACATAGCATTTAATTATTATCCATAAGAATAACATGGGGCTGAGTACGCAGGTTTGCTGATACGGGAGCCTTTGGAAAACATGTTTTTTTTAGTAAATATCAATAGACCACATCAGATGAAGCCATATACCAAGTTTCGTCATTATACGTTCATAAATAAGCGAAATATAAATTTTGTTCTTTTCCTCCATGAGAATAACATTAGACAACGTACTGTGTTTAGCACAGTATCTCCGAAACCAATTGACGTAGAGTAATGATCAAAATACCAAATTGTGTGTTTTTTTAAGCTGAATCAAAGGGTAAAAACTAAAATTTGACTATTTCAAAAATTATACTGTATGTACAAAATTTAAAAACCCATTTTTGAGGTACAAAACCCCCCCAAAATACCCTTTAGGATTGAGCGATCTGGCTGGTTTTCGAACTTAAAGTCATAAATGTAGCTTTACACGTTTATACCAAATTTCATCAAAATCGGATCATTTTTACGAGAGTTATCGTGCTCACGCGGACACAATATATATCCATCCGTAAGCACGATTTATATATATACAGTTTCGAACTAATGGTGTTTTTGGGGTCTGGGGACCTTAACACGAAAAGTTAGTTAGGTCTTAACATGCCGACTATGGTAATAGCTTCTTCCCTATAGGGGAAATTCGCTAAAAATCCAACTCGAAAACCGAAATTATCTAAGATTTAAACCGAATCCTTGTTAGTTAGTATGTGTATTTTTTAAAGTACTTTATATATTCAACGTTTTAGGAAAGGAGTTTTCGCTAGTTTCATTGGATGTGTTGGCCATTTTACGGTGTTATAATGATTTGCATATTTTAAGCTACCACTTTTATGACTGCAGATACAAATTATTATGTTAAAAATTAATTCATGATATATGAATTTTATTCACTTAAAATGATGTCCCATTTCGGTCGATAAAGTGTAGGAATTCATATCTTTAAAACCCTGACATTTTGTTGAATGTTAATTATGTTGAATGTAGCTGAGAGTCACTTCTCCACGGTCGGGTGTTACTATATGGATGTAATATTAGGGTCGGGTGTTGTATTTTAAATGATTTGAAAAGGATGTTGTTTTTAAAACATTTGTAAGATATTGTGCGTCCTTTTGTTTGTTATTGTAAGTTTTTTTTACGGTTACAAAATAAATATGCATTAATAACTTAGTTTTTGAATCACCTTTTTTATTATGAATATTAAAATCTGATTTTTCTATCTATAACAAAAACGGAGGTGTCCACCTTGTTCACGGATAAACCTGCTGTGAAACTTTACATAGTTTCAACTACATATTATATTTAAATTAATATTTAAATTACTATAAAATCATTCATAGCCAATTATGTTTATTTTTTAAGGTCTTTAAACTCAGCGAGTTTATCTTCAAACCAGCAACTTCATAATACGTGTGTATGAATGTGTAACTCAACTGTCGGTAATCCATCGATTCACGCTGTACATATTTTTCCAAATGATCGACTCAAGGACAGCAGGCCGAGTGTCCAGGAAGCGATGATCGCTGTGCAAGGCCGGTCATGGCGATGGCGCGCCTAGCGGCGGCGTCCTTCCATTAACTCATTGCATATAAATCACCACTTGCTGTCGTTAACTCACCTTGTAAAACCTTCTGTCATTGCGGCAATTGCAATAGCAGTATCAATAGCAATAGCAATAGCCTTCCTCACTTTGTTTTCCACTGTTTGTGTCTTTATTCATTTTCAATAATTGTAGTATTTCACTGCAAAGAGAAACGGATGCAAATAGACCATGCTGTATGTTTTGTTGTATAAGTCATACATTTAGTTTTTCCTCTAGTTATTCTAATTTCAAATAAACTGTGTTCATCCAGTATGTTTTTTATACATGTAACAGTGTCAGAGGAGACTACATAAGAATAATTATATAGCACTAGCAGTTACCCGGCGTGCGTTCCTGCGCCCAAAACTTTGAATTTTTTAATTACAGCTGTCAGTTTTTTAATGTTAGTTAATGACAGCTGTTAATTTTGTAAACACTAAATTTATAAAACCTGACACTGCACCCTTGTATGCCCTCTTGGTCGGAGCCTTTTGGACAGATTTGCACCAAACTTCACACAAACCATCCTTGAATAATGCTTAATAATGCCTGAAAGTTTCATTACAATCTGTCGAGCGGTTTCGGAGTTCATAGGCTACATACATATATACATACATACTTCCTCTTTTATAGATATAGATTTACAAATTAACTCATTAGTAAATGTTTTAGAAGAAAATATTCATACTACTACTTTCGAACATAGTAATCATGCTTGTTAAATTTGCAATTCAACAGTTTTTTTTTTTTTTTTTTTTTTTTTTAACAACAACGAGAAAAACGTAGCCTAATTACATTTATTTGAGAAACAGGAGGACTGTAAAAGTATAATCCTACAATGAAATATCAGTCATGCAGGGCCTTATTCATCATACAATGTTATAACAAAACATTTATTGGTTCATTACCATAGAACCAATAAATATTTTGTTATAAGATTGTATGATGAATAAGGCCCTGCATGACTGATATTGCATTGTAGGATTATACTTTTACAGTCCTCCTTTTTCTCAAATAAATGTAATTAGGCTACGTTTTTCTCGTTTTTGTTAAAAAAAAACTGTTGAATTGCAAATATAACAAGCATGATTACTATGTTCGAAAGTAGTAGTATAAATATTTTCTTCTAAAACATTTACTAACATATTAATGTTAGATATGTCTCGTCACTTCATCCTCGTCTGATTTGAACCTATATTTTTGGCTGACTTTTAGATTCTTATGTAGTTAGCTGTCAATTCATGAAGTTGTAATATATTTACACTTTTAATTAAATACATTCTTATATTTTCACAAACAAGATTAACTCTACTCTGCAATAGTTTTAATTCTTCTTCTTAATGCATTTGAATTAAAATAATTCCAAACACAACTTTAAATTAATTTTCAACGTTGACTGAAAAAGAGTCATGCATAATTTATAACGTTGAATCGCTTCAAATTCTTCATGCCGATAGAATATCAAGTTTAGACTCCAAAAATACCGAAATATGAAAAGTAGATTTCTCTACGCGGATGCTCCCAATTCACCAAGACAATGAGATCTTCGACGCCCTAAGTCCTTCACCTAAATGTTACTCGGACCTTTCCCTTTCTACTTTCTCCCCGACCCTGCTCGCGGAACTCTTGGATGGATACGTACCTCGTCTTAAGGTCACAACTTCTCTCTTATACACGTTAGGAGATTTCTATTTGATCACGAAGTGCCCCTTAGTTCTAGGATGATTTAAAATTATATACCAGATGTAATTCTTATTTTTGAAAGTATTTGTGTTGTCTTATATTTTTCAGACGTATTTACCAAAATTTTACAGAGACGTTCTGAGTTACAAGGACGTTTATAATTTATGAATCCGTTGTCTTACTATGTAAAATTAAGTATCATGAGTTTTGGTAATCGCCAAAACCTTGACAGTACTTTACAAAATGTGGAAATGTACAGTTGCTGAGTGTAAAATATGCTTGGATAGAAAATTTGCCGTTTTAAGCATAATTTACATCTCAATACCTAGTTTTTTAATACGAAGTTTATCATATAGAATTATATTGTATATTTAATTGTGCTGTTTCACCTTTAGTTGATTTAACTCTCGTTACTAATGGGTCATTCATAGGTATCATATAATTATCTTCTAACTGAAAAAGCAAATAAATTACTATTCTCTTACGTTTTATAGTTCAGAATATACGTTCAGAAAGCACATTAGACTATTTACAGGAAAATATTTTGTTGTGGGTTTAGGAGGAGGCTAAGAGTAGGGAGAATAATGGGGCAATACCGTGTAGCCTATACCGAAAAGGGTTTTTGATTTTAAAATCCTAAAACTACGAAGGGGTTTAAGTTACTGCACTTGTTCCTCTCCCTCGCTCCCGCTGGCTCCCTAACCAACCACTGCCTCATTCAACCCCTGTTCTTGTTCACACCGATACAATACCTATGTCCTACACCCTCGGCGGACCTTGGGCAGGCCCTGAACGTCCCTTCCTGGTGTTGCCACCTCGCAGCGGCTGACCTTACATTGTCTCATCATCCTGCCGTAAATCGCATCTCGCTGTACCATCCAGTTTACCCGTTTAAGGATAATCTTGACCTATACTTGATAAATAATGTTTTCATTGTACTTTATACCTTTCATTAAACATATTCTCAAATATATTATACTATAGTGGCTTGAAGGGGCTATAGCCCCTAACCGTCCTTAATAACTTTGACTGTCTGATTTTTTACTCTTTCTTTACATGTTGAGGAAAATAAACAACATAAGTAAGAACACACGTTAGTTCGTAAACAAAGTAGACTGTCACATGTTTTAATCAACGAGGTATGTATATTTACTATCTGCTACCCGTGGCTTCGCTCGCGACAAATTAAGGTGTCCTCCTACTTGCGGTCGGTCCTATTTGCGGTCAAGTATAATTTTATAAGGGATATCAAGGTTCTGGAGGTGGAAGGGTTTCCAGTTTGCGGTCACATCTTGAGAGATAGTTAATTACTTCTTCTTCCCGTTCTTAGAATACCTAGCCACTAAATATGATTTCGATATCGTCTTTTGTCACCAGCCTTCCTTTGCACCTTACGGATTTCTGCTTTAAACACACCCACGTCACTTTCCTTTGTTTGTTTTCACGATACTTTCTATAGGAAAACCCATTATGAAGTAAACAAGGCTTACCTTTAACAGTTTCAATAAACTCCATCGTAACACTTATTACAACACTAAATTAAATATACATAAATTTATACTAACCCACTATATCTTCAAATGTGCACACGACAAGCAGGTGTTCTGACCTTGAAAACAACTACGGTAGAATGTCGAATGACAGTGGAATCTTGGTTACGTTTTGGGGAAAACTAGTTTTGCATAAGGGGTTGTTTTGCCAGTAAACAAGGGGGGGGCATGGTGTCGAGTCACCCACCCCTATTCAGGTGTACATACCTGTTGTATGCGTCATCCCTCTGGCTCCCTTGTTGTGAGGCTCACTATATGGTGTTCAAATATGTGACCGCAAATTGGACAAATATAAATTGATTAGCCCACGACATTTTCGTGGTGACCGCAAACTGGACGATTTTGCCCTTGACCACAAATAGGACTGACCGCAAGTGGGATACAACCCAAATTAAAAGACATTAAAAATACCCACCTGACCAGCACTATCGAATCTTTGTTCATTTTTACCATCTGATTTCCTTTTACCTAACTGACAAATAACTATAGATGGTAATTTTATACATGACTATCTGCTATGCCCGTGCTTTGCAACGGGGTGAAAATTCAAAGAAGAAAAATTGTAAACAAAACAATGGCAGTCTGTAGTTAGATATACTCCTTATAACAGCTGTTTATTTCAATGAATTGAAACGACCGTCTACGCGCAGTCCATGCCGAAGCTGTTGCGCATGCGCACCAGCGTTGGATAGGTGTCACTGTTACATCTAGTATTTACCTGTTCCTTTGTGCGTTCCACAGTTGAATAAAGTAACAGTGTGTTATGTAGCAGTGTCTCTTTAAATGATTTTTTAGACACATTTAGGCAAGTTAGCCGTTAAAAAACAACAATATTTATAGGCCTACCTAAACTGAGTTTTATATTTAAAGTTTTTGTGTTTTATTTGAAGTTAAAATATAAAGCTTGTTTGTTCTATAATACTTTATGGTATCTATTCATTTTGAAACTGTGAAGTCCTACTCAAATTAAATATGAAGACAATTCAAACAAATAAGTGTTGCAGGCATATTTAAGTTTTTTACTCATAGTAGACATTTTCTATTGACAATTATTAAATAGGCTGTTGTAAATATCTATTATGGTTTGCTGTTGCAAGAGAATCCTGCACAATACACCTGGTAATACACTAAATAAAACCTGGAGCCTATTTTACAAACATATTTATAAAATAGTTTTTATTGTATAACATTCGATGCCAATGATCGAATATAAAAAATAACCAAGGGCTAGACGACTAGTGAGTGGCTCAGTGGCTGTCAAGTTCACAGGTACGTAAAATCGGTTACTTTCAACTATTGCAGTAACTGTTACTCGGCATTGGCGGCATCCACGGAAGGAACGGTTACTTTAAAATATAGCAGTAACTGTTCCACGGCATGGACTGCGCGTAGACGGTCGTGAATTGAATTAGAAAAATACACATGTGACATAAACCAAATAAAACTCTCCTCCACATGAATAATATGGAAACTTCGAAGTCCCGTGGGGCAGAGCTCTGAGGACATTTCTAAACGGCAATAGGCCTATGACACTACTCGGTACATAGACTACATTTGTGCAAAATTTCAGCAGAATTGGTCTAGTGGTCTTGGCGTGATGGAAAAATAGACAGACAGACAGACATCATCTCATTTGTATAATAGGAGTGATATCCTTCCATAAGATTTGCATTGGAACTTTCAGGACCAGGGGGTGGAGCCCTAAGCTTGGATGTAGACATTATCTGGTCTATATGTTAATTTGATATGTAAGCTTTGTTCATTTACAATTTTAGCTTAATCGGTCTAGTGGTTTATGCGTGATGGAACTCCAAATACCCACACATACATCCAAACAAATGTCCAAACACTCACATTTATAATATTAGTGGGACTAGGCTTATCGCCGTTGGAGGTCGCCCCCAAACCCCCTTTTGAGTTCGCTTAGCTCACTTGCACTCCTCAGTAACACAAGTTTAAATCAAACTCAACTATTGCTATCCAAAGAAAAATTACACAAAAATGACTTTGCGGAGCACATTATACTCAGGCGGTCCAAAATCGGTTCGATACCAAAACATTTTACTAACTGGCTGATTGTTAGTTTTATCTGTTGAACTACCAACTGCGATAGTTGTTTAGAGGTGTATAAAAGAAAAAAAAAATACCCCCGTCACAGCAAACCCGCGTACTCAGCGAATTTCCAATGCATTATATTTGTCTTAATCCCACATAAAGCCGCATACCAAGTTTTATAAAAACATATTCACATATAAGCGATTTTAATTATTCTCCATAAGAATAACATTGGTAATGAGTAGGTAGGTTTGCTAAAACAAAGAAAACAAACAATTGATGTTTATGCTAATATATGAAATAATTTAACTAGGCAAAGCCACACCAAGTTTCATCAATATTCAATCATAAATCTATATAACATTTTAGTAATTCTCCATAAAATAACAAGGGGGCTGAGTATGCAGGTTTGCTGCAACAAGGAACAAACAAATGGGGTTTTATGCAATTATCAATATAACTCAACCAAGTGAAGCTACATACCAAGTTTTATTAATTTATGTTTAAAATTAAGGGAGTCATTACATTTTACTTAATCTCCATAAGAATCACATGGGAGCTGAGTACGCAGGTTTTCTGCTACGGGAATAATCAACAAAAAATCAATTTTGTGTGCAAATATCAATATACTAGTACTACGTGAAGCCACATACCAAGTTTCATCAATATACATTCATAAATAATCGAGATATGAAATTTGATTTGTAATCAAATATAAGGATAAAATTCATAAGGATAACATTGGACAACGTACAGTGTTTAGCACTCTGAATATCTCAGCAACGGATGGGTGTAAAATCACAATTTAAACACCAAAATTATTGTTTTGTGGAACTGAACAGATTTGTAAAAACAAATGTGAATTTTACATTAGAATAAACTGAGTAAATGCCAAAAAGCCTTTTTCCCATAAGATTAACATGAGAGATTTTATGAGTAGGTATTTTGGATTTTCTACGCAACCACTTAACCTAGGTTAATAAGTCAAAATACTATATTATTTGTTTTTTTTAAGCTCTATAACATGGTCAAAACCAAAATTAAGCTTTTTAAAAATTGTAGGGTGAAAAATGCAAAAAACTGATATTTGTAAAATTTAAAACCCCCATAAACCCCCCTTCCCATTGTCCGATTTTTCTGGTTTTCGAACTTAAAGTCATGAATGTCATTTTACACATTTGAGCCAAATTTCATTGAAATCGGACGTTTTTTACTCAAGTTATCGCATTCACGGACACACACACACGCACACACACACACACACACACACACACACACACGCGCGCGCGTCTGGTCTAGTGGTCTTGGCGTGATGGAAAAATAGACAGACAGACAGACATCATCTCATTTGTATAATAGGAGTGATATCCTTCCATAAGATTTGCATTGGAACTTTCAGGACCAGGGGGTGGAGCCCTAAGCTTGGATGTAGACATTATCTGGTCTATATGTTAATTTGATATGTAAGCTTTGTTCATTTACAATTTTAGCTTAATCGGTCTAGTGGTTTATGCGTGATGGAACTCCAAATACCCACACATACATCCAAACAAATGTCCAAACACTCACATTTATAATATTAGTGGGACTAGGCTTATCGCCGTTGGAGGTCGCCCCCAAACCCCCTTTTGAGTTCGCTTAGCTCACTTGCACTCCTCAGTAACACAAGTTTAAATCAAACTCAACTATTGCTATCCAAAGAAAAATTACACAAAAATGACTTTGCGGAGCACATTATACTCAGGCGGTCCAAAATCGGTTCGATACCAAAACATTTTACTAACTGGCTGATTGTTAGTTTTATCTGTTGAACTACCAACTGCGATAGTTGTTTAGAGGTGTATAAAAGAAAAAAAAAATACCCCCGTCACAGCAAACCCGCGTACTCAGCGAATTTCCAATGCATTATATTTGTCTTAATCCCACATAAAGCCGCATACCAAGTTTTATAAAAACATATTCACATATAAGCGATTTTAATTATTCTCCATAAGAATAACATTGGTAATGAGTAGGTAGGTTTGCTAAAACAAAGAAAACAAACAATTGATGTTTATGCTAATATATGAAATAATTTAACTAGGCAAAGCCACACCAAGTTTCATCAATATTCAATCATAAATCTATATAACATTTTAGTAATTCTCCATAAAATAACAAGGGGGCTGAGTATGCAGGTTTGCTGCAACAAGGAACAAACAAATGGGGTTTTATGCAATTATCAATATAACTCAACCAAGTGAAGCTACATACCAAGTTTTATTAATTTATGTTTAAAATTAAGGGAGTCATTACATTTTACTTAATCTCCATAAGAATCACATGGGAGCTGAGTACGCAGGTTTTCTGCTACGGGAATAATCAACAAAAAATCAATTTTGTGTGCAAATATCAATATACTAGTACTACGTGAAGCCACATACCAAGTTTCATCAATATACATTCATAAATAATCGAGATATGAAATTTGATTTGTAATCAAATATAAGGATAAAATTCATAAGGATAACATTGGACAACGTACAGTGTTTAGCACTCTGAATATCTCAGCAACGGATGGGTGTAAAATCACAATTTAAACACCAAAATTATTGTTTTGTGGAACTGAACAGATTTGTAAAAACAAATGTGAATTTTACATTAGAATAAACTGAGTAAATGCCAAAAAGCCTTTTTCCCATAAGATTAACATGAGAGATTTTATGAGTAGGTATTTTGGATTTTCTACGCAACCACTTAACCTAGGTTAATAAGTCAAAATACTATATTATTTGTTTTTTTTAAGCTCTATAACATGGTCAAAACCAAAATTAAGCTTTTTAAAAATTGTAGGGTGAAAAATGCAAAAAACTGATATTTGTAAAATTTAAAACCCCCATAAACCCCCCTTCCCATTGTCCGATTTTTCTGGTTTTCGAACTTAAAGTCATGAATGTCATTTTACACATTTGAGCCAAATTTCATTGAAATCGGACGTTTTTTACTCAAGTTATCGCATTCACGGACACACACACACGCACACACACACACACACACACACACACACACACGCGCGCGCGTCTGGTCTAGTGGTCTTGGCGTGATGGAAAAATAGACAGACAGACAGACATCATCTCATTTGTATAATAGGAGTGATATCCTTCCATAAGATTTGCATTGGAACTTTCAGGACCAGGGGGTGGAGCCCTAAGCTTGGATGTAGACATTATCTGGTCTATATGTTAATTTGATATGTAAGCTTTGTTCATTTACAATTTTAGCTTAATCGGTCTAGTGGTTTATGCGTGATGGAACTCCAAATACCCACACATACATCCAAACAAATGTCCAAACACTCACATTTATAATATTAGTGGGACTAGGCTTATCGCCGTTGGAGGTCGCCCCCAAACCCCCTTTTGAGTTCGCTTAGCTCACTTGCACTCCTCAGTAACACAAGTTTAAATCAAACTCAACTATTGCTATCCAAAGAAAAATTACACAAAAATGACTTTGCGGAGCACATTATACTCAGGCGGTCCAAAATCGGTTCGATACCAAAACATTTTACTAACTGGCTGATTGTTAGTTTTATCTGTTGAACTACCAACTGCGATAGTTGTTTAGAGGTGTATAAAAGAAAAAAAAAATACCCCCGTCACAGCAAACCCGCGTACTCAGCGAATTTCCAATGCATTATATTTGTCTTAATCCCACATAAAGCCGCATACCAAGTTTTATAAAAACATATTCACATATAAGCGATTTTAATTATTCTCCATAAGAATAACATTGGTAATGAGTAGGTAGGTTTGCTAAAACAAAGAAAACAAACAATTGATGTTTATGCTAATATATGAAATAATTTAACTAGGCAAAGCCACACCAAGTTTCATCAATATTCAATCATAAATCTATATAACATTTTAGTAATTCTCCATAAAATAACAAGGGGGCTGAGTATGCAGGTTTGCTGCAACAAGGAACAAACAAATGGGGTTTTATGCAATTATCAATATAACTCAACCAAGTGAAGCTACATACCAAGTTTTATTAATTTATGTTTAAAATTAAGGGAGTCATTACATTTTACTTAATCTCCATAAGAATCACATGGGAGCTGAGTACGCAGGTTTTCTGCTACGGGAATAATCAACAAAAAATCAATTTTGTGTGCAAATATCAATATACTAGTACTACGTGAAGCCACATACCAAGTTTCATCAATATACATTCATAAATAATCGAGATATGAAATTTGATTTGTAATCAAATATAAGGATAAAATTCATAAGGATAACATTGGACAACGTACAGTGTTTAGCACTCTGAATATCTCAGCAACGGATGGGTGTAAAATCACAATTTAAACACCAAAATTATTGTTTTGTGGAACTGAACAGATTTGTAAAAACAAATGTGAATTTTACATTAGAATAAACTGAGTAAATGCCAAAAAGCCTTTTTCCCATAAGATTAACATGAGAGATTTTATGAGTAGGTATTTTGGATTTTCTACGCAACCACTTAACCTAGGTTAATAAGTCAAAATACTATATTATTTGTTTTTTTTAAGCTCTATAACATGGTCAAAACCAAAATTAAGCTTTTTAAAAATTGTAGGGTGAAAAATGCAAAAAACTGATATTTGTAAAATTTAAAACCCCCATAAACCCCCCTTCCCATTGTCCGATTTTTCTGGTTTTCGAACTTAAAGTCATGAATGTCATTTTACACATTTGAGCCAAATTTCATTGAAATCGGACGTTTTTTACTCAAGTTATCGCATTCACGGACACACACACACGCACACACACACACACACACACACACACACACACGCGCGCGCGTCTGGTCTAGTGGTCTTGGCGTGATGGAAAAATAGACAGACAGACAGACATCATCTCATTTGTATAATAGGAGTGATATCCTTCCATAAGATTTGCATTGGAACTTTCAGGACCAGGGGGTGGAGCCCTAAGCTTGGATGTAGACATTATCTGGTCTATATGTTAATTTGATATGTAAGCTTTGTTCATTTACAATTTTAGCTTAATCGGTCTAGTGGTTTATGCGTGATGGAACTCCAAATACCCACACATACATCCAAACAAATGTCCAAACACTCACATTTATAATATTAGTGGGACTAGGCTTATCGCCGTTGGAGGTCGCCCCCAAACCCCCTTTTGAGTTCGCTTAGCTCACTTGCACTCCTCAGTAACACAAGTTTAAATCAAACTCAACTATTGCTATCCAAAGAAAAATTACACAAAAATGACTTTGCGGAGCACATTATACTCAGGCGGTCCAAAATCGGTTCGATACCAAAACATTTTACTAACTGGCTGATTGTTAGTTTTATCTGTTGAACTACCAACTGCGATAGTTGTTTAGAGGTGTATAAAAGAAAAAAAAAATACCCCCGTCACAGCAAACCCGCGTACTCAGCGAATTTCCAATGCATTATATTTGTCTTAATCCCACATAAAGCCGCATACCAAGTTTTATAAAAACATATTCACATATAAGCGATTTTAATTATTCTCCATAAGAATAACATTGGTAATGAGTAGGTAGGTTTGCTAAAACAAAGAAAACAAACAATTGATGTTTATGCTAATATATGAAATAATTTAACTAGGCAAAGCCACACCAAGTTTCATCAATATTCAATCATAAATCTATATAACATTTTAGTAATTCTCCATAAAATAACAAGGGGGCTGAGTATGCAGGTTTGCTGCAACAAGGAACAAACAAATGGGGTTTTATGCAATTATCAATATAACTCAACCAAGTGAAGCTACATACCAAGTTTTATTAATTTATGTTTAAAATTAAGGGAGTCATTACATTTTACTTAATCTCCATAAGAATCACATGGGAGCTGAGTACGCAGGTTTTCTGCTACGGGAATAATCAACAAAAAATCAATTTTGTGTGCAAATATCAATATACTAGTACTACGTGAAGCCACATACCAAGTTTCATCAATATACATTCATAAATAATCGAGATATGAAATTTGATTTGTAATCAAATATAAGGATAAAATTCATAAGGATAACATTGGACAACGTACAGTGTTTAGCACTCTGAATATCTCAGCAACGGATGGGTGTAAAATCACAATTTAAACACCAAAATTATTGTTTTGTGGAACTGAACAGATTTGTAAAAACAAATGTGAATTTTACATTAGAATAAACTGAGTAAATGCCAAAAAGCCTTTTTCCCATAAGATTAACATGAGAGATTTTATGAGTAGGTATTTTGGATTTTCTACGCAACCACTTAACCTAGGTTAATAAGTCAAAATACTATATTATTTGTTTTTTTTAAGCTCTATAACATGGTCAAAACCAAAATTAAGCTTTTTAAAAATTGTAGGGTGAAAAATGCAAAAAACTGATATTTGTAAAATTTAAAACCCCCATAAACCCCCCTTCCCATTGTCCGATTTTTCTGGTTTTCGAACTTAAAGTCATGAATGTCATTTTACACATTTGAGCCAAATTTCATTGAAATCGGACGTTTTTTACTCAAGTTATCGCATTCACGGACACACACACACGCGCACACACACACACACACACACACACACACACACACGCGCGCGCGCGCGCGTGTGTGCGTGTGTGTGTGTGTGTGTGTGTGTGTGTGTGTGTGTGTGTGTCCGTGGTTGCGATAAATCTCGTATGAAATTTGGTATAAACGTGTAAAGCAACATTTATGACTTTAGTTCGAAAACCAGCCATATTGCTCATCTTAAGGTGTATTTTGGGGGAGTTTTGAACTTTTTACGTATAATTTTTCAATTATTCAAATTTTCCTAAAAAATTACCAATAGTAGTTTTTACCATTGGATTCAGCTTTAAAAAACACACAATTTTATATTTTGATAATTCCTCTACGTCAATCGTTTACCGAGATATTAAAAGTGCTATCACATTACGTTGTCTAATGTTATTCTTATGGAGAATAAGACAAAAATTATATCTCGCTTCTTTATGAAC
The DNA here is from genome assembly GCA_963675035.1 of Allygus modestus. Lineage (NCBI taxonomy): Eukaryota > Metazoa > Arthropoda > Insecta > Hemiptera > Cicadellidae > Allygus > Allygus modestus. The sequence continues at coordinate 303,175,204 of OY776111.1, forward strand.
GTATACTGACGAAACTTGGTATACGGCTTTATCTGGTTGTGGTCTATTGATATTTGCTCAATAAAACAATTTTTTGCTAAAGGCTCCCATAGCAGCAAACCCGCGTACTCAGCCCCCATGTTATTCTTATGGAGAAAAATTAAAATGCTGTCTCCCTTAATTATGGACATAAACTAATAAAACCTCTTATATGACTTATCCTACTTAAGTTATATTGATATTTGCCTAAATACCCATTTTTTCGTTCCTTGTTGTAGCAAACCTGCGTACTCATCCCCCATGTTATTCTTATGGAGATTAATCAAAATGGGATATATCGCTTATTTATGAATGTATATTGATGAAACTAGGTATGTGGCTTCACTTTATGTTGATATTTGCATAGAAAATAATTGTTTATGTTCCCTGTTTCAGCAAACCTATGTACTCATCCCCAATGTTATTCTTATGGAGAATAATTAAAATTGTATTTATCGCTTATTTCTGAATATATTATTATGAAACTTGGTATGCGGCTTTATGCGGTATTAAGTCATAGATTATGCATTGGAAATTCGCTGAGTATGCAGGTTTGCTGTGACGGGGGTATTTTAACTACATTTTATACCCGGGTTAAACCGGTATAATCTGCTAGTGATATATAAAGACAAGTGGCTTGAAGGATCCACACAAAGCCCCTAACCTTCTCCAATACTCTGTCTCATCCGATTGTTATGCTGAGGAAAATAGAACATTATAAGTAGGATCACTTGTTAGACATTTTTAAATCCCCACAATGCTTGTATTATGTGGGATGTTTTACGTTATTCCTCTTCTGCTGGCATTTTTTGGGAAATACTGTTATTTTTCCAGAATCCTTGAGATCAACACCTTTAATTTGAGCCCCCACCCATCATCCTGCAATTTGCCAAACTCCCACAATTTTGACTAAAAGATTTCACTGCCACTTAAATTGATTTTATTTGTTCATTATAAGTTTCAAACATAATACATATTATGTATTTGATAATTTCCAATACAAGCCTAAATAAACTATATCAGGAAACTGACACATACTTTCTCCCTTTTAGCCCAACTTTAATGAATAAATTACTTTTTATTTACTAAATATAGAATACAAAGCACAGTCAAATGTACAGAAAATCTTGTAAACAAGTTGATTTCAAAAATATCCACCCAAATCCCTGTTTAGGAGGCACTACAGAATCCATCGCTACACACGTGGTTTTAGAGGGGAAATGCCCCCCATTCCCCCCTTAGGGTTATTAAGGGGCAACATATTTCAAATTTCCTTTGTTGGTCAATGCTAACTTTACAAGCATATCAAGTTTGAACGAAATTGATCAATAAATAAGAGAGAAAAAGTAATTTTTGTATTCCCCATAAGAATAACATTGGAAAACGTACTGCGTTTACCTCAAAATGAAAATTTAAATTTGCTCCGCAACCAGTAATCGTAGAATAGTAATTCAAAATACTAAATTATTTAGTTTTTTGAGCTATTTTTAATGGTGAACAGTAATATTTGTTATATTTATGTTTTTTTATGTAAAATAAAAAAATCACTTTTTTGGGTTCAGGGAGCACCAGAACGAATATTTCCACTAAAAGCTCAAATTCGAAAATGTTGACGAAAACAATTCTTTCTCCATATACTATGCATAAGGGGGAGAAAGTAAATACCCCCGTCGCAGCAAACCTGCGTACTCAGCTAATTTCCAATGCATATTATATGTCTTAATACCACATAAAGCCACATACCAAGTTGTATACAAATATATTCAAATATAAGCGATTTTAATTATTCTCTATAAGAATAACACTGGTAATGAGTACGTAGGCTTGCTGAAGCAAGAAACATAAACGATTGGTTATTATGCAAATATAGTTAGAATTTAACTAGGCGAAGTCACATACCAAGTTTCATCAATATTCAATCATGAATAAGCGCTATATAACATTTTAGTTATTCTCCATAAGAATATCATGGGGGCTGAGTAAGAAGGTTTGCTGCAACAAGGAACCAAGAAAATGGGGTTTTATGCAATTATCAATATAACTTAACCAAGTGAAGCTACATACCAAGTTTTATTAATTTATGTTCATAATTAAGGGAGTCAATACATTTGTCTTATTCTCCATAAGAATAACATGGGGGCTGAGTACGCAGGTTTGCTGCTACGGGAATAATCAACAAAAAATCAATTTTTTGTGCAAATATCAATATACCGGAACTACGTGAAGCCACATACCAAGTTTCATTAACATACATTCATAAATAATCGAGATATCAAATTTTATTTATTCTCCATAAGGAAAACATTGGACAACGTATGTATTTAGCACTTTGAATATCTCTGCAACGGTTGGGCGTAGAATCACAATTTAAACACCAAAATGATTGTTTTATTGAACTGAACAGATTGGTAAAAGCAAATGTGAAGTTTACATTAAAATAAACTGAGGAAAAGCAAACAACCTTTTTCCCATAAGATTAACATGGGAGATTTTATGAGTAGGTTTTTTTGGATTTTCTCCGCAACAACTTAAGCTAGGTTAATAATTCAAAATACCATATTATTTGTTTTTTTAAGCTCTATAACATGGTCAAAACCAAAATTAAGTTTTTTAAAATTTTCAGGGTGAAAAATGCAAAAAACTGATTTTTGGAAAATTTAAAACCCCCATAAACCCCCCTTCCCATGGTCCGATTTTTCTGGTTTTCGAACTTAAAGTCATGAATGTCATTTTACACATTTGAGCCAAATTTCATCGAAATCAGACGTTTTTTACTCAAGTTATCGCATTCACGGACACATATATATATATATATATATATATATATATATATATATATATATGTATATATAGATATATATATATATATAGATATATATATACATATATATAAATTTGAACGAATAGTGCTTTTGGCATCTGGGGACCTCAAAACAAAAAGTTATCATGGTCTCGGGCTTAAGTCTTACCATGAGACCTACGGTAATAGCTTCTTCCCTATAGGGGAAATTCGGTAAAATGAGCGGGAGTCTGAGGCAGCCCGACCACGTAGCTAAGACTGAATGTAAACCTATGCCATAATAAGTACACTGACAAATCATTATGTTAGTATTACTGTTGTTGAAGAAATTCCGTTATAGTCTCACGTAAACTGAGTAACAAAGAAGCAAACAATAGAACATTCACAATTGAATTTGCTAGTGACTGGACACTCTACATAGGAAACCAACACTCATTTAGTGGTTTGTAAGGCCACGAGAATAAAGTGTAAATATTTCAATAATACCGAAAATTCGTTGTAAACAAATAAACAATATTATAAAGTGTTTTTAAAGGTTTTACTCTGAATTCAATTTGTATCTCCCATGCTGTCGTCTTTACCTATAAGCGCAGTTTATGTTTGTAAAATGAATATATTGTTTGGCTATTGAATAAATTGATTTTTACATTCGATAATTCACGTAATCGAGCGACGAAATATCATAGCAAAGTATTTTAGAGGAGTTTAATTTGTTATTGGTGTTAGTATCTCACGCCCTATACTCCAAATTCCGGACATTCCTGTCACTTCTGGGGTATGTCCTTGCATAGACTCTGATGGCAATTTTGGATACAACAAAACTCTGTTACTCAACGAGTAAAAGAGTGTACATGATGATATACATCACTGGATATACATAATACTATAATATAGCTCCTTGAATCCATCTAAGAGAAGTACTTAGGCTTTTCTGAGATGACAGCTGAAAATCCAACAATCGCAGATTATAATTATAATTTAGGATTTAAGAGGGCGTTGGAGAGCGGCCATGTTGGATTTTACCTCCATAAGAACAATGTTAAACTTAAAAACATATATCTCGCTTATTTATCAACATACGATTATGAAAGACGTCTCAAATTAAAGGTATTTTGAAGACGTAGGTGGTTTGCTCGCTATTTCCTAAATAAAATAATACCTTTCCAAAGATATAGTAATTTAAAGTCTATATTTCCATACATATTTTGTAGTTTTTCCTAGTCAATAAAAAATAAAACTCCCAGCAAACACTAATCAAAACTTTATAAGGATTCAAACAAAATTTATTACAAATCAATAGGTCAAACAGTAACAAAGAAATATGCTTTTCAGTAAAGACATGTTTTGTGCGTTTTAACATTGAAATAACCCGTAGCGCTAGGGTCAGAGACGATATTTCTTCTGACTCCACCGTCCTCTTAAACAAGACAATAATCAGATCAGCAACTAAAAACACACTGTATTCTTCGTCCATCATGCAGACTTGGAAAGGGCCATATTTTACTTCCTTCCGATGGAATGCTCCAGTAGATATTACAAATTGACGGCCTGGGTGTAACACCAGTAGCGCAGTAGCAGCGCGTGCTTTCACTCAAGGCGCGATCACAGTGAGTGTGAGTCAAGGCCGCTCTCTTGCCGACCTTGCGCTTTCCCCGCCAGTGAAAGTGCCGTGTTCAGCCGTCGGAGTGCGTTGCCGCCGCGCCTCGCGGGGTATGCGACTGCCGTGCGCCCTAGCGACCTAGCAGTCAACCAATTAAACTGATAACGCCAGTAAGGGGAGTTAAATGACAGTTAGATCGATAGTTTTCTCCGTTGTATACTGTATACAATTGTGTTTGTATCTGAATTTCAACACCAGCGGCTTTTTCGAGAGCACATGTTACTAGCTCTTTTACTAGCACATTTTACTGATCTTAGAGAAAAGCGATCTAAACCCACCATATTTTATTTTTTCCCCCTTTTAAAGAGTGCTTTCGGTTTATTAGGTTCAAAAAAATATGTTTTACACTACTTTCTTTAACTCTATCATGAAACGTATTGTTAAATGGAACAGAGACTAAAATCTATACCGTTTTGAATTTAAATTTTAGATTTAACCTTCAGCTGCAACGTTTTTCTAAATTCTAAAGAACGTTTAACAAGTTTCAACTTTGTTTCAATTTGAGAAAAGATGCTATCAGCATGAACTTTTGAGTTTATAGACAGAGAATAACAAATGCATCAGACCAAAGATTGTACGTAAGGAGGGTGTGTCACTCCTTTTACAATGGATGCTGACGACACAAGTAGACTGTAACAGTGTAACTCTGCGAAAAGTTGTGTAAGACCAATTTACTTTAGAGGCAAAACCCTCTGCAGTAAATTAACAAATGTTTATGGGTGTACTTTAGTTAATATTTTATAGCTTTTTTATCTGTAGTATCTGTAGCCCAGGTTGTTATCATGCCTCTTGCACATTCCCGAAGGTGGACTCCTTCACTCTACCCACGAGGTTGTCGAAGGCCATCTGTCTTCTAAAGGCGGTGAAGGCGCTGAAGGCAAAGCCTAGACCTTGCCGATACTACCACTAACGGTACTCCGCGCTATTACCAGCGCTACGAACGGTGCCGTGTTCAGTGCGGATGACGTCACAGTCACCTGGTACAAACTCCTTGCACTGACGCAACGTTTGGGGAATCTAAATGGGTTTTAGCATTGAGCAATGAGTAGCGGAACTGTTGGTACAAATGATTGACAGTTATTTAATTAAAATAAGATACCAATTATCCCATAAATTCCATATTATTCCATATCCATAAATCTTAAAAAAATAGTACTGTACTTGACTTGGTTAGGATATGAAAATACAATCTGTATTTTCCAAAATGACTTCAATAGACTGCTTCAGAAAGAACAGGCTTTGGTACAGAAAGTTTTTATGAGCCAAGTCGTGGTAATTCTGGTAATGTACTTAGAATTTGCACGATTTTACTCATAAATATTACAATTGCTGAGCAATGGGTACAGTATTCTTTACAATCTGTACATAGCATTCTGTTTGCAATACAAGTTTACATTTTGTAATGTGCAAATAAAATACTGAGTAATTTGAATTTTTCAAGATATTAGCTTTAAATAATTTAAATGGCCACCATTAAATCTAGAAACGATCAGTGTATTAAGAAATTACCCCTAAAATAGTATAATGCACTTACCAAGTTTTTAGTCGGTAGTTCGAGTTATAGTTGTTATATACAGGCAGTTAAACAGGATAAAATAAACTATGGTCCACAACATTACAAAATGAATTTACACTTATACTATACTTGCATACAAGATGGTAAATATACATAAAGTATATATGATACAAGGAGATCGATTTCAACCAGTTATCTGGTCATCGTCAGGCCCAATCAGAGGTAATTGTTATGAAAGTTATTATGTGTAGTGAGGGACAACAAACAAAAATACTTTATCTATATCTATATCTTTATACTTTATACTATATATATTATATGCATTGGAAATTTTCTGAGTACGCAGGTTCGCTGCGGCGGGTCATTTAATTATAAAGTATGATTTCACTACTATAAAATATTAAACATAAGTTTAGGTTTTCTTCAGCTTGTACGTGATTGTAGTTTTAATTCACCTCTTAACTGATCTCCTAACAATCAGAACTAATAAATTAATTTATCTTGTTAATTTTATAAAAATACCGTTAACAAAACCCAATAAAATAATACCGGTCCTACTAATAAAAATATATTTATTGCTCCTCTTACGCGTTATAAATAATTGCCATCTTATATGATATGAGTACTCTAAACTCCCGTATCGATATCAGCAGTCGTGGCCGAGTGGTTAAGGCGTCTGACTAGAAATCAGATTCCCTCTGGGAGCGTAGGTTCGAGTCCTACCGACTGCGCAGCTACTTTTTTTCTCATTTGCATTAAACAATTTGGTTTCTTTATTTGCAACCTTTTGGAGACTTCTAACTTTTAGCGAATTTCCCCTATAGGGAAGAAGCTATTACCGTAGTCGGCATGGTAAGACCTAGGCCCGGGACCACGATAACTTTTCATTTTGAGGTCTCCAGACCCCAAAAACACCATTCGTTCGAAACTGTATGTATATATGTATACATATATATATGTGTCCGTGGGTGCGATAACTCTCGAAAAAAGGTCCGATTTTGATGAAATTTGGTACAAACGTGTAAAGCAGCATTTATAACTTTATGTTCGAAAACCAGACAGATCGACCTATCCGAAGGGGTATCTTGGGGGGGTTTTGTACACCAAAAATTTTTATTTTTTTACATATAATTTTTGAAAAAGTAAGATTTTATTTTTTTCCATTGGAATCAACTTAAAAAGACGCACAATTTGGTGTTTTAATCATTGCTCTACGTCAATTGGTTACTGAGATATTGAAAGTGCTAAACACAGTACGTTGTCCAATGTTATTCTTATGGAGGATAAGAAAAGTTGTATATCTTGCTTATTTATCAACTTATCCTGACGAAACTTGGTGTTTTGCTTCATTTCATTGTGGTCTATTGATATTTTCACAAAAACCCATTTTTTAGCCGATAGTTCCCTTAGCAGCAAACCTGCATACTCAGCCCCATGTTATTCTTATGGAGAATAAGTAAGTGTTACCTCCTTTAATTATGAACATAAATTAATAGAACTTGGTATGTGGCTTTACCCAGTTGAGTTTTATTGATATTTGTATAAAAACCCACTTTTAGTGTCCCTTATTTCAGCAAACCTGCATACTCAGCCGCCATGTTATTCTTATGGAGAATAATTAAAATGTCATAAATCGTTTATTTATGAATGTATATTGATGAAACTTGGTATGTGGCTTTATGTGGTATTAAGATAAATTTATATGCATTGGAAATTCGCTGATTATGCAAGTTTGCTGCTACGGGGGTATTTTCTTTAGTTATATATTTAAAAGGTAAATTATGAGAAAATGTTATATGACAACATCACGTAGTAGCGACGACGTGTAATCACTGATGCAGAGTAAACTACTGGATACATAGCGCCAATGTTGGTGAGATTAGGTTTGTAATTTTCAAAACTACTGTATACATCGCGCCAATGTGGGTGAGATTAGGTTTGCAATTTTCAAAACTACTGTATACATAGCGCCAATGTGGGTGACATTAGGTTTGTAATTTTCAAAACTACTGTATACATAGCGCCAATGTGGGTGAGATTAGGTTTGTAATTTTCAAAACTAATGTATACATAGCGCCAATGTGGGTGAGATTAGGTTTGCAATTTTCAAAACTACTGTATACATAGCGCCAATGTGGGTGACATTAGGTTTGTAATTTTCAAAACTACTGTATACATAGCGCCAATGTGGGTGGGATTAGGTTTGTAATTTTCAAAACTACTGTATACATAGCGCCAATGTGGGTGACATTAGGTTTGTAATTTTCAAAACTACTGTATACATAGCCCACCAATGTTGGTGAGATTAGGTTTGTAATTTTCAAAACTACTGTATACATAGCGCCAATGTGGGTGACATTAGGTTTGTAATTTTCAAAACTACTGTATACATAGCCCACCAATGTTGGTGAGATGAGGTTTGTAATTTTCAAAACTACTGTATACATAGCCCACCAATGTTGGTGAGATTAGGTTTGTAATTTTCAAAACTACTGTATACATAGCCCACCAATGTTGGTGAGATTAGGTTTGTAATTTTCAAAACTACTGTATACATAGCGCCAATGTGGGTGACATTAGGTTTGTAATTTTCAAAACTACTGTATACATAGCGCCAATGTGGGTGACATTAGGTTTGTAATTTTCAAAACTACTGTATACATAGCGCCAATATGGGTGAGATTAGGTTTGTAATTTTCAAAACTACTGTATACATAGCGCCAATGTGGGTGAAATTAGGTTTGCAATTTTCAAAACTACTGTATACATAGCGCCAATGTGGGTGAGATTAGGTTTGCAATTTTCAAAACTACTGTATACATAACGCCAATGTGGGTGCCATTAGGTTTGTAATTTTAAAAACTACTGTATACATAGCGCCAATGTGGGTGACATTAGGTTTGTAATTTTCAAAACTACTGTATACATAGCGCCAATGTGGGTGAGATTAGGTTTGTAATTTTCAAAACTACTGATACATAGCGCCAATGTGGGTGAGATTAGGTTTGCAATTTTCAAAACTACTGTATACATAGCGCCAATGTGGGTGACATTAGGTTTGTAATTTTCAAAACTACTGTATACATAGTGCCAACGTGGGTGAGATTAGGTTTGTAATTTTCAAAACTACTGTATACATAGCGCCAATGTGGGTGAGATTAGGTTTGCAATTTTCAAAACTACTGTATACATAGCGCCAATGTGGGTGACATTAGGTTTGTAATTTTCAAAACTACTGTATACATAGCGCCAATGTGGGTGACATTAGGTTTGTAATTTTCAAAACTACTGTATACATAGCGCCAATGTGGGTGACATTAGGTTTGTAATTTTCAAAACTACTGTATACATAGCGCCAATGTTGGTGAGATTAGGTTTGTAATTTTCAAAACTACTGTATACATAGCGCCAATGTGGGTGACATTAGGTTTGTAATTTTCAAAACTACTGTATACATAGCCCACCAATGTGGGTGAGATTAGGTTTGCAATTTGCAATAACACTGGATTTTGGTAATTTATTATTTTTGATAATTTTTATTTTTTACCGAGCTATATTTGTGACCATGTATTTATTACCTTCTCTGCATTCGAATTCAATACCACAGCTGAGTTAAGGTGTTTTTTACAAACAAGCAGATATTTACTCTACATTAATATTGGGTATTTGGATGGACAATAAAATTCTAAAACGAAATATTTGTTATATAATACTTAAACTATACAAGTTTTAAGGGACATCCTAAGCTAGAGTTATAATTCAGATATGTGCATTATATATTCTTTATTTGATCGGAATTATAGGGAAAAAAATACCCCCGTCGCAGCAAACCTGCGTACTCAGCGAATTTCCAATGTCTTAATACCACATAAAGCCGCATACCAAGTTTCATACAAATATATTCACAAATAAGCGATAAATACAACTTTAATTATTCTCCATAATATTAACATTAGGGATGAGTACGCAAGTTTGCTGCAAAAAGGAACACAAAATAATGGGTTTTATGCAAAAATTAATAGAACTCATGTAAGTAAAGTCACATACCAAGTTTCATTAATATACATTTATAAATAAGCGATATAGAAATTTTAATTATTCTCCATAATAATAACATGGGGACCGAATACCTAGGTTTGCTGCTACGGGAGTCATAAGTGAAAATCTTGTTTTTTGTACAAACAAAAACAAACCACAACCAGATGAAGCCATATACGAAGTTTCGTCAGTTTATATTCATAAATAAGCGAGATAACAACATACAACCCCCCCCCCAAACCCCCCTAATAATGGTGCGATCTGTACAAAATAGGTGCTGCCTTACACGTTTATACCAAATTTCATCAAGATCGGAGTAAGCCCTTTTATCGCGTAAGGGTATGAACTCACAGTTATAATTACGATCACAAATTAATAAATTACAACAATAATCCTTACAAAGCGTATTTCTACTTCTTCTTCTGTGTTCAAATAGATTAGTTTTTCGTTAACACTTTATGTACTTGAGGCAATATTTGTGTTCTGTCAGTAATCAAGGTAACCGATCATGGAACTAGAGATATATGTTTACCATAAGTGATGTCTCTGTCACATTTTAACTTGACCGGCTCAGGCGAAGTGCTAAGTTTAGTGTGATATCACGTTAATATAAGCTAATGGTCAAAATACGCTATGCAAAAGTATTCGAAACACGATTCAAAACTTGATAAGAAACCTAAAGACATAGATTGACTTTAATAAAGTAATCCTGTAAACAACTCGTAATGATTCAAACTTCGCCAGCCAATGAGAGCGTTTGTTATAAAGGATCCAATTGTTAGAAGTAAGCATATTGTTGATACTGCCAAAACATAATAAAAGTGTTCTGTTAAAATTACCGTTTGGATAAAATAGTAACTTAGTACTTATTTAATTTAAGAATCTTATATCTATAAAAGGCAAAGCCCTGGCTGACTGACTCACTCATCACTAATTCTCCACCTCCCCATGTAGGTAGAGAGCTGAAATTTTGTACATTGATTCTTTAGGCATAAAATAGGAAAACTAAATGGTTTTCCTCCTTATCTGACCTCAGGGCTCCACCAGAGACCCCGGCAAAGTTCCCATGTATTCCCTATGGACATTAATTTTTGTTTGAGCTGATGAAAATACAAACAACTGATCTTGATTCGTAGTAGTTCCACGGGCTAACCACACAACTGTCATAGTTATTATAAATTATTTGCGGGGCGAAGCCTGCAGGAACAGCTAGTATTATTATATTTCGGTCTCATTGTAGAAACTTGTTGATTGTTGTTGTCAAACTATTGCTGTACCATAACCTCATATTATAGAGCTACACAAATTACAACGAGTTGAAATAATTGCAGCAAATTTAGTTATGTAAAATATGTAACGGATGTACAAGGAGGGGAGGTGTCGTAAGGGGGGGCTCAATGTCAAGAGCACCATTACCTCCTCTCCCCTCTCGGTGGCACCCCAGCACGTGCTACCCCTCTCTCACAACCCCTGATTCTCTATTATTGTACCACTAACCTACATTCATTGAACTCAACCATCTGATGCGCGAGCTGAAAACTAAACGAGCACTGTGTATTAAAAAACAAACACTACATTTATTGTCAATGAATACATACTATGTAGTGATTATGTAATAATATAGATTGGTATTACATTGGTAATACATTTTTATTTTTAAGGGCTCCCCTGCCTCAAAATCTAAAAAGAAAAAGATTAATGCAACTCACAGGTAGGATCAGTGGGGAATAATAAATTCAGTCTATTAATATACATCCTTATCGATAGTTTAATAATAGATACAACCGCTGTCACAGCAGATGTCTGATTGCTACTACAGTAATTAAGACGTTTCTGACTGAACTAATATGTTACTGAGTCCAACCATGGTTTAATGTTACCAAATTTGCCCGGATGGGGGAAGGAAATATTATGTTTAGTGAATTTACCCTAAAGGGAAGAAGTTATTACCGTAGTCGGCATGGTAAGACCCAGGCCCGGGATCATGATAACTTTTCATTCTGAGTTCCCCAGATGCCAAAACACCATTCGTTCAAAACTGTGTCCGTGGAAGCGATAACGTTTATAAAAATGGTCCGATTTTGATGACAGGTGGTAAAAGTTGTAAAACATTTATGACTTTAAGTTCAAAAACAAGACAGATCGACCCATCCAAAGGGGTAATTTAATTTGGGGGGGGTTACCCCAAAAATGTTGTACATATAATCTTTTGAAAAATCAAATTCTAGTTTTCGTAATACGATTCAGCTTAAAAAACAAACAATTTTGTGTTATGACCATTTATCTACGTCAATTGGTTAGAGAGGTATTGAAATTTCTAAACACAGTACGTTGTTCAATGTTATTCTCATAAAGAACTAGCTGCCATCGTACCCGGATTTGCCCGGGAATAAAACTGATGGTGTGTGCTGCATTCTATGGTTAACCTGTGGAACTACTACGAATCATCATGATCAGCTGTTTGAATTTGCATCAGTTAAAACCAAAGTGAATGTCCATAAGAACTACACTGAATTGGAACTTTGACTCCCCGTGGGACAACGCCCGATGGGAATTTATTTAAAACCTTTCTTATAGTGGTTACCTGCGTTATGGAAAGAGTATACTGCTCACTGTACGAACCAAATTTCGTGGTTGTATGTGTAGAGGTTTGGCCGGGGGGATGATCGGTTTTCTGTATTCCATAAGAATATCACTATATTGGAACTTTGGTGGTAGAAGTTAGCTGTATAATATCATTGGGGGAAAATTTTATAGATTTCACTGAATGTAAAAAACCTACGAAAAATTGCGTGAAACAATTTTAAGAGTTTAAATAGGATTGAAAGCTTTTAAAATAGCGATAGAAAGAATAGCTAATTTTGTAATTTCAATTTTTGGAAGTCTTGATTTCAAAACATTTATAACTCGAGAACTTTAATTAACATAATTTTCTTTATGTCAGGCTGTTCAATATTAAAATCTGAGTATTCATCACCGGAAGCTGTGGAAGCCATTTTGGAGTTCCATAAAAGCAATGTCAACTTTTAGGACGCGTTATTCCTCATACCTTGCACCTCATTCCGTTGCAACGTGTATAATCAGTGATTCAAAAATAATAACAACATTTAAATCACAACATCATTGTGTATCAAAATAATGGTTATATAATTGTTATATTTGAAATAAAACTACCTTTGGCAATCACGTCCATCGGGATTTTGGAACGTAAATTCACTGATAAAAGCAATGTCTTATTGTTGCCGGTTATGGATATAAGTATTGATACTAGTTATCACTGCAGATGAGGCGTTGATGAGTAAATCCTCTACAATCGTTGCCATAATATTTCAGAAGAGGGTGAATACGAGTATAGTTTTTGCTCCCATATCCCATCCAAGGCCGAACCTCGGTCCCCTGTCTAGACGAACTGTTTTTTTACATGCGGTGGCCTTCATTTTGCCCATGGACCAATCTTTCAAGGTGAAGATGTCAATAAAATTGTGCTCGAGCGTAAAGCTTTGGTCAAGAGTTAATTGAATAAAGGCAGCTAACACAAGTCCTCAAGGAGAGGCGTTTCTGGGTCGAATTCGAAGTTGTAAACTCCATCAGTTATGTTTGAATGAACGCCGCGCCGACAGGTGACTGTGTGAACGGATTCATGAATCGGATGAACCAAGAAAACGGAAATATCTGTGTTAAGAGATGTTCATTGTCTTTATTATTACTGGAAGGACCTGCTGTTGAAGAACTCGAGCAACTGTTCTCGTGGTTATGCTTTTGCAACACCCCTCACCTATATATTGTGCAACCTGCATTGTCATCACAATTGCAATTTGGTTTATCTAATGCGTGTAACTTCTGTTCTTGTTTCTGCGCTTTATTAAGAGTCAACAGATGTTAAAAATATGCAATCTATATTATTAAAAGAATTTCTTGATTTTTGTTCGGTGATTTTAGACACCCAAAAACTATTATTTTGTATAAATGTTGTATCAATCAAAAGATCTTATTCGCTAGATGTGCTCTAAACTTCCAGCTTCAATGCTTCACGCCATTGGCTTTCAAAACTCCAATATTAATCTTAGGGAGTTTTATTTTATTTAGTTAGTGATCTGATTCTGACTGATTATAGTGCAAATGAACTTTTAAAACATCTGGCCCTGCCTGCTAGAACCCTGTGCGGAGGGCGGACATCAGCTAGGACACTTTAATTGATTTATAGGCTTCCATAAATATGTCCATTAAAACTTCGAAGGCCTGGAGGCCGAGCCATAAAGAGAGGTGTATAGAATTAGGAGAGTCACAGAAACTAAACCTGGATCACATAGAGAAGTAATATACTTCTCTGTGCCTGGATACATTTGTTAATACATCAAGCACAAAAATTATGCTTGTTTTACATCGGATTATTTTTGTTTTTATGTAACAACATATTGAGGACTTAATTTGATATAATATACGGTTGCTCATATACTGTCTATATAGTAACAAACCCGATAGGTTTCGTGCATTTCGGTTATTATGACTGCTGACTGCGAAACAACACAACAATGAGCCAAAACAATACAAAACGAGTTTGCACGCTGCACGCTGGTTTCATTTACCTGCAATGCTAGGAATTCAATTTTGCGCATTATAAGATTAGTAGAAGGTCCAGTCAGGCTTGAAAGTAAGCGCGAATTTTCTGGGGATGCAACAAATACACCAACAAATGAATAACATGCTTTTCTAATGTAAAACCCCCATAAGACAACGTACTGTTTTACCCGATATACATTTGCTTTAATAACTCGGTAAATATGTATGCTAGAATGACGAGAGAGCGCTTAAAACTTTTGCTTCACTAATTCTCATCTCAATACATGCATTGATTTTACGTCCAGGGCTTTCTGACCCTTTTTGGGCCCAAAAACTCGAATTAAAAGAATAATCCCCAAAAAAGGGGTTTATAGTTTTCCGATTGTTTTGCCCAACGAACCTGTCCAACTGATGATAGAAAGGAACGTCCCCACTAAATTTGAAGTAAATCGGACACAAAATTCGACCGCTAGAGAGCATACACACATATATATATCATTTTGAACGACTCTCCAAAACGTGTTCAGGGGGTAACGTTAGGAACTTCTATGGTGGTCCCGGGCTTAAGTTTCACCGTGCGGGTCATGCTAATAGTTCACTTTCCATGGGAAAGTCACTAAAAATGTAATACATTTGTTTAATACAGTAAAGTGTTTAGGGTGTTTCCGCGTTTAGGAGCAAATATATTCCTGTTCGTAATCGGAGGCTCGCCAAATCGATTCAGATGAAAATCGGACTTTTGTTAAGGTCTGAAACTGTCATTGGTCTATTAATTATGATTATGGCTGATATAATCTGTTGGTATTTGTCAGTAACAAGACCACATAAGGCATCTTACTCATTCCACCCTCATGATTAATTCACATTCGCCTTAAAATACGCCCATACATGTCTACGTCTTAAATATTAATAAATATTAATATAGTGACAACTCTGTTAAATTATCTGGCAGCCCCCAATATATATAAATAAAGTTATATCGACAGGGGGATCCCACACATCTTACCCTTCTTTGTGGCAAGCGATGATAATGAGTCCAGTGCCTCACAAAAGAACCGGGTGATTCAGAACAGGATAATCTATGATGAAACAGTGTGAGGGGTACAGTTTAATATGATGGAGGAAGCTACAATTTAATATGAAAGATATTGAATAAAAAGTGGCTGTAAAACCATCTATAGGTGGAAAAGAGTTTAACAATGTAATTTTATGATACGCAAATTTTTCAACGTCCTTCAAAGAATTACTAGAAGCAAATAAAACGCAAGTAATGTTAGTGCAGTATCTACAACCTGGTAGTGATGTGGTCAGGCCTGAGTCATACGACATACACACGCACATTCACACGCACGCCCCCGCAACCATGCGTCATGAGCTTGATGGGAGATTCAAGGTCTGGTGTTACGTCATCAGATGGTACTGCCTTTGTTTTCATGTTTTAAAATAGTTTAAATTTTGAAATAAAAGTTTATGCTGAAAATTTATATTTTGTAAAAAAATTAGAACCGCTGTTACAACTATTTTAAACTTTGTCAAGTTTAAAATCAATAGCTAAATACAAATAAACATACGGAAACCCCAAAGGTTTATATGGTAAAATATTTTATGAAGTTTGCAGATAGGATCCAGAAAAATATTAGGCACGTAAAAGAAAATACCATTTTGTAGTAAGGTTCATTAAGGAACGTAATGAATTAGATGACCATGCATGTGTTTTAAGAAAGCTTTAAATGTCAATCGGTTAGAGATTGTTGAAAGAGCCCTAAAGTTAATATCAAAACCTCAAACGAAAATGTTCCTATAAATTCACATAGCAGGCCTTCTTAGCTCATGTAGCAGATTTTCTCAACCTATCATCGTCCAATGATAATTGGAGTACATATACATTTTTTCCTATATAAAAACATGCAAATAAAGTATTTTGTATTATGTGCTGCATTATTCTTTGGCGAACGAAATGAACTCTCTTGGTTGATAACACGTTTTAAGAAATCGTCTGATGTAAACAAACTTCCTCCATAAGATTAACATGGGAACTTTAAGAGCCACTGGGGTGAAGCCCATTGAAAATATGTTTTGATGAGTGATAACATATCTAGGCATAATTACCTATCAGTTAAAAAAATAATGATGATAATCAGCCCAGAAGAACGGCCTGATGGACTCGATAAAGTTGTCAATTTTTTAAAAATACATATGATGATGATATTTAATATTCAGAGCTATGTATTCTATACATCCATAGTCTACTACGTTTTGTTGACGTGAGGTGGTAGTTTCCATCTGACATACAGCAGTCACCCTCATATAGGGCCAACTGGAATAGTGTATCTTTTGAGTTATATGGTCGTAAACTTGTTTTATAGACTAATAGCTCTAAATAGACTAATAGTTGTGTACATCAACTGTTCGTTTCCAAAGACACCTAATGCATGTCTTTACACGTTTATGCATTTGTATGCATTTACAAACAATCCAGTGAAGGTGATAAGTTTATATAATAGCCGCTACGTGAGCAAAATACTTGTACTATTAAAATATACATTGTATAAGAGTCGAGTCGTTTAACTACGAAACCTTGTTTATTTACAACCCGCTACTTCAAAAACGATAATTAAGTTCCGTATCTTACCACACTGAAATTTTAAAATGTTTGATGATGTTTCGTTAAAAACTGTCAAACGAATATGTCCGAACTGAAAAATGTGTGTAAACATTGAATACAATCTGTGAGGCGAGAAGTGCGATCCGCTATAATTTTTCAATTTATATTATTTTTAAGAATTATTATCACAAACTATATGACATTTGTAAGAATCAGCATCGACTGATGGTGCAAAGCAGCGCGGGCTCTCTATTAAATATTGAAAATTTTCTTAGGAGAAAAATATCAATTTTTTTATTTTTACAGTGTTCTCAGGAAGTGCACATACGAGCCTGCGATTAAGAAAGACGGGCGTGTATTTGTGTTGCCTTGGCGCTCGCCGCTGTGATACGATTCTGCCGCTGCGATTTCCACACTAAACCCACATATCACTAATGAAAAGTAAAGGTGTCTGTACTATATTGGAGGGATTTTGCTTCCTCCCAGCTTCAAGTCGTCACATAACCTGACGAAAGGCTGGACGACCGCTGGACAGGGAGCGAGAGGGAGTGCGGTACTAAAACATTGGTTTCCATGAACTTGAAGCGATTAATCGGTCGCTCATATTTGCTCTCATTCCATTCATAATCATCCATATTTTACAGAATAGAACTGATGTATTCTGATTTTGGACTGAACATTCT
Organism: Allygus modestus; assembly: GCA_963675035.1. Taxonomy (NCBI): domain Eukaryota; kingdom Metazoa; phylum Arthropoda; class Insecta; order Hemiptera; family Cicadellidae; genus Allygus; species Allygus modestus. The sequence goes on from OY776111.1 coordinate 303,193,084, forward strand.
TTTGTTGTGTTGGCTCATGGGCGTGCGTACACTGTGACACTGAGTCGTCAGAGTGCGCTTGTTAGGATCAGTCAGATATGTCAAACTGACTATTAGTAGCGTAGTTAATATGCAAGGCGTCTCTTAAAATATATTAGTAGACTATAATTAATGAAACCAATAGAACATATAGATAAGGAGCACGAATTTACCCACTATAGTATAATGCCAAATTAAGCTTTATATAATATCCGAAGAAAAAGTTACGACATTGCGAAATACTGCATTTTTCACGTACTGAACACTGAACAAAATTGTCTCCGATTTCAGAAGAATATAATTTATCATACGTCCGACAAAAAAAACTTGATTTGAGATTAAGCTGAGACATAAACTTGAAAATTATTGTGCTACCTCCTTGGAAAAGGTAAGACTTGGGTGATAATATCGTTATCAGGAATACAATGCCACGGGGCTGGGCCCATTACACATCAAATAGATGGTCCATCGACCCTTGAATAAAATAAATGAAATAACATTTAAACGATCGATGGACCATCAGTCGTTTAGGAAATTTAATTCAATTTAAAATATAAAAGGGTCTATGGGCCATCGGACCATTTTATAAATTAAAATAAAATATTATAATTTGGTCTGATGGACCATCGACCCTCTATCCTTAAAATAACATATTATAAAGACGAAGGGTCGATTACACATCAAATAGATGGTACATCGACCCCCAAAACTAAAATAATTAGAATAAAGTTTTAATGGGTCGATGGACCATATATTTGATGTGTAATCGACCCTACACTTTATATTGGTAGTATATTTTTAAAAGCATGGTTCGATTGCACATCATATAGATGGTACATCGACCCCCAAACAAAACATATTTAGATTAAGGTTTTAAAGGGTCGATGGACCATCTATTTGATGTGTAATCGACCATTTACTTATTTATTTATTATAATCTTAATACTTTTAACTGTGGGGCTGATGGTACATAGACCCTTCTTTAATATTATTAGATAAATATACAAACTGGGTCAATGGTTCATCGATCCCTTTTATAAACAAAACTAAATTTGTACAAATGGTTCGATGGGCCATAGACCCTTCCTTTGATATTCAGTATTTCTTCCAATAAGTCAGAGGGTCGATGGACCATCTATATGATTTGTACTCGAGCTTCTCCCAATGCCACTGTATAGAGGATAAAGGGTTAGTATAAATACTATAGTATATTAATGAAAAATTAATAAAGTAGTTAATGATTTTTAGCGAATTTCCCTTATAGGGAAGAAGCTATTACCGTAGTCGGCATGGTGAGACCTAGGCCCGAGACCATGATAACTTTTCGTTTTGAAGTCCCCAGACCCCAAAAACACCATCCGTTCGAAACTGTATATATATATATATTTTATATATATATATATTATATATATTATATATATATGTATATGTATATGTGTCCGTGGGTGCAATAACTCTCGTAAAAAAGGTCCGATTTTGATGGAATTTGGTACAAACGTGTAAAGCTACATTTATGACTAAGTTCGAAAACCAGCCAGATCGCTCCATCCGAAGATTTATTTTGGGAGGGGGTTTTTACCCCAAAAATGGGTTTTTTGAATTTTTTACATATCATTTTTGAAACAGACAAATTTTAGTTTTTACCATTGGATTCAGCTTAAAAAAACACAATTTGGTATATTGATCATTCCTCTACGTCAATTGGTTACCGAGATATTGAGAGTGCTATTATAAACACAGTACGTTGTCTAATGCTATTCATATGGAGGAAAAGAAAAATTTTATATCTTGCTTATTTATGAACCTATACTGACGAAACTTAGTATACGGCTTCATCTCGTTGTGGTCTATTGATATTTGATAAAAAAAATGTTTGCCAAAGGCTCCCGTAGTAGCAAACCCTGCGTACTCAGCTCCCACGTTATTCTTATGGAGAATAATTAAATGCTCTGTCTCCCTTAATTATGAACATAAATGAATAAAAACTGGTATTCGACTTCACCTAGTTGAGTTATATTTATATTATCATAATAACCCATTTTTTGTGTTCCTTTTTGCAGCAAACCTGCGTACTCAGCCCCAGTGTTATTCTTATGGAGAATAATTCAAATTATATATATCGCTTATTTGTGAATATATTTTTATGAAACTTGGTAAGTGGCTTTTTGTAGTATTAAGACAATATATCTCCATTGGAAATTCGCTGAGTATGCAGGTTTGCTGCGTCGGGGTATTTATATATTAAGAAGAAGAAGATAAGTAAAATATCATGTCTCCCTTAATTATGAACATAAATTAATGTATGTGGCTTCACCTAGTGGAGTTATAAAAAAATGTGTATAAAACCCAATTTTTAGTTGTTCCTCGTTACAGCAAACCTGCGTACTCAGCTCCCATGTTATTCATATGGAGAGTAATTATAAATATATAAATCTGCATATATCGCTTACTTATGAATGTATATTGATGAAACTTGGTGTGTGGCTTTACCTAGATAAGTTATATTTATATTTGCATAACAACCCATATTTTGTGTTCCTTGTTGCAGCAAACCTGCGTACTCAGTCCCCATGTTATTCTTAGGGAGAATAATTTCAATGTTATATAATGCTTATTTATACATTTATATTAAAGAAACTTGGTAAGCTGCTTTATGCTGAATTAAAACATATATGTGCATTGGAAATTTGCTGAGTACGCAGGTTTGCTGCAACGGGGGTATTTTTTTATCTGTGATGACTGAAGATGGCCCGTTTATTTGAATACTGTGCTGATGGTAAATAACCTGTGACTTGTATTGGAAAGAGTCCGAATGAACAAAGTCGTGTACTGAAGAAAAATATAAACGAAATTTTGTTAAAATCTATTGAGGAAGCCACTTACATAATTTTCCCGATCTAAACATACGTTCTCTTTTGAATGGGGTGTTCATTGGAGTTTGCTACTAGTGTTCGTCCTGACATTTGGTGAAGACAAGGCGAAGAACAAAAACACATGTTTTGGGGAGTTTCCACATGTGGAATAAATAAGAACATTTTGTTCAGGTTAAATCGTACGCTGGGGGTGGGGGATAAAAGGAATATTGGGGAAAGTAATCTTGGGAGAGTGAAACCGAAATAAAAGGATTCCAAGTCAAAACGTTAATCTCAGAGAAAATTTATCCAATTCAAAACAGTGGCACGATGCAAGGCATGCAACTAGGTTGGCTACGAGTTACGAGTGACCGAATGTAAATTTTGGGGGGAGAGAGGGAGAGGGGTGACCTCGCGCTTGGGCTCAAGTTCAAGGGCGCGTGGGGGCCTTGAGGCCGCCCGGGGCTATTTTAGATGCGAGCCCCCCTCCTCTCCCCATCCCCTCTTCAACTGACTTACGTAATCACCTTTGTCCGCGAAATGCTCTTAATTTCTTTGTCAAAATAATACTGTAATGAACAGTACTTTACAATAAAAGGCTAGTGAGAATGGGGAAAAAAGTAATAGATAAGTGATAAAATATAATGGATTGGCTCGACCGAGCTAACTTGGTTATTTAAAAGAATGCTACAAAGCAGAAAAGCTGTCTTATTTGAATTATTACACCCCTAATTAGTTATAAAATGTTGCGTTTTACTGCAGCTGTGACCAAACCCTTTACAAATGTTGTGATGAGATTGTTAGCACCAGTTTTAAAATGTTTCTTTAGTGAGGTAAATAAGTTCTGAATAAAACCGTTCACATTATAATGCTCCGTTGCACTTTCTTACTCACGCTTAAACGTGTTACTTTACACAAATTGAGTAACCTAGCGTGTGATAGAGGGCTGCAAAGTGTTGAAAAGTTAGTAAAACGTCGTGAGAAATACAAAACAAAATAAACAAATCGCAACTCCATATAATATGATCAATGTGCTTTGTCTGCAGAGGCTCTTGGCGAAACACTCGTGTATTTGGTAATTATTCATGAGCGTTTGAAAGTCCTTACAGAGCAGTTACTTTCTGTGGTAATAGGTGACTTTAAACTGAGCCTTGAGGAATGTTTCCAAAATTTAGTTTTTTTTTTTAAATATTCGTCATAAAAAATAAATGTTAAAAATATTACTCATCACCATCAAAGAATAAATGATTTAGTATTTTGAATTATTACTCTACGATTGCCGGTTGCGGAGAAAATATAAATTTTCATTTTGCGGTAAACACAGTACATTGTCCAATGTTATACTTATGGGGAATACAAAATTTACTATTTCTCTCTTATTTACTAATCAATTTCGTTAATACTTGATATGCAGGTCAAGTTAGCATTGACAAACAGAGTTTATTCGAAATATGTTGTCATTCAACCCTGGGGAGATGAGGGGGCATTTCCCCTCTTAAGAGTCTGCATCACCGGAAGTTGCCAACACCAACGCAACAATTATCCCCAACATAATATTTATGCCCGCCAACCGCGATAGAAAAACAAAATCTGTGAATTAGTTGTGCAGGTTCGACGTTTTACTGATTATTTATGATTTTATTTACATGTTTTCCGATTGCTGAACTAGCGTTATTACATTTCTAACCGTTAAAACAGCGCGTGGCCCCAGGCGCCGCCATGTTCGCCTTTATGTAGGGCCGCCTCTGGGCCACTTGCAAAGCTCCAATCGATTTTCAGATTTTTGTTAATTTTCATGCTTCACGAAATGTAGAAACCCAGTTACAATGAAACTGTTATATAATATTATAAATACAAGAACTACTGTATGATTGAGTGTCTTTAAGTTTTTGCTTGTTGCTGTTATTACAGCTAACCCAACACTGTTGATAGCAACAACAGACAAATATGTTTCACTGTGTTGCATGGTACGAGGTTTATACCTTTAGAGCTCTTGTGTGGTGTATTCTCGTCAGCTGACAAACGTATAATTTGTGAAGAGAGTATTTGATTGGTTATCCTATTGGTTACTATGGGAACGGTAGGTACAGAGAGGAAATGGCAGTCGGCCATGGAGGCTTCACTTGTTACCCCAGACGAGAGCTCCTGATGTATTAAAACCTCGTTGGTATTGCATATGTTGTTACTAAATGTCAATCCATAAGTTAGTAAGTGAAGGATTTCTTGTAACTAAGACATTGTGAAGGCCAGTGTGGTGAATTCAAAGATAATTTGTGGATGGATATCGGCAAATCTCTCTCTCTATCTCTGTATCCATTACATATACAGGGTGGTCTGGACCTAGCGTTAAACAATTTTGTGGGTGATAGAACTACATAAATGCAACTTAAATACACAATTATAAAAAAATTATACCCCACACATCCACTAAAAATAAAATAATTTTGTATTATATTTTTTAACCGTACTTTTACCCAAAAATTAATAATTTCTGGGATATTTCGAAACATTTGTCAAACTGTAATACTACCATCGTATTCTAAATTAAATTTCAAGTAAGGACAAATAGGTTTTAATGAGCAAGACACTACATAATCACTTATTAAATTCATTAGAAGTGTAAAGATATAATTTCCTTTAAAAAATTAAAAATGAATATTTCATGCATAATTCTTTAAATCATTTGCTAGAGATTAGCAAATGCTATAAAAACTGCTTCAAAACGTGGGCTTTCAGAAGATATGATACAACATTTGATTCGTTGCCATTTTAGTACAGTTATGCGAGTTTGAGTGGTGTAAAACGAGGTTAGGCCAAAATTACACTAGTTAAAAGTCTGGATTTTAGATAACTAAAATACCACTAATTTAACTTGCAGCACTATTTTAAATAGCATTATTTAAGGTCAGATAAAAAGGACAATGAAATCCTCATTAAAAAAATAATAATTTAGGGACAGTGATTGTCATGTACAAGGATTATACAAGCGCATTATACAAGGATATCTGAAAGAATTCCAATATTTAATAAATGCCCACCTTATCATGAGATAAGTTATCACGCACAGATACCAATGTTATGTTTTGTTTGGACAAAGTATTTCTAGTGGATTTTGGCCATTTACTCATTGGCAGTGATGTCAAGATGTTTTCAAATCAAGAATATGCGGAAATGCATTTTTTGTATGGTTACTGTAATGGAAACGCGAGTGCGGCTCAAAGGGAGTACACTGTCCGCTATCCTGGTCGGCGCGTTCCCAGTACGCAAGTGATTACGCGGTTGCATCAGCGTTTGGTAGAACGTAGATCTGTGCACAAGGAGCGGAGTGAGGTGGGTGCAGCAGCTTTGGATGTGTACACTGAATAGCAAATTCTGGACCGAGTTAGAGAAGACCCGGGGATTAGTAGCAGAAAAATTGCAGGTGAAACAGGCGTGAGAAAAACTACAGTTTTGACGGTTTTACACAAAAATAAATTCTACCCTTACCATTTCACAAAAGTTCAAGGCCTTGAACGTAATGACTATGCTGCTAGACGAGATTTCTGTCGCTATCTACTAAATTCTGATATTGAACAATGCCACTTTTTCAAAAAATCTTATGGACAGACGAATCTATTTTTACAAGACAAGGTGTATTTAACTGCCACAACATGCACATGTGGGATACTGAAAACCCAAGAGCAGCAAGAGAAATGTCCTTTCAAAGAAGATTTCATATAAACGTTTGGGCTGGTGTGGTTGGCAATCGTTTCTTGGGACCTCACATGTTTCAGGGAAGTTTAAATGGAGTAATGTATCTTGACTTTTTGCAACACGATTTGCCTCAAATGTTGGATATGATTGACCCTGCGCATCGTCAACATATTATTTATCAACAATATGGTGCTCCTCCTCACTTTACTACAGACGTTCGAGATTTGCTGAGTGCTAACTACCCAACTTGGATTGGCCGAGGAGGTCCTGTACCTTGGCCTGCAAGATCTCCCGATCTGAATCCCATGGACTTTTTTGTGTGGGGATTTATGAAGTCTGAGGTAAATGCATCTCCTGTAATTTGTAATTATGCATCCTGTAATTTATGCATCTCCTGTAAATAGTGCAGAGGAACTTCTAAACAGGATCCAAGATGTAACACAGAAAGTTAGGGAAAAACTAAGCCATAAAGTGACAGTTGGTGCAATGCGAAAGAGAGCCAGAGCCTGTATAAGAGAGAACGGAGGACATTTCGAAAATAAACTGAAATGAAGCTGTAATATCGTGTGATCCATCTAATATTTACGATTTTATCTTGTACTTTTGCAGGTAAAAAAGGAATTTTAACTTCATGATATAGCTGTAATAATGCAAATTTTCATATGTGTATTTTTAGTATGCCAGAGTTTAATTATTATTTTCCCAAACCACGTGTTACACCATTCAAACGCGCATTACTGTACTAAAATGGTAACGAATCTAGTGTTGTATTATATCTTCTAAAAGCCCACATTTTGAAGCAGTTTTTATAGCATTTGCTACTCTCTAGCAAATTGTTAAAGAATTATGCATGAAATATTAATTTTTCATTTTTTAAAGGAAATGATAACTTTACACTTCCAATGAATTTAATAAGTGATTATGTAGTGTCTTGCTCATTAAAACCTATTTTTCCTTACTTGAAATTTAATTTAGAATACGATGGTAGTATTACAGTTTGAAAAATGTTTCGAAATATCCCACAAATTGTAAATTTTTGAGTAAAAGTACGGTTAAAAAATATAATACAAAATTTTTTTAGTGGATGTGTGGGGTATAATTTTTTTAATTGTGTATTTAAGTTGCATTTATGTAGTTCTATCACCCAAAAAAATTTGTAACGCTAGGTCCAGACCACCCTGTATTACTACCACATTTTTCAGCTCAATTATAAGATCAGTGGCAGTTCGTGAGTGATGGTTAGTTTGGTTACTATTTTTCGGGTCATTTAATTAGCCTCCAAATATGAAATATGAACAAATAAATAAAAGATCAGACCTCAAGTATATTATTTTGAGAAGGTGGAGTGTGGGCGAAGGCGTCGGGTCTCAGTGGCATATGCGACCCCTCCATGTACGAATGGGCGCCTACCTGAGTCCGGGTACTATTAGACCTTTTGAGTTGGTTCTAATATTAACCATCACTCACCAACTAGTAATTTGATTCAGCTGAAATTTGATAGAAGCTAAATATTTACTTATTATAACTAAATATTTACCTACTACTGATCCATAAATCCTATCGTGCACTGCCTTAAGAGTCTTCATCACCGGAAGTTGCCGGACGCTATTTTGGTGTTTTGTTCCATAAGACCAATGTTAACTTTGTGCCTCCGTTACTCCTCACCTGATCGTCACAAACAATTAATTTTGGTGTCAAATTAAAGGTTTCGTCGTCCTCTAGGGAAATACAATAGTCGAATTTGGATTTTGTTACTAATTAATGAGATCATGTACAATGTTTCAGTTCAAAATTAAACTATTTATTATGAAATTATGATACCCAAATTAAGGAATTCGACATTGTATTTCCCTAGAGGACGACGAAACCTTTAATTTGACACCAAATTTAATTGTATGTGATGATCAGGTGAGGAGTAATGTAGGCACAAAGTTAACATTGGCCTTATGTAACAAAACTCAAAGATGGCGTCTGGCAACTTCCGGTGATGAAGACTCTATGTTCGCAATCACGCACCAGCTAATTGACCGATAAAGCTAAAATATTGTAGGATATGCAATGCACCACAGTGAAAAATAAAACCTTTCCTTTTCCAGAAGACATTTGGGGCTATGCCCCGCTGCCCTTGACATTTCCAATGTTAACCAACACTTACGAACTAATGGACCGATTGATATGAAATATTGTAGTGAGGTGATCAACATATCACTTTTATCAATGACTACATATTTTATGTAGTCATTGCTTTTATACAACACTAGGCTTATCGCCCCCAAATCCCCTTTTCGTGTTCGCTTTGCTCTCTTGCATTCTTCAGTTAACGAAGAGTAAATCAAACTCAACTATGGTAGTTCATTAACCAAAGAAAAACTACACAGATATGAGCTTTAGTAAGAATATTATCACCTACACAGACGGTCCAATATTGGTTTGATATCGAAACATTATACCAACGGGCTGCTTGTTCATTTTATCGAATGAACACCCGACTACGATAGTTGTTTCGTGGTGTATAAAAGCAAAAGATAAAGTGCACACTCAATTCAAAGTCAAGCATATGTAAGTTAAATAAAAAGTCGTGGATACAATGTTATATTGTAGTTCTACAAATGGATTTACGTGTAAAAAATAACAACAAGTTAGGCTGCAGTTCACGACAAGATTATATTAACCTAACACCACAGAGTGCTTCGTGACTGTTTGTTATGCAACATAATTGCAAACAAATGGATTTGAGAAAAAATTGAGTCAAATTAAACAAACATTTCAGACCTCAAAAAGTAAACATCAAAAGTACCATTTGAACCCGAGACCGCATAATAGTGAATCTGACTACACTGAGCTACTGTAGCTTGACGAACTTCCTGAAAGTTGCAATTCATCAAGCAGTGAGTAACGATTATAAATTCATTCAATTGAACAAACAATCGGTTGATGACATTTTCCGATATTGTAACTATCGAATTAGGCTAACGATATTAGCGATATTGAACATCCCGTGTAGGCAGGCGATAATGTGCTCACCATGTTTGTAACAGCTGATTTATATAAACCTTAAGGTGAGCACATTATTGCCTACACGGGAGGTTTATATAAATCAGCTGTTACAAACATGTGGTACTAGCCAAAGTTAGTGTGCTTTCATAACACATCCAAAACGTTGAACACATTTAAATGTGCCAAAACACTCAAAATTACTCCTTCTCGGGTGAATAGCTGCTAAACGAATGATCGAATATTAAATCTTACAAAAATTCGTTAGTTTGGAATTAAATTTTCGACAACTTTTGTGTTTAACATTTCGTGCCATCTCTTACCGTTTTATTGAAAAAGGTGCTCAAAGTGGAAAAACTGAAAAAAATGGAAATTTTCCCGCCTAAATATTGCCTCCAAAATTAAAAAAATATTAACTTTTGGCAATTTGTCTGAGAGTTTCTCGTAAAGAGCCTGAATTCATGTATGAGGTCGAGTAGGGTCCGATTATGGGAAATGCCTCACAATTTATGTCAGTCATTCAGTTTTTCAGTCAGTGAGTCAATCAATGAACCCGTCTAGCTTTATATAAGTAGATAACCATAAAGTTAACTGAATAATAATAAAACTAATACTTTGGAACTATATATAATATCCCACACACCAGTTAATAAAGCCGATAAAGCTAAAATATTGTAGGATATACAATGCACCACAGTGAAAATTAAAACCTTACCTTTTCCAGATGACATTTGGGGCTATGCCCCGCAAATGCCAACCAAGCATTCCAAATCCCCAACATATGAGACTTAGTCCAGAACTGCTGTAGTAATTGAGCCTATATTATATTTATGTTTTAGGTGGGCTTTTATATCATACTTGTTTATATACCGATCGATATCAGTTCAATTATATTAGTATAGTGTATAAGCAATTTCCACTTGTCGTGTCATAAACGCATGGTACAAAGTTAGTCTCGATATAAATATTACACAAAAAAATAGAGGATAACTAAATTACCAGTTTAGGGCGTAGTTTTCCGTGGGCGAGATATATTCTCGTGGAAAACTAAAATTGAAATGTTTGGTGTATGCCTGGCTAAGATAAATGATAATTAGTTGCGACCTAAGCATTACTACAAGCAGCTGTTAAGATAAGTAAGGCTTTATCAGATTCCTGACACCACTTTTTAATTCAGAGATTACATGTCGTCGAAGCAACGCTGTCGTCTCTACATACCTTAGTAACACAGGTCGCTAAAACGCATGGAGTGTGTAATCTGTCAGATGGGGCCACAAGTAACATTAAGGAATTTCCTTTCCTGTCGTCATTTATAATGTAGAAGACACGTGTCGCCATAAGAACCAAGTCGCCTTTATGTATTCTTAAAACACGTGTCGTCATAAGGTATACACAGGATTTTCAACATGACATATTTAAGTGTGTATTATCATACTTGTAATGTAGAGGGAAAGCTGAACAAGAATGTCTCTTTTTTTTCCTAGCACCAGTATTAATGGGTGGTGCCATGGCCATAGACCATCTGAAGCGACACTGTCGCCCCATGTGACGTTAAGGGTGTGCGTGTGTGTGTGTGTGTGTGTGTGCGCGCGCGCGTGTGTGCGCGCGCGTGTGTGCGCGCGCGTGTGTGCGCGTGTTCGTGCGCGTGTTCGTGCGCGTGTTCGTGCGCGTGTGCGTGTGCGTGTGTGTGTGGGCGCGCGCGCCTAGATATCATTGCTTGGCTTCACTATATAAAATTAAATCTAAACTACAAGTTTTGTAAAAAAAACTAGCTTCTAAAAAATTATGTTTTAATTACTGTGACTGGCGTTAGATGGTTAGGAGTTATAATAGGTAGGTTGTTGGTTGTTGAACTAAGTAATATAAACACCAAGGTAAGTTAAGGTGGTGCAGTCGCCTCTATTGACAAGCTATTCCGCCTAGAGGTCAGGCCAGTCGCTGCTCACTCACACACATGCAGAGCCCCGGATGCTCACTCACACACACGCAGAACCCTCCCCCAACTACCCCCAACCCCCAACCCCCAACTTTCCCAAGTGGTTAAACCACTTTCTCCAGCCGCCTTGCTACCCGCCTGCCCTGAACGTCGCGTCATAGGGCCCCAAGATTCTGAAACGGCAAATAGCAAGCAGCACAGCGGCAACTCGACACAACCAGCCTCTCCGCATGTGTTATAAACATATTTATTCGTTGTACAATTTTTCAGTGATTAGTGATTACATTTCAGTGATTCAGCGATACTCTAACGGGACAATCTGTATATTGCGGTAATTTTCTAAGATGGCCGGGAAAGCATGTCGCTGGCCCGGAAACACAAAACCCAATTAACTCCTGTTTTTGTAAGGTACTAATTTGATTAATGGAGGTACTAAATATTACGAAATAGGTACTAAATGGTGACATATTTGTTATGTGAAAATTCCGATAAAGCCGGGCCAGCTACTCAGCCATTCAAATAACACGTAAAGATACTAAATGAATATGCTATTTAAAATTTAAAATGCGAATCGAATTTTGAAAACATACTGTTGTAAGCACACTATTGTACCTACAGAGCTGATTATGGTATCAAATTGTAGTAAATATAGTCTACTTTAAAAAGTGATTAATTTGTTTTGTGAAAAGGCATAGTTTAGGATATATAGTGAAACAAACGAAAAACGTGAAAACTACGTTTTTTTATAGTGCTACGAAGTTAGCACAGGTCTTTCGATACTGTAAACTTACTACTACTACTGCAAAATTACTGCAGGTACTGCAGGTCAGAATTTTGTGTCGCTTGAGTTTCTTTACAGTAACTTTAGAGACTCATGCGGACAGTTAAATTATTTTAATGTTAAATTTGAATAGGCGTAATAATTTGTTGTATTTGCATTTTACAAAATCTGTGTGGTAACTTGATAACCAGTTAAGAGTCTTCATCACTGGAAGTTGCTCGACGCCATTTTGGAGTTTTGTTCCATAAGGCCAATGTTAACTTTGTGCCTCCATTACACCTCACCTGATCATCACAAACAATTAATTTTGGTGTCAAATTAAAGGTTTCGTCGTCCTCTAGGGAAATACAATAGTAGAATTTGAATTTTGTGACAAATTCAGGAGAACATGTACAGTGTTTCAGTTCAAAATTAAACTATTTATTATGAATCTATGATACCCAAATTAAGGAATTCGACATTGTATTTCCCTAGATGACGATGAAACCTTTAATTTTACACCAAAATGAATTGTTTGTGACGATCAGGTGAGGTGTAATGGAGGCACAAAATTAACATTGGCCTTATGGAACAAAACTCCAAGATGGCGTCTAGCAACTTCCGGTGATGAAGACTCTTAAGACAACACCCGCGTTTCACTAACAACTTGTCAATTTGTTAGGCTACAATTTGACATTATTTTCTTAAGAATCCATTTTTAGGGCCTACTGAGAGAGAACTATGAGAGAGAGAGAGAGAGAGAGAGGGAGGGAGGTAAGATGTGCGAGAGAGTAAATGTATGTGCGAGTGAGAGAGAACCAGCGAGCAAGGAATACCATGGTATTCCTTGCTCGCTGGAGAGAACTATGGTGCGCGGGTGCCTGCCCGTGCGAGTCGGGGCGCTATGGGCGGCTCAGGGGTAGGTCTGGCGTGCGGCTGTAGGCTGAAATTAAAAAATGTATTCTACACAACATTTGTATGAAAATTTATTTTTACATATACTTGTGTAAAACTGCCTTTGTACAACCTTGGCTTGGGTTAGCTGAAATTTTAAACCACTTGAATACAAAAACAACCGAGATAAAAAAATTGTCTCCTGAAATAATTAAAATTTTACTAAAATCAATTTAGGTAACTCTTAAGTATATTTTTTGAAAATACATAAACCAATTTTGAAAGATTTATGATTGGCCATTTTTTAACTAGTGTAGAATTCAAAATACCCCTAAATCGGTACATCAAAGGTGGAAAAACCCAATATAACGGAAATATTTAAAAAAAAAATGGGTGTTTACGATTTGTATAATCGTAATACACCAAAAACTGTGAGAAAAAGTATTAAACATGTTTTGACTGCACAGCCTTAAGGCAATAGTTAAACCCCACTCAGGTTTTCCAGTTTAAAAAGGATTGTATAGAAACTCCAAGTCTGAACTAAGCTGCTCCAATTCCTAGGTGAGATTAAATTTCTTGTACTGAAAAGAGCCATTCAGAAACAATACAAATTCCCTCATTCGTCTCAATTCTTCTCTCTCAGCCTCCTGAGGTCGTTATAGATAACAACCAGCACTTCATACCTCTCTTTTTGTTCCATCTTGACCTCTATTTAAAGGATGCCTCGCGCTAATTTATGCCACCCATAACAAAGAACAATTGTTCTGCTTTCTGTAGCGTAAAGAGATATTTCATTTCAAAACTGTATTTCAGTTGATGTCAACCATACACACAAATTTGTAATGTGATAATTTTAAGAGAATGGTTGGATTTGTATAACAGAAAACAGCTTTTCCTCAATGAATATGCCAACAATTTATGTAAAACAACCGAATTTGTCTAAAGTGCATCACCGTTCATATAAAATACGTATGCAAATAAAAAGTAAAGAGTATTAATTTTTCATAGCAATCCTAATTTAGATTTTGTTCATACTGAAACACTTTTCTTACCAATAATAAAGCTGACTATATGTTGGTTTGTTTCTCCATCACGCACATGCTACTGGGCCGATAGAGCTGAAAATGTGTAAGAAGGTGAAACCTATAGAAGTACATATATCACTTATTAATATGCTTTGGGACTCTGCCCCATCGGCCTTAAGACAGAAGGGGTTTCTACAAATCTACACCACAATACCTTTCTTACGGTAGGCCTATACGCTAATATAACCTACGCACAACGCTGTACACACGCTAAGAAAAGCATGTCACAGTTTGAGTGCTTGCCTATTAATACAATTACTATAGCATACCTACATATAAAACCAAACCGATCCAGAAACTTTTGAGAAAACTATTTATGTCTGACACCCATGGATAATAAGGCCATGAATAAAATAAAACTGACATTTTTAAATATTGAAATTTCATTAACTCTATGATTTATTCCCACAAATGAAGTTTTATGATTTGACTATAAAACTAAAATTACTTGAACAAGCGAAGCTGTTGGGTAAAGCTAGTATATATATTACAAAGATAAACCGTACAGGAACATTTGAGACACCCTTGACCCAGGAATCTATGTGAATGAAAGGTCTTGGTGAGAAAATTGGAGGAGAATGTGAGATTATTTCATCTACTGGAGTACTAGACCATAATTCCCATATTAATACGCGGTTGAAACGCTATTTACAAGATGTATGTGTCTAATTAAAGGGGGTAATTACTTCGTGGATTTGCCGAACTTCCTCAGAATTCATGTTCGTTCTTAACCCCACAGCCCTTCAAAAGTTGCTTATGGGAGAACAGTAATCTTTGAAATTGAGCATTTTACAGATGTTTAAGGTAACTAAACACAGTACAGACGCTAGATAAGCTGTTTTAAGCTAACCTCTGGAATGGAATAATAATTTAAACTGCTCGAATTCGACCAGCTGGATTTTTTAGTTACATTAGATGATCAAATAAGAACAAATTTTAAAATATTGGAATAGATCAACTGTGCGACTTAATTAAACTGCAAATCCTATACTCTAATATGAGTAAGGTTTGCGTTTGCGTGTGAGCGTGCGTGCTTGCTTGCTAGCTTGCAACCCTGATCTCAAAAACGGCACAAACAGTTTACTTAAAATGTTGGAAATAACTAATTTCTGGGATAAAAATAAGTTCCATACAGGTCTCATCCCCAGGAAAAATCAAATAATGTAAAAAAACGTAAATGAAAAGTTCAAAAAATAACATTGGACTTATGGAGTTTAAAATAAAAACAAAGAATTGTAACAGCAGTTCATAATCAACCAGGGAAATGTCAAAGTAATACTAGTGTTAATTGTTAACATGTGGTTTCCTGAGAGCAGTGACTAAAACTGTTGAGTGAAGATTGTATATGTAGAGTGGTCTTATCCGAAAAAATCAAAGGGTCATTGAACTATAAATAACAACCGGAGTGACCTTAAAAATTCAAAAAAGAGGCAAATGAGCTATAAACATCTGATAATAAGTTGGGGGAAGTTGTGAAATATTACTTCAAGTCATCTAAACAAACTCAGTGGGCTTCTCCGAGCAAAGCTCGGCCCCCCAGGTACTCTGAAATTAGACGAACAAGCAGACCTGCTGGGAAAATTTGGTTTGTATAAATGCTTACTTATTTTATTGTAAACACTAAATTATATGAGAAGAATCAGATTGGTCAAAATATATTTTCATATGTTCTGCTCATGCCTTTGCTCTTTGTGAATAACTAAATTTGTCTTATACGCTAATTTTTTGGCGCATTTCAGTCTTCATACAAATTACTTCAAACTTCCTTTTCGATGCCTTTAATAATGAATATGACTATTACATAGTCTATTAAGTTCAAAAGAAATTCATTGATTTTGGTACAAATTCTGTGGAGGTTCAAGACTGGATCTGGTAGCCATGGGTAATTGTGTTTTCCAATACATAGTATAACAAGTGCAGGTTAAATATTTGCCTGACAAATCTGTTGTAAGATTCCATTGGCGTTGAAACATACCAATTTAAAGCTGAAATTGTTTACAGTCACAACATTTGTTACCTACTTTCACTTTAAAATAAATGATACGGGAATCAACTGTAGCCTATGTATGAGTCAGTCCAGTGCCTGGATGTAACGGCTGCCAGAGACAGATGTATCGGATGGTACGGCGGCACGTGGGGGCGGAGGGGGAGCGGTATTTTTGCATTTCAATGTCAATGCCAAAGAGTGACGCAAGCGCCCAAGGGTACCGCGACTATTTTGGGCGACCCGCTGCGGCTCAACGGTAAACAGGTAACCAGGGTCAAAAGTCAAATGGGACGCGGCGCAAAATCTCCGAGAATTACCCAACATTTGGCAATATCACCGTTACATAAAAATATAATACGTTTTTCGGTGTGATTATAGAGACAGAATAGAGATTGTCCAGAAAACGCTCCACATCCATTACACTCACATGGTCCTATCTCTGTTTCGAAAATCCTTCAGGGGTCTGCCCCATCATTCTTCAAAATTTCATTGTTGACATCAAGACATTGATTTATTGTTATAAGAGAATTTCCTGTGAAAATTTGAGCTATTAGCATGACCTGCACGACAGTAAGTTCTAAGGCCGGGGACCATACAAGTTTCTAACACGTATAATGTGGTCGAACGGTCGAGTTTTGCAAATCTGACTAAACCTTCTCCAACACATCTCCCAATAACACGTCGGACAACTGTATTATAAAGTAGGTGTAATAGGTGACTTTAAACTGAGCCTTGAGGAATGTTTCCAAAATTTAGTTTTTTTTTTAAATATTCGTCATAAAAAATAAATGTTAAAAATATTACTCATCACCATCAAAGAATAAATGATTTAGTATTTTGAATTATTACTCTACGATTGCCGGTTGCGGAGAAAATATAAATTTTCATTTTGCGGTAAACACAGTACATTGTCCAATGTTATACTTATGGGGAATACAAAATTTACTATTTCTCTCTTATTTACTAATCAATTTCGTTAATACTTGATATGCAGGTCAAGTTAGCATTGACAAACAGAGTTTATTCGAAATATGTTGTCATTCAACCCTGGGGAGATGAGGGGGCATTTCCCCTCTTAAGAGTCTTCATCACCGGAAGTTACCGGACGCCATCTTAATGTTTTGTTCCATAAGGCCAATGTTAACTTTGTGCCTCCGTTACTCCTCGCCTGATCGTCACAAACAATTAATTTTGGTGTCAAATTAAAGGGTTCGTCGTCGTCTAGGGAAATGCAATAGTCGAATTTGGATTTTATTACAAATTGATGAGAACATGTACAGTGTTTCAGTTCAAAATTAAACTATTTATTATGAAACTATGGTACCCAAATTAAGGAATTCGACATCTTTTTCCCTAGAGGACGACGAACCCTTTAATTTGACACCAAAATTAATTGTTTGAGATGATCAGGTGAGGAGTAATGGAGGCACAAAGTTAACATTGGCCTTATGGAACAAAACTCCCAGATGGCGTCTAGCAACTTCCGGTGATGAAGACTCTTAAGAGGGCTCTAAACCTTCGCCAAACGGCTGAAAAACACACCTCCGTATTACTCAAATTCTGAGGTTATTAAAGCACCTAGCGACCTCCAGTGAACGATAAAATGTTTCTCATGAAATTAACTAGGTTGACAAAGTTATTTTAAGGTTTTAAGTTATTGTTATACATATTTTATTCGGGGTTAAACTCAGTGAAAATTGACCATTTTCTACTACGTAAATGTCAAACAGTTAAGATCAAATTAGAAAGTTTTTCTGTTTTAAAACCCTTGTTAGTTATTGAAGATCATTTCCCGCTAGGCAGGATTTCATAAAAACCAATATTTATCTCATAAATCGAGTAATTTGTGAGGGTTGTTTCTGAAAAGCGCTACGCAAAACACCCCCGTACAGAGGACGCTCTGGCGAGCGGCGATGGAACTACCACCGTCAATGAGACATTCGTCAGTGTCGCCAACCTCTGTTTCTCTACCTATTGGGACATCGGACGAACGTAATTCCCCAGAAAGGTCCTCTGTGTCCTTGTTTCAAACTACTCTAAAGGCACAATATTTGCCCGTCGTACCATACCGTCATTCTTGATGATATAGCTAAATCAAATTTCAAATGACATTATCTGGGCTTTTTACCGTTCATGAATGTGATCAATATCATTCAATATGATTAAATGATTAAACCTAATATACTGTAATACACCAAAAATTTGAATAAAATTAAACCTTCCTTAAACAATATTTTTTTACAAAAATTAAGATTGTTCAAGTTATTAATGTTTACAGTTGAAACAAATAGTAACAATTATATTTAACGTTACCAAGTGCAATCCGTTTTATATTGGTTTTCGTTAACCGTATAGTAAGAAGTTTCTCATTAACAATCATAACTGTAACTCGGCATAGGTACAACGTGGCTTTAGCCAACTTCATCATAATCTGTTTCATGTCATTTTCAAAGTGTGTGTGGTTGTATAATACTTGTATAACGCGGCGCGGCGGCCGCGCCGATTTCCAAGAGCACTGAGCCGAGAGGAGGCGACCCTCGACCAAGGGTGGGAGTGCATCACCTCACTTCCTGGAAGATCATCCCCTCCCTACAGCATTTTCCTTGTCCGCAAACCTTCAGTTCATCAGTTGATCTTTGTGACAGTGAAAATACCCCCAGTGTGTAAAAAGGCAGAAATATTACCATTTCGTCATGTGGACACCTCAAGGAATGGGGATGGAAGCGTTTGGATCATGATTATTATAACAGATGATAATAATAAACCTTAGTCTGTTATCATACTCAAGATGTTTCATTTCTGTTTACTAGTGATAATAATGTGGAAGCGGATTTCAGACGATGATATAAATCATATTGTCATACTTTATCCCTTTAATCATATTATCTATGTTTTACTTTCTCCCCTCGCATGTATAGACATAGTGTAATATGAAAATACCCCCATCGCAGCAAACCTGCGTACTCAGCGAATTTCCAATGCAAATATATGGGTATCACTTACCAAGTTACCACTTACCAAGTTTCACAAAAATACATTCATTAATAAGTGATATATAGCATTTTAGCGAATTTCCCCTATAGGGAAGAAGCTATTACCGTAGGTCTCATGGTAAGACTTAAGACCGAGACCATGATAACTTTTCATTTTGAGGTCCCCAGATGCCAAAAACATGATTCGTTTATATATTTATATTAATATATGTGTCCGTAAGCACGATAACTCTCGCAAAAAATGTCTGATCTTAATGAAATTTGGTAAAAATGTGTAAAGTACCATTTATTTGAACGAGTTCGAAAACCAGATGAATCGCACCATCCGAAGGGGGGTTTTGTACCCCAAAAATGTGTTTTTTGGGGTTTTCACATGTAATTTTAATTTAAATCAAATTTTAATCTATACGATTGAATTCAGCTTAAAAAAACAAACAATTTGGTATTTTGATCATTGCTCTACGTCAATCAGTTACTGAGATATTGAAAGTGCTAAACACAGTACGTTGTCTAATATTATTCTTATGGACAAAAATAAAAAATGTATATCACGCTTATTTATGAACATAAACTGGCGAAATTTGGTATATGGCTTAATCTGCTTGTGGTTTATTGTTGTTTGCACAAAAAACAATTTTTCGCCTATGGTTCCTGTAGCAGCAAACCTAGGTACTTGGTCCCCATGTTATTTTTATGGAAAATACTTAAAATGTTATATATCGCTTATTTATGAATTTATATGGATGAAACTTGGTATGTGACTTCACTAAGATTAGTTCTATTGATATTTACATAAAAACCCATTATTTTGTGTGCCTTGTTGCAGCAAACCTGCGAACTCATCCCTAATGTTATTCTTATAGAGAATAATTAATATTTTAAATATTGCTTGTTTGTGAATACATTTCTTATGAATCCTGTGAAGTGGTTTAATCTGTTATGTTATATTTTCATTGGAAATTCGCTGAGTATGCAGGTTTGCTGCAACGGGGGTATTATTATTTATTCTCCATAAGAATAACATTATAAATGAGTGCGCAGGTTTGCTGCAACAAGGAAGATAAGATATGTGTTTTTTTACAATTATCAATATAACTCAACCAGTGAAGCTACATACCAAGTTTTATTAATTTAGGTTCATAACTAAGGGAGATATAAAACTTCACTTATTCTCCATATGAATAACATAGGGGCCGAGTATGGAGGTTTGCTGTTAACGGGAAAAATCAACAAAAATTTTTTTGCGCTATTATCAATATACCACAACTAGTTGAAGCCACATACCAAGTTTCATCAATATACATACATAAATAATCGAAAAATAACATTTTATTTATTCTCCATAAGGATAACATTGGACAACGTACTGTGTTTAGCACTTTGAATATCACTACAACGGTTGGACGTAAAACAAAAATTAAAACGCCAAAATGATTGTTTTGTAGAGCTAAACTGATTGGTAGAAAGAAATGTGGAGTTTTTAGTGAAATTATCTGAGGAAAATCTAAAAACCGTATTCCCATAAGATTAACATGGGAAATTTTATGGACACATTTTTTTACTTATCCACAACCACTAAACCTAGCTTAATGATTAAAAATGCTAAATTGTTTGTTTTTTAAGCTCTACAAAATGGCTATAACCAAAATCTAGCGTTTTTAAAATTTTAGGATAAAAAGTTCAAAAAACTGATTTTTGGAAAATTTTAAACCCCCATAAAACCACCTTCCCATAGACCGATCGATTTGGTTTTCGAACCTAAAGTCATAAATGTTACTCTCCACATTTTTGCCAAATTTCATAAAAATCGGGCGCTTCTTTCAAAAGTTATCGCGGTAACGGACTATATTATCGCGGATAATATAGTCTGTTATCATACTCAAGATGTTTCATTTCTGTTTACTAGTGATAATAATGCGGAGGCGGATTACAGACGAGGGTTGACTTCCTTTTATTTAGTATTGGCATGTTTATATAATCGAATTATATATATATATATAAACATATATATAAATTTGAACGAATAGTGTTTTTGGCATCTGCGGACCTCAAAACAAAAAGTTATCATGGTCTCGGGCTTAAGTCTTACCATGCCACCTACGGTAATAGTTTCTTCCCTATAGGAGAAATTCGCTAAGAGAGTCCCTGGACCAAAAATACTAAATAATTTTGTCTGGTCAAAAGAAAGTTTTTTTATTCTCGCAAAACCGTAGACCTAACAAGTAACGATCGAAAGGGGCGCCAAAATCGGATGGGGGCGCATCAGATTTTCTCCCTTATTACATATAATAGCAATATTAAACTCGAATCATTACAACTTCAATTTAAGATGAAACCCCAGTTGAATACTCTCCAATCCCCAAACCATATTTTTCCTCATCTAGGAAGTACGTTAAAATAATCGAAGAGAGCCGGTTAAAACAATTAGATGCATCATGTAACTTGATATTAAACATTGTAATTTTCTTTCAAAGTATTGCAAGTTTTATCCAGCACACTCTCAATATGGTACCAATCAGAATACCCTGAAGTTGTCACAAATCGATAAAGGTCAAAACAACTTCTCAATTTGGAATTGAGGGGAGCGGAGGATTTGTTATCTGATATGTAAATTTAATGTTTAAATAAAATGAAGGTGCAACATGGTGAATACACAACTTTCTTCCCAATAATGCCTTTCAACAACTTAAAAATACTAATATACAAACAATTAACGAAATCAGCCGGGTTAATATTACATATTTACAATTTATTTATTTTACAACTACGGATTACGCACTCCACCCGCACTCCACGACCCGTCATGAGCGCCTAGCGTTTCCCCCCACCCCCCAAAAAAGGGGCCGCGCCGTGCTGGAGCACGGCTCGCACTGCCCTAAAGCCGGTACTGATTATTGCCATTTTATTTTAATTGATATAATTTTCCTTTTAGCGAATTTCCCCTATAGGGAAGAAGCTATTACCGTAGGTCTCATGGTAAGACTTAAGCCCGAGACCATGATAACTTTTCATTTTGAGGTCCCCAGATGCCAAAAACACCATTCGTTCAAATTTTTAAATATGTATATATATATATATATATACGGACACCTATATATATATATATATATATATATATATATATATATATATAGGTGTCCGTAAGCACGATAACTCTCGTAAAAAAGGTCTGATCTTAATGAAATTTGGTACAAATGTGTAAAGTACTATTTATTTGAACGAGTTCGAAAACCAGATGAATCGCACCATCCGAAGGGGGTTTTTGGGGGGTTTTGTACCCCAAAAATGTGTTTTTTGGGGTTTTCACATGTAATTTTAATTTAAATCCAATTTTAATTTATACCATTGAGTTCAGCTTAAAAAAACAAACAATTTGGTATTTTGATCATTGCTCTACGTCAATTGGTTACCGAGATATTGAAAGTGCTAAACACAATACGTTGTCTAATGTTATTCTTATGGAGAAAAAGAAAAATTGTATATCTCGCTTATTTATAAACATAAACTGGCAAAATTTGGTATATGGCTTGATCTGTTTGTGGTTTATTGTTGTTTGCACAAAACAATTTTCGCCTATGGTTCCTGTAGCAGCAAACCTAGGTACTTGGTCCCCATGTTATTCTTATGAAAAATACTTAAAATGTTATATATCGCTTATTTATGAATGTATATGGATGAAACTTGATATGTGACTTCACTAAGATGAGTTCTATTGATATTTGCATAAAAACCCATTATTTGGTGTGCCTTGTTGCAGCACATCTGCGTACTCATCCCCAATGTTATTCTTATAGAGAATAATTAATATTTTAAATATCGCTTGTTTGTGAATACATTTCTTATGAATCCTGTTAAGTGGCTTAATGTGTTATGTTATAATTCATTGGAATATGCAGGTTTGCTGCGTTGGGGGTATTTATTATTTAAATGTCTTTAATTCCAAACGAAGTATTTTATATCTTAGTGCCAATTTTTATCTTTAAAACCATAAACTATAACCAATTCAAAGTTTATTAGTGATTGTTACATCGGGCTACTTTTCATGTTTTTTATTAACAGTTAAAATGTTGCAGTCTAACCTAATCCCAGAAATTCTGTAGCATATTACAGTACACTGTATACAAAACCTATGTGCAATAGAGTCGGGTTTTTACTTTACAACTTGTTTTTCTTCATCCCTTATACAACGTGATTGATAACTATTTATCTGAGTAATGATTCCATAATATTACACAATTGCAACGTTTAAATGTTGTGTACTATTCCGAAATTAAGTTATATAATATCTTAAGTTTTTACAACTATTATTTATATAATCGAATTTCACAATTATTATTTGTTCTTGGATCTATTCTTAATCTTTAAATAATCACACATGTTTTATCATAGAGGGTACATTTTATATCCTACGGACATTTTTATCGACAACTACGTAAGAACTACATGAATTTTTTATGCATTCATACATTTTAATGTTTATACATTTGTTATCCATTCAAAATGGTCGTGACAAACATTTTGAGTTCGGGGCTAAATCCAAAGTGAGATTCTCAAAGAGAATTTTAAAGGAATATAGAAGCAGTGAGGTGACAGCCAAGACATCAGCCTGCCTCCTGCCACTGGCGGCATCGGGAGTTACCGTTGTTCGTTCAACTTCCCCACGAATCCATGTATTCCCTTTCGGTTGGCAGTAATGCGAAAAACCGGTTTGGAGGGTGGCTCGCCTAGCGCGGCCACTTGTGAAAATTTAAACTACGTGGAGCTTTGAGGGACACAGATCGTTGTACTCCACTGTGGCCACGGACCTTTAGAGCCACCTTAAAACCTCTGTGTGTTTTCCGCAAAGGATTCTGTAGTGCCCCCAAAAAAGAGATTCGGGTGGATATTTTTGAAAAAAAACTTCTTTAGAAGATTTTCTGTACATACGACATATTCTATATTTAGTACATATTCTATATTTAATGCGATTAATAAAAAGTAACTTCTTTATTGAAGTTGCACACATGGGAGAAAGTATGACATGTGTCAGTTTCCTGATACCGTTTATTTTACTTTGTCCCATACGGCAGAAATATTAGTTATCGTTTAATTTATGCTAAACCGGTGATCTCTTTTGCAAGTTCGAATTAAATTGTGAGACGTCGCAGGAACCTATTTGTGTAATTAATATCTTAATATTTAATTCCGTAAGCAAATCGGTCCCCACGAAATATCTCAAGCTAGAAAGAAGTTAAGTTAGGTTATGACGATTCATTTCAAAGCTTGAGGGCCAAGGACGGGGGGATAATATCAGAAATATAAAAAATTACGTGGTTTACGCCCCACTGGACTTTAAAGATCCAATGATTTTCCTATGGAAATATCACTACAGAGTTTTTATTAAGTACCTGGGGGGCCGAGCTTTGCTCGGTGGAAGGCCAGTCAGTTTGTTTAGATGACTCGGAGTAATATTTCCCCACTTCCCCCTACTGATAATCTGATTTGTATAACTCATTTGCCTCTTTTTTACATTTTTAAGGTCCCTCCAGTTGTTATTTATAGCTCAATGTCCGTTTGATTTTTTTTACTACTCTATATATGTAATCTTCACTCAAATATTTTAATCTCTGCTCTCAGAAAACCACATGTTAATAAATATAAACAACACGAGTATTACTTTGACAGTTCCCTGGTTGTTTATGAACAGCTGTTACAATTATTTTGTTTTGATTTGAAACTCCATAAGCCAAATGTTAATTTTTTTTAACTTTTCATTTTATTTTTATTTCATTATTTTATTTTTCCTGGGGATGAGGCCTGTCTAGAACTTATTTTTATCCCGGAAATTAGTTATTTCGAACATCTGAAGGAAATCGTTGGAGCCGTTTTTGAGATCAGTGTCGCAAGCAAGCAAACCTTACTCATATTAGAGTATAGGATAAGCAAAATGAACTAATGATCAGCTGTGATTATCCACTTACACAAAAACCATATGTTAGGGGCTATAGCCCCTGTAAGCCACTAGTTTTGTTTTAATGACTGTGGATTCCTATAATGTTTAAAAGCCTTACTTTTGTTTGAAATTATCACCGTTAGTTTTTTAGTGAGTAAACAATTTCTTAAAATTAACCGGTTAGACGAAGAGGAAGAATTAAATGGTGGAAAACTCTGCATTTACTTACTTTCACGATTGCCTCACTTCAAAGCAGTTTGTCAGTTATTGTAACATTAGCTGGATATATCATAATACTCTTGGATATTAATAGCGTTGTACCTATGTACAAGTTGCGGAAATCCAAATTGAATAATCGCGAATGGTATGGGTGTGGAGTTATTCAAGACAGTGTGGCGGGGGGGATAGGGAGAGTGATAGAAGCAGAGATAGTGTTCTAATTGAATGTAGTGCTAACAGAGGGCGGAGCATTGCCCCATTACCATTAGCTGATAGTATCTCAGGGCTCGGTCCACTGCCCTGAGATAATATATCTGTGAACGACCGTTGATGTGGTAACTATGCCCGGAGCTGATGAGTTAATGGCTAAGCTACACTGGGTGATCGAAAGTTAGATGCGAGAAACACGTTTAATTCAAAGTTTTGAAGAATTTGGACCGCTATCCGCATAAAAGCGTTTTAAATGTACTCTGAACAATCATGCCGCTGGCGTTGAAATAACAAAAAGCAGGAGACATAACAGATTAACCAAGCGATGAATGCTCGAGTCAGCATTGATATTTTAGCAGCATGACAATCAGTAGGAACTTGCATCTCTGACGTGAATAAAGGTTAGTCTGTAGCTGGGGGGCATATAATGTTACAAATTACAAAACTTGAAATACGAAACTGTGGCATTGCAGTTGCACAGGAAGTATTTATGGCGGAACTCAAAAATAACCAACACCTAAAATTGATTTTATATTTACATCTTAACCAGAAACACGTGAATCCTGTGAACCGTTGAGAGGTCAAACTCCAGTCTAGAATAGCTCAAGCGGCCGCCACAGAGTTTTATTCGCAGCGCCTGGCCTGGCCCGCCATGAAGTATTAAATTATCTCTCGTCCCTTACTTGCGTGGACCACACTCGACCGAGTGTCTGACAACTGTCTCATCAAACTTGTCTTAATTTGTCTTTCGAACCAGAAAATCCTATGAAATATTTCTTTGTTTTGAAGATGTATTGTTTTCTGTTATATTTATTAATTTTGTAGTGCAAGTTGTATAGTTGTATGTAAAATATTTTCATGACTTAAATATTACTGTTTTTCTATTATTAGATTTTGGTTTTATGTTAGTTAGAATATATTACATTTTCGTTATCGATGTACGTTCGAGAAAACATTATTTATATATTTTTGTCTGAATTACTTAATATACAAATATTACAACAGAGAAACATTACTTAAGTGTTATAATATGTTTTCCATTTTATATGGCTTATCGCGATGTTTTCTGTTATTTTAGGTTGCATAGCTATGTGGAAATTATACAAATTGGTAACAAGGAAGAAAGTACACAACTCTTTGCGAACGCCACGCCGGCACCGGGTAGCGAGACTAGAACACTAAGGTTTAGTTATGACATTAAATTAACACAAATGTGATAAATTATAAACCTATGGAACCCAACTAATATTTTCATAATAACTTACTGCTAATAGGGCTGGGTTTTATAATTCGATATTAGTTGTGGTAAGGAATTGATTATAGGCGAATAAAATACACATATCACATGGTTCATAAAGTAAATTTAATGAAATGTGCAAATTCCGATGAAATTCAATGAATAGTCCTCTCCTAAAAGTTAATAGGATAGTTAAACAACAGTCCTCTCCTAAAAGCAGACAGTAATAGTTTATTTGCTTTCGGTTTTTACATTCGAGATAAAAGATGCGACAACTCGGTTCGATACTTATTGCACAAAACGTATATAAACCCAAACATGTTACACATATTTCTACTCTCTAGTGACAAATTTGTAACTGGAGACAGCATAACTATGCTATGACATTGAGCCGCTGTTATGACAAAGTATTTATGGGCAACTTTGGCACGAGGAATTGTAACCGTCATAACATTAGTTAATGAGGCTAGCCAAGGACTAAGGCGAGGCAGAAATAAGACCACTGCAGCTTGGAGAGCACGTGCGGCCTCGGCGGCTAAAGATACGTCGTCCACATTGCAGCGAGGAACTGCTTTACATTCTATCATCGTATACGGTTCTTTTGTTTAAATTTAGCCCTATTAACAAAATGCTCAGAACCCCCATAACAAATGGATAAATCTAAACGATTAAAACTAAAAATTATCTTGACAAATAATATTAAGGAAAATTGTTAGTTTTCTCGTAAAGTGTCACTTTTTAAGGCAACGAAACCCAACTCTTAAGAGTCTTATCTCTATCTGCTCTGTGCTCTCCCGTTTGGAGCCTTTTAAAGAACTATCAATAATTGACACGACACCTGACAGTAAAATGCAAATTACTTTGTAGTGGTGATTAAATGATCTTGGCAGATACACCAACATGTTACTTTGATACATCCGCCTCCTATAAACTGTACCCTGACTAAAGAGGCATTGGGTCTTAGTAACAAGACATCCCACTTATCCTACTCTCACAATTCACTCCTATTCGCCTAATATGCACTAGTGCGTTTCTGGGAAATTTGGGGCCAGAATAGAGTTTATTTGAATAGGGCTTAAAAGCTTCCGAAATCCAAACTTTGTGGGATTTCTCTTGAAATTATTAATTTGTTATACAATTTACTTGTCGTTATTGAAAATTGTTAAAAAATACGTTACTATCGTAAATTCAAATTATACAAATATTGATTGCGAGGAAAATTATGGTTTTTAATTAGCGGTAACCAAGGTACGCTATCCAATGTTGTTCTTATGGGGAATTAATAAATGATAATTTATTTCGTATTTAAAGATCGAATTCATTAAAACGTTGGATATAGAATAAGCTAACACTGACCAATTCAGGATATTCTGAACATGTTAACACCTAACCATGGAGGGGGGATCTCTTGTAACAAGCAACCTGGGTGGAGCAAATTAGGTCTATAATTCCTAAAATAAGGGATTTTAGTGAACATTTCTGAAAACAAATTCATATCTATATAGGCTACCAAACTTCATTTCTCATATATTTTAAATTGTTAGTCATGTATTGAATTTTAAGATTGAAAAGGGATAAAGTATATGTCAGTATTCTTATACTGTATAGTTGTTTCATACCAAGACGGGTTACAGAGTAAAACATTTAGACGGGTTTAGAGCTAGATAACACTTAATTTTAATAAAATTAGGATATGCAGGTTTAATGCAACTAGGAAGAGAATAAATATGTTTTTGATTTTTTTATAATTAGTATAACTCAACCAGGTAAAACTAAAGCTACGTACGAAGTTTTACTAATTTATGTTCATAATGAAGTGAGACATAAATCTTTACTTATTCCCAAAAGAATAACATTGGGGCTGGGTACGCAGGTGTGGTGTGTTTAGAAATTTGAAAATTCCTGCAACGGTTGAAAGTAGAAAAATGTAAACACCAAAAATATTGTTTTTCAGAGATTATTATAATGATAAAAACAAATGTGAGACGTTTAACAAAAATAACTGAGAAAAAGCTAAAACACTATTTTTTCATAAGATTAAGATGAGAAATTTCATGAATAAGGTTTTATAAATTTTCTCCAAAACCACTTACTTACCCTAGGTTAACTAAATTATTTGTTTTTTATCTTTAAAATTGTCAAAACCAAAATTGTGAGTTTTAAAAATATTTGAGTAAAAACGGACTATTGAATAATTTAAACTTAAAGCCCCCATAAAACCCTTTTCCTATTGTCTGATCTTTCTGGTTTTCGAACTGAAGGTCATGAATGTCACTTCACAGATGTTTGCCGAATTTAATAAAAATCGGATTTTTTCAAACGTTATCGAGTTAACGGTTGTGTAAAATAAAGTGCATGTATTACGGATGTGTAGTTCATATTCAGTTTTAAAATACTTAATTTTAACATATGTTTGATATTTATTTTATTTTAAATGTGAGGTTGTATTTGTTGTAGACTTTGGAAATAATGGCCTAAACGCACGAAACATGACGGTCTGAAATAGAAATATGTTTTAAAAGGTACGTTGTTGAAATATGAAGTTACATCTAATAATATTAGTAGCCCTAATTAACATTACGACATAGGCTATATATAAATTTGAGTGATTGTGTTTTTGGCATCAGGGGACCTCAAATAAAAAGTTATTATGGTCTTGGCTTTGGGTCGTAACCACTATGGTATGTGATAGCTTCTTCCCAATTCAGACAAAATGCACGATTCAAATGTGGGTTTTGAATTTTTTTTAATGATTTTTTTTATAAATACACATTTTTAGTAAAAATTTGGTTTGTACCATTGGTTTTTTCTTAAAAACAAGTAATTAGTTATTTTTAATCATTGCTCAATGTCTAATGGTTACTGAGTTATTGATAGTGACAATCACAGAACGTTGTGTAATGTTATTCTTATAGAGGATGGGTACAATTTTACATACCACTTATTTATTTGTGAACATATATCAATAAGCCCCATAGCAGAAAACCTATATAAACAGTCCTATCTATAAACATGCATGGACTTCCCATATTTGAATAATGATTAAGGTGACAACATTTGGAGGCTATGAAAACGGGGGATGTAATCAAATGAATCGTGGCCAGACTTATTCCAATGCAATGTTATTTATTCACTACAAGTTAACAAATTAAGACAGATTATTTCAGATGAAAATCTATTCATGAAATAACATATCAGTACTGTATCAGGTACAGATAAAGTGAAAACGGGAGAAACGGGCGTCCCGAGAGGGTTGGTCGGGACAACGGGAAAAGTCCCAATTTTAATTGTTCCCACTGTGTAATCTGCCAATCTACCCAATGTTGGTCTTAAAGAGGAATAATTAAATCTTATATTTCGCTTAGTCATGACTATATTTTGATGAAGCTTGGTAGTATAGTTGAGGAAGCTTGATATAGTATAGTTGCATTCAGTACTCCTCCTGTCATCACCTCAGCTGCTGTTACCACACCTATTGCTGCCCCCACCCCTATGTAAGTACACGCCACCGGTCAGGTTTACTGCGATGGAGATTTTTATTTATCTTGAAATTAATTTACTAACTAAAACTTTATTTTATTTTAAGTTAGTCTATTGTTTATAAAAAGTCATCCTTATCATATTTTAGTCTTAACAAATTATATAACATCAAGGTCTGTATAAAATCAAAATGTTAAAATAATAAATAGTACGCTATTTCTTTATTTAAATGGTAGAAAATCAGTAGTGTTTCCGAGAAATTTAAAATAGACTCTTTAAATTGAAGGTAATCTCGCCCTAATTCCCGGGACCGTGATCTGGGTCACACAGGAAGAGAGTGTTTAGGTCAGTGGCAGGGATGGCGATCGAAGCCCCGCCGCGGCGCCTGCGCCTGACCCCACGCGCCCTTCAAGGTCCCCCTCCCCAACCCACCCCTCACAACCCCTCACTATCAGCCCCCCCGTGACCTTGTTTACTTCGGCTACCTGTTATCATCCATCTGCCTCCCCTCCCAAGGTCCGCTCCGCAATTACAATGTCGAGTTTTTAATAGTTGTTCAGTTCCAAACATCCCTGACAAGTTTGAAGGACCTCTCTAATGAGTTAAGAGTAAGAAGGTTATCAGCGAAAATATGTTTGAAGCTGGTATACTGTATAAGTGATAATAACTGACTGAATATAACAAACTGTCGGATTGGCGAGAAGTTCAGAATTCCGCTTGGATCGTCCGCTAAGAAACGTATAATGTAACGGGTGATCTGTGAATCTATATACCGGGTGTTCAAAAAGTCTGGAAACCCCTTAATATTTATTTTATTAATAAACGCAGAACAATGAAACTCTAGGATTACGTCCTAACTGTAGTTACTGACTTTTTGGCCGTTTAACATTTTTTTCGCTTTGGGGGACGTCCCGTGGAGGAAGTCTAAAAAATCTTAAATGTAAGCATTGGTCGAATTATACCATTTTAAGGGTCTTTGTTAGGAACACATTGCCGCAATCCCGACTGAAAAAGGACCATTCGTTTGGAAATGACAGCCTCTCAAAGTTTGTTTGATTTTAATGCTAATGCAATGGCAAATAACGTTCTTGGCAGGACTAATTACTTGCTAATTCAGATTATTGATAGCCTGGGTATAACAATAATTTTTTTTAGTAAAAATATCAAAACTAAATTAATCTGATATTTTTATTGCGAAAAAAAAAATTTAAACGGTGACTACAGTGATGACGTAATCCTAGAGTTTCATTGTTCTGCGTTTATTAATAAAATAAATATTAAGGGTTTTCCATACTTTTTGAACACCCGGTATAACAATAAACCATATCTTGGGACCTGTTTGAGGTAGGTGAATGTTGAGTGAGAGTTGAGTGACTTATTTCACTGAGTTAGTGAATTTTCTATGGAAAAGTGAACTATTAGCATGACCCGCACGGTGAAACTTAAGCCCGGGACCACCATAGAAGTTACTAGATTGACCCCCTGCACACGTTTTGGGGGGTCGCTAACAACTTCTGAATCTTTACGCTCAGAGTTTACTGATGTTGGTTCTTCATGTAGCATAGTTAATGTAACATGTAGCATAGTTCTTCATGTAACTTAGTTAACTTCTAAAAATAGTACCATACATAAATATGTTAAACCATATTTATTCAAGTAAACTAGATTATTTTCACAGTACTAAAAATTAAAAAAAATAAAATTAATACTCTATCCAAGAACGTTTTTTAAAATCTCTTTTAAAATTTTGAATTGTTTGAATGTGTTGTGTGATTTTTACTGGTAACAAATGAAAAATTGGGCTTAAAAATACGAATAAGTTTCTTAAAATAATCTTGTTATCCTAGTATAATATAATGAATGCACCCCTTTCAGATGATATCCTTTTGTATGACTTTTCAATTTCGTAACACGAATCCTTTTGTACTAAGGCTGTTTTTCGGACTCACGAACAAACATCAATCGGCCTAATTCATCCTTTCAGTGCGATGTGTAGTCGTATGACTTCAATTTTGTCATCAATTTTGTCACGAGTTAGTTTGTATAATTTTTAGCTACATGAAGAACCAACATCAGTAAACTTTGAGCGTAAAGATTCAGAACTGTATTTGACCGTTCTCTTGTGATCTGTGACTAGGATAAGTTGTTCCTGTTCGGGCGGAGGAGGCATGACATACCCGGCGGGGCAGGTAGACAGCCGACCCTAATTAGTACGGCTCATTGATTTTCATAGATGTGACGAACTCGGACATGACGATCTCGGTGGTGACCCTCTAGTCTCAACCCATCGATCTGTTTAGACTCTTTGAAATCCCGGAGCTTTGATAAAGTCATGGAATTAGCCTAGTAAATTTACTTAAAATCCAGCTAACTCGTTTGATGAGTCGGTCTGGGTGTTACCTTACAGACTGATATGTAATCTGGGAATCACGTTAGGCCAGTTATTTAATGAAAAGTAAATCTAAATAGTTCAGTCGTCTAACATCGATGTGTTTACTGAGTTGAGTCTTCGGGGCATCGCCTTAAAACAACAAATGTAACTCAAGGTTTCCCAAGAAGAATGTTCAGAATGTTATATGTAAATTGTGACCTGCCGTCTTGTCATAGGTTCCTTGGTTAATGTTGCATACAAAGATGTATGAAACAGGTTTAGCTACAGCAATTTAATCATTAACAGATTTGTTTTTACGCGATTTGAATTTTGTTTTTTTTTGTTTTTTACAGATTTGAATTTTGTATTTACGCGTTGATTTACCTACCTATATATCACAACATTTTTCTTATTATAAATATAGGAACTAAACGATGGTTTTGTAATATTTCATAGACTTCGCTTTTGAAGTAGGAAGCTATTGATTCGAAGACCTTTCACAACAGAATGATTAATGAAGCGAACTTGGGAATAGGTAGAGCGGTGTGGAGCACGCCAATCAGATTTGGTATTCCCTGCCAAGATGTTTAAAGTGTGATTTATTTAGTTTATGTACAGCAAACTTATTGGCAATGTCCCTTTAAACAACATTTCCTAGACAGTAAAATTATATTACAGGGTGCAAAGAGTCCGTTTCAGACCACAGCTGTGTAACACTGGGTGCTAGAGGTATGTACAATATTTTCGTTACAAATGAGATTTATTGCGACAGAAAGCAAATAAAAGGGTTACAACATTGACTATACACCTACGTATTTTTCACCACACTGCGCTGTAATCACCTGTTTTCCGAACGTCTTTTGAATACCGAAAGTACAGTTTTACCGTCCAAGGACCAAAAATTTTCGGCCCTAGGGCCGAAAGGCAGCTGATCTATTTAGCCAGTGATGCCAACTTGTTTTCAAGCGTACACGATGTTACCTGATTAATACGTGCATACTATTTTCTGTTCTATGGTTGAAACACTGGAACAAATAACAATAAAATTCAAAACATTGAACTATTGATGATTTGTTTATTGGTTAACTGTTTTTAGTCCGAGATTGCATGAGGCCGTTCGTGTTTTATGACCGATCACATTTAACCCGTTATTAATTGTAGTATGGTGAAAAATAGCGTTCACACCTCTGCCGAAAGGGTTTTGCATAGCCCTCGAACGATTTATGACCTCGACTTCGTCTCGGTCATAAAACACGATCTCGGGCCAGCAAAACCCCACTTTCGGCCCTTGGTGCGAAATATACTATTTTTTTAATCCCACTACTTATTAACCCTATTTTTTTCACTATCTACTAAGTGTGTATAGTCAATGGTTACAATTATATGACGTAGTCCCTCAATTTGAATCTGACGTATGTGAACATTTGTTTTATTTGAAGGTTATTTTGACAAAAGGAGGAATTTCAATGACGGAGGTTTGTTATGTTCAGTTCAAAACAACTATGATTTAAAATACCCGGAAAGCAAATGTCAATTAGGCAGAATATTTCCTGGCGTTACTGGGACTAAAGGTCATCGGTTAAATTAATAACGCTTTAAAATAACCAGGAAAAGAGAGTATAAATAAATAATTTGTACAGTAATATTTATTTGTGCTTGATTATACTTACTTCTTATTACCAAGCATCATAATCTATACTTGCATTGTTCACCTATCTTTATTAGTGAATTTCCTATGGAAAGTGAACTATTAGCATGACCCGCACGATGAAACTTAAGCCCGGGACCACCATAGAAGTTCCTAACGTGACCCCATGAACACGTTTTGGGGGGTCGTTCAAAATTATATATATATATATATATATGTGTGTGTGTGTGTGTGTGTGTGTTTGCACTCTAGCGGTCGCACTTTTTGTCCGATTTACTTCAAATTTGGTAGAGACATTCCTTTCTGTAATCAGTTAGACAAGTTCGTTGGGCAAAACAATCGGAAAACTCTAAACCCCTTTTTTGGGGATTAATCTTTTCAAATTTTGGGTTTTTGGGCCAAAAAGGGTCATTAAAGCCCCGGATGTAAAATTAATCCATGTATAAAGATGGGAATTAGTGAGACGAAACTTTTAAGCCCTCTCCCGTCATTCTAGCATAAATATTTACCAAGTTATAGAAGAAAATGTGTATTGACCAAACACAGTACGTTGTCTTATAGGGGTTTTACATTAGAAAAGCCTGTTATTCATTTGTTGGTGTACTTTCATCATCCCCAGCAACCTCACGCCTACTTTAAAGCCTGACTGAACCTTCTCCTAACCTTATAATGCGCAAAATTGTATTCCCAGCATTGCAGGTAAATGAAACCAGGAGCATCAGAACAGCAAAAAATCATTGTTTTCAGATTTCAATAAAAATTGGTATAAATGTATGTTTTACACTGATTTTGAGTTTTAAAAGTTTGTTATGTGGAAATTCACTTCCCTCACGTCAGCGTGCTGCGTACGAACTCGTTTATGGTTGTACACACCCGTGACAGTATTATTTTGTGTACTCTTTGTATTAGTTTAAGTATTTTTGATGAATGTTGTATTGGTAATGATTTGTTATGTACCACTGTTCTACATTTTAAGAGTTATATGTATTTTGATAATGTATTGTTGTCTATGCTGTATACTTTACTTTGCGATTTGTACTGAATCTCAAATTGCGATTACTGTTTATGAAATAAATTATAAGTGAGTGAGTAAAAATAGCGTATTCACTTTCTATATTGACTCTTTTGTTAAAATCCCAAAACACAAGAATCTCAGTAATTAATTTTTTAATTAAAAATTAGATTACTTTACTATTAATGCTTTAAATCAATTAATTTCATAACTGTGTGTATTTTCTTTGTTTCACTGTTTGTGATGGTGAGTTTATGTTATTTAAGGATTTATTTCGAACATTTTCCATCACTTAATAGTAAAAACAAATATGTGCTAAACAAATCTGTATATTAATTTACAATATAACACACGATATATTATTTTACCCTTAAAATAATAAGGTTTAAATTTCCTCTGAAAAACGTTTAACACATGAACAAGTTTACTAGACGAAGTTCATTAGTCAGAGTACTGAATTTTCAGTAAACACAATAAACAGTGATTGGAGGAGACAGATTTGTAAAGAAAATATTTATGTTTTTAAGTTGTTCCGAAACATATATTAATGTTATCAACTTATAGAACGTATATTTTTCATTTCCCCATCGAGTTGCAAATATTATTACGCAGTTTAATTATTTTATTTCCTCCTCTTTTTGTGGTCAATTACAGTTTAACGATTTCGATAACACCAGCTATCAAGAAATTAATAAAAAATAGACACACTCCTTCATTTTTTTGAACCGCTGCAATTGACTTTATAACATCGAACGATAAACTTGCAATTTGTGAGGTGGTTCGCCCTTGACCCTATAATTTCTAAGTGATAAACATGTTTTCCACGGATCGTCTTGCTTTGCACAATATTACAGACTGAAGATCACTTTAAATG
Organism: Allygus modestus; assembly: GCA_963675035.1. Classification (NCBI taxonomy): domain Eukaryota; kingdom Metazoa; phylum Arthropoda; class Insecta; order Hemiptera; family Cicadellidae; genus Allygus; species Allygus modestus. Next base: position 303,229,279 of record OY776111.1, read on the forward strand.
ACAGATGTGGGAGGTCAGAGTGTAATACCGGGTACCGCAAAGATAACTGAACAAATTTTTTGGAGTGTAAATACCTTAAATAACTCGCATATAGAAAACATATTTCATTACAAAAGTCACACATGTTATTACGTTTTATTGTCTATAATGTTTAACATGGTTAACCACAGTTAGGAAAAATATAGGTAATTTGGTTATTCGCTCTGACCACACATTATGGCGTGTTTGATCACTGACGTTGCAAAGGCTATGTTAGTTATTGATTTTAGTTTTTGAAGATTGGAGGAGACTTTAGAGTTATGCATTGGGCAGAAACCCATGCGAAATCACATGGTTTTAAGATACGGAGACTGAAATGGTAATGTGATATGGAGATTTGTGCGTGAATAGCGCCTGAACCATGTTCAAAGTTTAAAGTTTTGAGTACATAAAACATTATCAACTGACCATTTCCAATAGTATTAAAATAAACTATGAATTTTGCTTTCACGTGGTCATTTTTGACATGATCTATATGCGCCTAAACGAAGTTATCTTAAAGGTGGTTCAGGTGTTTGATTTTTTTGATACTCGGTATTAAAGTTTGTTTAAGTCATTGCAACTTTCAATTACACTTTAAATACCTTTAGCAACTATTTACTTTCTGATTTAGGATAAAGAAGCTTTCCAGTTGGATTCTTCCCAGTTTATGCCTATACGCGTCTACAAACTGACGCGAAATAAGATTATCCTAACTGGCTGTTGAACTGTTAAATATTTGGATTATTAATAACTATTTTAAATATTAATTTGATCGTAAAGTGGGTTTACCTTCACCTTTTAGCGCCTGATCTGATAACAGTAATGTATAAAGTAATCTCTGATTATACTCTAGGGATTTTCTCAAATCTATTTTCATAAACGAGTAACCTAATTAAATAAATATCACAATAACTGAGTCGAGTTTTATCACAAATATGACTACGGACAACAGGAAAAAATCTAGGACCATTGGTTATATCGTAACATATATTCACGCCCAGGGAAGCTTGTTGCACAGACATGACGATTACAGGGCCCGTTCTATAGCTGCATGTTGCGCATGCGCCAACGACGCGACGCGACGTGGCTATTGTGCGAGACACGCGCCTACATGTGTGTTACAGTCAAGGCGGCGGCACACAATAACTCCGGGGTTTATGGCCAATGGGAGGACGTGTTGAGATGTGCGACTTACCCGCGTGAAGGCTGTCGGGAATATAATCGGACTTGCTGTACCCATAGTTGTGATTCACCAGCATAGAGCTAGGCTATTTCGTGCGTGCATGGGCGTTGCTCAGGTTTCACCTTTAATTGGCTGCACAGAGAAATAAGCCATAGGGTTAGCTTCTCATTGTATAGTGACCCAGTGAGACGGCGGGCAAGTGTCGGACAGAAGATGTATCAAACCCTCCGTATTGTTCTGTACTTCCAACGTGTCTAGTTATTGCGAGCAACGTTCCTCCGCATCACATTTTCACTTCCTCTGTGCCTGTAAAAATGTTTCTTCCCTACAACCGACAGCCAATTCTCAACTCATTCTGTGAAGCGTAGCAAAAAAGAAACGGAAAGATGAACTGGAGATAAATAAAGAATGCGGCCGGTTTCATGGAATTTCGTCCCACATATGGAGGTTGGACAGACTGGCTTTATGATAAGAGATAAGAGAAGGTGCGGTGGCAGCCCTGACACGGTTTACTGATAAGACAGCTGGAGTCGTACGTCCTTGGCCTAACTGATAAGGGGAAGTGCCACTGGAGTGTTTGCAGACTTTTCTATCAGTTTTTGGAATTAGATAAACGAGGTGTGGGAAGAAGAGTTATCTCACTCTTCGAAAACTAACTACAGAATGCTGCCGAGCGTCAGCTAGGCCCTACATGGCCGCCAACTATAATCTCTATGTGACCGATCCATTAGATTTATTTTTTACTGGGTACCAAGCTAGTAAATTAAACTTAAAACCAACCAACGTTTAAGAAAAATTATAAATTTTTCCCAATAAACTACATTTGGCGAATATTATCTTGTAATTTTGACGTCATCATATTTGCCACTGGTCTGTCGTAAACAGGGGTCCCGGGCAATATTTATTGGTTAGAGGACATTTACATTGAAAAAGGAGGATATTGAACAAAGTAGGAGACATTGTCGAAATGCAGTATTGTAGTGCTACTCACAAAAATGCACCTGAAAATTATTTAACGTACTCAAAAATGGGACTGTAAATCAGTCTGAACTAAATACAAATCAATAATGCAGTATTATTCAGTATTATATATCCAGTATATAATCATTGACTATGGATCTATAGTCAATGATATAATGCAGCATTATATACCCAGGATAATAATACCCCTAGTTTTCAATTTACCGCTCGTAAATGATACACGAGTTCTAATTGGATGATATTTTCTTCAATAATTCTGAGCTCAATTTAAAATACTTATACAATTCTGAACGAGACTCTCCTAGACTGCACTTGGCAGTTATTAGTCCTATTACGGAATCGACAATTTCTCTCATCGCTCCACTGAATGGAAGCGATAAAATATTTGTCGCTGTTGAATTTGTACTTGACAGAGCCAGCACAAACCCATTAAGTTTTCTTTTAGTTCAGAAAAATTGTTACTGGTTTACAGCTTTCAAATTTGTAACATGGTGCAACAACCCTCGCATTTGCAGGGCACCCAGCTACCCAGCAGTTTACATATAAACCAATTCCCGAAAGCGCAATTTTGAGAAACTATGGGCCGGTAAAAGAAAGGAGAACATTTCCATGATTTTCAAAATGGCGTGAGGACAGGAGGACATTTATAAAAAGCCTTTTTGGCTAGTAATCCAAAAGGATGGCATCATACACCCTATAAAGTCGTGACGGATATTTTAATATGTTGGTAGTGAACGATTTAAAAAATAAACAAATAATACCCGGACAAATATTGTTTCATTTAGATAGGACCTAGTCTTCCTACTCAATGCAATAACTAAGTCTTCAACTACATAATTAAAAAAAAAACTTTTGTAATGTTAGATACAACCAAAGACTTAAAACTACTGGACCGCTCGCGCCCGTGGTGAAGCGAACCAAATTTCGGTCCGGCCGCGTTCGAGGTCGCGCCGCAAATGGTGGGCCACCGCGGCAGTGCTTAGCGTGGGGGATATAGGGAAAAACACGACGCGCGCTCACTTGAATTGAATTTGCAGCCAGAGAACATTTTTTTTTGGTTGAATGACCTTCTGACCCGTATTCCTGAATAGTTTCTCGAATCTTTAATACCAAAAGACCAGGGTTAGTTGCGTAAAAAAAAACCAGAAAGTTGGGAGTTTTGTAAAATAATCTCCTCGATGGCTGATTCTTTCATATTTCCAGTCATATAAATTTATGTACGATCCACTAGGCTTTAGGTGTTGTTCAATAATGATGTTTTGATGTTTTTGGTACTGGAATGAATATTTTATGAGCAGTAATATCGTTCTTTGGACTAGTGAAACTTTGAATTGTATCATATAAACTTCGACGGTCGCCAAAAGTTGTAGATTGCATGAAAGTTAATTGGCCTATATCATAAAATTTTGTTGATGAATGAATACCATACAGGAAAAATACTTTTTAATAGCAAATGTATTCTTAATAAACCTTAATTACCAACATGGTTCGTTTACCCGTCCACTTAGAGTAGTAAGAACGATTACATAATGTTGCATTAATACAACATTTCGCTATTGAATAACAAAACATTATCTTCAGTGTATGATAACAATTGATTATGATTTATTTAACAGACAATACAAGTACAGTAAAAATGTATTTTACCAAAAAACTAGGCCATGTCAACACAGCATCACTGAGTTGAATTTAACAGCGCGGCACGGCGCGTGGCACGTCTTGGATAGAGCGCGGCGAAAGGTTTCAGCATCTTTCCAAACGAATTGTAGGCAAACCAACAACTTTACCGAAAAATGTTATAAATAAAAGTTTTAGAGAAACTAATTAACCACAACTTTTCCGCTGGAAGTTTGTTTCTAACCTAAAAATAAAAAACTTCCTCGCTGAGTAACATTTTCATGTCCCTCTTTAATAACACGTCAGAGTTTTTAATTATTAAAAATATTAAAACACGGTAAAATAAAACAATATTTATACTTTCGGATTCCGTAGTTCATGTACACAAACGATATATAAATTTCATTACAATTCAAACATGGCAGTGAAGTCCAGGAGCGTGTAAACGACAGCGCGTTCAACGCCAGTAACAGCTCTGAGCACACAGTGGCCCACCATTTCTGTTCCGCACAGTCCCACGCGGACCGTTTTTAGCTCACTTAGCGATCTCTCCAGTAGTTTTACCTCGATGGATACAACTTGTACTAATTATGTGGGTTGTCTAATAAACGGAAAATATTCTGTATTAAATATTAATACAATATAATACAAAAACTATGTTCTATACATATACGAGGAAATTTACCATACCTAGAAATTCACCTAATATAAAAAATGAGCACCAAATAGAGTGGTACTTATTTCCCAAACAGGAAAACCGCCTCCATAAGCAAATACTTTCCTCTTCAACTGTTGTTTGTGGGTCAAGTTCATTGGCTTGGCTGTCTCTTCAACTAACTGTTGTTTGTATGTCTAGTTCATTAGCTTGGCTGTCTCTTCAACTGTTGTTTGTAGGTCTAGTTCATTGGCTTGGCTGTCTTGGCTGTCTCTTCAAATGTTGTTTGTATGTCTAGTTCATTAGCTTGGCTGTCTTTTCAACTGTTGTTTGTAGGTCTAGTTCATTGGCTTGGCTGTCTCTTCAACTGTTGTTTGTAGGTCTAGTTCATTGGCTTGGCTGTCTCTTTAACTGTTGTTTGTAGGTATAGTTCATTGGCTTGGCTGTCTCTTCAACTGTTGTTTGTAGGTCTAGTTCATTGGCTTGGTTGTCTCTTTAACTGTTGTTTGTAGGTCTAGTTCCTTGGCTTGGCTGTCTCTTCAACCGTTGTATGTAGGTCTAGTTCATTGGCTTGGCTGACTCTTCAACTGTTGTTTGTGGGTCTAGTTCATTGGCTTGGCTGTTTCTTCAACGGTTGTTTGTGGGTCTTGTTCATTGGCTTGGCTGTCTCTTCAACGTAGACATAAAATTATCACCCATCTTTATATTGTTGTCGTAGTCGAATAAAAATAATTTTCTCTGCAGTTGTTAATTCTACTTGCTCCAGTTTGTTATTCAATTGTAAATTCTAGCAATATCATCAAGTTTGAGAATATGCTTCCAATCGAAATAATATAAATTAAGCAAAATATACATAAACATTCTTATAAAACAATATTGCCTCATTAATTATTTTATGCTATTTTCTTCGTCGTCTAAAAGTTGCCTGTTTTCAAGAATTCCAGAAACTTCAAACAATAAAAACAAAAGTTTAGGAGATGGTATCGTGTTCTAGGAGATGTCAGTGGACAATAGGTTTGGTTATGTAAAGTTGTTTACAAGAATACAAGGTCAAGGGCGTGGGTGATCTTGGTTTCACAATCACAATACTCGAGCGTGGGAGGAGTTATCAAGGAGAGCATAGAAACTGAAAAGGGCACAAGTTGGAAGGACTAGCAACTGCCCTGAGCTGTGTGAGTCTCATGGTCGTTAACGATAAGAATTGATATAATAACACTGAATGCTGATTTTCTAACCAAGTTCGAATCTAAAAAATTGATTCGATTGTTTTCCATAAAAAGATTTAAACGTTTAAGAACGGTCCTAAATATACGACGTATTATTTTCGTGTTACGTAATGTACTGTAGATTATAAGGCTTTCGTTCTCTTAACACGATCTCAATACTATATTTACACTTTTCGATTTAGAAGGCTAAAAATATTTCGGATATTACACTACGGCTTTTGCATTACATAGATTACTGTCGCGAACTAACTAAAACATTTGTAATTTAATAACCTCTTTATTATCGTCATACGTGTTGTTATAATTATGGTATGTAAATAAAACGCTTCTTACAAGTTTTCAAAATATAGTTACTCTTGTACTGTATTCCAGGGGTGGACTGACGGTATGAACAGGGCGGTGGAATAGGTCCTGAGGGCGCCAGTATTCTCGGGGGGATGGGGGGAGGGGGAGGGGGGACGCTTGTTTTTGTTCAAGAGGACAAAAAGCTACTGCAACTTTGTTCATGGTGATTCTCACTTAACTGGTTTATTACTTGAATTTGCCCTAATTTTTAAGAGATTATCAAAGAATAAATTTATTTATATATCCGTCTGACACTTTAACAATAATAAAAGGAGACTGTTAGAAAACATAACACATAGAACATGAAAAACCTTAAATGAAGAGGAGATCCCCGACCGATGATGTCCGTGCCACACCGACACGACACTGACGCACGACCGTTGATATTCAGACCACAAAATAACTTATTACTGACCGTCTGAATAACACGCTTGTTGTATGACTATTTAACTAAAACATCTGCATTTATATCAAACTCACAACACAAACAATGACTGCTTAATATACTTCTTAATGCATTACTTTTTTAAATAATTTGTAGATTACTCTATGTATTCATTGTCCAACTAGCCAACTAATTACCTTGGTTGACATCTTCATTTCCCTTTAGGTTAGGACAATAAAGTGTATTATGGTGATTCGTACTGGCTTTGAAGTTTAGATTATTTAGGCCTAGGCCTACTTACCTTAAATTACACATTTAAAATAATAGTCTTGAAGCGTCTATAGTCTATATAAGTACCCAATAATACCCCCATGCTCATTCAGATTTTATAGTCTATATAAGTACCCAATAATACCCCCATGCTCATTCACCATATTTATCATTTCATAATACAGTAGCCCAACCACATTTAACGAGCTATAGACGATAGCATAGACGATAGTCAGCTAGAAAAGAGCGTATGGAGATTGACAGGTGAACGCTCGTTATGGTTTACTAACCTCAAAAAAGAGTTTGAAATTAATTAATTTGAATATGAAACCTGATTTATTTTAATGTGACATTTATTTAAATTATAATGATAGTTAAAATAAACTGGTTTTAGATTTTGTGTTCCAATATCAGTTTATTTTCACCCTTCGAGGAGGGCGCCAGGGCGCCATTACAGGGAATTTCCCCGGTGTCCCGGTGGGTCAGCAGTCCACCCCTGCTGTATACATTTACAAGAAGGTAAAGATGCATAAAAGATGGTAAAAGGCTATTGATTTAAAACCGATCATGCCGATCATATCAGCCCCAATACAGTGTTTGAATGATTGAATCAAAATGGCGTCCCTACTTATGTAAAGATGTGGCACTCAAATCATAAGAATAATAAATTTGATTCTGTAGTAGTGCCGCAAAACGAAGCAATTTTGGCATTTAGTGACAGTTTTTAACGAAAAAACTGCATGACATGAAGTGCTGAAGTTGATTCGTAAACTAACCTGTACGCGAATCCCTCATACAGCATAATTTTCTTTGGTCCTGATGCGGGTTGGGAAAATGTGGGTCTTACGTTATCAGTGGAAGGTGTAGGTAAAAGGGGCCCGCGCGAGCTCAGCATAAAGAAGTCCCGGGGTGTCCACGGGGTGTTATTTTATAAAAGGTAACTTATAAAATGGGGTTGAGATTTGCTGAAAAAATGGTAACTTGGATTAATAAGGGGATCGAATTGCGGTGCGCAGGAAGAAGGGCTTGTTTTGAAAGAGGTCGAGTTTGTAGAAAGGTTTTACATAAAGGGATATATTTATGCGTGGAAAGGTGCGTAGAGAATGAAGTTCCAAGCTACGAATGGTAAGCCTGCTACTCTTAGTAAGCTTGTAAGCTAGAAGAAAGGATTATATAAAGGTTAGAAGGGTCAAGCCTTCTAAACGTAGGCCTATGTCGGAAAAAAATTTGTTATGTGTCTGTCGATGTTTGTCTTTAACTTTGTTGGCGCGGTTCGTAAAAATTCGATTCAAATTACTTTTTCAAATTGATTTCTTTGTAAACCTAGCCCATTCTAGAGAGTTCAGGGTTAAATATTTGTATTACTATGAGAAGTTACTTGACTTTTCATAGATATTGTTATTTAAGTGGAAGAAAAATCCGTTATGAACTTTCCTCCTTTAATATGAACAACTAGTGGCTTAAAGGGGCCATAGCCCCTAAAGGCCTTTTCACATCGCAATCTGTGGCTGCATGTGTACGGATTTGTAGTGGATGTGTCATATTCCCGCCTATTTCCTCCTACATCTATCAACTCCTTGTCACTATTGACTTCTACATTGTTGACGTCAACGATATTGACTTGGCTATTGTTGTCATCAAAAGGTGGGACGTTAATTTCACCCCTGAAAGTAATAATACCTGTAATTTATAATAGCAATTTACCGTAATTTCTACCATATACATAGTGTCCCTCAACTCTAATAGTATATTTTTAGGTATTAGGCCTATGCCTGAATCAAAGACAAATAAAAATATAATATTTTACATTTTCAAACCGTTCCCTTTATTTATTTGGAGAATGGATTGTTTTATTTAAGAGGCCGTAGGAGAGCGGCCATGTTGGATTTTATCTCCATAAGAACAATGTTAAACTTAAAACCATATATCTCGCTTATTTATCAACATAATTATGAAAGATGTCTCAAATTAAAGGTATTTTGAAGACGCAGGTGGTTTGCTCGCTATATTCTAAATAAAATAATACATTTCCAAAGATATAGTAGTTTAAAGTCTATATTTTTATACATATTTTGTAGTTTTTCCTAGTCATTAAAAAATAAAACTCCTAGCAAACAGTAATCAAAACTTTATAAGGATTCAAACAAAATTTATACCAAATCAATAAGTCAAACAGTAACAAAAAATATGCTTTTCAGTAAAGACATGTTTTGTGCGTTTTAACATTGAAATAGCCCTTAGTGCTAGGGTCAGCGACGATATTTCTTCTGACTCCACGTCCTCTTAATTGAAATTGTGTATAGAGCATAACTGCATAAATACCTAATTCCAGTAAAGAAATAAATGTTTTATGATGTCTACTTTGAAAGTCTAAATTACCTGAGATTATGATTACATTATATGTCATGTTCATAAATTATAATCTATGTATATAATAAATCGTTGTTATGCCAAGCATACGCGTGCACTCGGATGTACCAAGCTGATCGCTTCGAGAGCGATCTGCGTGGACGCGTCCAAGAAGTCCTCGGACGTCCGTGGACGTCCATATACGCCTGTATGAATGGCTCCATTAAAATACATGCTAAGCAATTCTTTTCCATTCCCGTCCGTGGACGTCCATGGATGCCGGTGTGAAATGGCCTTAAACTTGCTTCATAGGAACACATGTCAGTTCGTAAAAAAAAGTAGACACTTAATCACATGTTTTAATGTAATCAAAACAGACGTTTTAAAATTCCCATGCTTTTACTATGGGGGTATTTTACGTTATTTATCGTTTTCTGATTACTTTTTAGAAATACTGCTATTTTTCCCGAGTCCCTGGGATCAAGACCTTTAATTTGAGCCGTCTCCCATCATCCAACAATTTGCCAAACTCCTACAATTTTGACTTAAAAAATCCTCTTACAGAAATATATATAAAGACTCGCTTCGCTCGCTGAGGGCTCCGCCCCCAGACTCCCGCTTGAGGTCGCTCCAGTTGTTGTACTTTGTTTACCGCAAAATGAAAATTTTATTTTTCTCCGCAATCAGCAATCGTAGAATATTAATTCAAAATACTAAATTATTTAGTTTTAGAGCTCTTTTTAATGGTGAACAGTAATATTTTAATATTTATGTTTTTTTAATGAAAAATACAAAAATGAATTTTAGATATTTTAAGTCTTGTAATTTCTGAACCCGAATTTTTATACAAATGCGGGTGGTGTCATTTAGTTGGAAAACTAAAGTTCTAAATACGACTAAAGTTGAATCAAAATCGTTAGAGCCGTTTTTGAGAAATCTTGATTTTCAGGTTTTTTAGCGGTTTGGGGGGATAATTACCCTTAAAAATTAAAAAATATACAAAAAATTAAAAAAAGCCTGGAGATATTGTGGATTAGTACATACATACCAAATGTCATAAAAATCGGACCATTGGTTAGGGCTCTAGCTCTATGTATACATCCATACAGACAGACACACAGACAGAGACACAGACATCACGTAAAAATCACTTTTTTGGGTTCAGGAAGCACCAAAACAAACATTTCTACTAACAACTCAAATTCGAAAAGTTTGACGAAAACAATACTTTCTCCATATACTTTGTATAGAGGGAGAAAGTAAAAAAGTAAGCAGTTTTAATTAGTGTAAACATGTCATTTATGAAAACTAATATTCACAAGAGTGAATATTTATATTTTACTGGTTAAAACAAGACTTGTAACTTTTGGTTCAGAAACATCTGTGAGCTCACAAGTTTATCTACTTTTATCAGCGAATATGTAACTTGTGACTTCGTGAAACGGGCCCTTCCTATATTCCGACAAGTTCCTAACCAGAAGGGATTAATTACATCTAAAATTACAACAATTTATTCAACCAATGAACGGTTTTTGTTGAACAACAATAAGAACTCGTGTTAGACAAAGGGTCGGAATTGCATAAATAATTTGTTCCATTGTACGGGGGACTGTAAACCCTGTAACGGGAGTGCAGAGACGGTCGATATACTGTACTGTAACCCGGGGCCCGAGGTGGTGCAGAGGGGGAGGGGAGAAGAGAGTGCATAGGTGGGGGAGAGAGGGACAGAGGGATAAAGAGGAGGAAGGAGTAGGGTTACATTTCCCTATTTTCTAGGAACAGAGGGGAGCTCTGTAAATCTGTAACACTGTGGGTCAACCGGGCAACCGGGAAAAGAAAATAAAACTCTTACAAATGATTCCTCAGGGTGGATACCATTTATTTTCGTACATATTAGTACACAATTGTGTTTCATGAAGACACTCCTACAGTTAAATTCTGATATATCAATGGACTTTTATGTGTATAGACAAAAATCTCTTCATGAAATGTGTGGCCGTTGAAGAACGACTGATTTTATTACCTATTCGAAGTACCTCCACGTAACAAATAGAATCATTTGATCACATTTTTAGTGATGACTGTCTCAAATGTCTAGTCATATAAAGCAATCACAAAAGGTTTTTAATTATTATTTTTTTTAACTTTAGTACTGTAATAATGTAATATTTGTTTAGCTTTATATGAGCCATTGACATGTTTGCAATCTCTTTTATTTTAGCTATGCAAATATGCTGCAAGAATTAAAAGTTTTCAAGTAAGTTTATGATATTTCCTTAAACGCTTTTTTAAGTTTATTGAAAGTTTAACTAAATATCAGCGAATATTGTTACTAAAAATTAAGGATTTAAATTTAAATAACAAAATTACAAAAACTAAAAGAAATAACATTGCATAATTTTTAATAAAATTAACAATAACTAGCAATAAAACCGTGAATATTATTACAATACAAAGGTAAGTATTGTGGGGGTGTGGCAGAAGGAGTTTTAACACGCAAAACACTTATTATATGACAACGCCCTTTTCTTAGTACTTTTTCTACCTTCAAAAAAGAATGGAAATGTAAATACCCCCGTCGCAGCAAACCTGCGTACTCAGCGAATTTCCAATGCATAATATATGTCTTAATACCATATAAAGCCGTATGCCAAGTTTCATAAAAATATATTCATATATAAGCGATATATACAATTTTAATTATTCTCCATAAGAATAGCATTGGTGATGAGTACATAGGTTTGCTGAAACAAGGAAGACAAACAATTGGTTTTTATGCAAATATAAATAAGTAGTGTGGGAAGGGGACTTCTGGGCCAAGTGATTGACAGCTTCCGGTCACGTGACCGGAAGCGCTGAGTCATTAAATACGTCATCTGAGGCTGAGCCAGTGACGTAGGCGGTTTTGTGACGTAATGAGTGAAAGGTTAAAGTTCAAGGTCACGGGGAGGTAATTTTAAAAAAGTACTACCTCGCACGCGTAAAATCCGATTGTGATTTGATAGTTTTAATTCGATAAAAATATCGAATGAAAAAATCGAATGAAGCAATCGAATGATACGAGTGCGAGGTAGTACTACAGTGGAACGTGGCTAATTCGAACTTCTATAATTCGAAATCTTCTTTAATTCGAATTTTTCTCTTGGTCCCTAGCATTTGGTATAAAATCAATGCTAAAAAGTCGTGGTTAATTCGAATTATATTTTGGATAATTCGAAGTTTTTTCCCCTAAAAAGTCGTTCGGAAGTCACTATGTCGGGTCAGGTCTTTCCGAAAAACGACGTCGTCTCATTGGCATGCGCCCCCTCGCCGGCCCTTTCGCGCGCAGGCTTTATTGCGCCGAGGTCAGCGTACCCACCCCTTCCACCCCGCCGCCCTACCCTATTGTTTTGCCTACGTGACTAACCCGTCTGCCGCGCTCCTCTCAAGGTCAATGCCCAACCCCTCCCACCCACCCTCCTATTGTTTTGCAACGCTCTCGCATCTCATAACAGTGTCAACCCTTACACCTGTCTGGTAGTGCGTGCTCTATACTGCAGTAGTCCGAGTGGTTTGTTTAGCATTGTGGTCTTAGTTTTGTTTTGTCTGTGGTAAGTGTGTGAACAGAGTTAAGATGTCGTCATCAAAGCCTCGGGTTTCATACAAAACATTGACTTTGGCGGAGAAAGTAGCGGCAATTAAAGAAGTGGAAAAGGGACTGAAGAAAAAATCGGAGATTGCGAAGGCTTTCGGGATTCCTCCAAACACATTGTCTACATATCTAAAAAATAAAGACAAAATTCTCGGGTGCGAAAGTGAGAGTGGCAAAGGCCGAAAAAGATTGAGAGAACCGGTAAATCCAGACGTGGACCAGTGTGTTTTGAAATGGTTCAAGCAAACTAGAGATAAGAAGATTCCTATTAGTGGTCCACTTTTGAGAGGCAAAGCGGAACAGTTTGCTAGCGAACTAGGAAAATCAAATTTCAAAGCTAGCACTGGGTGGCTAGATGGCTTCAAGGACCGAAATAAGATTTCGTTCAAATTTGTTTGTGGAGAAAGCGGGGCTGTTAACCAGCAAGAAGCAAACCAGTGGAAAAAGGATTTGGAAGAAATGATACAGGACAGGAACCCAAAGGACATCTTCAATGTTGACGAGACGGGCCTTTTTTTTAAATGTACCCCAGACAGAACGCTAGCATTTAAAGACGAGAAGTGTCACGGAGGAAAGCTAAGCAAAGAAAGACTGACGCTGCTAGTTGGTGCAAACATGGACGGGACGGAAAAACTCCCTCTGCTGATGATTGGCAAGTCGGCAAATCCACGTTGTTTCAAAAACGTAAAGTCAAAACCAGTGGAGTATGTTAACAGCCCAAGAGCGTGGATGACTGGAAGTCTTTTTGAAAACTGGCTGTTGAAATTAGACAAAAAGTTCATCAAAGAAAAACGAAAAGTCATAGTTTTCATTGACAACTGTACTGCCCACAACACCATACCTCTGATGGAAAATGTGAAAGTTATTTTTTTCCCTGCAAACATGACCTCCGTGATTCAGCCCATGGACCAGGGAATAATAAAAAATCTAAAACACTTTTATAGGCGTTTGTTAGTGGAGAACATCCTTACTGAAGATTGTGACGCTCTCAAAATCAAGCTCGACATTCTCCAGGCATCTCGAATGTGTAAACAGGCTTGGGACCAAGTGACTCCGCAAACAATCGAGAATTGTTTTAGAAAAGCAGGGTTTAAAAGCACGGAAGACAATGAAGAAATCGCCGTCGAAACTGTGCCTCCAGTTGACAGCTGGGATGACGTCATCGCCGATCCTGCCATTTCGTTTGAGGACTTTGTCAACGTGGACGAAAATGTCGCTGTTTGTGGTGAGCTGAGCGACGCAGAAATCATCGCCGATGTACTGAGCTCCGAAAAACAAGATGGTGACGACGCTTCTGGTGACGAACTTGTAGAAGTTGCCGAAAAAACAGTTCCGAGTGCAGCCGAAGCAACAAACCACATTACAGAACTTAGGCGATTTTTTGAAAGTAGAAATGACGTAAGTGATTCTGTTTTCCGTTCCTTAAATTTGTTAGATTCTTTTGTGATGTCTGAGAGACTTAATTGTAGAAAACAGGTAAAAATCTCAACCTTTTTTGAAAAACAGTAGATTTCCCTGAGACTTACTACATTTCTGTATTACTACTCTCATCAAATAGGCCAACAGGACATTTTGGTTTGCCTATGTCTTATCATTTTAAACTTTTGAGGTTATTAATGATTTCGTTAGGCCTACTGTTTTATTCTATACTGTCTTCTGTAATGTGCTTTTTGTGAACATAAATCATTAGCAACGTAATAAATACTATATAAGAACTTTAATTGTTAAAACGTTTGTAATATTATGTTCAATAAAGGTTTTTGGGAAAAAACTTGAAATTTTAGTATTTTCTCTACCCTTTTCAAAGAACTTTCATAATTCGAATTTTTGGATAATTCGAATTTTTTCACTGGTCCCTTGAGGTTCGAATTATCCAAGTTCCACTGTATTTCATTTATTACTTTTTTTTACTTTTCTTTTTATTTACAATAAGTTATGTTTACAATAATTTATGTTTACAATAGTTCCCCGTTGTTCGTTGTCATCGATGTTGTTGATCCGGACGAGTTGCGGCCATCACTTCGCTTTCTGATGAAAGACGGTAGATACTTCGATTCCTGCGCAGAGTCCATGTTGTTTTTTGATGCGTAAAGTTCCAAAGATAAATCGTAACCGGACGCAATGAGAAGTCTTAACTCTTCATTAAAAGCCTCGAGGTCTTGGAAAGTCGCCAGATGAATAGAGTCATAATGAATACACCTAATTTTGATGGACATTTCAACAGAGAGCTCGATGTACACTGGTCAAGAGCCGGAGGTGTACTGACTATTCGCTAGCTAGCGTTTTGGTATCAAACAAAATAGTGGGGGTAAAGGTGTGGTGGGGCGGAGCAGATGGCGGACGGCAGATGGCAGGCGGCAGATGGCAGCTGGTGCGAGGCAGATGGTTGCTACTACATTCGCCGCCACAGTAATGCAATCCTTCGGCGTAATTCTTGTATTTTATCTTGTCGGTTCATTTGATACGTTTTACATCTACATATGCAATAGCTGAAACACTTGCACTTACGACAAGCTTTCCCGTCAACTTGATCGCCTGGTATTTTAAAACATTGTAACTCGCAACAATATGTCTTCAAATTGTTATCGAAAAATAAATTGTTCATAGGTGGCACCGACATGTTAGCTGCAGCGTGTGTTAGACAAGACTGAGACTAACTTCACTGCTCCCTCTCTTTTATACCTCTTCATAAGTTAACCCTGAATGAAAGTTCAAGGTCATCCATTTGAATTTTAAAAAAAGCAACACAGCAGTATATAAAATAATATACTGCTGTGTTGCTGTTTTTATTTTTTTTTATTTTTTTTTTTATTTTTTTTTTTATTTTCTTTATTAAACAAACATCTTACAATACAATAAGCTTAAGTCTAACATTGATGACTAGAAATACAAACAGAAAAATACAAACAAAGACATTATGTACAAGGATGCGTGATGTGCAGAGTGAGTTCCGTCGAGTTGTTGCCGCTTACACCGTGTGATACCAAATACAACGTCCCCGGTTGAATATCTCGCAAATCTTCATTTTGTAGCAGTTGAACAAATCGTTTTGGAAGAAATACTTGAAACTTCGGCTCATCTCCTGGAGAGAAAGGTCCTTCGCTCAATGAAACTAGAATTGCTTCTCCATGTGTGGTTTCCACTTTCTTGATGTTATGAATAATGTAGTGTTTTTGTTCTTTTAGTTCTGAACACTTTTTAGTTAGCAGAAGGTCGGATTTTGAATGAGTGTTGAATTGATCAACCAGTGTTTGTAGAAACTGTTGTGATGCCATCTTCGTCAGTGGTGGTTGTGGTGTCTTCTGTGATGTTGCCTCTTCGGAGTCTCGAATAATACTCGTGCTGGAGCGGTGCTGTCTCCTCGTATTTATAGGCCCCGCTACCCCCACCACATTTCTGTTCTCCGCTACCCCCACCACATTCCTGCGTTTGTTTCAAGTAAGCAGCCAAACGATACGCGTTGTATAATGCACAGTTTGTTTGGCCGTGTTTAAGATCTTTTGCAGCGACACAAATATTACCGAGATTAATGTTAAAGTCCTTACTAATAGTTATATCGAAAACATCACCGTGCGTGTACTTTTGTATCCAGTTCTTTTTTTCTAATCCTCTTGTGTATATATGTGAATATTGTTTGCAAAAGTTAAACATAATACTGTGCAGATTACTGTAGCTTATAAATCCTTCATACCAATGTATGTGATGAAAGTAGTTTGTTATCCATTTGTTTGTACTTTTTGCTTTGGTGTTAAGTTTGTTAAAAGAAAAAGGAGCATCAAACATGAATGGGTAGGCTACAAATGTAAGCAAGTCTAAAATTACTAATTCCTTGATAATAAACCTATCATCATTATTTCGAAATGCTTGAAATTCTATTACACAAGGCTTTACACTCACTTCTTCATCCCCTCCGCTCATCATGGCACCTAGCGATCAACTAAACTGTTTTCCACACCACGGTAGGTTAAATACCAGGCCGTACAGTTGCAGGCGCGTTGGTGTATATTTAACGTGGGCACCGTCCCCAATAGGCCTACCCCACGTGTGTTCTTCTTTACTAAGTCAAACTTTAGTCTTTTTTAACTTCTTCTTCTTCTTGTGTTTCGTTTTCTTCTTCTTGTTTCTCCGTTTCTTCTTCCTGTGTTGTTTCTTCTGTAGCTTCTGTAGCGATTTCTACAAGTGGTTCAAAATCCTTTAACTTTCTCCACATGCAAACTTCATGAGGTATTCTATTAAAAATAGATGTATCCACAGGTCCGTACACGATGGTGCTATCAGGTTGTTTTTCCAAAGTATCGACCAAATATTCTTTAATAATAGCGCTTGCAAATACCAACTGTCTCATGTACCTTGTAATAGGTTCTGTTGCGTAGTTTAAAACGTAGAATTCTTCACGTGACAGTAGAATCTTATTTTCATGTTGAGTCAAGTCTCTAATTCGCACTTGTAGTTGTCCACGATGTTTAACAATATCGATTTCATTGTCACAATCCAAAAGTCGAATATGTGTTTTCCTTCCACACAAACTGTTAGTTAAATAACATTCTATTAAATGTACATGTTTCAAAAATGACTCCCAAGCATTTTGCGAAAATAAAACCTTTTTTGTTCCATGGTGTAGTATTACTGTAGGGGAATAATCCAATGACTTCATCAATCCAACTGATACACTTTTACTGATGCATGCTGAGATGGGGTAAAAGATTCGCAAAAAAACTTCAGTTAAAATGTGAGGAGGAATATTTTCTTCAACTTTCTTCTTCCTCTTTGGTACTACCTTTGATGGTTCTGCATTACTTTCCTCCTCTCTATCTCTTTTACCAAACTTTAAAAATGCAGTTATTTCCTTGATGATTTCTTCTTCACTAGTATTATCACGTTCCAATAACGGTGCTACCTCTGCATCACCTTGTACAACAGATGGAGAACTCATTTTGTAGAAGATGTTACCCATGCGACGATAGACGATCAACTGAAGACCTGCATTGTTGCTCCGCTATTTATAGGTTAGCGACAGTGGCGGTGCCGGTGGTGGTACAACGTTTTACAATACTGTCTTTACAATACCGGTCAACGGTGTGTATGTAACAATTTTATCGTGCAAAATTAAACAATACGCAGATGTATTTGCAGGTACGTTTTCTTGAAATTCCATTTCTATTTTTATATCAACACTAGACGATTTTACAGATTCATTTTGTTTGGAACAATCAATTACAACAATCGGAGCTTTCGATTCAAACTGTACGGGAGATAGTAGAGGTGTATTTGTTTTGCCGTAATATGAATTTTGGAACCTAGCGTACATATCGTATAAAACACTGTACCTTTTTTTATCAAAAGAAATATTAAAGTTGTCGTAGGGAAAGAATTGTGAATTCAGGAACACTTTACAGTTTGTTAATTTACAATGGTCAAATTCACCAGCATTTTCAGTTATTATACTTTTCTTCTTTGTTTGTAATCCAAATATTACATATCTCGCTTTTTCCAAATGAGTAGAAGTTTTTACAGTCCATGTATGCCGTTGTGTTGTAGGTAAAACGGGGTATTCATGAAACTCCCAGCTTCTGAATGGCATTACAATGTCTCGATCGGATTTTAACTTTCTTAATAATGTAATCCTGTGTTCATCATTTAGTCGCACATGTGGTACTCTCCAAACAATCTTGTCTAATGTTAGTTTCCAGTCTAAATTGGCTTCAGTTGTTCCAGCAGATGCTTTAATAATATCATTATCGTTTGATGACCTTAATAAAACTAGTTCTTGTTTTACATTTATTATTATTCTTCTGTAATCTTCAGCAAATCCTAAAAGTAATCTTAAAGGTACGTAATAATCAAAGTTTCCCGAAGCGTCAGGAGTAATTATACTTTTGTCTGGTGCAACCCATCCTGCAACAGCTAACAGATTCTTCTCATTTGGTGTTAAAGACGCTAATCCTTTTAATGTACTGGAAATTCCAACCTTTTTTGTTGAATCGACTGTAACTCCTGAAATTTCATATCTAATCTCGTCAAACAAAAATGCCATAGGATTATTTATGAACGGAACAGTGGTTCCAACAGTACCGTCAGCTTTTGTTACTTTTCCTTCAATATATAAATAACTTTCGCATGGAAGAGTATAAATGTCTTGTTGTTGTATAGGAATCCTAATTTCATCGTTATTGTTTAATTTGGACGAAGCGTAAGGGTTGTGCGTGTGATATTCCTTTTCCCATAAGGTCTCGTCGAATGTTGGGCCCTGCGCTATATCCAGTATATCCATTGTTAATGACTTTTAATCCAATTTCTTCTAGAAAACGAATGTTGTCACTTGTTAATCCTTCTACAGCTGATGAGCTACTGACCTCTTTGCTGGTTGGCTCTCTCTTTTTAAATGATAACCCCATTATCTAAGCGGATGATTTTATATGTATTCTTACAGTAATAGCTTCTCCTCGAAAGTCAATAAGGTTTCCGTCTTGATCCACTATGTTCAGCACGATGTCTGAAATGAAACTGGTGTTTAACGGTAGGTACACAAGGTTTTGAGGCTTTTCTACTATCTTGAAACCCGGTGCGACTGATGGGTAGAATGTGTGTAATATATGCCGATTTTCTCCATCTCTGTAGGATCCTTGTATAATGTTACATGTAATGTCTATGCTGTTTACTTTGATGATCGTCACAGTTCTATTCCCAGAATGAGTTGTATTAGGTTCTAATACCTTTGTTTCCTTAGAAAACCCCAATAAACTACCAATTGAACGTTCTTGGCCAAAATCAATATAATACTTAGAAGTAATTTCGGCTTTCATTGTATTGTTATTGCCTTTTATCGTTATATTTTCTTTTCCCATATGTTTTTGTATAACTTCATTTATATTATCAATTTCATAAGCTCCTGTTGGTAAACTGAATTCTTCCAAAGCTGAATATTTTCCTTTATTATCTTTTGTCTTGTAATAATGTATTTTGTTATTAATTCCTTCACTAACGTTTGGAATAGAGTTATATGTTGTTAAATCCAATAATGCGGCTTCCCATAGTCTTCCTTTTTGCAAACGTAGCGCTGGAAACAGAATACTGCGCAAAGTACATGAGTTACCGGTTAATGACACTGTATACGAAGACATCTTAAAGTTGACTAACACTTTTAGCTAAAAAGTCTAAACATAAATGACCGCAAATGGATGTATCATCAGGTTGTTTTCTTGTATAATTGTAAAAAACATTTTCTGCCGCACGAAAGTATTGTTGAAGTTCTTTCGGTGGTGGAAGGTTTCCAAAACTGTCGAAATAATAAATCGTTTCACCAAGTTTCTTGTAACACACCCAATGAGTGCCTAATCCTTCACTATTATCCAAATTTACTATACCAGTCTCATTTTTCCACATTTTAACCGGTAATTCATCTTTCATAAATACTCCTCTAAAAAATGGGATTTTCAAACAAGAAGCATATGTAATCAGTTCTTCATTGGTTAATTCTTTGTTTTTAATTATTAATTGCTCTTTCTTATTTAATACACACGATACGGTCTTAGGTATAGTCCTCCTCCCTTTTTTATCATTGACCATATTGTTGGTTTCTTTTTACCTTTACCACTAGTAGATCGACGTTTTCTTCTGATATTACCTCCTTGTTTCTTAGCGGGTCTTTTCCCACGCCTTCTTCTCTTTCCTCCTCCAAACGTAGTTTTTGCTTTCATTGCTGCTGTTACTGCTAAAGACGCTGCTTTTTCACCAATACTCGCGTCACTAGATTTTACTCTTTGCCAAGCTTTCTCAGAAAGTGCTCTATCTGCTATTGATCTATTTTTTGTATCACCAAATTTGGAATACGCTATATCGTGCTGTTTACAAGCCTGATCAAGCTTATTTATTCCAGGATCTCCTCTAGCAAGCCGTTTCTCTAATTTGGTTCCAGGACCACAATATTGATATCCTCCAGGTAAATGTAATTCCACAGGTAATAAATCAATCGCCTTGTTAACTATAGCTCCAACCGGTTTACTTAATAGAGAAAATGCTGTTGATGCTATTCCCCTTCCTCTCTGTAATCTCTCTCGATTATGACTGATGCGTTTAGCCCTCGGCATGACTATTTATAGCCAAACTTACAATCAGTAGGTGCACTCTATAAATGTTTTACAATGAATGTAATATTAGTCTTGGCTTCTTGTATTATATATACTGTTTAAAATCCATTTATTATATAGAAATGGATTAATTAATTAAATGTAGACATAATAAATAAAAGTAGTAAAAATAGAAATAAGGTGTAATTGAAGATGTTTCAAATGTTTCTCCGCTGGTGATGGTATCGTTGTTTTCGGTAAAATGAATAAAATCTAAATAGTTGTCATGTTCCCTTAGAAACTTGCCACTTAATCGTTGATAATTAAATAACACATTCCAGTCTAGTTTATCTTTAAAATTGTCAATGTAATTTTCAGAGAGATTTTGATATTTACTTATTACTTCCCAACAGTTATTAAAATTTGATGTCATCTCTACAAGGAAGTCTTCTGAAAACTGTTGTCTTTGTAAAATATGAATCCAGTTAACTCTGTGAAAATAAATTCTTAACATAGTCATTGTGAAGAGGTAGTGTATGGAAAGTTGTTCCCAATCCATATATCTATCAACCCGTTGAACAAAACCATCTGTCAGCACTCCTTGGGGAAATCTCGGCTCTTGAGATATTAAACTCCACGCAGTAATATTGGATTCCATCATCCTCTCTGTATCATCTCTCGAATATGACTGATGCTTTATCCCTTATCATGGGTATTTAAATTCTTTTTTCTCTTATGTAATCTTCATCGTTTTCTGTTGGTTCATTAATCACATTCACTTGATCCCCCTTTCCTAATGTCTTGGCTTTAGAAGGCTCAGACGGTTTATCTAATTGATTAGGTTTTTCTGGATTGTGTATCTTTTTCCAGTCTAAATAGTTGTGGCTGTCAACATCTGAAGCTACAGCTCTTCCTGAAGCCCGATGGATATAATTAAATAAAGCTGCACCAAACCTTTCCATATGTTTTTCATATTCTGTAGTCCATTTCTTGTGTACTATATCAAATATTTTCTTATTTACAGCGTCTCCATCCTGCTCACAATCACCTACATTTGACAATTTTAATTTTTTTACATCATAGCTTGTATCAGTTTCATTCTTTTTGTAAATCGTTAACAATTTTAAAGTCGCTAAATTTACTGCTTCACCATCATAAATGGGATGTTTTATATTGCTTAACCTTTTACCGGAAAACCCCCAATGGTCTTCGTGTACAATTGGGGTTCTTTTATCCATGTATTGTACCGTAACCGCATCAGAAGACAAAAGCGGATCACCAACATTTTGAATTACTTTTCCTTCAAAATTATAATTACCATCAGGTGTTAACGGAAACCCAGCTCTTTTTTCACTATATCCAGATTTTACTCCAAACTCGGAATACCGTCCAAACTTGTCCACACTCATGATGTAACTGAATCGCTATCGTTTAGGTTCTTACTATATATATATATATATATATATATATATACGTCTACTGAACAATTATTTCTCGTTTTCGCAGTTCATCAACCAAAGCTACCCATTCGTTTTCTAAACCAGTGTGCCCGGCTTCCATAGCTTCATGTAATAACCTCATTCGATCAACTAACTTATTTATATCGTTGTAATATATTATATTGGTTTTATACAAATTTTTTAATAATCCCCTTCCAGATGTAGTAGGATCAGTTGTTTTTCTTTTTTTATGCAAAACATTTAATTCAGCAGAAGATAAAGCTCTTCTTTTAATTGGAGCTTTATTTGATTTCGAGGGGAAAAGACTAGATATAATGTTTGTGTATTTTATTGACCTGTTTCTATGAATAGGTAGGTCTTTGGAATATTTTTTTCTATGTGCATTTGTATACTCTAGTATATTTTTAAACAATTGTAAATCCTTTTTAGTATATTTACCAGGATTATTTTTAAAGATGAGTTCAAACAAACCTGTTGTACCTTTATATTTCTTATCACCAATAACTATATCATCATTTTCGTTTATATCTAACTTTCTATCTCCAATCATTAATCCTTTATCCTCTATTCTAGCTCCATATGTATGATAATTTCGATTAGCATGTGTGCCATGTAACATTTTTAATGTATATTTTCTTCCAAGTGTTCCTTTAAACATAATATCTGTGCCTAATTTGCTTAAGTTGGATGGGTTGATATCCTCTTCTTCTGCTCTTGTATCTTCCGCACTTGTATCTTCTGTACTTGTATCTTCTGCAATGTCCTTTTCCTTTAAATCCTCTATATCCCCGCTTTCTTCATACTCGTCGCTTTCTTCAGATGTATGTAACTGGCCAAAACTTTCATCATTTTGAAATTCTTCTTCATATTTGGAAATTGGTAGCATTTTGTCTCCTTCGAAGCGAATTGAAGGTTTTTCCATATTTTGTGCTAATCGCTTTAAAGGTTCAGTAACAGGTTTGAATGTTGTTTCTAAAAATTGCTCTCTTTCATTTATACCTGATTTTAAAGCTCGGTTTTTTTGTCTAATAGAATCACTAAGTGATTTTATTTCCTTTAATAGCTTTTCCTGGTTAACCATCTTCACGCCTTGACGACTTGTACAGTAATACCGCTAATCAGTGTATTAAAACGAATTTATCAAAACCTATTCTATAACGACCATCTTTTATAGCTTGATCTTTCATAATAACCAAAAATCCATACTTTTCCGCCCATGCTTTTCCGCAAAGCTCTTTAAACTTTTCAAATGGCATATCCGCATTCACATGATCGCTATATATATGTTTTAGGTTAGTATCATCTTGTTTGAATACAATTAGAATATTTGCATTATCCCTGATAAGTTGTTTTGGGATTTTGCTATAAGTTTGTCCTATATATATGCTGTCGATGTTATTATGTCTTCCCATGGCAAAGTAGTTTCTAATAGTATCCTGATTTTCACAAGATACATCGTCAAATATAAATACAGAATACGGTTTCGCTTCGTTTGGTTGCATAATGCTATCACTAGCGTTAAATTTGTAAAAATTAACATCAGTCACATCAGATAGGATTTTATCCAGCAATTTATACTTTGGTTGATGTAGAGACTTTGAAAAAATATATAGGTTATTAAACCTTAATCCCTGCGGATTAGTGATCAAATTAAAGACAACATTGGTCTTTCCACAGTTTGAGGGACCACTTACTATACATCGAACAGTGTTTGGAAGTAAACTACCGTGTTTACCATTGTTGATTTTAACGTTATCCACAGTTAAATCATCTATGTTATTAATATTGAATCGATCTTTATGGTGAATAATCTCCATCCTGCTCAAAGGTTAACGATGAAATGAGTTGCTTGCATTAAACCAAGTCCTTTATAGGTATCCATGAATCCTCAGTTTTGTTAAACCCTAACCACCGCACTTTAACTGCGTCCTTTTTTCTTTGTAACACTTTTTCAACAAGATATACATCACCTACTGTTGACTTTAACATTTCATGTCCATAAAAAGCACCTTCCAACAAATCTCCTTTGTTATCTTTTAAGATATACGTTTCAGGTACAGTCGGTTGCACTTTATACACTGTAAAAACTTCATTCGTCCAATTGGGAAGGTATTTCTTGGTAAACACTCCCTTATATTTACTAATCCGTACTTTATCACTTACATTAAATTTTCTTGGCTGCATTTTTTCTACTTTAGGCTTTGTATTTTTCTTTATGCGTTTTAATACATCTTTTGCATTTCTTCTATTTACTTTGTTAGGTTTCATACCGATAGTTCTATGAAACCTGTTGTTATAACCATTTATTAATTGTGGTAAAACATCATACCATACGTAAGAACCTCTTTTTGAAAATTGTTTATACAGTGCTCCTTTTAAGGTTCTATTGAATCTTTCTACAATAGCTGCTTTTTTCTCTGAATTTGTAGAATAATGATTTATTTTATATTTATTCATTAACTGTGCAAAGTTTGTATTAAAGTATTCTGTTCCATCATCAGTTTGTAAATGTTTAATTTTGTTTTTATCTCTTTTTATGGCTATTTCCATGGCTTCTGTTACGCTTTTACCAGTCTTGTCCTTTAGAGGCAAAGCGTCTGCAACTTTTGTAAAACAATTAATAATTGTGAGTATATATTTAAATCCTTTGTTTATCCTGCTATGCGGTCGCATTTCAATTAAATCCGCTTGATATAGATCATTTATCCCTTTTATAACAGTATTTCTTCTTGGAAACTTTATTCTTGCAGGTTTGTGTAGTTCATTAATAATCTTCTCCTTCAGGTCTGACATGATGGTTTCACGAAGGCAGCTGATATGGTATTAAATATTCTTTTGTATAAATCTGCTTATATATACATATAGTTCAAGGTCATTTAAAACTTGTGTAAAAAAAGGGGAAACACAGCTTAACATTGCTGTGTTTCCCCTTTTTTTACGGAAAGGAAAAGGATAGAGGATCTAGGACGATGAAAGGGTTATTAGTCAATAGGGTTGAGGGAATAGTGACCGAATGGTAAAGTGTGGATGTTGTCTGGAAGGGTTTGTCTTTTGTCGTCATTACAGGATAGCGCTTTTTTAACTTCAGTCACGCTGTACAGCTGATGGTTAAAACTTCTGATGGTGTTGAATTTAGCTGTAATGATGTTATCCTCAAATAAGCATTGCTTGTAGTGTTCAAAATGCACTTTCTTCTTTAAATATAAACTCTTTACACCTTTAGCTTTCTTAATATAGCTATTCTTCTTTTCTTCTTCTTCTTCTTCTTTTTCATTATAGAGTTTCAAAGAATATAGTTTAGACATCAGTGCAACAATCTCTTCAAGTAGAACACCATTAGCCTCATCCTTGAATTTGCCTAGTACTTTTTTGTGTCTGCCATTATCGTAGTTTGGATGATCTTTTGGATAATCGGAGAAATCAAAGTCATTCTTGTAAATAAATGTACGTAAATCTTTATACATGTCCAATGTTACTATGCGATATATGAAAGCGTCAGTGTCCATATATGTAATAGATATATTTTCTCTTCCGTAGAACGCCACCATTTTGTTGTAGTGAAAATCGTACATGTGTGTTTTTGAGATGTCCAAGATTGACATGCCTATATACAAAGGACGATCCATCTTCACACTCGTCTTCTTCATGGACACTGCTACAAGTTTTTCATTAATAATTATAGATGTTCCAAAATTTGGCTGCTGTACTAGTTTCTGTAATTTTTTTGCGTCGGTAACAAGTTTAACATTTTTGTGTCTTCTTTTGTTTTCCAATGTTTTTCCAAATATTGCATTATTCATTAATTTAAAGAAATCTTTTTGAAAGTCTGATGTAGCTGCTGCTCTTCTGATGGTATTTGAATCAATGTAGGGTTTCAACCAGCATGATTGAGAAAATTCCAAAACTCTATTAATTTTTGTTAGACGTAGTCCTAATTCGATAGCTTGTTGAACTACCCAAAAGTGAGCCACGTAGCGTTGTTTATTATTTAATGACATCATTAATTTGGGGTGTTTTCCAATTGGTGAAATCTCTGTTTTAGCAAGAAGTGGAAGGTCATAATGAAGATCATGTAAATTTTCAGGGTATTCAAAATCGCAATCCAAAATATATCCAGTGTCACCATGTTTCGGAATTTGTAAAATATCGTCAATAGAGTCGGGATTAATCCATTTAAAGTTATCAAAAGGAAGTGGGTTTGACATAGCCCATCCGTACAGGTTATTTGCATCGAAATATCCTAAATAGGTCGACGGTTTGGTTTCATCGTAATCGGGAAGGTATTTGTTGTTGGCTTTGACATGTCTGGTAACACTTTGGGTCAATCCGCCTCTTACTCCAGCTTCAACCATTAAAACCATGTCAATGTCTGTTAAAAGTTGGAGTTTGCATTTTGTTTCTTTTAACATGGCTTGCCAAGCTAATCCTGGTGAAGTATACGAATGTAGAGGGTCCAAACCGTATGCAGCAAAACAGGTGTTTCGGAATTCTTCCATTACATCACAAAGAAGAGTTACATCTAGTTTGACATAAAAGTCCGAGTAATCTCCTAAGGTCTTCATATCTAACTCGTTCCATACTCGACGTGCGTGTTGATAGTCCTCAAGTGATATTTCCGAATCATTAAGTTTGTTTCTGAAGTGTTCTGGTGGAGGTAGTGATGTTTCATCAAATCTATGCAGTCCATCGATGTAATCATAGGGGAAGACTCCTTTTCGAAGAACCAAATCCATTTTACTATTAGGTACAATTTTGCTTGTTTCTATCAAATCTGTTCTTCTTAGATTTTCAGATAATTTCATGAGGCTTGAAGGCATAAATCTAAATGAATCAACAAACCTTAATTTAATTCTACCCACCTTTTTTGAAAAGCTTATAAATTTTTCCATTGTAGTAGCCAAAACGTCTATTGCTCCATT
Source organism: Allygus modestus (assembly GCA_963675035.1). Taxonomy (NCBI): domain Eukaryota; kingdom Metazoa; phylum Arthropoda; class Insecta; order Hemiptera; family Cicadellidae; genus Allygus; species Allygus modestus. The sequence goes on from OY776111.1 coordinate 303,256,387, forward strand.
ATCTCTTCCTAGTTCGGGGATTATGAAGTGCGAATCATAACCACTCAGATTGTGCAGAACTACGGGAATGAAATATGGTAGTTTGTAGTTCAAGTTGCAAGCGTTACAGGCTGCACCTCTGTACTCTCCCGTAAGATGATCGTGGTCATGAACTTTAACGTTATCCGGTGTAAAGGTGTTATTACACAGATAACACGTTGTTGTTGAATCATAATGTTGAAGCTCTTCTTCTTCCATAGGTGACATGGGCACCTTTGTTCCATACAGTTCTTCTACCTTTGCAGCTATGTCATACAGATCATCGACAAAGTATTTGGCTGCTTCTTCACCGCGATAAATCTTTGGAGAAGATGATAGTCCATATTTTTGAAGATGGTCTTCAGTCAACGTGGATTTAATTAGTATGCAATAACTGTTTGGTGAATGAAGTTGGTATTTGCTTCTTCTTGTAACGTCCTCTTCTTGTTGTTCAAGCGGATGTAAAGAAGACTCGAAATCAGCGTAAACAGCAACAGGTACACGGTATTGTTGTATTACTTTGTCAAATTTTATCTGCGCCTTGCTGGAATGTGGCAATTTAATTCTAACCTCATAGTTTCCATTACATAACCTTTGATGTTCTACTAACCATTCTGAACCTCCCCTTCTTAATGGTTTGCCTACATGACAAAAACATCTTTTACAAATGGTTTTCTCTCCGTGTTTTTTTGATATTTGTTTAGATACAAGAGCTCCAAAGTTTTTTATATAGACATAGTGGGATATGTCCCCTTTAGTGATCAATAGCAAATCCGTATGATCTCTGCGCTCAATAGGTGTTATGCGCAAGGGGTACGCATTGTTTGACGAATCTAAGCCGAAAATGTTGACAGAAGCTGAAGGATTTCGCTTTTCAAATTTTGATATATCAGTAATTGCAACAGGGTAAGTCATTCCCTGAAAATTATACTTATGTTGAACTTCTTCATATGCTTGATTTGGTCTTTCAGGATGGTTTTTTACATATTTAGCCAACATAACGTATTTAAAACATTCATTATCTTCATTTTGCACATTAATACAGGATTTGGTATCACTAATCTTTTTTGGTAAAGGGATATAGCTACTGCCACGAATTCCATAACCGTGTTTGTGCACTCTTAAGTCTAGCCCTGTGATGCTTAACAAACTCCATCCAGATCCTCTTCCTTCGTGTTCTTGTATTTTTGTCATTAGCTCTTCAAAACATTCAGATACGATTGAATCAATATCTGACGAAAACATAATAGTTCGGTTTTTTGTTAAGAAACCTCTCGGTGAGGTTTCATTTTGAATGTTTGAAAATAAAGCATCCAGTAATAGTCCAAATTTAATAAAATTTAATCTTTTTAATTCATTTTTTAGAGTTGTGCTAACCAATCCTTTTGCGTTATTTAAAAATTCTTCAAGTTTCAATTTTGTATTGTCAATTTTAAAGTGGGTTACAACATTACCCGGAAGTGCTCGGGCGTGTAGTTCCACATTTACTGATGGTCCAGGCGCATAATGAATGACACTTGGTCTTGAAACTTCATTTTCTTCTTTTTCTTCATTTTCTTCTTTTTCTTCGTTGTGCTCTTCTTCATTTTGTTCTTCTTGATGTTTTGCTAATTGTTGGTCGATTGAATCTAATTCTTCTTCATTTGGTTCTTCTGTATTTGTATTGATGTTATGTTTCAATTCTTTATGAATGGTTAAAAGCCATTCATCTCTGAAAGAAGCTTTACAAATATCGCAGCGAATCATAATGTAGGCGTGCTCTTCACAAGGGTCAACGTAATAATGAAAAACACTGCAAATGCACCCCTATTTATACCCTAGAAAAAGTGGTGGGGGTACGTTTTAGGTTAAGTTTAAGTTTTTAGCTGGAGGCTACAAAATTCTGTATTTGGGTCAATGACATTGAGCATATTTGCCAAAACGGGGAATAGAGCAGGAAATGATTTCATTTTAAACCATAAACTGATCTATTCCCCGCTTTGTATTTAACAAGGACAATTTTCTCCAACAGGAAAATTTAATATATTTTAAACTGGTAAATATTTTCTGTCTTGTAACTAGAAGGCATAAATCTAAACGAATCAATAAACCTAAGTTTTATTTTGTCAACCTTTTTAGAGAAGCTTATAAATTTTTCCATTGTTGTTGCCAAAACATCTATCGCCCCATCATCTCTTCCTAACTCCGGGATTATGAAATGAGAGTCATATCCGCTAAGGTTATGTAGAACAACGGGTATAAAAGATGGTACTTTGTAATTTAAGTTGCAAGCGTTACAGGCTGCACCTCTGTAGGCTCCTGTAAGATGGTCGTGATCGCGCACTTTAACGTTATCTGGTGTAAATAGGTTATTACACAGATAACATGTTGTTGCCAAATTGTGATGTTGAAGTTGGTGTTCTTCCATAGGTTGCATCGGTATTTTAATTTTGTAGAGTTCTTCCACCTTAGAGGCAATGTAATACAAATTATCTACAAAGTGTTTCACTGCTTGTTCACCGCGATAAATCTTCGGAGCAGATGTTAGTCCAAATTCTTGAAGATGTTCTTCAGACATCTTCCAATATCTTACCAAACAAAGATTTTTTCTAAGTCCCGAAGTGGGTCAAGGTCATCTGAACATGTTGCCAAAACGGGGAATAGAGCAGTAAGTGATTCCCACTTGGACCACAAACTGCTCTATTCCCCGCTCTGTATTAGGGAAGTGAATTTTGAAGAAAGGTCACAGTTATAGGCAATAAACCTGATAACAGAACCTTTTGTTAATTTATCCAAACAAAAGGAAGTTACAAATGGTTTGCAGGGAGTATTTGCAAAAGTTTCTCAAGGGTAAGATGGGTAATGTCAACCGGTTTGCGCGCCGTATTGACATAAGGTCGGTTTGCGCGCCATACCTTTTTGTAAGGGGTTAGGAAAAGGATGAGAAACATACTGATCAGTTAAAATTAATTTTACAAAGACCAACCAAGGTCGGTTTTACAAAGGTCAACAGCATCCTGAAACCCAGTCGGACGTTGGTCAGTAACGGGCGCCAGGCAACTGTGAACCAAAGTTTTGACCAAGGTTAGTTATAGCGTGTAAGAAAAGGACATACCAACCAAGGTCGGTTTTACAAAGGTCAACAACATCCTGAAACCCAGTCGGACGTTGGTCAGTAACGGGCGCCAGGCAACTGCGAACCAAAGTTTTGACCAAGATCAGTTTTAAAGCGTGAAAGAAAAGTACATATTTCATTAGTAAATAAAACATTTCAAAGACCAACACCACAAATAATTACAAACACCAACACTAACTACATTTTCTAGCAGCAAACTACAAGCTATAATCTAAAAAACAAACTAACATGCATAACATACAAACATGCTAAGGTAGAATCTTTAGTATACAGGGGTACCACCTATATACTAAAGATGCTATTACAGACAGCTAAGGCGAACAGCTAGCTAGGCTGTCAGCCTGAGACTGTGAGACCTCTGCGGTCAGCCCCCGCTTTTATAGCCGACGATCCGTGGTGGGAGGTAAATTGAAGAAAGGAAGGGGGGGGGGTAGTGATAGGGAAGGGGTATTATTGTAAGAGTAAATGTTTTTACCAAACAATAATTTTCTCTAAGTCCCGAAGTGGGTCAAGGTCATCTGAACATGTTGCCAAAACGGGGAATAGAGCAGTAAGTGATTCTCACTTGGACCACAAACTGCTCTATTCCCCGCTCTGTATTAGGAGAAGAGGACTAGTTTAAAGCTCGCAATTATAGGCAATAAACCTGATAACGGAACACTAACCTCTCCCCCGAAAAATTATTCACCCAACAAACAAACGATATGGTCAGTTTACAACAGTCGCGCACTCTGAAACCGCAAGGACGTTCATCACTGTGTAGGCGTCAGAGTACTACGAACTGAAGTACAATAATACCTGACCAAGGTCCCCTTAAGTTTATTTCCCCGAAGATGTATCCCCCCAAGATAAGCAAAATGGTCAGTTAACAACAGTCGTGCACTCTGAAACCGCAAGGACGTTCATCACTGTGTAGGCGCCAGAGTACTACGAACCGAAGTACAATAATCACCTGACCAAGATCCCCTTAGATTTAACCAAGATAAGCAAACTAACTGAATCTGTTTCTCGTAAGTGAGGGCTAAGATAGGTAAAAAAGTCATCCGGTTTTCATGCCGTAATGACTCAAGGTCGGTTTTCGTGCCGTACCTTTTTGTAAGGGGTTAGGAAAGGTGTTTATTTGAGAAACATAATCCCCCCTGAGATATTTAAAGACATAAGGTTGGTTTTCGTGCCATACCTTTTTGAATGGGAGCGTGAAGCGTGAAAGAAAAGTACATATTTCATTAGTAAATAAAACACTTCAAAGACCAACACCACAAATAATTACAAACACCAACACTAACTACATTTTCTAGCAGCAAACTACAAGCTATAATCTAAAAAACAAACTAACATGCATAACATACAAACATGCTAAGGTAGAATCTTTAGTATACAGGGGTACCACCTATATACTAAAGATGCTATTACAGACAGCTAAGGCGAACAGCTAGCTAGGCTGTCAGCCTGAGACTGTGAGACCTCTGCGGTCAGCCCCCGCTTTTATAGCCGACGATCCGTGGTGGGAGGTAAATTGAAGAAAGGGGGGGGGGTAGTGATAGGGAAGGGGTATTATTGTAAGAGTAAATGTTTTTACCAAACAATAATTTTCTCTAAGTCCCGAAGTGGGTCAAGGTCATCTGAACATGTTGCCAAAACGGGGAATAGAGCAGTAAGTGATTCTCACTTGGACCACAAACTGCTCTATTCCCCGCTCTGTATTAGGAGAAGAGGACTAGTTTAAAGCTCGCAATTATAGGCAATAAACCTGATAACGGAACACTAACCTCTCCCCCGAAAAAATTATTCACCCAACAAACAAACGATATGGTCAGTTTACAACAGTCGCGCATTCTGAAACCGCAAGGACGTTCATCACTGTGTAGGCGTCAGAGTACTACGAACCGAAGTACAATAATACCTGACCAAGGTCCCCTTAAGTTTATTTCCCCGAAGATGTATCCCCCCCAAGATAAGCAAAATGGTCAGTTAACAACAGTCGTGCACTCTGAAACCGCAAGGACGTTCATCACTGTGTAGGCGTCAGAGTTTTACGAACCGAAGTACAATAATTACCTGACCAAGGTCCCCTTAAATTTAACCAAAAATAAGCAAACTGACTGAATCTGTTTCTCGTGAGTAAGGGTTAAGATAGGTAAAGTCATCCGGTTTGCGCGCCGTAATGACTCAAGGTCGGTTTTCGTGCCGTACCTTTTTGTAAGGGGTTAGGAAAGGTGTTTATTTGAGAAACATAATCCCCCTGAGATATTTAAAGACATAAGGTCGGTTTTCGTGCCATACCTTTTTGAATGGGAGCGTGAAAGAAAAGTACATATTTCATTAGTAAATAAAAAACACTTCAAAGACACTTTAAAACCAACACCAAACTAACTACAGTTAAACTAACTACATTACCTAGCAGCAAACTACAAGCGTTATCTACCATGCTTAAACAAACTAACTAAACATGCAAGGGCGCGGATCTCTTAATTGCGCCTCGGGCCCAACGCACACTTAACAGACCTACGCTGCAGCAGGCACTGCAACCCAGTGGGACGTTCATCGCAACGGGCGGCAGGCTACTGCGAAGAGACGCTCGAAATCTCGGGGTATATAGACGGAGAATGGGAAATCGGGATATTAAGGGGAAAGCGGGATAAGGGATAATCCTGCTTCGTTGCGGGATTTTATCCCGCACTTCCAAGAACATTTTTCCCTCGACCTTGACCTTGACCTTGAACATGACCCAAAAAGGGGGGGGGGGTTCCGTCAGGGGGGGGGGGTTCCGTCAGGGGGGGGGGTTCCGTCAGGGGGGGGGTTCCGTCGGGGGGGGGGGCGGGGGGGTTCCGTCAGGGGGGGGGGCCGGTTCTAAACCAGTCCTCAGCTTTCTACCCATATATGGATAGGGCAAGGTTTCACTTTACGACCTGCTTCACTCTGCCAGCCGCCTCATTCCGGCTTTGGATTGCAACCAGTACACACGTGCTCTATCCAACTCTATCTTATCCATTTTCTCTTCCATCCTATTTACACCATGTCTTCTCCTCTGACTCCTGAAAAACTCCAGCGCTTAAAGGAATCTTTGAAGAGGTCGACGGAAAGAAGGAGCGGGTTTAAGAGACCTTCAACTTTGAAGTCTCTCAAACGGAATCTCCATGGTCATCCGCTGTATTTTGAACAACGACCCTCGACTCAGCCTCGACCTTCTACATCGGCTCAGCCTCGGCCTTCTACATCGGCGGCTCAACCTTCGTCTCCAACACCGACTGTCGATGAGGTGATGCAACGGACAAGGGTGATGGGGCTGAACGACTTGGTGACGCCGTTTGAAGTCTCCAAGGTCGAGTTTCGAAATCTGAAGCGGATGACGGAGTACAAATATGTGGCAACCAACGGGGACCACGTGTTCCTGTTTCAACACACCATCCACTACATCGAGGTGCGTCTGCCGCAGTCTCTCCCACCGCCACCTCCTCTGATACCTGATACACAGGAGTTATTCTTAACCAGAAAAGATGGGAGGGTAAAGTGGGTTTTGAAGAATAAAGTTTGAACTGATCCTTATCCCGACCAACCTTCAGCACGCAAACGGTCCTTTTCAGGACCACCCTAAGCATTTCAAGTTAGGGACTTGGCCTGTACATAGGCAGGAGAGTTTGTTTGTGCAGCCCACTTTGTGAAATTTTCTAAGTCCCAAAGTCCTTGAACTTGACCTTGACCTTGAACATGACCCATGTTGGGGGGGGGGGGGGTAAAAAGTTTTTCCAAAGTATGTCATGTGGGTACTCAAATTACGCGAATTGATCAGACGAACAAGGAGGTGCAAACAGAATTTTGATCCGGCCAAGGGTATAGTAGCAGAAGCGAAAAAACTACAAAGTTTGTCCAAAGTATGTCATGTGGGTACTCAAATTACGCGAATTGATCAGACGAACAAGATGGTGCAAACAGAATTCAGATCCGACCAACGGTATAGCAGAAATAGCGAAAAAACCAATGTTTTCAAGGTTACATACTAATAGCTTCTTTATTATTGGGTTAAAGTATAGCGAGTGGGTACTCAAATTACGCGGGTTAATCAGACGAACAAGATGGTGCGAATATAATTCAGATCCGACTGAGATTAGGGAAGAAACAGCGCGAAAACAACACTTTCAAGGCCTGACATTAATAAATACTTTGTTTATGGATTAAACTACGACAAGTTATTTATAGTTTAAAGTATACCGAGGTAACGTTGTTGTGCGGGTAGGTCGGGTGGGTATCATACACGCTAGCGCTATATCATTATACTTTTAGCTCTTGCAGGATTAACATCTACCTATAGAGTTTGTGTTATTCTAAAGATGTCACAGTTTTACAGAAATATGACGAAGGTGTCCTTCAACAGTCCGCCTGCCACCACCTTCTACTTCTCCGACTGTGAAGATAGAAGGTCTACGCTGTTAGTGGATTGTGAGCGATTTCGCCGTAAAATACTCCAGGCTGAAACATTCTTAGCAAGTTGTCTGCTACGCAAGATGCATCATATGAGTACATGCAATAAATTAGATCACAGTGACTGTTATGATTGCGTAAAAACAGTGTCGAGCAAGAATTGTTAATGTTTTCAGTTACGGAGCTCCGATCCTCACAGAGTCAGAGCTAGACCCTAACTAATGCATGTCCCGTAGTTATTGTGCGATGTGAAAACTTGGTGGGGGAAACTGGTGTGGTGGGGGGTAAAGGCGAGTGTCTATCCTACATGCTTGTATCACTTCAGTATACCTGCGGCTCTTGCATAGTTCACATGGATTCGCAAATACAAGGCACTACTGTTTATTCCACATGTTCTTCTTTTAATATTGAGCAAGCTGACAATACAAATGATGAAATACAAGTACATGAAGTTTCTAGCACAATATCTACTGATGCAGAAGCAATAATGGCATCCCTAATAGGGTTTGACTAATGATGGTGGATGTAGTAGCAACCATCTGCCGCGCACTTGCCACCTGCCGCCTACCATCTGCCGTCCGCCATCTGCTCCGCCCCACCACACCTTTACCCCCACTATTTTGTTTGATACCAAAACGCTAGCTAGCGAATAGTCAGTACACCTCCGGCTCTTGACCAGTGTACATCGAGCTCTCTGTTGAAATGTCCATCAAAATTAGGTGTATTCATTATGACTCTATTCATCTGGCGACTTTCCAAGACCTCGAGGCTTTTAATGAAGAGTTAAGACTTCTCATTGCGTCCGGTTACGATTTATCTTTGGAACTTTACGCATCAAAAAACAACATGGACTCTGCGCAGGAATCGAAGTATCTACCGTCTTTCATCAGAAAGCGAAGTGATGGCCGCAACTCGTCCGGATCAACAACATCGATGACAACGAACAACGGGGAACTATTGTAAACATAAATTATTGTAAACATAACTTATTGTAAATAAAAAGAAAAGTAAAAAAAAGTAATAAATGAAATAGTACTACCTCGCACTCGTATCATTCGATTGCTTCATTCGATTTTTTCATTCGATATTTTTATCGAATTAAAACTATCGAATCACAATCGGATTTTACGCGTGCGAGGTAGTACTTTTTTAAAATTACCTCCCCGTGACCTTGAACTTTAACCTTTCACTCATTACGTCACAAAACCGCCTACGTCACTGGCTCAGCCTCAGATGACGTATTTAATGACTCAGCGCTTCCGGTCACGTGACCGGAAGCTGTCAATCACTTGGCCCAGAAGTCCCCTTCCCACACTACTTAAATATAATTTAACTAGGTGAAGCCACATACCAAGTTTAATCAATATTCAATCATAAGTAAGTACTATATAACATTTTAATTATTCTCCATAAGAATAACATGGGAGATGAGTAAGCAGGTTTGCTGCAACAATAAACTAAAAAAATGGGTTTTTATGCGAATATCAATATAACTCAACAAGGTGAAGCCACATACCAAGTTTTATTAATTTATGTTCATAATTAAGGGAGTCATTACATTTTACTTATTCTCCATAAGAATAACATGGGGCTGAGTACGCAGGTTCGTTGCTACGGGGATAATCAACAAAAAATCAAATTTTTTTGCAAATATCAATATAGCAGTACTACGTGACCCCACGTGCAAAGTTTCATCAATATACATTCATTAATAATGGAGATATAAAATTTTATTTATTCTCCATAAGGATAACATTGGACAACGTAGGCCTACTGTGTTTAGCACTTTGAATATCTCTGCAACGGTTGGACGTAGAATCACAATTTAAACACCAAAATGATTGTTTTGTGGATCTGAGTTGATTGGTAAAAGCAAATGTGAAGTTTACATTAAAATTAACTTAGGAAAAGCCAAAAACCTTTTTCCCATAAGATTAACATAGGAGATTTTATGAGCAGGTTTTTTTGGATTTTATCCGCAACCACTTAACCTAGCTTAATAATTCAAAATACCATATTATTTGTTTTTTTAAGCTCTATAACATGGTCTAAACCAAAATTAAGTGTTTTAAAAATTTTAAGTTAAAAAAGCAAAAAAACTGATTTTTGGAAAATTTAAAACCCCCATAAACCCCCCTTTCCATGGCCCGATTTTTCTGGTTTTCAAACTTAAAGTCATAAATGTCACTTTACACATCTGAGCCAAATTTCATCGAAATCGGACGTTTTTTACTCAAGTTATCGCATTCACGGACACATATATATATATATATATATATATATATATATATATATATATATATATATATATATATATATATATATATATATATATATATATAAATTTGAACGAATAGTGTTTTAGTCATCTGGGGACCTAAACAAAATTTGTCATGGTCTTGGGCTTAAATCTTACCTTGAGACCTACGGTAATAGCTTCTTCCCTATAGGGGAAATTCGCTAAAAGGAATCCCGAGGATTTAGAAGTGAACACTTATAAAATCTGAAGCAACTTTCCATGTTGTCTATAGACAGTATTCATAATAAAGAGGAATTCGATAATGAGACTTAAGTACATTATATACTTAAGTATATATATACTTATATATAATATATACTTAAGTATATTCATAAATACTTAAGTATATTATCAAGGGAGTGGTTTAATATAACATGCAACTATTAGTAAGTTGCCGCTGCACGCTGGGGCGGGAGACGTATGGGGGCCGTGGACGAAGTGGAACGTTTTCGCACCACCTAGGTAGGCCTTATAATCACCCTTTTTTTATATAACCTGTCCCCCGGACGAAGTGTCCTGTTTTCGAGGAACCCCAACCATCGGACGAAGTGGAATACAGGACAGGCTACAGTCTGTGCATCGAGTACCAGTAAATAAACAGTAAAAGTAAGAGTAAAGAAGCAGGAGTATATCGATAAGGTGTCTTCCCTTTGGTGTTGTCCCTTTCCCTGCACCCAGTGGAGGGGGTAGTGGGGGTGAGGTGGAGGGGGGGCGGTGATGTTGCAGTGACACCGTTATATGGCAATTTCAATTTCAGACGCAACGTAACAGGGTTAGTGGGGCTAAGGTGGAGGAGATCGGTGATCGCAGTGACACCATTAAATGGCCAATTCATACGCAACGTAACAGGGGTAGTGGGGGTGAGGTGGAGGGGGTCGGTGATGTTGCAGTGACAACGTTAGATGGTCAATTGAAACCTAACGTGACAGGGGTTGTGGGGCTGAGGTAGAGGGGGTCGGTGATGTTGCAGTGACACCGTTAGCTAGTTGAGATCATCGGTTGAGACGTGCCGTGACAGGGGTAGTGGGGCTGAGGTAGAGGGGGTCGGTGATGTTGCAGTGTCAACGTTAGATGGTCAATTGAAACCTAACGTGACAGGGGTTGTGGGGCTGAGGTAAAGGGGGGCGGTAATGTTGCAGTGGCACCGTTAGCTAGCTAGTTGAGATCATCGGTTGAGACGTACCGTGACAGGGGTAGTGGAGCTGAGGTAGAGGGGGTCGGTGATGTTGCAGTGACACCGTTAGCTAGTTGAGATCATCGGTTGAGACGTGCCGTGACAGGGGTAGTGGGGCTGAGGTAGAGGGGGTCGGTGATGTTGCAGTGACACCGTTAGCTAGTTGAGATCATCGGTTGAGACGTGCCGTGACAGGAGTAGTGGGGCTGAGGTAGAGGGGGTCGGTGATGTTGCAGTGACAACGTTAGATGGTCAATTGAAACCTAACGTGACAGGGGTTGTGGGGCTGAGGTAAAGGGGGGGCGGTAATGTTGCAGTGACACCGTTAGCTAGCTAGTTGAGATCATCGGTTGAGACGTACCGTGACAGGGGTAGTGGAGCTGAGGTAGAGGGGGTCGGTGATGTTGCAGTGACACCGTTAGCTAGTTGAGATCATCGGTTGAGACGTGCCGTGACAGGGGTAGTGGGGCTGAGGTAGAGGGGGTCGGTGATGTTGCAGTGACAACGTTAGATGGTCAATTGAAACTTAACGTGACAGGGGTTGTGGGGCTGAGGTAAAGGGGGCGGTAATGTTGCAGTGACACCGTTAGCTAGCTAGTTGAGATCATCGGTTGAGACGTGCCGTGACAGGGGTAGTGGGGCTGAGGTAGAGGGGGTCGGTGATGTTGCAGTGACAACGTTAGCTAGCTAGTTGAGATCATCGGTTGAGACGTACCGTGACAGGGGTAGTGGAGCTGAGGTAGAGGGGGTCGGTGATGTTGCAGTGACAACGTTAGATGGTCAATTGAAACCTAACGTGACAGGGGTTGTGGGGCTGAGGTAGAGGGGGTCGGTGATGTTGCAGTGACAACGTTAGCTAGCTAGTTGAGATCATCGTTTGAGACGTGCCGTGACAGGGGTAGTGGGGCTGAGGTAGAGGGGGTCGGTGATGTTGCAGTGACAACGTTAGCTAGCTAGTTGAGATCATCGGTTGAGACGTACCGTGACAGGGGTAGTGGAGCTGAGGTAATGGGGGTCGGTGATGATGCAGTGACAACGTTAGATGGTCAATTGAAACCTAACGTGACAGGGGTAGTGAGGCTGAGGTAGAGGGGGTCGGTGATGTTGCAGTGACAACTTTAGCTAGCTAGTTGAGATCATCGGTTGAGACGTACCGTGACAGGGGTAGTGGGGCTGAGGTGGAGGGGGTCGGTGATGTTGCAGTGACACCGTTAGATGGCCAATTGAAACCTAACGTCACAGGGGTTGTGGGGCTGAGGTAAAGGGGGGCGGTAATGTTGCAGTGACACCGTTAGCTAGCTAGTTGAGATCATCGGTTGAGACGTACCGTGACAGGGGTAGTGGAGCTGAGGTAGAGGGGGTCGGTGATGTTGCAGTGACACCGTTAGCTAGTTGAGATCATCGGTTGAGACGTGCCGTGACAAGGGTAGTGGGGCTGAGGTAGAGGGGGTCGGTGATGTTGCAGTGACAACGTTAGATGGTCAATTGAAACCTAACGTGACAGGGGTTGTGGGGCTGAGGTAAAGGGGGCGGTAATGTTGCAGTGACACCGTTAGCTAGCTAGTTGAGATCATCGGTTGAGACGTACCGTGACAGGGGTAGTGGGGCTGAGGTAGAGGGGGTCGGTGATGTTGCAGTGACAACGTTAGATGGTCAATTGAAACCTAACGTGACAGGGGTTGTGGGGCTGAGGTAAAGGGGGCGGTAATGTTGCAGTGACACCGTTAGCTAGCTAGTTGAGATCATCGGTTGAGACGTGCCGAGACAGGGGTAGTGGGGCTGAGGTAGAGGGGGTCGGTGATGTTGCAGTGACAACGTTAGATGGTCAATTGAAACCTAACGTGACAGGGGTTGTGGGGCTGAGGTAAAGGGGGCGGTAATGTTGCAGTGACACCGTTAGCTAGCTAGTTGAGATCATCGGTTTAGACATTCCGTGACAGGGGTAGTGGGGCTGAGGTAGAGGGGGTCGGTGATGTTGCAGTGACACCGTTAGATGGCCAATTGAAACCTAACGTGACAGGGGTTGTGGAGCTGAGGTAAAGGGGGCGGTAATGTTGCAGTGACACCGGTAGCTAGCTAGTTGAGATCATCGGTTGAGACGTACCGTGACAGGGGTAGTGGAGCTGAGGTCGTGGGGGTCGGTGATGTTGCAGTGACACCGTTAGCTAGTTGAGATCATCGGTTGAGACGTGCCGTGACAGGGGTAGTGGGGCTGAGGTAGAGGGGGTCGGTGATGTTGCAGTGACAACGTTAGATGGTCAATTGAAACCTAACGTGACAGGGGTTGTGGGGCTGAGGTAAAGGGGGCGGTAATGTTGCAGTGACACCGTTAGCTAGCTAGTTGAGATCATCGGTTGAGACGTGCCGTGACAGGGGTAGTAGGGCTGAGGTAGAGGGGGTCGGTGATGTTGCAGTGACAACGTTAGATGGTCAATTGAAACCTAACGTGACAGGGGTTGTGGGGCTGAGGTAAAGGGGGCGGTAATGTTGCAGTGACACCGTTAGCTAGCTAGTTGAGATCATCGGTTTAGACATTCCGTGACAGGGGTAGAGGGCTGAGGTAGAGGGGGTCGGTGATGTTGCAGTGACACCGTTAGATGGCCAGTTAGTTGAGCCGTTGAGACGCACCGTGACAGGGGTAGTAGGGCTGAGGTGGAGGGTGGCCAAGGAGGGGGGCGGTGATGTTGCAGTGACACCGTTACATGGCCAGTTGAGACGCACTGTGACAGGGGTAGTGGGGCTGAGGTAGAGGGGGTCGGTGATGTTGCAGTGACACCGTTAGATGGCCAGTTAGTTGAGCCGTTGAGACGCACCGTGACAGGGGTAGTGGGGCTGAGGTGGAGGGGGCCAAGGAGGGGGGCGGTGATGTTGCAGTGACACCGTTACATGGCCAGTTGAGACGCACTGTGACAGGGGTAGTGGGGCTGAGGTGGAGGGGGCCAAGGAGGGGGGCGGTGTTGTTGCAGTGACACCAGATTGCCAGTTGATACGCACCGTTTCAGCGGTATTGGGGCTGATGGAGAGGGGGGGCGGTGATGTTGCAGTGACACCGTTAGATGGCCAGTTCAGACGTTCTGACACAGGGGTAGTGGTGGTGAGGTGGAGTTAGCGATGATATTCTGGGTCAGGTAGTTTATGAAGCGCACAGTTGGCTGGATACAAGTTAACACAACACATCAAACTGGGACATCTCGTATACGGCCTACTTCCGCCTCACTTTATAGATCTTGAGCGAGTTATATCTCTTTACTGTAGCTTTAATAGGTGATTAGAAAAGCTGAAGCTGGAATGAAAATGTTTTATGGTTTTAATTTAGCAATAGCTTTATTTCCAAGTTTCCCAAGTATTTCATTTGTTTAACGTAAGTCAATTCCAACTACATTATTGCCAAGGTTTTATGATGCTTTTATGAAGTTTATGATAACGTCCTAAAATAATTATGGAGGAAATCATGGGTGTTTTCCTTCCACCATGGGAGAAAGGTAGCCATTGAATATACAAATACCCCCGTCGCAGCAAACCTGTGCACTCAGTGAATTTCCAATACATATATATGTGCTCACTACTACATAGATCCACTTACCAAGTTTCACAAAAATACATTCATAAATAAGTGATATATAGCATTTTATTTATTATCCATAAGAATAACATTAAGGCTGTGTATTTTTGCAATTATCAATATAACTCAACCAGCTGAAGCTACATACCAAGTTGTATTAATTTAGGTTCATAACTAAGAGAGATATAAAACTTTACTTATTCTCCTTGCCATATGAATAACGTGGGGGCCGAGTATGCAGGTTTGCTGTTACGGGGAAAATCAACAAAAAACCTTTTTTGTGCAAACATCAATATACCACAACTAGTTGAAGCCACATACCAAGTTTCATCAATATACATTCATAAATAATCGAGATATCAAATTTTATTTATCCTCCATAAGGATAACATTGGACAACGTACTGTGTTTAGCACTTTGAATATCTCTGCAACGGTTGGACGTAGAAAACCAATTAAAACACCAAAATTATTGTTTTGTAGAGCTAAACTGATTGGTAAAAAGAAATGTAATGTTTTTAGTAAAATTATCTGAGGAAAATCCAAAAACCTTTTTCCCATAAGATTAACATGGGAAATTTTATGGACGCGTTTTTTGACTTTTCTCTACAACCACTTAACCTAGGTTAATTAATGTTAACCTAGGTCAAAATACCAAATCATTTGTTTGTTTAAGCTCTAAAAAACGGCTATAACCAAAATTAAGTGTTTTCTTTATTTTAGGGGGAAAAATTCAAAAAACTGATTTTTGGAAAATATAAAAACCCCATAAAACCCCCTTCCCATAGTCCGATCGATCTGGTTTCCGTACTTAAGCACCGATCTGGTTTCTGGTTGGTAACCTGATAAATGTTACTCTACACATTTGTGCCAAATTTCATCAAAATCGGCCGTTTCTTTCTAAAGTTATCGCGGTAACGGTCACACACATATATATAATAATAATCAAGTGAAACATTATTTCAATTAAGTACCCTTAAGGTATTTATTTATTTTTCTGGCTACATGTTTTGGGACCTAAGCCCATCATCATGGTCAACAAATACCTCATATTTGTTGACCATGCTAAAATAATAGTTAGAATGTTATGTTGTTTTTTTCTTAATCACCCGATTTTAGCGAATTTACCCTATAGGGAAGAAGCTATTACCGTAGGTGGCATGGTAAGACTTAAGCCCGAGACAATGATAACTTTTTGTTTTGAGGTCCCCAGATGCCAAAAACAATATTCGTTCAGATTTATGTATATGAATATATATTTATTTATTTAAATAAATATATTTATATATTTATTTAAATAAATATATATTTATTTATTTATATTTCATTCATTTTTTAGGGCTACTAAAATAATAATAATACAATGAAACGTTATTTCAAATGAGTACCCTTAAGGAATTTATTTATTTTTCTGACTACATGTTTCGGGACCTAAGCCCATCATCATATAAGCCGACCTAGGGCTTAGGTCCCGAAACATGTAGTTAGAAAAATAAATAAATTCCTTAAGGGTACTCAGTTGAAATAACGTTTCATTTGATTATTATTATATTAGTAGCCCTAAAAAATGAATGCAATATAAATAAATATATATAAATTTGAACGAATGGTGTTTTTGGCATCTGGGGACCTCAAAACAAAAAGTTCTCATTGTCTCGGGCATAAGTCTTACCATGCCACCTACAGTAATAGCTTCTTCTCTATAGGAGAAATTCGCTAAAATGAGGTGATTAAAAAAAAAACAACGTAACATTCAAACTATTATTTTAGCACGCGAATAACACTGGATTTCCCCTTTGTAACTGTACACGCCCGGTGGTCCTGGGATGTAAAGAGTGTTTTTGTGACGGGATATGAATGAAATGATTCCGTATAATTGAAAGAGTTGAAAACTATTAATGGAAGTTACAGTATTTGAAACACTGAGTTTATTGAATATGCTTTCTTTAGATGTTACATAAATATACAGTTTAATGATGAGTGATGATATGAATGTGAGAGAGTTAGAGAATGATGAAATGTTAAAAATGTTTAACGTATTGTTTAAGATGGTTTCTTGGTGTGACTCGTTCAAATGTGAAACAGATACTGCCCGCAAACGGAGCCTTTTTTTAGACCCGTTATAAACTGCTTAAGGGATGGGGATGTCACCAAAACAATCCCTTTGTGCGTAAAGAATAATAATAATGCTTATTTTACGCCCATGGACTGCATTCCGATAGATTGCATGAAGGGAAAAAGTATACTCAACATGGATTTTATTACCATTGAACAATTACTTTTTGACGTAGCCAATCCTCTAAAAGCGTTTAAAAGCTGCGTACAGCCAGTATATGATAATAACATAGATTAAGCATACTCCTTATATTTGCTTAATCTATGATAATAACTAAATTGTTACATAGTTATGATAGCCTCACATAAGATGGCGCTAGTGGATAGTCGATCTGGCAGAGTCCCGCAGAACTTTACCAATCTTGATGAAGCTAAATGTATTCTATGGGTAAAAGTCACTATATAACACATAAGATTCAAATTGGATATCAGCGGGAACCAATTAGACGTATTCGAATGTACTAATTTTATTGTACAGTTTATCAATGAGTAGTCTATATTTATCGTTTAATTTCAAACGATAAATCAAACTTATCCAAGAAATAAATAAATAATTTCGAATAATGTTACATATTAATACGAGTATATAAGTATGTTCATCCACAGACTTCATTGGGCACACGGCTGATATCCAATTGCACCGGCGGTCAAAGGAATTTGCAAGGGTCAAAATATTCCTCCGTCCGAAAAGTGTCTAATTGCACCGGTGGTCAAAATCTACCCACCCCACTTATCCCCGCTGCAAATTCCTTCGACTGCAGGAGCCGGTGCAATTGGAAGGCTTTCTCCCTTCCCCACCACACTGCATTTATCTTCAAACATAGTGGCATGCTTTCTTATGTATTTGTAACTAGGTTTATAAGTGTTTAACAATTTCGTAATGGAATATTTTATCAAACACTTGCAGATGGTTCCTTGCCACATACTAATGGTAGACCACAGCAAGTTCTAGCTAATAAATATGGTAACTATGTAATTAATGTTTAATTTTGTGTTTGTCCGTGGCAAAACTAACATCTTTACATGCAAAATAAATTTTACCAGGAATGAGGCTATACCTTTACTCTAACCTAACCTAACCTAACCTAACCTAACCTAACCTAACCTACTGTACTGGGCATCCGGTCTGGTTGGCACTTTCTTTTATGTAATAGTTATTTCTACAACCTCTATATTTTAACCTTTAGTCTTATACTTAGTTGAATAAAAAAAATCGTCTTAATTTAGATTGACAGCCGGTGCAATTGGAACACCCCCCAAAAGGCGCTCCGGTGCAACTGGACACATCAGTTTGGGGCTGATCCCTGACCACCGGTGCAATTGGACATCTCCCGGGCACACTACAGAGTATAGAAAAAAATATTTTAAAACTAGGAACAGGCGAATGAGCGAAGCGACTAATGGAAAATGGACAGATCGTTTCCCCGTGTTACGGGGATCTTACGAGCAAGTGTATAATAAAATATCTAATAAATTCATACCCCTAACAGAGACAAACTATAAGTTATTGGCCAGAGATCCGAGAGAATAACATCAGCTGTTCGTCGAGACGGCATCGCCCCTGGTAAACAATAACACCGACAGAGTAACTGGGGCGAGATAATAAAATGGGAAGTGCAGGGGTGGGTTACATTACATCCCCTCATCACAACACAGAACGATATGGGCCCTAGTTACATATTGAGCTTATAACTAGAACGGAGTGTGGGTAGGGGATGGTTATAAGGGGGCACTGTACCATCAGGCCTCTCATATCTAAGTTAAAATTATTGTTTAATATTTTAGTAAAAAATACTAATTTGTAGTGGAAAATTGTGTAGTCATTACCAGCGCCCTCCAGATAAGTGCACCAGTCTGCGTCATAACAATGTTTGACCACAGAGAAGTATTATACGTTACTATCAAACAAAGTAAGTGTTTGATGACACAGGTCTCAAGCTAATCCTTCAAAGGATTATGTATAAAAAGCACCCGTCTGATCTGACATTGATTATTCTTACACAGCATTTCAGTTTATTAATAAATTTGGTCCATCAGTATTGCAACAGTTAGGTTATCCGTTTCAAATGCATGTTCATCACCCGGTAGAGAAGCTATTAAGAGTAATCTTTGACTCGCACTCTGAATGGATTTCTAATGCACGTATTAAAATACGTGTACAATGAAAAACTACAGATCTATGTATACATTTAGCTGGTAACACATCGTCCTCTTCATAACACGAAATAAAACTGAAATATATTCTTTGTAAAGAAATTATTTAATTAATGTTATGATAATTTCAATTTTAACCAAAATAATTCCAGCCTTAGTTTTTCTATCTCGTACTTTTGTAATTAAGCACAACTATATTATATACTAATTTATTATACACTGTCAAAATTAATATCTTGTTGCATTTATTTTCTTTTTTGAATCTTCTACGAAATTAACAACAACGTGTTAGTTCAATCAGAAAAACCACACCTAAGCCCATTCGTGTAGTTGGGTAACTCTTTGAGACGCAAAAGCAAGCCAACAATTTCCTACCAAGCATCGTCAGAGCAACGGCCGCCCTTGGTTTTGACCCACTTGCCAAGCGAGCCAATGCCCTCGCGTCTAGTATATCGAGGCACTGCTACTGCACCACTTAAGATAATATAGGAATAATGTGATCTGTGTAACCATTATTGTTCATTCCGAGTATTTCATACAAGTTGCTATTTTCAACATATTATTTACGCTGGTACAATAGTCGGTGATTTACTGTTTGCAGTGCCTGGCAATATGCCGCACAGCTCAGGTTCTCCGTCACTCCCCGCTGTCATTGTTATCTACGGCGGTGACCTTGACCACGCCGAATATTATCACAATGGGCAAGCGTCTGCTCCCGTGTTGCAAGGTCACGCGATAACCGTAGGAGTTTGGTGGTCGGTGATAGACAAATTTCTGTGAGCCAGTGATGACTCAGGCGGCAGGTCAGTGGTCAGTCCTAATCCCCTGCGTCTGTGTGTGTGAGGCCTGCGTGTGTGCGAGTAGGGCCGACCCAGGTGATCTTGGAGATAGTGGTTTTAGTTGGTAATGACAACGTCTGCCAGATAACAGCTATTAATATATATAACAGGTCGTTTTCCTCATAAAAAATTAAACATGAGGTTACAAACATTTGAAAAACTTATGATTATGTATTCCCTTCAAACGGGATTGCACCCTTGGGGGAAACTGTGTGGACAACGAGGTTTACCGCTAGTGATTTGATTTTCCCCTAGAATGTTACATAAAAGCCAAAAAAGTAACTTCTATAAACAATAATTTATGTATCGTTATAAGTATTATGTATTGTCTACCTCCTAGCTCCAATAAGGAAAAAAACGAAACTGCTAAGATGAAAAAATGTCTTTCTAAAGAAAGAATTGAACAATAGAATCAAACACGTAAAGTGGGTGGAAAATTACCGAACATTGTTATAGAGTCCGGAAGACGAGCGCGTGGCCTTTTATCAGGTTATCGTGTGACCTTACAATACGGGAGCAGACGCTTGCCCATTGTGATAATATTCGGCGTGGTCAAGGTCACCACCCTAGATAACAATGACAACGAAGAGTGACGGAGAACCTGAGCTGTGCGGCATATTGCCAGGCACTGCAAACAGTAAATCACCGACTATTGTACCAGCGTAAATAATATGTTGGAAAGAGCAACTCGTATGAAGTACTCGGAATGAACAATAATGGTTACACAGATCACATTAATCCTAGATTATCTTATAAGTAAAAGTTAAAAAACAGTATATCAAAGAATTTAACTTTTTCAGTATTTTTAAAAACTATAGTTTTTATTGTTAAATTAAAAGCTAACACAGTCATCTCAAAATGTAAAATGAAATTGTAAAGTTAAACCACAGTAAAGTAAAGACTACTTTCCTCAGGCTAAACTCAGAAAACTTTATACTAAAGAAATACTTGTTTCATCATAGTCTGTGCTAAGATGCAGTACAAATAAACCCTTAACATACAGAGGCTTTATTTTGTTCAGTTCGGCAACAAGGTAATCAATGTAGGGTAGACCGGGGCACATTTACGCACGGGGCAAGTTTACGGGGGGGGGGGGGGGTTACGTTGCCGGTGCACGGGGCAGTACGTTTTTCAAAAACAGTTAAAACTCGCGCGCAACTGGTCATGTCAGGCTTGTGTTGCTACCTAGCGGGCGCTATCACAACCGTCTAAACTCCAGTGGCGCTACCGATCGGGAGTTAAAGATTTTCTGTTTTTTTCCAAGGTGAGTAAATTATATTATACTATATTGTTGAAGCTCCTAGTAAGCAAAGAGTAACCAATAAAAAAACGACGTTGTGATTATAGTCAGACATTAATTCTTGTTGTTATGCTGTGGCTGTGTTAAAACAAAAGCTAATGGTTTTCTTTCCAACTAAATGATAAAATAAAACATGGCGATGAGGCAAGTTTACGCAATGTCATCGGGGTACGTTTACGCACTGCGTAAACGTGCCCCAGTGAATATCTTACCACTTCATCGTCCCAAAGTTGAGTAATTTATTACCTTTATCCAAAAATATTATATTGGATTGAATAAAACTGAACCCTAATTATATTTTCTGACATTTATTTTGGGCTGACTCCAAAAGAAGTAAGACGCTTCACATATACTTATGCCGTTGCTTGTGGAAGAAAAAATCCTCAGTCTTGGACTGACAACGAAATGGTGGGACCCGATTGGCTAACGACTTGAAAAGGCACAATAAATTCTCGATTATGTCACCTCAAGCTGCAAGCTTAGCTTGAGCTACAATGTATCAGCATTTTTCGATAACCTTACATCAGTCGTAAAACTTGAAACAAAATCAAACAAAAAGATGACTCTGATGAAGATGATGAAAACTGCCTGTGCATATATTGTTTGATACCTTATGACCGTTCAAACAAAGGGCAAGAATGGGTTCAATATCCTAGACGCAAAAGATGGGCGCATGATAAGTGTGCCACACAAGTATTTTTTGTAGGCCTATGCATAAACTGCAACAGTGATGAAGACAACGAAGACACTCTACTTTGTGTTTAATTCATGTCTCGTAGATATTCGAAATGTATAAATAAAGTATTTTCTATCGTTCGTCATGTATGTATTTTCTGTAGCATAATAAAACGCTTTGAGTTGATTTCATATTTGTAATTACTTTATTGGTACCAATTATTATATTCGTAAACGTGCCCCACTTAGTGCGTAAACTTGCCCCGAGAACGGGGTAGGCCTACTTGGTATCATTTTAAATTTATTTTCATTGTTTAAAACATAAAAAGATAAAAACATTATTCATAAAAATGATTTTTAATAACTGCTTTATTAAACAACTGTGTTTACATTATCATTGGCTTAAAAATAAAAAAATAAAATAAAGAAATCCGTGTAAATGTGCCCCGGTCTACCCTACAGTATATCAATGGCAAGAGGCCTTAAAAAGTATATTTCATCACTAAGACCAAAAGTGACGCTTTTGGATACGAGCTCAGTCGAAAAATGAGCGAGGATCTTTGGTCCTAGTGAGGAACTATATTTTTCTCACACTGCAGACAATTTTAAGATAACAGTTTAACAAAAACCAAATTGTGTTTACTGTTTAGCGAATTTCCCCTATAGGGAAGAAGCTATTACCGTAGGTCTCATGGTAAGACTTAAGCCCGAGACCATGATAACTTTTCATTTTGAGGTCCCCAGATGCCAAAAACACCATTCGTTCAAATTTTTATATATGTATATATATGTATATATATGTATATATATATATATATATATATATATATATATATATATGATATATGTGTCCGTAAGCACGATAACTCTCGTAAAAAGGGTCCGATCTTAATGAAATTCGGTACAAATGTGTAAAGTACCATTTATTTGAACGAGTTCGAAAACCAGATGAATCGCACCATCCGAAGGGGGGTTTTTGGGGGGTTTTGTACCCCAAAAATGTGTTTTTTGGGGTTATCACATGTAATTTTAATTTAAATCAAATTTTAATTCATACCATTGAATTCAGCTTAAAAATTTGATCATTGCTCTACGTCAATTGGTTACCTAGATACTGAAAGTGCTAAACACAGTACGTTGTCTAATGTTATTCTTATGGAGAAAAAGAAAAATTGTATATCTCGCTTATTTATGAACATAAACTGACGAAATTTGGTATATGGCTTGATCTCGTTGTGGTTTATTGTTGTTTGCAGAAAAACAATTTTTTGCCTATGGTTCCTGTAGCAGCAAACCTAGGTACTTGGTCCCTATGTTATTCTTATGAAAAATACTTAAAATGTTATATATCGCTTATTAATGAATGTATATGGATGAAACTTGGTATATGACTTCACTAAGATGAGTTCTATTGATATTTGCATAAAAACCCATTATTTTGTGCCTTGTTGCAGCAAACCTGCGTACTCATCCCAAATGTTATTCTTATGGAGAATAATTAATATTTTAAATATCGCTTGTTTGTGAATACATTTCTTATGAATCCTGTTAAGTGTTTTAATATGTTATGTTATATATTCATTGTAAATTCGCTGAGTATGCAGGTTTGCTGCGACGGGGGTATTTTTATTTAAAAGATAATTTCAAGTCGTACGTCACTGTCGAGCCAGAATTTTGACTTTCAAGTTCCCATGTTATTCATATGGAGGAGAGTTTTGTTTGGTTTATGTCACATGTGTTTTTTCTTAATTCAATAAACAGCTGTTAAGGATTATATCTGCAAATTAGTGAGGGAGCTACTCGTTATGTTTGAAATATATTCGAAAGTTACTTTAAAATATATAAGGGAACCTTGATAGCTGTTTGTTCAACCGCACATTCAGGTCGGGCAAACAGAGAGCCAATGAAAGGTTAGGCCCTGCACTATTCCATCAGTGTTAATCGTTCGTTACCTTTGATGAAACAAATCTACGAACGTAATGTTTGCCTTTTTAAATAATAATGGTTGTTACGACTAGAAATATAAGATTTCAAAGGCAGCGACGAATAATTTTCCAAATACAATTATGTTTGATACCAGTATTCTTACATTACTGCACTAAACGAACTATATTCATATTTATTAAATAAGTATTATTACATACTAGTCGCCCATCTCGAAATACAAGCAACACTCCAAAGAAATAGTTATTGCAAATAAATCTCATTAGCGCAATAACATCCTATTTATCATTAACGTTAATGAGCTCCACCAGTCGTGTAAAATATAGCTGTTTGCGGTTCTCCTTTTTAAGAGATATGATGAATACGAAATATTTCTTTATCCTGAAACCTCCTTTAAAACCTTCTTTCGTCCTCGTCGAAGAGCAAAGTGTCAGAATTGTATGCTTACATGTTTTTATATTAATAAATACCGAGGACCACAGAGAGTGCACGTTGACATGCAAAGATGTTAATCAGAAATAATTTAGTACGATTTACAACTATTAAATATTAAACAAAATAGCTACGTCACATACAAAATTTGTCACCAAGTGCCCTCCATTGATTTCCCTATTACAAATGAGCCTTTAATCAAAAATTTTTTAAATTTTTCGCAGGGACATTGGTTCCATTTTCGTTTTGGAGAATCATGCGGAAACGTGAGCTTTTTCGTGACTGGGTCCGCTAATTGCATTGCTTATTTAAGGACATGTCTATTTAGCGCGATTTAACAAGACATTCTCTTTACATTCCATCTAAAGATAAATAATTTCCTATCAAATCAAATTTCCAGCTCACTTACCAATAACTGAAATGTGTCTACTTAGATGTGGTGCAGGGGGGGGAGTATCGTTTAACAAGTCAAATCGATTCAGCTGAAAATATCGTCCGGGTTGGCAGTAGGGGAGGGGTATGTACAATAGACAAGGACACTGAGAGAGAATAGCGTACGTAGGAGAGTGGGGGTTAACTTCCATGAAACGTTATTTAATCAAACTTGTCCGTGCACAATGCAGTTAAGGGGAGTTTGATTGTCTTCTGAGAGGAGTTCATATACTAATATAACAGTATGTTACTGGAAATGTTGTACAGTAATAACTTTAACTGTTTATTAGTTTTAGCGAATTTCCCCTATTGGGAAGAAGCCATTACCATAGGACTTAAGCCCGAGACCATGATAACTTTGTGTTTTGAGGTCCACAGATGCCAAAAACACGATCGTCCAAATTTATATACATGTATAATATATATATATTATGTGTGTGTTTGTGTGTGTGTGTGTGTGTGTGTGTGTGTGTGTGTGTGTGTGTGTGTGTGTGTGTGTGTGTGTGTGTGTGTCCGTTAACTCGATAACTTTAGAAAAAACATCCGATTTCTATGAAATTTGGCACAAACGTGTAAAGCAACTTTCATGACTTGAAGTTCGAAAACCAGAAAGATCGGACCATGATAAGGGTGTATTATAGGGGTTTTAAATTTTGAAAAAATCAGTTTTTTTAATTTTGTACCTTACAATTTTTAAAACACTCAATTTTGGTTTTGACCATTTTATAGAGGTTAAAAACAAATAGTATCTTATTTTGAATTATTAACCTAGGTTAAGTGGTTGCGGGGAAAATCCCAAAAACGTGTTCATAAAATCTCCCATGTAAATCTTATGGGAAAAAGGTATTTAGCTTTTCCACAGTTAATTTTACTGTAAACTTCACATTTGCTTTTACTAATCGGTTCAGCTCTACAAAACAATCATTTTGGTGTTTAAATTGTGATTCTACGTCCATTTGTTGCAGAGATATTCAAAGTGCTAAACACAGTGCATTGTCCAGTGTTATGGAGAATAATTCAAATTTGATATCTCAATTATTTATGAATGTATATTGATGAAACTTTGTATGGGGCTTCAAATAGTAATGGTACAGCTCGGTTCACGGTGCTTGACACCTGGGAAAGGCGAGAAACTACTGACATTTTTCGTAAATAAAAGTAGACATTAACAAATACCCCCGTCGCAGCAAACCTGCGTACTCAGCGAATTTCAATGCATGCATATGTTTCTCACTACCACATAAAGCCACTTACCAAGTTTCATAATAATACATAAATAAATAAGTGATCTATAGCATTTTATTTATTCTTCATAAGAATAACATAGGGCTGAGTACGCAGGTTTAATGCAACAAGGAACACAAAATACGTGTTTTTATGCAATTATCAATATAACTCAACCAGGTGAAGCTACATACTAAGTTTTATTAATTTATGTTCATAATTAAGGGAGATATAAAACTTTACTTATTCTCCATAAGAATAACATTAGGGCTGAGTATGTAGGTTTGCTGCTACTGGGATAATCAACAAAAAAATTGTTTGTAAAAATATCAATATACCTGTACTACATGGAGCCACACACCAAGTTTCATCGATCTACATTCATAAATAATCGAGATTTCAAATGTTATTTATTCTCCATAAGGAAAACATTGGACAACGTACTATGTTTAGCACATTGAATATCTCTGCAACGGTTGGACGTAGAATCATAATTTAAACACCAGAATGATTGTTTTGTAGAGCTGAATTGATTGGTAAAAGCAAACATGAAGTTTACTTAAAATTAACTGAGGAAAACCAAAAATCTTTTTCCCATAAGATTAACATAGGAGATTTTATGAGCAGGTTTTTTGGATTTTATCCGCAACCACTTAATCTAAGTTAATAACTTAAAATACTACATTATTTATGTTTTTAAGCTCTATAAAATGCTCAAAACCAAAATAGAGTTTTTTTAAATTTATGGTGAGTAGTGCAAAAAACTGATTTTTGGAAAATTTAAAACCCCATAAACCCCGCTTCCCATGGTCCGATTTTTATGATTTTCGAACTTAAAGTCATAAATGTCACTTCACACATTTGAGCCAAATTTAATCGAAATCGGACGTTTTTTACTCAAATTATCGTGTTAACGGGTACATAATTTATATATATATATATATGTGTATATATACAAATTTGAACGACTAGTGTTTTTGGCATCTGGGGACCTCAAAACAAAAAGTTATCATGGTCTCCGGCTTAAGAGGGCGTTGGAGAGCGGCCATATTGGATTTTACCTCCATAAGAACAATGTTAAACTTAAAACCATATATCTCGCTTATTTATCAACATACGATTATGAAAGATGTCTCAAATTAAAGGTATTTTGAAGACGCAGGTGGTATGCTCGCTATTTTCTAAATAAAATTTGTGGGGAATAATTACCTTAAAAATAAAATAATGGAAAAAACCTGGAGATATCGTGGATTAGTACCTACATACCAAATTTCATAAAAATCGGACCATTGGTTAGGGCTCTAGCTCTGTACACATCCACACACACAGACAGATATCACGTAAAACCCACTTTTTTGGGTTCAGGGAGCACCAAAACGAGAATAACAACTCAAACGATTTCCTTTAACAACTCAAATTCGAAAATTTTGACGAAAACAATACTTTCTCCATATACTATGTATAGGGGGAGCAAGTAATAGTATATTTCATTACAAGGGGCTAAAGTGACGCTTTTTGTACGAGGTCAAGGTTTACGACCGAGCCGCCAGGCGAGGTCGTAACTTGAGCGAGTAACGAAAGGCCACTTTAGACCCGTGTTATGAACTATATTTTTCACCATACTGCATAAAATATTGAGCTAACTACTTTAAAAAACAAAGATTTTACAGACGAAAGAGTTGTTTCCATTTTCAGCTATTTAAAACAATCAGGTGATTCTCTGTCAGTTGTGTTGATGTTCTGTCAGCTGACCATAACGATTGATATATCGAACGCTGTGTACTATCGATTGCAACAATGAATGTTATAATCAACTGTTTCGAATCACGAATCAGACTTACCGCTAACATAGTTGTCGCTCAGCTTATCTCCTTACTGAGGAAAAATTAAATATTTATTCATTCTCTTGACTCTGAGTATTACCATTGACTATACACCTGTACAGGTGTACAGGACAGGTGTATAGTCAATGGTATTACTTATATCTCGTAGATAATTTTTTATCTTAGGTGTTGTATAATTAATCTAAATAAAAATAATTACAAAATAATAAGACCGGAAGTGTTAGTCAAACATTTATTGCTACATTTATTTTGTTATTTTTCGCTAGAAACGTACTTGAGTTTTACCGTGTGTCTGTATTTATAGATTAGAAATAAATGTAGCAATAAATGTTTGACTAACACTTCCGATCTTATTATTTTGTAATTATTTTTATTTAGATTAATTATACAACACCTAAGATAAAAAATTATCTACGAGATATAAGTAATACTCAGAGTCAAGAGAATGAATAATTATCATATTTAGTAACTTAGACTAGGCTACTTCTTGAAACTTCAACAAAAATAAACTTTTCTCTAACTTAAATTGATTATTTTCTTCAAGGCTACTGTAATTTATCAAACATATGAAACTTCAGTCGAGTTTATTGAAAAGTAATGTTTATTGTGCAATTCGCATTGTTTGCAATGTAAATACCATGTTGTTGAGCGGTTTTTAATTTATTCTGGTTTACTGCTCGAATGTCCATATTTTCTGTGTTGTTTGAAACTGTTGTGTTGCCGAACTGGTCACTTTGGGAGTTTGCAAAAACATCGTCTACTCCAAAATACTCCTGCATTTCGTTAGCGTCTTCGTTTCGTTGGGTGTTACGAAGTTGTGGATGAGGAACTGGCAGTATGGGGAATATTACAAGCACGGCTATATATCTTTTTGGATACCTGTGACTTTGCTGACAGGGAGTCTTCGATATATCCTTCAGCCACCCCACATGATCGCCATTCCCCGTGCCTCTTGAGTGTTAGCAGGTCACCACCCCCTTCCACGAACATAGTGGCAGATGACTGCCTTAAAGCATGGCCGGTATAGGATGAAGGATTTTCTAAATTCAGGTATCGAGCAACCAGCTTCGGGACAGCATCTATTGTGTTTTTCCCAACATTCTGCGCAAAACATTTACCTTTTCTATACCCTACAAGTAGTTTGGAGCTATTCATGTCTTTTGGTCGCAAAGATATGTATTTGCGAATTAAATCACAAGGCTTAAATGTACTGCCTTCACTGGTAACTACAAATCTCCTACTTTTATGAGTTTTGCCGTCACTTATAAAAACAACAAAGTAGCTTCCATGGTCTTTGATATCTCCGATGGTAAGATTCAAAAGGTCGTCACATCGGCATGCACCGAAAATTCCTAATGTTAGTATAACCTTAGTTAACAGCCACGACTCATTATATAGGTGCTTGTAACATGAATTTAGTTATCTGATCAGCTGATAGCACATTTGATTTTTAGGCTTGAAGCCGAAATTTCGTCTTTTTAAAAATGCTGTACATTTTGTAATTTGTTTAATGTCTACATTGTCTTTTACAGCTAAAGTACTTTTAATCATGGAAAATCTACTCCATGAGATTGCAATAATAATGCAATTACCGAATATAGAGATTGCTAAGCTAAATTCGAGGTTTACGTAGAAATTGTCTACTTTGCTTTCGTATTCAACATCCAAGTTTCATTCAATATTTTTGTTATTTTAATTTTATAAAACTCAAAATTATACAAGGCCTAAAGGATGTCGATTGGGTTTTGGATGGATTACAATTATTCCGATTTTATTTAACATTGCGTGAAACGGCCTTAAGGTGGCTCTAAAGGTCCGTGGCCACAGTGGAGTACAACGATCTGTGTCCCTCAAAGCTCCACGTAGTTTAAATTTTCACAAGTGGCCGCGCTAGGCGAGCCACCCTCCAAACCGGTTTTTCGCATTACTGCCAACCGAAAGGGAATACATGGATTCGTGGGGAAGTTGAACGAACAACGGTAACTCCCGATGCCGCCAGTGGCAGGAGGCAGGCTGATGTCTTGGCTGTCACCTCACTGCTTCTATATTCCTTTAAAATTCTCTTTGAGAATCTCACTTTGGATTTAGCCCCGAACTCAAAATGTTTGTCACGACCATTTTGAATGGATAACAAATGTATAAACATTAAAATGTATGAATGCATAAAAAATTCATGTAGTTCTTACGTAGTTGTCGATAAAAATGTCCGTAGGATATAAAATGTACCCTCTATGATAAAACATGTGTGATTATTTAAAGATTAAGAATAGATCCAAGAACAAATAATAATTGTGAAATTCGATTATATAAATAATAGTTGTAAAAACTTAAGATATTATATAACTTAATTTCGGAATAGTACACAACATTTAAACGTTGCAATTGTGTAATATTATGGAATCATTACTCAGATAAATAGTTATCAATCACGTTGTATAAGGGATGAAGAAAAACAAGTTGTAAAGTAAAAACCCGACTCTATTGCACATAGGTTTTGTATACAGTGTACTGTAATATGCTACAGAATTTCTGGGATTAGGTTAGACTGCAACATTTTAACTGTTAATAAAAAACATGAAAAGTAGCCCGATGTAACAATCACTAATAAACTTTGAATTGGTTATAGTTTATGGTTTTAAAGATAAAAATTGGCACTAAGATATAAAATACTTCGTTTGGAATTAAAGACATTTAAATAATAAATACCCCCAACGCAGCAAACCTGCATATTCCAATGAATTATAACATAACACATTAAGCCACTTAACAGGATTCATAAGAAATGTATTCACAAACAAGCGATATTTAAAATATTAATTATTCTCTATAAGAATAACATTGGGGATGAGTACGCAGGTGTGCTGCAACAAGGCACACCAAATAATGGGTTTTTATGCAAATATCAATAGAACTCATCTTAGTGAAGTCACATATCAAGTTTCATCCATATACATTCATAAATAAGCGATATATAACATTTTAAGTATTTTTCATAAGAATAACATGGGGACCAAGTACCTAGGTTTGCTGCTACAGGAACCATAGGCGAAAATTTTTTTTTGTGCAAACAACAATAAACCACAAACAGATCAAGCCATATACCAAATTTTGCCAGTTTATGTTTATAAATAAGCGAGATATACAATTTTTCTTTTTCTCCATAAGAATAACATTAGACAACGTATTGTGTTTAGCACTTTCAATATCTCGGTAACCAATTGACGTAGAGCAATGATCAAAATACCAAATTGTTTGTTTTTTTAAGCTGAACTCAATGGTATAAATTAAAATTGGATTTAAATTAAAATTACATGTGAAAACCCCAAAAAACACATTTTTGGGGTACAAAACCCCCCAAAAACCCCCTTCGGATGGTGCGATTCATCTGGTTTTCGAACTCGTTCAAATAAATAGTACTTTACACATTTGTACCAAATTTCATTAAGATCAGACCTTTTTTACGAGAGTTATCGTGCTTACGGACACCTATATATATATATATATATATATATACATATATAAAAATTTGAACGAATGGTGTTTTTGGCATCTGGGGACCTCAAAATGAAAAGTTATCATGGTCTCGGGCTTAAGTCTTACCATGAGACCTACGGTAATAGCTTCTTCCCTATAGGGGAAATTCGCTAAAAGGAAAATTATATCAATTAAAATAAAATGGCAATAATCAGTACCGGCTTTAGGGCAGTGCGAGCCGTGCTCCAGCACGGCGCGGCCCCTTTTTTGGGGGGTGGGGGGAAACGCTAGGCGCTCATGACGGGTCGTGGAGTGCGGGTGGAGTGCGTAATCCGTAGTTGTAAAATAAATAAATTGTAAATATGTAATATTAACCCGGCTGATTTCGTTAATTGTTTGTATATTAGTATTTTTAAGTTGTTGAAAGGCATTATTGGGAAGAAAGTTGTGTATTCACCATGTTGCACCTTCA
The DNA here is from genome assembly GCA_963675035.1 of Allygus modestus. NCBI lineage: Eukaryota > Metazoa > Arthropoda > Insecta > Hemiptera > Cicadellidae > Allygus > Allygus modestus. The sequence goes on from OY776111.1 coordinate 303,287,878, forward strand.
TTTTATTTAAACATTAAATTTACATATCAGATAACAAATCCTCCGCTCCCCTCAATTCCAAATTGAGAAGTTGTTTTGACCTTTATCGATTTGTGACAACTTCAGGGTATTCTGATTGGTACCATATTGAGAGTGTGCTGGATAAAACTTGCAATACTTTGAAAGAAAATTACAATGTTAAAATATCAAGTTACATGATGCATCTAATTGTTTTAACCGGCTCTCTTCGATTATTTTAACGTACTTCCTAGATGAGGAAAAATATGGTTTGGGGATTGGAGAGTATTCAACTGGGGTTTCATCTTTAATTGAAGTTGTAATGATTCGAGTTTAATATTGCTATTATATGTAATAAGGGAGAAAATCTGATGCGCCCCCATCCGATTTTGGCGCCCCTTTCGATCGTTACTTGTTAGGTCTACGGTTTTGCGAGAATAAAAAAACTTTCTTTTGACCAGACAAAATTATTTAGTATTTTTGGTTCAGGGACTCTCTTAGCGAATTTCTCCTATAGGGAAGAAACTATTACCGTAGGTGGCATGGTAAGACTTAAGCCCGAGACCATGATAACTTTTTGTTTTGAGGTCCGCAGATGCCAAAAACACTATTCGTTCAAATTTATATATATGTTTATATATATATATATATATATATATATATATAATTCGATTATATAAACATGCCAATACTAAATAAAAGGAAGTCAACCCTCGTCTGTAATCCGCCTCCGCATTATTATCACTAGTAAACAGAAATGAAACATCTTGAGTATGATAACAGACTATATTATCCGCGATAATATAGTCCGTTACCGCGATAACTTTTGAAAGAAGCGCCCGATTTTTATGAAATTTGGCAAAAATGTGGAGAGTAACATTTATGACTTTAGGTTCGAAAACCAAATCGATCGGTCTATGGGAAGGTGGTTTTATGGGGGTTTAAAATTTTCCAAAAATCAGTTTTTTGAACTTTTTATCCTAAAATTTTAAAAACGCTAGATTTTGGTTATAGCCATTTTGTAGAGCTTAAAAAACAAACAATTTAGCATTTTTAATCATTAAGCTAGGTTTAGTGGTTGTGGATAAGTAAAAAAATGTGTCCATAAAATTTCCCATGTTAATCTTATGGGAATACGGTTTTTAGATTTTCCTCAGATAATTTCACTAAAAACTCCACATTTCTTTCTACCAATCAGTTTAGCTCTACAAAACAATCATTTTGGCGTTTTAATTTTTGTTTTACGTCCAACCGTTGTAGTGATATTCAAAGTGCTAAACACAGTACGTTGTCCAATGTTATCCTTATGGAGAATAAATAAAATGTTATTTTTCGATTATTTATGTATGTATATTGATGAAACTTGGTATGTGGCTTCAACTAGTTGTGGTATATTGATAATAGCGCAAAAAATTTTTTTTGATTTTTCCCGTTAACAGCAAACCTCCATACTCGGCCCCTATGTTATTCATATGGAGAATAAGTGAAGTTTTATATCTCCCTTAGTTATGAACCTAAATTAATAAAACTTGGTATGTAGCTTCACTGGTTGAGTTATATTGATAATTGTAAAAAAACACATATCTTATCTTCCTTGTTGCAGCAAACCTGCGCACTCATTTATAATGTTATTCTTATGGAGAATAAATAATAATACCCCCGTTGCAGCAAACCTGCATACTCAGCGAATTTCCAATGAAAATATAACATAACAGATTAAACCACTTCACAGGATTCATAAGAAATGTATTCACAAACAAGCAATATTTAAAATATTAATTATTCTCTATAAGAATAACATTAGGGATGAGTTCGCAGGTTTGCTGCAACAAGGCACACAAAATAATGGGTTTTTATGTAAATATCAATAGAACTAATCTTAGTGAAGTCACATACCAAGTTTCATCCATATAAATTCATAAATAAGCGATATATAACATTTTAAGTATTTTCCATAAAAATAACATGGGGACCAAGTACCTAGGTTTGCTGCTACAGGAACCATAGGCGAAAAATTTTTTTTTGTGCAAACAACAATAAACCACAAGCAGATTAAGCCATATACCAAATTTCGCCAGTTTATGTTCATAAATAAGCGTGATATACATTTTTTATTTTTGTCCATAAGAATAATATTAGACAACGTACTGTGTTTAGCACTTTCAATATCTCAGTAACTGATTGACGTAGAGCAATGATCAAAATACCAAATTGTTTGTTTTTTTAAGCTGAATTCAATCGTATAGATTAAAATTTGATTTAAATTAAAATTACATGTGAAAACCCCAAAAAACACATTTTTGGGGTACAAAACCCCCCTTCGGATGGTGCGATTCATCTGGTTTTCGAACTCGTTCAAATAAATGGTACTTTACACATTTTTACCAAATTTCATTAAGATCAGACATTTTTTGCGAGAGTTATCGTGCTTACGGACACATATATTAATATAAATATATAAACGAATCATGTTTTTGGCATCTGGGGACCTCAAAATGAAAAGTTATCATGGTCTCGGTCTTAAGTCTTACCATGAGACCTACGGTAATAGCTTCTTCCCTATAGGGGAAATTCGCTAAAATGCTATATATCACTTATTAATGAATGTATTTTTGTGAAACTTGGTAAGTGGTAACTTGGTAAGTGATACCCATATATTTGCATTGGAAATTCGCTGAGTACGCAGGTTTGCTGCGATGGGGGTATTTTCATATTACACTATGTCTATACATGCGAGGGGAGAAAGTAAAACATAGATAATATGATTAAAGGGATAAAGTATGACAATATGATTTATATCATCGTCTGAAATCCGCTTCCACATTATTATCACTAGTAAACAGAAATGAAACATCTTGAGTATGATAACAGACTAAGGTTTATTATTATCATCTGTTATAATAATCATGATCCAAACGCTTCCATCCCCATTCCTTGAGGTGTCCACATGACGAAATGGTAATATTTCTGCCTTTTTACACACTGGGGGTATTTTCACTGTCACAAAGATCAACTGATGAACTGAAGGTTTGCGGACAAGGAAAATGCTGTAGGGAGGGGATGATCTTCCAGGAAGTGAGGTGATGCACTCCCACCCTTGGTCGAGGGTCGCCTCCTCTCGGCTCAGTGCTCTTGGAAATCGGCGCGGCCGCCGCGCCGCGTTATACAAGTATTATACAACCACACACACTTTGAAAATGACATGAAACAGATTATGATGAAGTTGGCTAAAGCCACGTTGTACCTATGCCGAGTTACAGTTATGATTGTTAATGAGAAACTTCTTACTATACGGTTAACGAAAACCAATATAAAACGGATTGCACTTGGTAACGTTAAATATAATTGTTACTATTTGTTTCAACTGTAAACATTAATAACTTGAACAATCTTAATTTTTGTAAAAAAATATTGTTTAAGGAAGGTTTAATTTTATTCAAATTTTTGGTGTATTACAGTATATTAGGTTTAATCATTTAATCATATTGAATGATATTGATCACATTCATGAACGGTAAAAAGCCCAGATAATGTCATTTGAAATTTGATTTAGCTATATCATCAAGAATGACGGTATGGTACAACGGGCAAATATTGTGCCTTTAGAGTAGTTTGAAACAAGGACACAGAGGACCTTTCTGGGGAATTACGTTCGTCCGATGTCCCAATAGGTAGAGAAACAGAGGTTGGCGACACTGACGAATGTCTCATTGACGGTGGTAGTTCCATCGCCGCTCGCCAGAGCGTCCTCTGTACGGGGGTGTTTTGCGTAGCGCTTTTCAGAAACAACCCTCACAAATTACTCGATTTATGAGATAAATATTGGTTTTTATGAAATCCTGCCTAGCGGGAAATGATCTTGAATAACTAACAAGGGTTTTAAAACAGAAAAACTTTCTAATTTGATCTTAACTGTTTGACATTTACGTAGTAGAAAATGGTCAATTTTCACTGAGTTTAACCCCGAATAAAATATGTATAACAATAACTTAAAACCTTAAAATAACTTTGTCAACCTAGTTAATTTCATGAGAAACATTTTATCGTTCACTGGAGGTCGCTAGGTGCTTTAATAACCTCAGAATTTGAGTAATACGGAGGTGTGTTTTTCAGCCGTTTGGCGAAGGTTTAGAGCCCTCTTAATGCAGTATTTGTATTCGGTAGGGTGTATTAATTAAACTTAAACATGTTGCACGATTCTTCAACTTCATATGAGGTCAGAGGTGTTTGACCTGAAATTGTCGTAACGTTTCAGGGCTCAGGCGTCTCACACAAGTGAGAATAGTCCATTCATCATTCCTCATATGATCTGAGAAGAATCTAACACATCTGTCCATCAGTGGGGTAGTCTATGAAACAATGTATTAAATTATTATTGAGAGTGTAATTGTTTAACTGGTATTTAATTTAAAATCCAAACAAAGATTGATCTTATAAACCCATAAAAAATGTACAATTTTAATTCTTAAAGCATATTAAAAGTCAATACTTAGTTTTTCAGACAGAAAGAAGCTTTTTGTTATAAATCCTCGCTAATGATAACTAACAGTCGTATAATTTGCTAGTGCTGCAGTCTAGCGGAAACTACTACTAACCAGTTCAGCACGTCGTGCGTCGGTAACGCAGTTTCAGTGATCAGGAGACGGTGTCACCATTGACTATAGATACTGAAGTCAATGGTGTCACACAAGCCTCCGAGTGTTGAGAAGAAGATGAGGTTAATGCCAGCCGGCATGGTTTACTCCAAGATGTTTAAAAGATAGGGTTGCCATACGGTAGTGTGGGAAAAAGAAGAAATTTTAGCTGGCGACACCTGACAAAAAGAGGAGATTTTGTAATAACCCCCACAGGAGAGGGTCTGTAGGTTAATGGAGTGCCCCCCGGAAAATTGTTTAATATCATGTATTAAAAACCCCTTTTTAATGTTTTTTGGCATAAAAACCAATTATAGAATCAAATTATTTGCTAATTGTATATGCCTATAGTCCCCAAATTTAGAGGAAGTGATAACCAATTATTGAAGATTAAAGTAAACGATGTAGGAAAGTTTTTGTTTGATTTAAATCGTAAATCAAACAAAAACTTTACAAAATATAAAAACTAAAGTGTGTAGCTTAAAACAATATACCTACTTTTCAGATTTATAATTTAATAAACTCCAGAGAGCCATAAACACCCATACTGATTTTCAGTGTTCGATAACGGTGAATATATGAAAAGTTAACGATTTTTCCGCCGAAATAAAGCCAAAGAGTAACAAATAATAGAGGTTAAGGCCGGTATACACGTGAGAGTTGTTTACTCTCAGAGAGTTTATGCTAGCGTCAAATGCGTCGCGGCGTCGTGTAAACGGCGCGGCGCGGCGCGAGAATCAGCTCTCCAACAGTGTCCGAGAGTAGCAGGAGCTCTCCGAGAGTCGCTTTGCGAGTTGACTCTGGTCGTGTACATGGGATAGCGTCTGAGAGTACCAAACTGTCTGAGAATAAAAACTATCACTTGTAGACCGGCCTTTAGAGTTATATAGGGGGACAGGATTTCGCTTTGGCAATCGTTGCATGACGATAAAGTTGCAAACGTACATTCGTTTTCGTTCACAGATAGGATTTCAACACAGTATTTCACAGTATTTCAGTATTTCAACGCATTTTTGGGAAACATTTCAAAAAGAGGTGATTTTTAATTTTTTACGGAAATTCCCCGGAGCTATATTTTTATCCTCAAAATCCGGTAATTTCCGGGTAAATCCGGTGATATGGCAACCCTAATAAAAGAGAGCCGTGTGCACGGAGAGAGCCGTCAGCTGATGTGACGGTCTGATGCTGAGATGGTCTCACCCGCTAGCGTAGCCAATGACATGGCTGCAAACCTTACTTCGATGAAATGTCAGTTTTGTGTTCTGTCATATGATCCAAAAGTTAAATACATTGTTTGTTTACTATTATTGCGAGTCCATCTAAGTCACATCAACTGATCATGCACACATTTTATACATCTTGGGTTTAATATAAAACAGTGTAATGTATTTAAACATAAATACCCCCGTAGCAGCAAACCTGCGTACTCAGCGAATTTCCAATGCAGATATATGTATCTTAATACCACATAAAGCAACATACCAAGTTTTATCAATATACATTCATAAATAACGATTTAAGACATTTTAATTATTTCCCATAAGAGAATAACATGGCGGCTGGGTATGCAGGTTTGCTGAATAAACAAAAAAAAGAGTTTTTATACAAATATCAATATAACTCAAGTAGGTAAAGCCTCATACCAAATTATATTAATTTATGTTCACAATTAAGGGAGATAACACGTTACTTATTCTCCATAATAATAATAATCTTATTCTCCATAAGGGGATGAGTACGCAGGTTTGCTTGTTCAGGAAATGTCGTCCAAAAAATGTTTTTTAGTGCATATATCAATAGGCCACAGCGATAAGATGCAATATACCAAGATTCATCAGGATAAGTTGATAAATAAGCGAGAAATACAATTTTTCTTATCCTCCATAAGAATAACATTGCACAACGTACTGTGTTTAGCACTTTCAATATCTCTGTAACCATTTGACGTAGAGAAATTATCAAGACACCAAATTGTGCGTCTTTTTAAGCTGATTCCAATTAAAAAAACTAAAATTTGACTTTTTCAAAAATTATACGTAAACAACTCAAAAACCCCATTTTTGGGGTACAAAACACCCCCAAAATACTCCTTCGGATAGGTCGATCTGTCTGGTTTTCGAACTTAAAGTCATAAATATTGCTTTACATGTTTATTCGAAATTTAATCAAAATCGGATAACTTTTACGAGAGTTATCGCACCCACGGACATATATATATATATATATATATATATATATATATATATATATACAGTTTTGAACGAATGGTGTTTTTGGCATCTGAGGACCTCAAAACGAAAAGTTATCATGGTCCCGGGCCTAGGTCTTACCATGCCGACTACGGTAATAGCTTCTTCCCTATAGGGGAAATTCGCTAAAAATAAGTAAAAAGATTTTAATAAATAATGGATTACAAATAATTGAGAATTAAGATTTGTTATAACTGAATGTGTGTTTTTTGTGCAATATTAAAATATATGATTATTTATAAAATTGTAATTGACCAGATAATTATAAAATTACACTAATAATCGCTGCACCATTATATTTTGGAGAAAAAGTTGAAAGTCATGGAACTGAACTTTTTTTTAAATTTGTAGTTTTAGTGAATTTCCCCTCTTATAGGGAAGAAGCTACCACATTCGAGTTGTTTCTTAAGTATGCTGATAACTTAAATTTTGAGATGCCAAAAACACCAGCAGGATACCCAGCGCTTGAGCAAGCCAATCAGAAGCCAGCATTTTGGTCACGTGACTTGTGACGTCATTAGGCTCCGCCCCCAAGATGGCGGCGCCCATGTTTCCCGCCAAATTTTCCCGCCAAATTTTCCCGCCAAATTCCCTAACCTCACTTTTCTCCCTCCAGTGTTGCCAACCTATGGCTATTATATATTCTATAGGGATACGCTACCAACTTAGCGGAGCTAAATAAGGTAAGTAAAAAGTCAGTTTGTTATACAATAAGTTTAATATAAAAAAAGAATATGATTATACATGATATAAAAAGAATATATAAAAAAGTTTAACATAATGATAGTAATACATGATTATATATATAAAAATTAATAATATAAAAAAAAGCAAAGAGTAATATGAAAAAAGTTATTAATATAAAAAGAATATACATATAAAAAAGTTAATAATATAAAAATAAAAATACATGATTATATATATATAATGCTAGCGGTCCACCTCGGCATCCTCTGTGGCCTCCTCCCTGAAACAAACAAAACACCGTTAGTCGACTGAAAATCCGGTTGTAACCTGTTAAAATACAGCTCTGTGATTGGTCGGAATAAGCTCGCACCCCATTGGCTGTAATTAGGCGTTCTGATCGCTGATTGGTCCATCCATACACCTGTACCGTTGGCGGCTTACCTCGTTCACTCTGTTCCAGGCTTTTGTGGTGGTCAGAGGTCTCTGCGCTGCTCAGTTCTTTGATATTGTGGTGTAGTGAGTTTGTGATAGTATTGTGCAATCGCAGTAAGTGCTAGCTATAATTTACCGTTAGTATTTAACGCGTATTATATTTGAGACCTAACCTCAAATTTATTGCATAACATAACCCTATTTTGCGTGTATAACATAACTTCACTTTATTATTTTAATTTTCTAGCCCTAGTGTTGTATTTACTCTAGTCGAGATTTTACATAACCTCACTTTTGAGGGTAAACATAACCCTACTTTTACGTGTATAACATAACCTCACTTTATTGTTTTGATTTATTATTTAAATTTTATTTTGACTTAAGTAGTAATGGCTAGTGTTGTTGAGCCTGTCGAAGTCCTCAGTGACGAGCAGGCGTATGTTAAGAAATTTCGATTGTACGGTACTAAAACTATTTTAAAATTTTCTAACCCCCCTCCCGATACTAGTGAGATAGATTGGCTCAGACAAGGTTTCGCCAAAATTGTGAATGAGATGAAAGGCCAAGCCCATGAAAACGATCAGCTCGGCTTTACTTTGCAGAGTCTTAACCTAAAAGGTAGAGATCCGGGATTTGTTGCTTTTCGGCCCGCTGGTGAAATTGAGGAAGACATCCTTTGGCAAATTTTTGGGGAATAGTACAGTCAAATTCTGAATCCATCAAGTCCACGGACACTTTTAAAGTAGAATGTACCCGAGTTAATCTCCCTGTAGGTTCCGGGAGGGTAAGACCCGGCTTGTATAATACTTTTGAAGATGAGTGTAAGGCGAGGAGGGGAATCGTAGTTATTAAAAATAAAGACAACCTTTGTCTTCCCAGGGCTTTGGTGGTGGCTATCGCTCATGCTACAAAAGATCCTCAGTACAAGTCAATTCGGCAAGATGATAAAAAAAGACAAACCGTTAGGGCTCAGGAACTTATTCAGCGGGCTAGGGTGGAGATGTCCGAGGATGGCGCTGGAATCCCCGAACTTTAAAAGTTTCAAGACTTGCTGAAAGAGTTCAAAATTACCGTGTTCAACTATGACAATAAAGGCCGGGATGTTTATTTTGAGGGACGTGTTGAAAATCCAAAATTAAAAATTAACTTGCTTTTTCACAACGGGCATTACAACGTTATAACTAACTTAACTGCTGCGTTTGTTTGCAATTATTTCTGCGAAGCGTGCCACGTCCCTTTTGACCACAAGCGTGAGCATCGATGCTCAAATATCTGTCCTCAATGTCAGACCATCTCGCCTCCCTGCAAAGAGGAGCATGGGGGAATAGTTTGTCCAAAATGTAACATGACTTTGAGAAATCAGCGGTGTTTCACTGCTCACCAAGTTGATAAATGTAAGTCAGTTAAAAAGTGCCTTGATTGTGGAAAATTAATTTGGATTAGAGACAGATCCACACCCCACAAGTGCGGTGAAGTCTATTGCAAACCTTGCGGCTCCTTCCAAGATCCTAATCATAAATGTTTCATGCAGCGAGACGAGGGTAAGCCTAAACGCAAGGACTACCTATTCATTTTCTTTGACCTGGAGACTCGCCAAGACGAGTCTCTCCCCTCTGACCCCGATCAAAAATTACATAAAGTCAACTTGTGCGTTTCTCAACAGTTTTGCTTTAATTGTATAGAGTCTAGATTTTGTATGACATGTAGAAACCGTACGAGAGTCTTCAACTCTGACCCGGTTAAAGATTTCATGGAATATGTCATGGAAGTCAGGAAACAGTTCAAAAATGTCTGTGTGATCGCCCACAACGGTCAAGGCTTTGATTTTCAGTTTTTGTTAAAGTATGTGTTGGAACAAACTAAATTCACACCAGATCTGGTCATGAGGGGAACCAAAATTATTCTCATGGAAATGGACAACGTTAGGTTTGTGGACTCACTCAACTATTTCCCCATGGCCCTCGCTGCGCTCCCTAACGCCTTCGATCTGCCTCCCGAGAGAAAGAAGGGCTACTTTCCCCACTTGTTTAACACTCTGGCAAACCAAGATTATGTAGGCCCTATGCCCGACAAGCAGTACTACTGCCCGGGATCAATGTTTGAAAAGTCCCACAAGGCCTTTGAAGAATGGTACGATGCGAGAGTGGCTGAAAACTATGTCTTTGATTTTAAAAAGGAAATCTTAGAGTACTGCATCTCTGATGTAGAGATCCTAGCTCAGGCCTGTCTTAAGTTCAGATCGATATTCCTCAAAGAGTGTAATGTCGATCCTTTCCTAGAGGCTGTAACGATCGCTAGCGCTTGCAACTTGGCCTTCCGCCGCAACTTTTTAAAACCAAACACGATCGGCCTCATCCCAAAGAACGGCTACCGTTTAGTGGATAACCAATCAGCTATCGCCATTCAGTGGCTCAGCTGGGAAGAAGAGAAGCGTGAAGTGAGGATTGAGCATGCGGGGCGGAGTAAGGAAGTAAAGTTTAACGGGCTAAAAGTAGATGGGTTTGACGGGGAAACATCTACGAGTTCCACGGGTGCTACTGGCACGGTTGCCCCAAATGCTTCTCGTACAATCGAGAGGCTCCTCTGAAGGAGGATCCCTCGGACTCGCTTCACTTGAGATACGAGAGAACCAAGTCCAAAATATCTAAGTTTAATGACCACGAAGTAGTCGAAATGTGGGAATGTGAGTTTCGAAAAGTAAAGAAAGAACAGAAGCTCGCACACTTGGACTCTCTCCCCATACTAAACACACTCCCACTTGACCCTAGAAACGCTTTCTTTGGGGGCAGAACAGGCAACTCCAAGACTTACCACAAATGTGAAGGGGAAGAAACAATCCAGTATGTGGACGTGTGCTCTCTCTATCCGTATGTGTGTAAGTACGGTAAGTATTCCCTTGGTCATCCTACGATTTACGTGGGTGACAGGGAGTGCAGACAGAGAGGGCTCGGTGTAGATGGTTTGATGAAATGTAAAGTCCTGCCGCCTCGGGATCTCTACCACCCGGTACTCCCAGCCAAAATGAACAAGAAACTCATGTTTGCCCTGTGTAGGACTTGCGGGGAAACTCAAAACCAAGGGGAATGTTTTCATGAGAGTGAGGAAAGGGCGTTGTTAGGGACTTGGACTATGGACGAGGTGAGGAAGGCTGTAGAGAAAGGCTACGTTGTCCTCGACATCTACGAACTGTGGGAATATAAAATGGCAACATACGAGAAAGGGGGGCTTTTCACTGACTTTATCAATAAATTCTTGAAAATGAAGCAGGAAGCCTCAGGCTATCCTAGCTGGTGTGAGACTGAACAGGACAAAGACAAGTACATCGCGGACTACTTCACTCATGAGGGGATCAGATTAGAGAAAGACAAAATTGTTAAGAATGGGGGCTTAAGACAATTGGCTAAATTAATGTTAAATTCATTTTGGGGAAAGTTCGGGCAGAGGGAGAACCAAACCAAGGCAATGATTGTCAGAGATCCCAAAACACTCTTTGAAATGCTGACAAGCCCCGACGTACAAGTCAATAGAATCCAGACTGTTAATGAGGAGGTTGTGGTAGTTAGCTGGGAGTACCTGGAGGAAGTTGGCGAGCCCTTGAGAAATGTCAATGTAGTGATCGCTGCCTACACTACAGCACAGGCTAGGTTGAAACTCTATGAACATCTGGAGGCCTTGGGCGGTCAGGTGCTCTACTACGACACGGACAGCTGTATCTATTTCTACAGGGGAGGTTTGTATAGAGTCCCTACGGGAGATTACCTCGGGGAAATGACAGATGAATTGGTAGGTGATTACGGGCCTGGATCTTTCATCGTTGAATTCGTTTCTGGGGGGCCAAAAACTTACGCGTACCTTGTCTGGTCAACCAAAGAACAATGTTTGAAAACCGTTTGTAAAATCAAGGGCCTCACCCTCAATATGAAGACTTCCGAAACGTTAAACTTTGAAGCTCTGAAAAAGATGGTCCTTAGTGAAACAGCTGAAATACTAGAAATTGAAGAGAATAGAATCAGAAGGACTAAAGACCGCGACATTGTAACTGTAAGCGAAACTAAAGTTTTCAAAATTACTGGACCAAAGAGGAAGTTTGAGGGAGAGTACGACACCCTGCCTTACGGCTACAAAATTCAAAGACTTGAGTAAAACAACACCGGAAGTGCAAGGGGGGGGGCGAAACGCCCCCCCTAACCCGTAATGAGTCATACTTTCCCCTTCCGCGGATCGCTCTACCTCGGTCACTTTTGCCGCTGCTCCTGCCGAGGTAAGACGTGTCCTTACGTTGCTCTGATCTGTTCTATTGCACAATACTTGATATAAAATGTCTCACTTAACTTCTTATATATTTAATAACCAGGCCGTTGCTGTCCTGTTTGACAGAGAAAATAATCCTTGGTTCAAAGCAAAAGATGTTGCTCAAATCCTAAACTATCAAGATACAAAGCACGCAATCCGTACCCATGTAAGAGAAAAACACCGCAAAAATTTACTGGAAGTACGAGGGGGCGAAACGCCCCCCCCTAACCCATAATGAGAAACATACAATCTTTCTTAGCGAGCCAGGTCTTTATTCGCTAATTTTAAAATCCAAATTACCCATTGCTGAGAAATTCCAAGACTGGGTTTTTGAAGAAGTCCTGCCTTCCATTAGAAAGTATGGAATGTATAAAATCCAACAAAAAAAATAATGAGCTGTTACAATCACTTACAAAATCACTGGAAATTAACCAACAGCTAGCTCAAATTAACTCAGAATTTAAAACTGCAAACGATATAATGTGTGAAGAAAACCAGTCACTGAATGAGTTGTTGACTGAACAGGTACCGAAGGTTGCTGTGATGTCAGACGACGATGGACTAAAACATGTTTTATGTGTCCTTATTAAAGAAACCCTTCTGGAGCTGTACGGAGTCTGCGAGTACAAATGTATTCGCATACAAAAAAGAAAATTTAATGAAGCTCTCATTAAAGCCAAAACTGAAGGTTTCGTACCTTGTTTCATCAAGTCTCCTGTTCCTAATGGGATTAATGTACTTAACAAAGCAAAAGAAGTAATGCAGAGTTATGGTATGCACTTTGACTCTGCATACAACAACATCCTAACTTCTCACAATTTTGTAATATAGTTGAGCATGTCTTGGACAATGCATAAGTTCCCACTGTATGTATGTGTGTGTGTGTGAATGAAGGTCCCTGGCGCGGGTGACGAAAAGCCCCGTAAACCTGAAAGGGGGTCTAGTAGATTGAGCCGCTTGGCTAACACCCTGGCTACTCCTTCGAACGGGCTATGTATGAATGAGGGGTCTTACAGACCTCGGGTGAATGAAGGACTTTGTAAATTGAGTAGTCTAGACTACTCCTTGGAACAGTCCGTACGGTGGGGACTTGTAAAATTAAAAAGAAAAACGGGGGAGGCAGCTAGTTTACTTTTGGAAGGCCTCCACGGGCCATGGCGGTGGAGGAGCCATGGTTTATATTTAAAAAAAAAAACTCTATCCTTTGTTTGCTAAAAAGGGAGAGGACATTAGTTCGTTCTGGGCTACAACCAGGTAATCTGGATTGGCTCACGCACGGAATAATGTTTAACCTGGGTGCACATGCACGGGTGGTCTCAAACCCCACTCAAGCAAACAGATACTTACTTATTCCGAGTATACGGGGTTCATCACTGCGTACACAGGGTTTCTAGGCGGTAGCGGTGGTGGGAAAGGTGGTCGCTGAGGCGGCTGCGACGACACAGGTTTGACCTCCTCGTACAGGGGCTCCTCCTCACGACGATAAGTGACCGTCGGGGTAGGTGGGGGCCGAGGTACCCTGGTGCAGGACACAGCGTAGCCAAAGCACAGCAGTATGCAGGACATCTCGACCAGTACTGACCGAGCGTTACTGCGGTGAGGGTTATCAAACAGGACGCTGAGGTTTTGATAACGAATATGGCGTGGTGCCTGATAAGCTCTTTAGCGGACAAATTATTTGTCTTTGCTATATTTGTTACGAGCTTAATATTTATCTATATAATGAGAATCACCGATGTTAGTATAAAACTAGTGTCCTCAGAATAATCGTATCATTAGTAAAATGGACGGTAATACAGCTATAGCTGAGGAGCTGCACAGACCTGCCAGGAGAAACTATTCTAGGCGTAAAGTCACCCTTAAGGGTTTAAGGGACCTTTATCAGGCTGATCTCGTTGAAATGAAGCCTTATGCGAAAACTAACAAAGGCTACAAATATATTCTTACCATGATTAACTGTTTGTCAAAACTAGCTTTTGCCGTACCTCTAAAAGACAAGTCAGGGCCAGAAGTGGCAAAGGCACTCGCTCCTATCTTAGCTAAATATAAAATGAAAAACTTTCACACAGACCAGGGTACCGACTTTTTCAATAAACATGTAAACGCGTTAATGAAGAAATACAAAATCAACCATTACCATACATTTTCCGAACTTAAGGCTAGTATAGTAGAAAGACTGAACAGAACGATTAAGACAAAAATGTACAAGTTATTTACTGCTAGAGGTAGTTATGAGTGGGTAAGTCTATTGCCAGAAATCATAAAATCTTACAACAACACAAAGCACAGAACTATAGGTATGAAACCCAAGGATGTAAGACAGAAACATGTCAAAGACATTCTAAATCAAATAAATAAAGTTAAAAAACCCAAACATAAAATCCTTAAACAAAAATTAAAATTAGGTGACAGTGTTAGAATCAGTAAAGCTAAAAGAGTGTTTAAAAAAGGCTATTTGCCAAATTGGACAAATGAGACGTTTACAGTATACGCGATTAAACCAACAAGACCAGTAACATACATATTACAAGACAACAGAGGGGAAATACTTAAAGGTGGGTTTTATGCAGAAGAAATTAGCAAGTCAAAAACCGGTGACATTTATTTAGTTGAAAGAGTTTTAAAAAGGAAAGGAGACAGACTCTTTGTACGCTGGAAGGGGTATGATAGCAGCCATGACAGTTGGATTGACTCCAAGGACTTGGTGTGATAACGATTGACCGCTTCATCCGCTCGGTATGTGCTTATCAAGACCACGTCCGGGAAGTATATATCATCTGTAATCAGTAGTGAGTAATCAGTCAGGATGCGGGTTGAGAAGCAGGAAGTCGAGCTTCCCGTTCAAAACTTTGACCAATATATCGGGTCGGGCATGGTTAAAAAGAATAAACACGGTATTTTATTACCTGATTCAATACGCTGTATAATATGCGGGCCAAGTTCCTCTGGGAAGACCAATGTTTTATTCAATTTATTGTTTGACCCAAACGGCTTAAGATTTGAAAATGTCTACGTTTTTTCAAAGTCCCTCTATCAGCCCAAGTACGAATTTCTAAAGAAGGTAATGCCCAAGGAGGTTGGTTATTTCGCGTATAATGACAATAGTCTAGTTGTACATCCAAACGAAGCTAAACCAAACTCTATAATGATCTTTGACGATATTTCCTGTGAAAAACATGACCATATACGCAGTTATTTCACTATGGGTAGACATAAAAATATAGATACATTTTATTTAGGGCAGACATACAGCGCTATACCCAAACAGCTGGTGAGGGACAACTGTAACTTTGTTATTTTATTCAAACAAGACGAAAGGAACCTAAGACATGTGTACAACGATCATGTCACTACCGACATGTCCTTTGACAAATTTAAAGAGTTGTGCGCTCGGGCGTGGCGAGATAACTTTGGATTCCTTGTGATTGACAAGACTCTAGACCCTTATAAGGGAAGGTACAGAGTAGGGATGGACAGTTTTATAACAGAAGTGTAATGGTACGCATCTACACGTACAACGATTTAAGAGGCTTTAACGCTAAACTCCATAATGTCAAGTCAAACTTGTGCTCTTTTTATTACAAGGACAAGAAGAAATTCTGTGGAAACTACTGCAGTAAGAAACCCCCTCATGGGTACCAGCTTAACAAAAGATGCTGGAGACATAAAAAACTAAAAAGATCCGCTGTGATACCTCCTGTAGTTTTATTAATTATATCTGCTAGTGAGAGAACCTATAACCGAGATACATGGCTTAGTTTTATGAACAAATGCGAAGAAAAAAACGTTCCTTTGGAACTTGTAATATATCACGAAGATATGTACAACTGTACCGTGCGAGACCCACAAAATATGATATCTAGATTCAGGCCGTTCCCCGAGTTCTTTGGGCAAGTTTTGCCTTTACGGAACTTGCACGGAAGTGTTAATTTTACACAAATCTGTAATGAAATGCTGCAATACGGATGTAAGATCCCATTTGCTTCACGGTGTATACTTCTGACAGAACGCAGTATTCCTATAAGATCACCGATGACAGTCTATAAAAAAGCTTCAAGCTTAAAATGTCACATCGATATTAGTTATAATATCGGATACACGAACGTACCTCCTAGTGTCCCTAGATGCAACAGGAATAAACCGTTTAACGGTGTTAATAACCTATGCCAGGGGTTGTATACTACAGAGTTTCTCAAACTGGCCCTGCCCACACTACCAGTACAGTGCGAGAGATTCGGTATAAGTCTAAACAATGGCGTGTACAGTGTAACAAACAGAGTGCTATTTGACCAGTGGAGAGCGTTCACAGGCGCGAACCCGAGCGAATTCTGGCTTTTAAATTCTTATTTACTGCAACACCTCAACGAGCCTAGGCCTATGGCGTTACTCAGACGATTCATACAAAACACAATTGAAAGTGATAAATACACCGTAGCAGAAATACCTCAATGGAGAGACGGGTGGAAACGTACTTTTGTATTCAGGAGTTTTACCGGTCGTCATGTGATTCCCCGGTTCGATGCTAGAGAACAGAGGTACTACAGAGGTATGGACTTTAGCGCTGGTGTTTCACTGTTGGATATTATCGAGTTCATACGGAGGCATAAGAGGCGTGCCTTGTTTTTCAGGCAAGTCGAAATGCCTTAAATCTAGATGCGCTGGTTGAAATCTATCATTTATGACTATGAAGCGGAGCAGTAAACAGAAACTGACAAACCGGCTCATAGAGCTGCGTAATGCTATTAAACGGAAATATAAAATGTTTAAGGAAGGATCCGAGGAAAGTGATATTTTGCTTGAGAAGCAGTATAAACCAATTATTCAAGAACTTAGAAAAACGACAACAAACACAGCCGACATAAAAACTGAACCCGAAACCTTTAAAGAAGAGCCAATGGAATACGATACTACAGATGATGAAGGAGAAATAGCTGAATTTATTCCACAGAGTGTATCTACACCTGAAACCAGCGGGTTAAAGCAAATTGTATCGACCCCTTCGGGACTGGAAACAGCGTCCCAATATATTGAAAGTCAGTTTAGTAACCCCATTACGGTGAGATATATGACACTACTTTTAAAAGATGCTAGCGGTAAGGTCCGAGTTATTGATCATGACTACGGCCCTAGATACGAAGGCAGTACTTTAATGATGGGAGATAAGGTGTTAGACTTTGACAACGATGGAACTATTCTAATAAACAACACAAGATATAGACCTACCGAAGGTTTGTATGAGCTCATATTTAAGAGAACCCCTGACGAAGATATATACAATAAAGACGATCTTAATACCTATAAGAGTATTATTATCGCCACCAACGCTCACAAGAGAGGCTACAAATTCCACAATCAAATTAGAAGGGACAACAATCTAAAGTACAGAAGAATTATAAAAGATTTGTTCCCGGTTAAAGCGGGCAAAGGTTTAGCGTGGAAGAATGCACGATCTCGTGACATTATACACTGGGATGACGCCAATGAATTGGTGGATAGATTACGACACATAGCCATGTCAACAGAGACTGGAAACAGAGTCCATGGCAATGAAATACTAAGTATCGTGGAGGAACTAAGGGAGGCCGGCTACATAAAAGGAGCTGGCAACAGTAGATTTAAAGCATTATTAAAATGACCATTGACAAGTTCGGACGTAGTAGCCGGAAATCCCGAGGTGAGGCCGTCAAGGGCCCCAAGGGAGAGGGTTTCAATTTAACGCCCCAAGGTGACTATGATATGCAAAATAAACGGTTATGTAAATTGGCTACACCGGTACAGCCACTCGACGCTGCTACAAAGAATTATGTTGACCATAAATCTATACCTTCTGACTTTCAGAGGTTCAATATGCAAAACAGAAGATTATGGAGTGTAGCTGACCCTGTAGATTCCTTGGACGCAGTTAACTTGGGCACACTAAAAAAACTGAGTATGACTATCTCCAACGATAATTATGACGCTAATAATAAACGAATAACTAATTTAGCTCTACCAACAGACCCCAGCGATGCAGTTAC
Source organism: Allygus modestus (assembly GCA_963675035.1). Classification (NCBI taxonomy): domain Eukaryota; kingdom Metazoa; phylum Arthropoda; class Insecta; order Hemiptera; family Cicadellidae; genus Allygus; species Allygus modestus. The sequence goes on from OY776111.1 coordinate 303,306,187, forward strand.
AAAGTCGTACGTGGAAAAAGAGATATTGCCTATAACCACTAACCTCGCTAATCAACAGTTTGACTTAACCGGTCTCAAGACCAGACTGTCAAAATGCGAAGGTCTAATAACTAGTAATAACGATTTTCACGAGAAACAGTTGAGGAAATTTGGTACCATGGTCTTTAATTATATTAACAGAAAACACACTGGGAGGTCTGCCATTCTACCCACACCGGGTGAAAACGATTACTTAAACTGGGAAGATTTGTTTGCTGACGGGTTAGAAGGTGGTGAAGAGCCTAAAGAAGACGTCAAACCTCTTCCGCCTGATACTTATGACCTCTTTATGACTGAAGAGGGACTGAGTGGTTGAAACAAATTAAAGAGAATTTTCGTCTTGAGCCAACGGGGATATTTGATGATACTTTTCCTTTCCCCGGTCTCCTCAGGACAGAAGCTGAATATATAATGTCACTTAAACCGGGAAATACCGATTAGTCTACTCCGAACCGTCGAGGATGTTGGTTCTCTTACTGTTTATGCTACCTCTTGCCTCGTGCAACAAGTCAATAGAGTATCTTACATATTACGGCTATCTGGAAAAAAACGCTTTTACAGAGGACATTACTTCTGCAGTAAAACAATTTCAAGAGAATTTTCGTCTTGAGCCCACGGGGTTTTTTGACAATGATACCTTAGCGCTTATGAGCACTCCTCGGTGTGGCTATAAAGACAATATATTACCCTTCTCAGCTCTACCCAATAGAAAGTGGAATAAATCAGTAATAACTTGGTACCAATACGGAACACCACAGTACCCCAACTTAATTCAAAAAGCTTTTGATGTATGGGCCAAACATGCAAACTTAACTTTTAAAAAAGATATAAATAACCCCACTATAATTATATCCTTCTCAACTAATAGACAGCATATATTTTATTCTAGACGGGAGACTTGTCCATATGACTTTGATGGCCCCGGCTACCTCCTAGCTCACGCCTATTTACCCCATATGGGGTATAACCAAACGGACATACACTTTGATTCGGAAGAAAACTGGGATTTCACTATGAATTTACCACGATATGGAAACATTTCATTTTTTCAAACATTAGTACATGAAATTGGTCACGCCCTAGGCCTGGACCATTCAGGCGACGATAAATCAGTAATGTTCCCTTTCCATAGGAGTCCAATGGGGATTGTGGACATGAACGAATACGAGCTAAGCAAAGATGACCAACGCGCTATGGAGTTTCTATACGGCAGGCCCACTAAGACATTTGCAACCATTCCAAACTATACACCACCCACTACCATGACAACAACTACAACAACAACCGCTACCACACGAAGCAGTACAACACCTGAGACACCACCCGAGATAACTGAAAAACGCGATATATGCGAGTTAAAAGGTCAAATTGATAAGTACGTTATTGTAAACAAGAGGATATTTGCTTTCTTTAGAGACTACGTATGGATTATAAGTTTGGACCCTGCAGACAGGACTCCTGAGGATTTAACAAGGCCAAGAAGAATCTCTCACTGGCTTAACTTTTTACCGCGAAACTTTACTGAAATATCTGCCATCTACCAGAGGCCTAACAGGGAAATTGCCCTTTTTGTTGGCAATGATGTATACTTATTTAGATACCCTTCACTGTCTTTGGTAACAAAGAGTAGTACTGACACCATAGCCGGTAGACAGGTATATAAAGTTAATTCGGCCTTTGCCACTAACACGGGGAAGAGTTACATGGTTATTAATGGCTGGTATCTGATTGAAATTAACGAGTGCGACTTTACTGGCACTTTTATGGGAATGGTTTCGTCTACACTGTACGGGGTTCCTGCTCACAGTCGCGGTGCATTTAGATATATAAATGGCATGATTTATATTGCAACTGACAGTGGTGTGTTGGAGTACAACGAGTTCACAAACGCTGTGTCTCGTACGGTGCCTGACATTTTTGAAGTTTTGAAAATTCCGTGTATACGTGAGACTCTACTGAATAGACTGTACGAGGTGATTAAATACTTACAATAAAATGGCAAAGACTAGAAGGAAACCTCTCAGACGTAAGCTAGTGGTCGTGCGAGGCGGAGGTATTGTTTCATCGGTGTTGAACAAAGCTATAGATTTACTACCTGTCGAATTACATATCCCTGGTTATCAGTACTGCGGACCTGGCACGAGGTTAAAAGAGAGATTGGCTAGAGGTGACAAAGGAATAAACGGGCTAGACGCGGCCTGTAAGGTCCACGACATAGCATACTCCCGGTATTCCGACAGCGAGCGGCGAAGGCAAGCTGACAAAGAGTTGGCGGAACGCGCTTGGCAGAGATTCAAGTCTAGTAACGCCAGTGTTGGTGAGAAAGCCGCTGCTTGGGCAGTCACAACAGCCATGAAAGCAAAAACAAAATTGGGAGGAGGCCGTAAGAAGAAACGCCCTGCTAAACGCCCGAAGGGTAGAGGGTTGTATCTTAGGCCCTATAGAAAGGAAGGCGCAGGCTGTAAAAGAAAGAAAAGGGGAGGCCGCAAGAAAAAAGCATCTCAATACCAATAAAGCCACTTACAAATTACGATTTGATCAAATACGTGAGGTTATTGAAAATTCCTAATTTCAGAGGGGTTTATATGAGGAACAGTCTACCGAAAACCCCGAGAAAATGTGAATCTGCTATAGTTAACTTGGACAGTACAACCGGTCCAGGCACGCACTGGGTATGTTACAGGAAGATTGATAAAAAGGCCTATTATTATGACAGTTTTGGAAACCTAAGACCACCACCGGAAATTTCTAAGTACTTGGGTGAATGTGAGATGTACTATAACTACGAGAGACAACAGAATTTTGACTCAGTTGTTTGTGGACATTTGTGTTTAAAGTTTCTCTGTAGTAATGTTCTGTCTAACAGGGGTAACTAGTGTTCTATCCCACGAGCTAGCGTTTCCTATTGATGTTAGCGAGGGTACATGGGAACTTGGTTTAATTGAACTGACCACTTATAACTCTATACCGAACATTGAAAAAAACATAAATGATACGTTTTACTACGGTGATGATAAAAGTATTACGATCCCTGAAGGGTCTTACGAAATTGAGGACATTGAAAAGTATATACAGTCGCAACTACCAAAAGAAGTACAATTTACTTTGAAACCTAATAATAACACTTTAAAAGCTACGATATGTTGTTCTGAGAAAATTGACTTTACTAAAGAACATTCATTGGGAACACTCTTGGGCTACAAAAAACAAATATACGGGGCTAAAGATGAACATGTATCGGAACTGCCTGTAGATATATTGCCAACGGGGATATTTGATGATACTTTTCCTTTCCCCGGTCTCCTCAGGACAGAAGCTGAATATATAATGTCACTTAAACCGGGAAATACCGATTAGTCTACTCCGAACCGTCGAGGATGTTGGTTCTCTTACTGTTTATGCTACCTCTTGCCTCGTGCAACAAGTCAATAGAGTATCTTACATATTACGGCTATCTGGAAAAAAACGCTTTTACAGAGGACATTACTTCTGCAGTAAAACAATTTCAAGAGAATTTTCGTCTTGAGCCCACGGGGTTTTTTGACAATGATACCTTAGCGCTTATGAGCACTCCTCGGTGTGGCTATAAAGACAATATATTACCCTTCTCAGCTCTACCCAATAGAAAGTGGAATAAATCAGTAATAACTTGGTACCAATACGGAACACCACAGTACCCCAACTTAATTCAAAAAGCTTTTGATGTATGGGCCAAACATGCAAACTTAACTTTTAAAAAAGATATAAATAACCCCACTATAATTATATCCTTCTCAACTAATAGACAGCATATATTTTATTCTAGACGGGAGACTTGTCCATATGACTTTGATGGCCCCGGCTACCTCCTAGCTCACGCCTATTTACCCCATATGGGGTATAACCAAACGGACATACACTTTGATTCGGAAGAAAACTGGGATTTCACTATGAATTTACCACGATATGGAAACATTTCATTTTTTCAAACATTAGTACATGAAATTGGTCACGCCCTAGGCCTGGACCATTCAGGCGACGATAAATCAGTAATGTTCCCTTTCCATAGGAGTCCAATGGGGATTGTGGACATGAACGAATACGAGCTAAGCAAAGATGACCAACGCGCTATGGAGTTTCTATACGGCAGGCCCACTAAGACATTTGCAACCATTCCAAACTATACACCACCCACTACCATGACAACAACTACAACAACAACCGCTACCACACGAAGCAGTACAACACCTGAGACACCACCCGAGATAACTGAAAAACGCGATATATGCGAGTTAAAAGGTCAAATTGATAAGTACGTTATTGTAAACAAGAGGATATTTGCTTTCTTTAGAGACTACGTATGGATTATAAGTTTGGACCCTGCAGACAGGACTCCTGAGGATTTAACAAGGCCAAGAAGAATCTCTCACTGGCTTAACTTTTTACCGCGAAACTTTACTGAAATATCTGCCATCTACCAGAGGCCTAACAGGGAAATTGCCCTTTTTGTTGGCAATGATGTATACTTATTTAGATACCCTTCACTGTCTTTGGTAACAAAGAGTAGTACTGACACCATAGCCGGTAGACAGGTATATAAAGTTAATTCGGCCTTTGCCACTAACACGGGGAAGAGTTACATGGTTATTAATGGCTGGTATCTGATTGAAATTAACGAGTGCGACTTTACTGGCACTTTTATGGGAATGGTTTCGTCTACACTGTACGGGGTTCCTGCTCACAGTCGCGGTGCATTTAGATATATAAATGGCATGATTTATATTGCAACTGACAGTGGTGTGTTGGAGTACAACGAGTTCACAAACGCTGTGTCTCGTACGGTGCCTGACATTTTTGAAGTTTTGAAAATTCCGTGTATACGTGAGACTCTACTGAATAGACTGTACGAGGTGATTAAATACTTACAATAAAATGGCAAAGACTAGAAGGAAACCTCTCAGACGTAAGCTAGTGGTCGTGCGAGGCGGAGGTATTGTTTCATCGGTGTTGAACAAAGCTATAGATTTACTACCTGTCGAATTACATATCCCTGGTTATCAGTACTGCGGACCTGGCACGAGGTTAAAAGAGAGATTGGCTAGAGGTGACAAAGGAATAAACGGGCTAGACGCGGCCTGTAAGGTCCACGACATAGCATACTCCCGGTATTCCGACAGCGAGCGGCGAAGGCAAGCTGACAAAGAGTTGGCGGAACGCGCTTGGCAGAGATTCAAGTCTAGTAACGCCAGTGTTGGTGAGAAAGCCGCTACTTGGGCAGTCACAACAGCCATGAAAGCAAAAACAAAAAAAATTGGGAGGAGGCCGTAAGAAGAAACGCCCTGCTAAACGCCCGAAGGGTAGAGGGTTGTATCTTAGGCCCTATAGAAAGGAAGGCGCAGGCTGTAAAAGAAAGAAAAGGGGAGGCCGCAAGAAAAAAGCATCTCAATACCAATAAAGCCACTTACAAATTACGATTTGATCAAATACGTGAGGTTATTGAAAATTCCTAATTTCAGAGGGGTTTATATGAGGAACAGTCTACCGAAAACCCCGAGAAAATGTGAATCTGCTATAGTTAACTTGGACAGTACAACCGGTCCAGGCACGCACTGGGTATGTTACAGGAAGATTGATAAAAAGGCCTATTATTATGACAGTTTTGGAAACCTAAGACCACCACCGGAAATTTCTAAGTACTTGGGTGAATGTGAGATGTACTATAACTACGAGAGACAACAGAATTTTGACTCAGTTGTTTGTGGACATTTGTGTTTAAAGTTTCTCTGTAGTAATGTTCTGTCTAACAGGGGTAACTAGTGTTCTATCCCACGAGCTAGCGTTTCCTATTGATGTTAGCGAGGGTACATGGGAACTTGGTTTAATTGAACTGACCACTTATAACTCTATACCGAACATTGAAAAAAACATAAATGATACGTTTTACTACGGTGATGATAAAAGTATTACGATCCCTGAAGGGTCTTACGAAATTGAGGACATTGAAAAGTATATACAGTCGCAACTACCAAAAGAAGTACAATTTACTTTGAAACCTAATAATAACACTTTAAAAGCTACGATATGTTGTTCTGAGAAAATTGACTTTACTAAAGAACATTCATTGGGAACACTCTTGGGCTACAAAAAACAAATATACGGGGCTAAAGATGAACATGTATCGGAACTGCCTGTAGATATAATAAAAGTTAACTCCATAAGGGTGGAATGTAATGTCACACGCGGGTCATACTTGAATGGGGTTGAGGGCCATGTCATACACGAGTTCTACCCGGCTGAACCACCGGGCTATAAAATAATGGAATTACCGAGGAATGTCATTTATTTACCTGTGATCAGCCAGAGGATCAACAACTTGACAGTGTCTCTAAAAGACCAGGACGGTAATCTTGTTAACTTTCGTGGAGAAAGAATTTCTGTTAGACTAAATCTTAGACGCAGTAATGGGGCTACTATTTAGGCATATACCAGGAGGGCAACAAGTCAGTAGTGTTCAGAAAGCCAAGGAGTTAACTTGTAAAAGCATAACGTTTCTTCGCTCTCTCGGTTTTAAAGTAATAAAGAATGGCGCTATTAGCGATAGACAACCAGGCAGAGTATGCTGACTTGATAACAGGGATGGAGTTGCACTCACATCAGCCGTATGCAAGTACAACTTACAATAATAACGATGAAATAAGAATACCGATATTACAGCAGGACATAATAACCGCGCCTTTTGAAAGTTTTATTGTGATACACGGCAAGACCAACGCTACAAAGGCCGACGGGACTCCTCAGGATGTTTCCTTTATTAATAATGCTATATCTTTCTTGTTTGAAGAAATCCGCTACGAGATTTGTGGCAAGGAAATTGACAGGACAAAAAATGTCGGTATAACTACTACTTTAAAACATATTCTATCTATTCGCGAGGAGGAGAAAAATACTTTAAAGAATGCCTGTTGGAACGGTCCTGGTAGTACTGAAAAAGTGACAGATTTTGTATATTCAATCCCTCTAAAACTCTTGCTAGGATTCGCTGAAGACTACAGACGAGTGCTGGTAAATGTTAAACAGGAACTGATACTCTTACGTTCGGCTACAGATACAAACGCTGTAAAATTGATGGAGGCCGGGACTTTAACATTAACAATTGACAAAATCTACTGGCGAATACCTCACATAACAGTGAACGACGCTCAGAAGTTAAAATTGTACAAGTTTATTGAGAAAGACCCCGCAATACATGTTCCCTTCCGTCAGTGGGAAATGATTGAATACCCGAACCTGCCGAGTACAGACACGTTATCTTGGACACTTAAAACATCTAACCAAACAGAAAAACCTCGGTATATTGTTCTAGCCTTTCAGACAGGCAGAAAGAATGACTTAACAAAGGACATGTCACGGTTCGACGCCAGTGATTTGCTTGATGTTAAACTGTATTTAAACTCAAATTTCTACCCGTATGACAACCTTCGCGGGAACACTTGCCTGTTTTATGATATGTATGCGAACTTTCAAAACTCTTATTACGGTAGAATCGGCTCACCGATATTAAACTTTGATGATTTTAAAACAAAGTGTCCTCTGTATGTAATTGACTGTTCAAAGCAGGACGATACTATTAAGACCGGTCCCGTAGATGTAAGGCTTGAGATTCAAACTAAACAGCAATCCCGGCTAATACTTGGGCGTACTGTCTCATAATTCACGACTGTCACTACACATACACACCGATCACGGGAGATGTCAGGAAAATATCGAGTTAGTTTTTCCAGCCCGGTAGTTACAAAAATATACAGTTTGCCCGCTGAAGATAGAAAATCAGATTGGGAACAGTTAGCAAGGGATAGGGCCAGGTTTTTGAGACGTATCAAATGTACCGATGACAAAATATCCGTTGTACTCCAAAACCAGTGGACTCGGCGTGTAGCCCGGTCACTTGGAATGTATGTACATGGGGGCTAATCGCCCCCTTGGGGCAGGGTGGGGAAGGGGTAAAAGATACATATAATATTCAGAGGGTTAGTCTCCTGCTAGCACTCAGCGAGTAAACATGGGCGAGTGGGTTATTATTCAGTTTTATAACGCCAATAATGTTTTAATAGGTACAGCAAAAATGGATTGTTACAAGATATACTGTGAGAAGGAAATATCTGATATTCCTGAGGGTACCACCACCGTAGTTGTTAAACTCAGAGACGATGGAGACTTTAGCAGTGATGATGATGAGGAGGGTATAGATGTTGTGGGTTAAGAGATTTTGTTAGTCTGAGGTGAACAGTCAGTGAGTAAACATGGGTTACTACGGTTGGATTAAAATTGAATATTACTACAAGAAGGTTTTGATGAAAACAGATTACGTAGACAGTTACAAGTTTGCTAGTGTTGAAAAGGAGTTTAAATTAATGCGTGGGATCGATAGCATTATAGTTAAATGGCGTACAGATTTTGACAACAGTGAATCCTCAGAATCCTCTTCAGATTCTGAGGAGAAGGAGGGGGGAGGGGAGGGGGTAGATGAGGTTGGGTGTGGACGTTTATTAACGGGGCGTACCGATTAGTAGCAGAGATGCCATCGGCCGAGACGGAGGTGAGTACGGGAGCTATACCCATCCCTAAGGGGAAAGAGCCTATAAATTTAATGACCGGAGTATTTCTAAAGTCAGTCCACTTCTTGGACCCTGAACTCACCAAGTGCGTAGTATCGGGTATTTTTAAAAACAGGGACAACAGCCTCGGAGTATTAATTAAGGGGAGGAAAGGTGTTGTGTTTTGGTCTTACGATTCTTACTGTCAGCTGGTTGACAGGTTCAATGAAATTACTTTAGCTTTTGAAGGCAAGTATCAATGCTTTGTAAAGACCGATACGGGAGCTGATATTAAAGTTAACAGTATTTTTGGTCAGCAGTACGCTTGTGTCTCTGACGGAGAACACTCCTTGGCTCTCAATCGACACGAGTGGAATCAGCTTGTAATTAACATTCCTTTGATCGGTCGCTCTTTATTAGAATTGTTTTATTTGGAGGATATTATTAAAGTTTTTATTGATCAGGTTTTATCGGGCGCTGAAGCTTGTACAGAACAATTACCACCTCAAGTAGCTGACCGTCTTTTTAGCGAAGTCTCATTATGGAAGCTGTAGTCGAGTTTCACGGGTTCAAAGACAATAATAATAAATTTATTGTAAAGGAGTTTGCTATAGTCGGAAAGTCTTACAGAACTCAGCTGGTATTCCGACCTCCTTACTGTTTTAATTTTTTGAATAGCAAGATGAAAAGAACAGCCCGCTGGCTCACTCGTCACTTTCACCATATAAAGTGGGATGAAGGTGAGGTACATTACAGCGAAGAGCTTTTACGCTCACTGTGTAAACCCTTCGAGGCCATACACACAAAAGGCCTGGAGAAGGCTCAATTCCTTCGGACGTTTCATTCTAATGTTAAGGAAATAAATGAAGGTTTGTATATAGATGATGATGATTTTACAGTAGCCTGCATTATACATAAAAATAAAAACGAAACTTGCGCCTTGAGGTCCGCACAGTACTACGCTCGAAAAATATTTTCGAGTGGGGCCTAATAAAAATAAGGCCCGGCAGTCGCTCACCCAGCAGGCAGGGCTAAACCCTTTGTAAGTCCAGGGGTGTGGGGAGGTTGGCCTAAAAAACCGTGAAACCGTTTGTTGTAATCCTCCGACTGTCAGGGAAATGCGAATTAAAAGGCGCAACAACAAAAAAAATAAAAACCAAATAAAAAAATATAAAAGTAAAATTCTCTGTCTATTTTCTAGGCTAAACTGAACGGACACAGTCTTAGTAAATAGCCTAGAAACAGAGAACAAAAAATATTTATCGGAGGCAGCATTTTTGTAATGGAGTGGCTGCCACGAATCACTGCGTTGGTTGGGGCAGTGGTTAAAAACAGTGAGAATAGGCCTACTGGGGATACTCACTTTAATAAAAAACGCGCCGAGACCCTACCCCCTGGGTGGTGTGGAAATATGGGTCATACAAATACTTAACTTGGACTCTAAAAACCGAATAAAAATAATAACATACCTTATCGAAAGCCCTCCGTCCAGCTGTAAGTCAGTGTAACACCGCATACGCCGCAAGTGTACCGCAGCGTCCAAGTGTACTTTATACTGCCGCGGAGATAAGGTACCAAACAATAGTGGTAGCTCACTTGCAGGTGTGGAGAGAGCTCCACATGGTGTCCCGGCACACAATATTCCCCGTACAAGGGACACAAGAATGTACTCAACACTTTGAATTCCGTACACACCGGCTCCATGACTGTAACTGAAGTGGCGTGTGTGACTCGCGCCCTAATCGCTATCACTTCCTGTGATAGCGCGGATGACTAGTGTAGCAAGCAATGCTAGACCCGTTTTTGAAAACAAGTTTCCACCACTGTCTAACGCTTGCTACCCTGTTCAAAAATAAGAACAATAATCAATACAATTACTTACTGAACAGCGTCGTGCTCACAGGACTCGATAGGTGGATGGTTTCCCCACTCCTCCGGGGACAGCTCCTCACACTTACAACATATGTCGTAGCCTACCCCTTCTGGGGTAAGCCACAACATATTACATGAAGTAAGTTTGCCGCAGGCCTCGCAGTGGCTGTAATGGAGGTGCTCCATGGTGAGACGCGAATGAGTGAATGCATGTGTCGCAACAGTTTCACGCCTGCGCGGTACTGATAAGAGTTTCCTCTGATTAGAACTTCAAGCGTTTCAAATGGATAATAAAATAGAAAACTAAAACTGAGTAAAAATCATAATAGCTTACGATGATTGAGAGGCTAAATAATAGCCGCTAATAACCGGGTCCAGAAGCTCGTTACAACAAAGTACCGCTCAAGATGATTGAGCGGCCGAAAATTACCATCGATTACGAGCCGGCCCAGACGCTCGTTAAATCCAAGTATCGCTCAAGGTGATTGAGCTCACGAAAATTACAGTCTATTTGTCTAATGGTTACACTGTGTGTTGTAAAATATTGTACTTACTATATTACGCAGGAACATCTGCTAACGGCTCTGCTAATTTCAAAGTCGCATACATCGCAGAGCCGCATCCTCTCCTGCGGTATAAAATCCGTGTAGCCGCAGGTCTCTCTTGCCTCCTTCGACCTGTATGGAGGTAGATTGCCTCCACTCAGGATGAGGGCTTCCTAAAACATTTGTTATAAAAACATAAATTAAAATGCAACAACCCTTTTTAACAGTGTACTTAATTTAAGTGTACTTAATTTAAGTGTACTTAATTTAAGTGTACTTACAAGAGTGCAGAAGACACACAAGACCAAGTCGTCTTCAAACTCGAACCAAAAACTCTCGAGGGTTTTACAACACCTTTTATGCTCATTAACGAGTTGAAGACGCGTAGGTTGCGGTAACGGTAGGTTTAAAATTTGATCCACGCGCGGGTTATTAGCGCAGACGGCCTCCAGACAAATCTGTACGAGAGACGAGGCCATCGCGTACTGCCTGATGATTCAACTCAAGGAGATAGGGAAAGCTACTGTGATAAGGTCCCTGGTGACTAAGGTTGAGGGTGGGGATAGAGTATAAATATGAGCGTTTGCTGTCTCTCGATTACAGTATTCCATGCATTCTGTAGTAATGTTCCGTCTACTGATTATTGTGACGATTCTTCGCTTGTCCTTTGGGGACAGTGACGGCGAGAACCCACCACTTCAACCCGGGGTATGTAATTAATTCAGTGTTGTTAATTTAGTCGCTGCTGCTAATTAAATAGTTTCTTAAATGTAACGTTTTGTTAATTTATTTACAGGGTCCCAGACCTTCGAGCCCTGACATTTTTGCCGATGAAGACTCTGATGTAAGTGTATAGAGTAATTAATTCCAACATTTTAAAATTAATATTATTACGTTTTCTTATAGTAATGTAATTTTTATATTTTCAGAGTGATTCGACTGACTTAGATCAGCCTCTTAACGGATATCGGCGTCGGACCCGAGCGACAAATATGCGAATAACTGAGATAATGGCTAGTGTAAGTATTTTTAATAATTGTGAAAATTTAATAATTTTTAATAATGTAAATAATTAATTTAGTCGACTTACTACCGTCCTTATAATAATATTTTTGTTTTAGTGGGGAACTGATTGTCTATTTGACGAGTATAGCCGGAGCGACACAGGTGATGTGTTCTTCATAAATCGGCACAGGGACATCCTCTCATACTCCATGCCCGATGGAGATACTGACATGACCCTGGCGCCTCTTGAAGGGTTTCACCCGATACATTGGGTAAGTAAAATAACAAAAGTGTAAAATTGATCACTAGCTTATATATTCTGCTGAAATATATTTATATTCTTTTTGTTTTTTTTTAAGGATGATGCTTACGATCGCTTATCGGATTGGAGACTATTTTCAAGCCCTACCGTGGAGACTGGAGCATATATCTATGAGGAGACCTGTGTAGTCGACGGTATTTTATGGATACGTTCTTCTTGGATGGTTAGTAGTTTTTAGGATTATATATAACATTAGATTAAGAATTGAGGTAATGGCTTGTACTTATCGGTTTTAATTTTCAGAGGGGTATTGAACGCGTTCCGTGGGGCTATGAAATGGACCTACGGTCACTACCCACTTGCTGTAGAACGCGCAATGGAACCCGGTATGTGAGAGAGCATTCCGAATCCCTCCGCGATGCTGTGCAGCTCAGACAGCTCCAAGCTCTTGTGGTAAGATATCGATCGAATAAACGTTTTAAAAGCCGGTAATACTTTGAAGAATCTAATAATTGTTTGTTTTTCAGCCAGCGTATGTCATGGAGGATGACATACATTTCATGAATGAAGAGGAGGACATCCTCATTTATGAAGAGAATCCTGCCCCATCAGCTCCTAGAGGATTTCGCCGAGTTAGCTTTGTAAGTAACGTAGTATAATATAATAATAACTAACGTACATTACTAGACTGTTTTATTCTTACTTACTGATTTAAACGTTTACAGGCGAGTGTTGAAACCCGTTTGAGGGAGATGGAGGCGCTTGCGTGGCCTTCGAGGCAGTCCCATGTGTACGTCCTCACTGAATCTACCTACTGGGCCAGGGATCGCTGGACTTTAATTCAGTTGAGGGTACGTAGGTCAATTTGCTAACGAACTTTCACTTTCTCACCAGGGTACAGATACTTACTCACAAATCTTTTGCAGAGGGAAGACCAGCCGCTAGAAAGGTGTACCCTCGGGGCTCGTCGGGTTTGTGCTGGCGTATATTACGTCCACCGACAAGCCACGGGACTTCGTACGCGTCTAGGGGTAATTATATTATTATTCTGTTTTTTTAAATTTATATAAATCATGTTTCAAAATTAAATAGTAATTTTTTGTTTTCAGACAGTAACAGTCGGTTTTCTTTATTTTAGCTTGAAGACGATTTACTAGGGCTGAGGATGTCACGTCATCCAATTACGAGTGCAAACACCTCCGCGGGGCCTTCCAGGAGAGTTGAACCTGTGGTAAGTTGAATACAACCCTTAGGGCTATTGTTTTTTAATGAGTATATGCAATTAACCAGTGTATTGTGTTCCAGCGTGTGTATGATGACCCGTCGCAGGCACAGGGGGCCGAGAACCTGCCTCCACCTAGCCCACCACCGCTGCCACCACAGCCCGAGAACCCGCCTGCACCACAGCCCGAGAACCTGCCTCCACCTAGCCCACCACCGCTGCCACCACAGCCCGAGAATCCGCCGCCACCTCAGCCCGAGAATCCGCCGCCACCTCAGCCCGAGAATCCGCCGCCACCACCACCACAGCAGCCCTGTCCCCACTGCCGTCGTGAGGAAAGGCTGCATGAGCTGAGGCATGACGCTTTTGGGATGGTGAGCATATAATAATAATAACTTAATGTGATTCATAAATTAAACTGTGTTTATGATTTCAGGGTTTATATAGGTATATTTTATGATTTTAAGACTTGTTTATGATTTCAGATCGAGGCACGACAGGAGGGTGTTGACCGTGCGTCTTGGCGGGCTGTATGCCACCTTACCACCGCTAGGTCAGAGCTCCGGGAGGTTCTCCACCTGTCCGAGACCGTCCTGGTGAACGCAACCCGTCAGGAGATGTTGGAAGTCGCCCCAGTCGTCTGGACCGAGATCCAGACTACGCTGGAGCGCATCCTCACTCAGACGGGGAGCCATATGGACCAGGAAATCTTCCGGGGACGTCCACCGCCTGCTACAGAACCTCCTAGGGCCCTGATGTGCAGGGTCTGCCTAGATACGCTCCCTACGGTGGTGCTGTCACCGTGTCAACACACCCTCTGTCCCGCGTGTGCAGTTCGCCTCCACGTGTGCCCGTTCTGCCGCTCAACAGTCGTCGGCCGCAAGCGGATTTTCTTTGACGGCTAGTTTTTTATATTAATAACTTTTTATATATATTCTTTTTATATTAATAACTTTTTTCATATTACTCTTTGCTTTTTTTATATTATTAATTTTTATATATATAATCATGTATTACTATCATTATGTTAAACTTTTTTATATATTCTTTTTATATCATGTATAATCATATTCTTTTTTTATATTAAACTTTTTGTATAACAAACTGACTTTTTACTTACCTTATTTAGCTCCGCTAAGTTGGTAGCGTATCCCTATAGAATATATAATAGCCATAGGTTGGCAACACTGGAGGGAGAAAAGTGAGGTTAGGGAATTTGGCGGGAAAATTTGGCGGGAAACATGGGCGCCGCCATCTTGGGGGCGGAGCCTAATGACGTCACAAGTCACGTGACCAAAATGCTGGCTTCTGATTGGCTTGCTCAAGCGCTGGGTATCCTACTAACACCAGTTGTTCAAACGTGTGTATGTGCGTTTTGTAAAAAAAGATTAGTGCTCAACAGAGTACGTTGTCTTATGTTATTCCTATGGAGAATAGGTTAAATGGTATATCTTTCACTTATTTATAAATGTATGTTGATAAAACTTGAAATGTGGCTTCCTCTGGTCATGGTCTATTGATTTGAACAAAAAGTTATTTTTTAGGATTGTCATTGATGCAGCAAACCTGAGTCTATGCCCTAATATTATTCTTATGAAGAAACAGTATTATTTTATGTCTCTCTTATCTATGAAAATAAATTAACAAAACTTGGTAAGTGGCTTTGTCTTATTGAGTAGCATTGATATTTTAACAAATAACCAGGGTGTTTACTAAATCCTAGCTTCAACAAAAAATTCAAGGTGTTTATTTAATCAAAACTTGAAGATAAATCAAGTACTTTTACTTAGTTTTTAAGGAAATTATTTAAATTGAATTGAATTTTATCTCAAGTTTAGTTTAAATATATTCTTAAATTAATTACTGTAACCTAGTACTAAAAAATCAGTTTTAAATTTGGTAACATATTTCAATTCATAAAACTCAAAGAAACTATCAGTGTTTTTGAACTTCGTAATGATTTCCTTAATTTTAGCGAATTTCTCCTATAGGGAAGAAGCTATTACCATAGGTGGCATGGTAAGACTTAAGCCCATAACTTTTCATTTTGAGGTCCCCAGATGCCAAAAACACCATTCGTTCAAATTTGTATGTATGTATTTATGTAAATATATAAATATGTGTGTCCGTAAGCACGATAACTCTCGTAAAAAAGGTCCGATCTTAATGAAATTTGGCAAAAATGTGTAAAGTACTGTACTATTTATTTGAACGAGTTTGAAAACCAGACGAATCGCACCATCCGTTGGGGGGGTTTTGTACCCCAAAAATAGGTTTTTGGGGGTTTTCACATGTAATTTTTATTTAAATCAAATTTGAATTTTCACCATTGAATTCAGCTTAAAAAAACAACAATTGGGTATTTTGACTATTGCTCTACGTCAATTGGTTACTGAGATATTGAAAGTGCTAAACACAGTACGTTGTCTAATGTTATTCTTAAGGAGAAAAAGAAAAAATGTATATCTCGCTTATTAATGAACATAAACTTACGAAACTTGGTATATGGCTTCATCTGGTTGTGGTTTATTGTTGTTTGTACAAAAAACCAATTGTTCGCCTATGGTTCCCGTAGCAGCAAACCTAGGTACTTGGACCCCATGTTATTCTTATGGAGAGTAATTAAAATGTTATATATCACTTATTTATGAATGTATATGAATGAAACTTGGTATATGACGAAATTTAGATGAGTTCTATTGATATTTTCATAAAAACCTATTATTTTTTGTTCCTTGTGGCAGCAAACCTGCGTACTCATCCCCAATGTTATTCTTATAGAGAATAATTCATATTTTAAATATCCCTTACTTGTGAACATATTTCTTATGAATCCTGGTAAGTGGTTTAATGTGTGGATTTATATATATATATATATGTGTGTGTGTGTGTGTGTGTGTGTGTGTCCGTAAGTACGATAACTCTTGTAAAAAAGGTCCGATCTTAATGAAATTTGGTACAAATGTGTGAAGTTCCATTTATTTGAACGAGATTGAAGACCAGATGAATCACACCATCCGAAGGGGGGTCTTGTACCCCAAAAATGGGTTTTTGGGGTTTTAACACGTAATTTTTATTTAAATAAAATTATAATTTTTACCATCGAATTCAGCATAAAAAACAAACAATTTGGTATTTTTATTATTGTTCTACGTCAATTGGTTACTGAGATATTGACAGTGCTAAACATAGTACGTTGTCTAAAGTTATTCTTATAGAGAAAAAGAAAAATTGTATATCTCGCTTATTTATGAACGAATACTGACGAAACTTGGTAAATGGCTTCATCTGTATAAGGTTTATTGGTGTCATGCCCCCCCCAAAACCCTTCGATATTCACATATTTTACCCTTTGTTCACAATAATTGCATTTTGGCAGTTTAATGTTTTTCGAGCACTTATGATCAAATTAAGTATAAATGAATAAAAATGACTTAATCCATGAACACTGAATGGTCATCGCATGGATATATATGTAGATCATCACTACTGTCGGATTCAAAATTATGGATACTCGAGTTTGACTTGCCACCAAAAATTAACCGATTGAGCTACAACAACGGCGGTTACATCAAAATTGTCCTTGTCTTATTCTTCGTATTTCGGTGAAAACAACAATTTTAAATTTTGATTTAACGAATTAGTAGGGGGCATTGGATGGTTCAGAACCAGCAAAGGCGCGGTGAGGAGCAAGTGAGGAGCCCCCCCCCGTGACGTCAGCCCCCCCCCGTGACGTCAGCCCCCCCCCCCGGCCGCCAACGGCACTTTTCGTGATGACCTTGAACATGAGGAAAAAACTTTCGAAAATTAATAACCAGCCTATTTTTCCACCGATTCCCACGGGACTTTTTCCAGAGTGTAGGCCTATCCCCAAGGAAGCGAATGACGTAAGAACCCCATAGATCCACCTTTAAACAAGACCGCTATTAATTTAAAACCGCGTTTTCCTTATGGGATCTCAGCTGTTTACCAACCGATTTTGACGAAACCTCACCACATGTCGGGCCGTGACCTAAGAAAACCATCGCTTAAAGAAAATTGAAAATCCACTGTTAAACGGGCCCGCTATTAATTTTCAAACGCGTTTTCCTCATGGGATCTCGGCTGCTTGCCGACCGAATTTGATGTGACTTCGTTACACGTTGTATGCCGGCTTGAATAAACCAAACTGCGAGTGGCTCCGTGGAGTCACGTGTCGAGGCGCGTGCTAGGGCCTACGTGACTGTCCCAGCCTGTTTACTCATTAGCGGCCTTCAAGACCCCTCCGTTCTAGAAGGTTCCGGCAAGTGCGTCGCATGAGGCCTCCTCCTGACTGGAGTGCTATGTATGAGCATGTCACGTGTCGAGGCGCGTGCCAGGGCCTACGTGACTGTCCCAGCCTGTTTACTCATCAGCGGTTCCGGGAACTGTTTACCGCTTACATTCCACGGCAAGCTAAGTGCTTGACCAGTCTGAATCTTGAGTTAGTCATGGAAGCATACAACCCACTGTCACTAGCTCAGCAATCGTGTATTGTAATAAGAAAGAATAAATACATTCTGTATCAGGGGATTGCACAATTGCCAGTGCCTATACAGCGATACGTTGCATCTTGCCTCAAGGGGTATGTTCGGGAACATGTGTTAGTGCTTAACAACCCCGAAACGGATCCTCAAGTGTTAGACTTGTATAATAGATACAATGGCAAGAGAGTCTATCAATGCCGCTACTGTCAGTACACTGAGCATTATTGTAATAGAGTTCTGTATCCTGCAAGAATTGTTAAAGTGTATCGCTTTTCAGACTCTAATAATTTGCAGCACACTTGTTTTTGCTGTGGTAAGAGTGCTTGGGAAGCGGATTGGCCACAAAACAATGATTACCTATCTACTTTGGTGATTTTAAACTCAATGACCATAAAAACAGTTTGGGAGGGCTCTAGTCACTCTAAATTCTTTTTCTTCTTTCAATAAAGAAAAAATAAAAGATAAAAAAATAAAAGGAAAAAAAAAACCCATAAATAAAATACTCCCTTCCCCATCATTTTCTAGTATTACATGTTTTGGTAGGGACTACGTGACTGCCTGAGGTTATCTCATTCCCGTGATGTCCTCTCGTCGTTACGACCCGGGAGACCCAGCGCAGTGGAACGAGGTTCTGCAAGTGTTGCAGTTAACCTTGAACCAAGGCAGCATGGCGGTGTTGGACGTCCAGGAAAATTATAGAAGGCCTGGACAGTAATCGGTTAAACCCTAAACCGGTTACTTTTACCCCAACCTATGACCCTCTGTCCTACCCCAACCCAAGACCCTCTGTCCTATCCCAACCCA
Organism: Allygus modestus; assembly: GCA_963675035.1. Lineage (NCBI taxonomy): Eukaryota > Metazoa > Arthropoda > Insecta > Hemiptera > Cicadellidae > Allygus > Allygus modestus. Next base: position 303,325,014 of record OY776111.1, read on the forward strand.
TAATCCTATTCCCATCCCACCCTAATAAAATTAGCAACGGTGGAGTGAGGACTCACCGGAACATCATGCAGGTGAGGAGCGTCACGTTTCTGGAAGCTTCTAGAAGGTTCGCTGGAGCGCACGACTCGGCTATAAAGAAGCTTCTAAAAGGTTCGCTGGAGCGCACGACTCTGCTATAAAACCGAGGCAGAGCCGCGCGCGCGCGACCTCAGTGTTGTTCGAGACGTCACCATGAACGGAAGCGGAGTCAGCGCAGCCGAAGTGGACCAAACGATCCGCTCCTTCCTAGAGGAGCTGAACGCAATGAACGATGAGAACGCCAACGCACCGCCAGTTCAGCAGGGATGTGCGTCAAAGAAGAAAAAGCTCGATGGGTGGACTGTAAAGAGGAAGGAAGTGCCTATCGATTCCCCGGCACTGTGCTGGTCCACTGGCGGATATCAGTACACTGTGAAGAACCCTACTAACAGCGGTAACGTACTGTTGAAGATGAATGTGTTCAAAGGAGGTCGCCCCACGTTCAGCTGCGGCTTGTACTTGGACGAGGAGCGAAACGATGAAATCTGCATATGTCTAGAGGACCTGCTATCCAGATTGCAAAACCTATGGCTGGCAAATAGCGAGACGGGAGAGTCAAGATACGACGGGATCACTAGGACCGCTACTCCTCTACCCACTTGGCGAAAGACCGATTGCATCATCTCAGGGAAAACCAAGAGGAGTGCGCACTCCAAGCGCGCTACCCAGTAAACGAGAGAGCGTGGAAAATTCCACTAAGCAGTTAATAACCGAGATGCTTCTAGAACAATCCACTTGTTTACGCAGTAAAGCTTTCCATTACGTCAGCCTTCCTGGAATTGAGTGTGGAAACTTCCACTAAGCAGTTGATAACCGAGACGCTTCTAGAACAATCCACTTGTTTACGCAGTAAAGCTTTCCATTACATCACCCTTCCTGGAATTGAGCGAGTAACTATGCCATCATGTTGTTGATACGCGTGAGTCGGCACGTAGACACCGCCAATAAAAGGCGACTCGGTGGCGAGAGCCGGTCATTCTGCATCCAGCCGCTGCGCCATGCTCAACACGGACCAGAAGATGGACCTCAGGACAGCCCTCAACAGCTGCAAGGCCGCGGGTTACACTCGCATCGCGGATCTGCGGGACAACGCGGTGTACCCGATTCGCTCATTCGAGCGGGTAGATACACCGTACGGCGAGGCGGTGATGGCCACCTTGGAGGGTCTCGTCGGCGACGACCCGATCCGGATCTACATGCCTCGACGGTTCCTCACGGTCCTGGACGACAACGCCATCTCCCAGTACAACGTTGGCGTGGGGCCGAGGACGAGCCTTGTAAAGAGGAGCGGCCCTCCTGGCAGCAAATCTCCTTTCCTGGAATTTGTATAAAATAAACGGTATTTCCTATTCCCTTATTTCCTTCCAAAATTGAAAAAAAAAAAAAAAAAAATCAAATAAAAAGGAGCAAGAAAAGAACCTTTAGTTACAAGAGCCGAGGTGGCGGTGCACGGCGGTCAGTAGACGCCATGGACTTGAGGTGGAAACACCCGTTCACCGCCATCGTGGCCGGGCCTTCGGGCAGCGGCAAGTCGCACTTCGTGGCTCGCTTCATAGAGCACGCCGACCGCATGTGCGATACGCGGTTCGCCCGCATCACTTGGCACTATGGCAGCGGTGGCGGCAAGAGCCGTGCGGACTCTGCCGTGCGCTACGTAGCCGGCCTACCAGACTTGGACGACTACGACGGTAGCGAGCCCGCCCTGGTCATCGTCGACGACATGATGCGCGAGGCTGGCTCCGGCGTGGCTGACCTGTTCACCAAGGGCTCGCACCACCGCAACATGAGCGTGTTCTTCATCACGCAAAACCTGTTTCACCAGGGCAGGGGGCAGCGCGACATATCGCTGAACGCCCACTACATAGTGTGCTTCAAGAATCCCAGGGACCGCGCTCAGATCAAACACCTGGCCCGTCAAGTATACCCGGAGAACCCCAAATTCGTGGAGGAGGCTTACGCGGACGCCACGCGTGATCCGCACGCCTACCTGCTCATAGACTTGAAACAGTCCACGCCTGAAGAGATGCGCGTACGTTCGGCCATTTTCCCAGACGATCCGGTGAACTACGTGTACCTGCCCAAGAAGAAGTGATAAATAGGCCGAGCGCGCGCCAGCGTCAGTCATCATGTCACACCGCGTGAAGAAGGACGCGGCGCTGCTGAGGGCCCTAATACACGCTACGCCCAAAGAACGCAAGGCCCTGTTAAAAGCGTGCGACGAGAGTCGCATCAAGTCGTTGTGCGAGTGCGCGTATAACGTGCTACGCGGAAACGTACCGCTTTCTCCCTGCCTCAAACGCAAATTGAGCAAACACAAACAGGCGCTCAGACGGCTGGTGAAACGCGGCGAGGGTTGGACCAAGAAGCGACACTACCTCGTCCAACGGGGCGGAGGGATCCTCCTACCTCTGCTGTTGAACGCTGTTCTGCCCGTTCTAGCGCAGAAGCTAATCGGACATGGAGTACGCTAGGAAAATGGTGGTTGTACCGCAGGAGCTCATCGAGAGATTGCGAGAAGGACCGGGACCAGGGCCGGAGCCAAGAGGAGGAGCAGGTAGCGCCAATAAGCCAGCCAGCCTGGACGCTGAGATGCATCGCATATTGAGCGACAAGCGGCTGGACGATACGGAGAAATGGAAACAATATCAGCAGGTGTTACAGCGGTTCCTGCACTTTTCCGCGGCTAAACGTCAACCCATAGGTCTGTCAATCATCGAGGGTGAGGAGAGGGAGGAGGAAGCGGCGGGAGGTCCGAGTCAGATGAAGCGCGAGTCTAGCGCCTCGGCGGAGGAGGACATTGTGGAATCGTTCTCAAAAATCGACAGGTCGGTGGCGCGCAACTTGTTGCGATTCATGACCCGTCAAGGCAGCCCCATCGCCTGGGACGCCAGTGGGGCGGTGTACGTGAACAAGGTGAAGATCCCCGATTCCAATATAGTGGACATCGCGCACAGCATAGTGAGAGCGCGAAGGGCGGACCGATTGCCTACCGGCTGGCATCAAGTGATGGCCGCCTTGAAGGACATGAACGTGCCCAAAGAATACGTGAGCAATCCCACGGCGTTGCGTTACTTAGGCGTGGGACTGGACTCGGCATCGAGCCCCTGGGGAGACACGACGACAGCCTCGTCGACACCCCTCTCACCGAGGTTGACGCCGATACTGGACCGCTTGAGACCGCGGCCCCCAGCGGCCCGAAGAAGGATAATAACCGAGGAACCCGACCGGGAATCGTCATTGGACAACTGGGAGCTGTTCACACTGTAATGGAGAAGTTGTACTACGACCCGAGCCAGCCCGGTTCCCTCGGCGAGGTGGCCGCCCTGGCCAGAGCCGCGCGCCTACCGAAACGTCGGGTAGCCGACTGGCTGCGCGCCCAGGACACCTACACGCTGCACAAGCCTGCGCGCAAGCGGTTTCCCCGCAACCGCTACGCCGTGTTCGGGCCCCGGGAGCTGTGGCAGGCGGACCTGAACGACATGCGCGGCCTGAGCCGGTACAACGACGGAGTCAACTACCTGCTGACTGTGATAGACGTATTCAGTAAGCGGCTGTTCGCGGTACCACTGAAGAGGAAAAGCGGGCCTGAGGTGGCTGCTGCGTTCGAGAGGATATTCGCTGAGGCGACTCCCCGCTGCCTACAGACCGACAAGGGGACGGAGTTCACCGGGGCCGCGACCAAGCGAGTGTTCAAGAGTCACGGTGTAAACTACTTCACCACGCAGAACCCCGACGTGAAGGCGGCGGTGGTGGAGCGAGTCAACCGCACGCTCAAGACCCGCATGTGGCGCTACCTGACCTACAAGAACACGTATCGCTACGTGGACGTGTTGGACAGGCTTGTGGACGCCTACAACCGTAGTCCGCACAAGAGCCTGGGTGGCCTACGACCCGTGGACGCGGACAGCGGCGATGGAAAAACGGTGTACAAGGTTTGGCGTCACATGTATGGAAAGGCGATCCGACGACACAAGCCCAGGTTCGAGCCGGGCGACACGGTGCGCATAGCCAAGGAGAAGGGCACGTTCGCCAAAGGTTACGAGACCAACTGGAGTAAGGAGCTGTTCGTGGTGGACCACGTATACGGGTCGCATCCTCTACCATTGTACGTGCTGCGAGACCTGAACGGGACGCCGCTGGAAGGGCGCTTCTACGAGCACGAGATGCAAAAGGTAACGATCGCCCCGGACCGCCTGTATCAAATAGATAAAATACTGGACACTAAAGGGCGAGGCTCCAGTAAGCGCTACCTAGTCAAGTGGGCCGGTTACGGAGAGGACTTCAATTCGTGGGTACCCGCAGCGGACGTGCAACAGCTGCGATGACGAGGCACGACCAGTTTTACCTGACGTTGCCCAGTAACAGTTCAATGAATTACTATCCCAACAACATGGTGACAAACTACACGACCCATCTACCCTCGACCGTTGATCTGTCAGACGGCGAGTGGGAGGTCGCTCTGGCGGAGGCGCACTACCCCTTCTCTTTTCTGACCGTCGGTGAGGGAACCTACATCAAACTAGTGCTGGGAATGAGGGACTCGAAAGGCGGGTTGGCCGTGGTGGACAAGTTGTTAATCAAAGTGGAGCCGGGCAATTACAGTAGTACCGAGGAACTCGTGCACGCAATCAACAACCACCCTCAAATGAAGAGTAACCTGTGCGCCTTCTCGTATGACGAGAGGTCCTCCAGGGTGGAATTGATGTCGACGTCTTCAGCCGTTCAGAGCCTCAAACTGAGCCCCAGTTTGGCGCTACAGTTTGGCTACGAGGTGGATACGGATATCGTCAAGCGTCACAGGTCCGTGAGGCCGACTAACCTCTTCGCCGGTCTGCCATCACACATGTACGTGTATTGCGACCTGGTGGAACCCCAACTGGTGGGCGACGCTGTGGCGCCACTACTGAAGATCCTCAACATCGACATCAGGAATTACACGTACGGTGCCAACACGACAGTGTATATAATAGACCCGCACTACGTGCCGGTGATTAAAACCTCATTCGAGAGCGTGGAAATCGATTTAAGGGACAACCAAGGGCGACACTTGCCATTCCACTTCGGGACCACGTGCATGAAGCTTCATTTCAGGAAAGAGAGGCAGCGGCAATGAATCCGAGCGATCCCTATCTGGCGTATTACCGCCACCAGCAGGCGGGCCATGGCGTATCCTCCGTATTCAGAGGAGCCGCTTTCCAACGCGGACACGGCATCGGCAGTTTCCTAGGCGGGCTGATGCGTACAGTGGTCCCGTTGATCAGATCCGGCGCATCGGCGCTGGGCAAGGAGGCGCTGAGGTCCGGTGTGGGCTTCTTGGGCGACTTGGCGGCGGGCACAGCCAACCCCCGAGTCGCAGCCAACGCCCGACTCAGACAGTTTACCGGGTCGCTGAAACGTAAGGCTGATGAAAAACTGGATCGCGTGCTGAGCGGTGGTGGCGCCTATAAGAGGAGGCGTGTACAGTAGGTTACTCCTCAGTCTCTAGCGAAACTCCTCGGAGCGAGGAAGAAGAGCGCTGCCCCCAAGAGGAAGCCCGCAAAACGTGTCGCTAAGAAGAGGAGAAGCAAGAAGAGCGAGAGTACCGTGAAGGACATTTTTGGATAATGGCGTTTCTACATCAGAAGTCATGCGAGTGTGTCAAGACCGAGTTGGACCTGTTCTCGCTACCGCCCACGCAGACCAGTATAGAGAGCGGTAAATGGGTGCAGTACAAGCCCATCTCCTCCCTGACAGACGACTCGCCCGTGGAGTTCATAGTTCCGGGTCACGGGGACGAGTACACGGATCTGTCACAGACGCTACTGCATGTGAAGGCTACCATTAGAACGGCTAACGGAGGCGCTGTAACGGGTGAACAAGCGATAAAAGAGGTGGGTCCGATTAACAACTGGCTGCACTCGCTGTTCAGTCAAGTGGACCTGTACCTGAACAACAAACTGGTGTCTCCTCAGAACAACACGTACGCCTATCGCGCCTACCTGGAGAACCTGTTGTCCTATGGCGGTGATGCCAAGACATCGCACCTCACCGCGGAGTTGTTCTACGAGGACTATGCCGGGTACATGGACAATACTGAGGAGGATAATGCCGGGCTCAAGAACCGGAGGGAGTTTGTCAAGGGCAGCCGGTACGCGGACATGGTCGGACATCTGCACGTCGACCTGTGCAACCAGGAGAAGTTCATGTTAAACGGCGTGGAGATGCGCTTTCGCCTGATCAGGTCAAAGAACTCATTCTCCATCATGTCCAAAACCGTGACAGACTACAAAGTGGACATCGCCGAAGTCAACCTGTTCATGCGCCGCTGTAAGATCAACCCGAGCGTGCTGTTGGCTCACAGCAGGACGCTGGAGTCGGGTACAGCCAAATATCCCATTACGCGCGTGGAAGTCAAATCCTTCACGCTACCCTCCGGTATCAGCAGCAAGACTCTGGACAGTGTGTTTCTGGGACAACTGCCGAAACGCGTTATAGTTGGCCTGGTCAGCAATCAGGCGTTCAACGGGGACTACAAGAAGAACCCGTTCAACTTCACCCACAGCCACGTGAACTTCTTCGCGCTGTACATAGACGGTGAGCAAGTGCCATGTAAGCCGCTTCAACCGGATTACACGTTCGGTCATGAGTTGTGCGTGCTCGCCTACCACACGCTGTACACCGGCACCGGCATCAATTTCTCAGACTGTGGTAACGAAGTCAGTCGCAACGAGTACCCCTACGGATACTGCCTGATGGCGTTTGATCTGACGCCCGATATGGCGGCCTCTCAATCCAGCCACTGGAACCTGGTGCGCAACGGTAACCTGCGCATAGAGATTGGGTTCTCCGAAGCCTTGGCGGAGGCGTTCAACTGCATAGTGTACGCCGAGTTGGACAACGTCGTGGAGGTGGACCGTCATCGCAACGTCACAGTCGACTTTGGCGGGTAAACGAGTTGCCGCACGCTCAAGGTCACCGCGCGCGCACCGTTAGGTTTTGGCGGGTAAACGAGTTGCCGCGCGCTCAAGGTCACCGCGGACCGTTAGGTGATGGCGGCGCGCGCACCCAAGGTTAACCCGCTAGGCGCGCTCCCGCCAGCGCTCAGTCGAGTTCAGTCAGCCGTACGGGATGGACGTGCCGCCACCGATCTACATCGAGCCGCCGCCAGCGCGCTGTCATCACGGAAGCGTGGTGATGGATATGCAGTGTTTTAAAGACAGTGATAATGACTTTCTACTGAAAGAGGTTTGCGTGGTGGACGTGACTACCGGCACGCTGCTCCTACATCACATCGCCCGCCCGCCCTTCAGTAAGGACCTCCTGACTTCCGAGAAACAGCGCGAGAGCGTCTGGGTCACTCGCCACTGCCACGGCTTGGAGTGGGACCAGGGGGACATCGCGTACGTCGCCCTGCTGGACAAGCTGCGCTCCTGCCTCATCCACCGCCCCCTGGTCTACGTCAAAGGATCGCAGAAGAGGGACTTTGTTCAACGCCACCTCATAACCGAGCCCGCCGCCACCACCGCTCAGGACATGGAGGATCTGGGCTGTGGGTCGCTCAACGGTCCGCCCACCTACCGGACCCTGCGCTGTCGCCACCATAAGAGCTCCCACAACCGTTGCGCCCTTCATAACTGCATAGTATTGCGGGACTGGCTCGTGGCTAACGACACACTGGACTCGTCCACCTCGAGCTGCCTGTGCTGCTTCCGCCCACGATGAATACCGTCCAGATCAGAGAATGCCTGGCGAAGATCCCCGGACTGAGGAACGTCGCGGTCTACGCCTCTGACCAACTACCGGACGCGCCAGTCAAGCCTCTGACCGCCATCGTGTCCAACACAGTGGCGCACACCGAGAGCGGCGAACACTGGGTGGCGTTTTACTGCTCGGAAGAGGACAGACTCGAGTACCTGGACAGCTACGGGAGGCCGCCATACCAGGCCGACTTTCAAAGGTTCCTGAGGCGCAATCCTCATCACCGCCACTACGTCTACAACAGGTATCGGCTCCAGGGCTACGATACTTCTGTTTGCGGCTACTACTGCCTCACTTACCTGTACTGCCGGGCTGTTCTCCGCACGTCACTCAGCGACTACGTCCAGCTCTTCGACTTCACCGCTCCCGCTGTCAACGACGCTCTGGTCCGCAGGCTCTTCCACTCCATATTCGCTTAAAACTAGTTTGTAAGGTTTTTGTAGTATGTAACCTTATTACTGTACAATACATGCCTCATAATGATAAAGCTTGTGTTTTCATTTCTCCTTTCTCCTTACTAAATTTTAAAAATAAATTAGCAAAACTGAGGCAGCGGGGCTGGACCTCAGGTTTATATACCAGCGGCGCGTGTCACTGGCTGAGCCCCCGCCAAGCGGCAGTGAAGGCCGCCAAAGAGGGCGCGCCACAAGACCCCTCGGGCATCAGCAAACCACTTAGCAACTCAAGGGTGCAACCTCGAGCGTCAGCAAGCCGCTGAGCAATTCAAGGGTGCAACCTCGAGCGTCAGCAGACCGCTGAGTAATTCCTTCCTGGGCAACTCCTTCAGGGCCGTCCCCCGACACGCGCCGCCAACCGCTCCCGGTTGGCGGGGGCTTTTTAAGCTGCACGGCTCGGGCCAAACGGCCCATAACGCCTTTCTCACACACTTTAAGCCTAACGGCTTTTGAGTGAGCAAAGGGGAGGAAATAAACAACTCAGGTTCGTGCTGTACATAAAGCTATTATATTTTCTTACAAATACTATTTACAAATTTTTCTTAAAATTAATATTTAAAACTAAACAGGGAATTCCTCTTCCTCGTCTTCGTCCTGGCGCTCCTCCTCCTCCTCACCGTCCACCTCCATCCGTCGATCTCCTCTCCTGGCTGGCGGTAGTGGCGGGACGTCCTTGTGTCCCCACGGCAGAGTGTGGATGCCGTCGGGGAGGACACACCGCTTGTCGTCAGTCGGGCTGAGGCTCAGCTTGTCCACTTCCACGGTGTAGACCCGGTGCAAGTGAGACTGGAAGCGGACGTTGGTGGTGTGCTTTTGGACCCCATCAAACAGGCACTCTCTGTAGTCGTCGGGGGTGAGGACGTTCTTGACAACGCCCTTTGCCACCCCCTTGGCCCGCTTGAGAGCCTTGCTGCCGCCTGTCGCCGCGTCCTCGATGTCCATAAAGTATAATTTGGACCGCAGGCCGAGGTACTCGAATAAGGACAGGCCGTTGCACTCGTCCTTAAACTTTCCAATGACCTTGGCGTTGACGGGGCTGTAGCAGGGGTGGGACCTCGGATAGCCGCTGGTGTCGAAGTCGTCCAGGTGTTCCTTCATCTCTGCGTAGACGTCCTGGGACACGATGTCAAAGACGTAGCTGTCCGTGTCCATGTAGTCTACGGTGAGGCGGTCACCGTAGCGCTCCTTCATCTTGCGCAGGAACTCGTACATGAGCCACTTGCTCAGCTCCAGGACTGTCATGCCTACGTAGACGGGCTTGTCCAACACGATGTTGACCTTGGACAGATGCACCAGGGCCACGTCCTCCGTGTAGTACGTCCGGTCCAGGAAGTTGGATCTGGCGACGTACTTGGAAAACTTCTCCGGGGTGCACACCAGCTTCACGTTGAGGCGCTTCCGTACATTCTCGATGGTCTTGCCGAAGACTGCGTTGTTCATGAGCTTGAAGAAGTCCTGTTCGAACTTCGTCCTGGCCCTCTTCCGCAGCTCCGTGTTCATCAGGATGTACGGTTCCAACCACCACGACTGGCGAAAGGAGATCGCCCGATGCACCGCGACCAGCTCCAATCCGTTTTGCAGCGCCTGCTGCAAGACCCTGTAGTGACAGATGTAGTGCGTCTTGTCGTCCAGGGTCGTCAACAGTTTGGGGAACTTCCCTGTTGGCGGGCGCTTCGTCTCGCAGCAGTAGGGAAGGTCCTTGTGCAGGTCGTGTAGGCGCGCGGGGTAGTGAAGGTCCACCTCCAAGATGTAACCTCGATCGGCCTCTGCGTCCAGCGCCGCGACGTCCAACGCCTGGATTTCCTCACGGCTGAGCCACTCGAAGTCTCCGGTCGGCAGGCGCTGGGACATGGCCCAGCCGTAGAGGTTGTTGGCGTCCAGGTACAGGAGGAAGCGCGTGGGCTCGTCCGGGCGGTAGTCCGGGCACCTGTCGTGGTTGGCCTTGGCGTAGCGGGTGATGGCCTGAGAGATGCCTCCCCGGATCCCCTGCTCCACGAACAGGTACATGTCAAAGTCCTGCAGCGTGTCCAGCTCCACACCGCAGGTCTTGAGCATTACATCCCAGGCGTAGGACGGCAAGGTGTAATAGTGGGCGGGGTCCAGCCCGTACTCTGCCAGCGAGGTGTCGCGGAACTGCTCAAAGACATCGGTGAGCAGGGCGATGTCGCATCGCAGATACTTGTCCGCATAGTCCTTGAGGTTGTGACACTCGAAGGCTCGCCACACGTTGAGGGCGTGCTCGTACTCCTCGTCCTTGATGTCCTCCAGGGTCATGGAGTTCCTGAACGCCTCCTTGGGCGGCAACTCCCTGGTCCTGTACAGCGTGTCGTAGGACGTCACGAAGTCGTAGGGGAACACGCCCTTCCTGCGCACCAGGTCGAACAGCCGGTCGTCGGGGAAGCGCTTCCTCGTCTCACGCATCCTGTCCGTGGGGAGTCCCGCCGCCAGGTTGGCCAGGCTCATGGACAGGAACCTGTAGGTGTCCAGGAAGCGCACCGCGAAACTGCTCTGTCGTTGGTTGTCCCCGGGCTGACCAAAGTGGAATCGCTTGGTAAAAGCGATGTACCGCTCCTCCGTGTGGGCCAACACGTCCACGTCGCCGGGGTCGATGGCCAGCTCGCGCACTACGAAGTGGGCGTCGTAGTTGGACAGGTTGTGGAAGTAGCAGTTGATGTGTCGCTGCTCCCGGTACCTGAGGTTGCACGAGCGGTGGGCGGCTCCTCGGAACTCGTAGGGCGGGGCGTGATTGTGGTCCCGCACCTTGACGTCCTGGTCCGTGAACTCCTTCCCGCAGAGGTAGCAGTGAGTCGCTGCCAGGTACTCGTCCATCTCCTGCCGGGTCAGAGAAGGGTGCAGAGCTCTCATGCTGAATAGGAACTCCCACAGCGCCAGCACGTCCATCTTGAGCCTCTCCATGAAGACCTTGGACGCGTCTGCCCCGAAGTAGACGCGGGGCTCGAACTCCTCCAGGCCGAGCGAGTCCACGATCTGGTAAGCGAAGGCGTACGGGACGTGCAGTTGCAGGGGCCTCGTGCCGGGCGGCGCTTCCGCAGGGTCAGCGGCGACGGGCTGCAGAGCACACTCAAAGTCGGCATAAACGCAAAAGCGCTCGCGCCGAGTGTACTCGGGGTGGGCGAAGCGGATTTGCTGCTTCTTCGGCAAGTCCAAGCGGAGGGGAGCCTTGGCGGTGCAGTATCGCATGTGCTCCTCCAGACGCTCGGCACCGGACAGTTGCAGCTTGTTGGGCCGGTTGTCGAAGTAAGCGAAGCATCGCTTACACACGTGGATGGCGTTGACGTGGGACGTCAGCTGGGCTCGCACTAGCCTACTCATGTTTGTGATGTAGGCGTAGTGACTGTCCCCGCCGGTGGTCACATACAACAGGTCCCGGTGATCCTCCAACTCCCGCTTGCAGATCTTCAGCGGGAACACGCGGTCCTGGAACTTTTGCGATCCGTCGGGGCGTCTCCCCACCATGGCACGCTCGATCCCGTACACATTGACGCTGATGGCGTTCCTCCTCTCGAAGACCTTGATGTCCTTCACGGCCACGGGGAAGCGTAGGCCGACCCAGTCGTAGCGTGCCATGACGTCCGGTGTGTATGATGTGGGCCTCTCCGGGTGTCGCGCGACGAACTTGGCCAGGACAGCATACGCGAAGCACATGTCATCGACGTTTTGCACGTTGATAACGGCGTGCGTGTCGCAGATGGTCCTGGGAAGCTGGACGAACCGAGCTCCGCGTTCTCCCAACGGGGTGTAGAGGTTGACGCGGATCTCCAGGTCCCGTATCCGGAGATAGCTCCACCCGCTGCCCACTAGCAGGCACTGCTCCTTCTCTTCCTCCAGCTTGTGGAAGGAAGCCGATAGGAAGTCCTCCAAGTTGGACGCGGCGGTGAGAGGCACGTTCTTTGTCTTGAAGGCCCGCAGACAGGTGGCTCCGTGAACGTTGGCGAATTCACACTCCAGGAACATGTTGACCTTGGTGTTTGGGTGTCGGGTCCTGACGTCGGCCAACAGTTCCAGGACGCTGTCGAACAGCAGCACCAGCGCGTCCTCCACGGTCAAGAAGTCCTCCATGGGCCGGGACAGGCCGAAGGTCAGGAGGCGTCCGCGGAACCCTCGTTGAATGGTGCGGAACGTGGGTAGTCCGCCACCACCCACCATCCCATCAGGTGCCGTGCTTGGTCCGGGCTGGGGCTCGCGGCTAGGTCCGGGCTGGGGCTCGCGGCTGGGTCCGGGCTGAGGCTCGCGGCTGGGTCCGGGCTGGGGCTCGCGGCTGGGCCGGGGCTCGGGTGACAGAACGGGCAGGCGCGGCATCTCGTCCACAACGAGGTTCCTCACGACGGGGCAGTTGTGGGCCTCGTGCTGGTCCCGGTTGTAGCGCCGGGTGAAGCCTCGGTCGCAGTAGGCGCACGTGAACCTCATGCCGCGGTGGACGCTCTCCATGTGCCGCTGGAGGTACGCTGCCCTGCGGAAAAGGGCACCGCAATCGGGACAGCGGACCTCGTTGGCGTGCACCAGCTGCACGTGACGTCGGAGCAGGTCCTCACGGGAGAATCGCCGCCCGCACGCGTCGCACTCGGGCCGTGGGTCTCTGAAGGGTGGCGTTGCGGAGGAGGAGGAGGAAGTTGAAGCAGACGGGCTCGCACCGTGGACCGCTTCCATATGGTGGCGAAGATCCTCGGGACCCGCCAGGGCGACGGAGCACAACGGGCACGGATGGCCTGCGAACAGGAAAACAAGTCCTATTAGTTACCCTATAAACACAAGGATGAGGAACTATACAGTGGACTGGCGACCTCTTGTTTTCCCCTAGAGTCTGTTCCCTCATCTCAATCGCCAGTTACCCAAGCCTGTTAAATACAATGATGAGGAGATGGCGGTGAGGAACATGCAGAGGGCTGGCAACCTCTTGTTTACCTCTCGAGTCTGTTTTCTCGTCTTAATTGTCAGTTTACCCAGTCAGGGCCGTTTACTCTCTCATAAAAACAAGTCATTAGTTATCAAAGTCCACGGGCTTGTCGTGACATCATGGGTGAGGACACCAGGAAATAGCATACTTAATAAATCTACTGGCGGCTTCTTATTTAAACTAAAACTGTACCTGGCGCTTGGTCGTGAGGAGTGGGAGGATGAACTGCAGCGAGGTGGCGTCGCAAGTTGTCGCTTCGCCCGAAGCGTCTGCCGCAGACGTGACAATCGTAATGGCGATCGTTGTGGGCAGATGCTACGTGGCGGGTCAGGTTTCTTGCAACCCCGAAACTGCGCCCGCAAACCTCACACAGATGAACAGCCATCTACAACATCGGGTATCTGTACTCTCCATCCGTCACAAAGGCGCAGTTGCCCTCAACATTTCGATTGGAAAGTAAAAACAAAACAAAAGAAACTACTTTTATTTTGCTCAAACTTTTTAAAATAAAAAAGAGTGGTAGTGAATCTATTCTGTTTTTTAGGTTCGGCTTATTAATTTTAATCGTTATAAAACACGACTGTTTCAAGGTCATTACAATTCCACTCATCTCCATCTGAATGGAAACGACAAGACCCCGTGTACTGGGATATGTAAAAGATGAAATATTAATGTTAACTAATTAGATTTTAGAGCATCGAAAACTAGTTGATGAAAAAGTAAATTACATGTTACTTACATTTTAAGATATCCAAAGACAAGGCTCTGCACAGTCACACAAATACTCGCAGCGAAAACACCTAGCTCCTCACAGGACGAGTTGCCACTAGATACTGAAGTAGCTTGGGAAAGTAACGCACTTAAATAGACCGGTTGATGACGCCGTGGAATGTAAGCGGTAAACAGTTCCCGGAACCGCTGATGAGTAAACAGGCTGGGACAGTCACGTAGGCCCTGGCACGCGCCTCGACACGTGACATGCTCATACATAGCACTCCAGTCAGGAGGAGGCCTCATGCGACGCACTTGCCGGAACCTTCTAGAACGGAGGGGTCTTGAAGGCCGCTAATGAGTAAACAGGCTGGGACAGTCACGTAGGCCCTAGCACGCGCCTCGACACGTGACTCCACGGAGCCACTCGCAGTTTGGTTTATTCAAGCCGACATACAACGTGTAACGAAGTCACATCAAATTCGGTCGGCAAGCAGCCGAGATCCCATGAGGAAAACGCGTTTGAAAATTAATAGCGGGCCCGTTTAACAGTGGATTTTCAATTTTCTTTAAGCGATGGTTTTCTTAGGTCACGGCCCGACATGTGGTGAGGTTTCGTCAAAATCGGTTGGTAAACAGCTGAGATCCCATAAGGAAAACGCGGTTTTAAATTAATAGCGGCCTTGTTTAAAGGTGGATCTATGGGGTTCTTACGTCATTCGCTTCCTTGGGGATAGGCCTACACTCTGGAAAAAGTCCCGTGGGAATCGGTGGAAAAATAGGCTGGTTATTAATTTTCGAAAGTTTTTTCCTCATGTTCAAGGTCATCACGAAAAGTGCCGTTGGCGGCCGGGGGGGGGCTGACGTCACGGGGGGGGGGCTGACGTCACGGGGGGGGGGCTGACGTCACGGGGGGGGGGCTCCTCACTTGCTCCTCACCGCGCCTTTGCTGGTTCTGAACCATCCAATGCCCCCTACTCGAATTTTTATTGCGGTTAGAATCTAAAAAGTACACGATTTTTGCCGTTTTTCTAGCAACTACGGTCTTAAAAAAATCATATTTCCGAAAGGGATCAACTTATCGATTTCAAATGTTGATACATCATAGATAGGCATGTTTTTAGTTTATTTGTATAATTTTAGATTTTTAAACTTAATTTTATGAAAGCTGTTATCCATCCCGTAAAGTGATATTTTCACTAATTAACCGATTGAGCTACAACAACGGCGGTTACATCAAAATTGTCCTTGTCTTATTCTTCGTATTTCGGTGAAAACAACAATTTTAAATTTTCATTTAACTAATTTTTATTGCGGGTAGAATCTAAAAAGTACACGATTTTTGCCGTTTTTCAAAACTGCAAAAACCAGACGAATCCGTCTGGTTTTCGTTCAATAAATAGTACAGTACTTTACACATTTTTGCCAAATTTAATTTAGATCGGACCTTTTGTTATTTCTTATGTGGAATCACGAGCTTCATAACAAGCCATTAAACAAGTTTTTAGCTCTTTTGAGTGCTAAGAAAATATCACTTTACGAAATGGATAACAGCTTTCATAAAATTAAGTTTAAAAATCTAAAATTACACAAATAAATTAAAAACATGTCTATCTATGACGTTACAAATTTGAAATCGATAAGTTGACCCGTTTCGGAAATATGAATTTTTTAATTCCGTAGTTGCTAGAAAAACGGCAAAAATCGTGTACTTTTTAGATTCTACCCGCAATAAAAATTAGTTACAATCAAAATTTAAAATTGTCATTTTCACCGAAACACGAAGAATATGACAAGGACAATTTTTATGTAACCGCCGTTGTTGTAGCTCAATCGGTTAATTTTTGGTGGCAAGTCAAACTCGAGTATCCATAATTTTGAATCCGACAGTAGTCATAACATAAAAATACTTTGTAGTACAAATGTACAATAAGTATTAATTTATCGTAGAGGTAAATTCACTTCTTACCATTGTCAAGCAGGTCAATATAGAAATTAAATATATTGATGTGTTAATTTAAATATTAATTTTAATTTAAACATTAATTTTAATTTAACAAAACAATTTATTAGTGCCTTCATTTTTTAAACACAATCTGCATACACATCAGTCAGTCATGTAGTTAGTATCACTGCTGACACCATCACCGGCGAATTGGCGGAGGTCTATTTCCATTAACTGTTATTGTACTTTTGGATCCAATGACACAACCTGGACTTTGAACCGAATGCACAAGTAGTATTATATTAAAATAAAATACTTAACATGTTCGTTCTATCCAAATTAAATAGGCAAAATGTGTTTTCAGTTTCACTTTACTTTTGGACCCAACAACACACCTTCTATTTTGGT
The DNA here is from genome assembly GCA_963675035.1 of Allygus modestus. NCBI lineage: Eukaryota > Metazoa > Arthropoda > Insecta > Hemiptera > Cicadellidae > Allygus > Allygus modestus. The sequence continues at coordinate 303,341,263 of OY776111.1, forward strand.
GAATGAAACTATCATTTTTTAGAATTGGACAGAACGAACATGAAAAATTTACTATTTTGAACCCAATGAACAGTTGATTTAGTTTTGGTCCCAATGACAATGACACTGAATCACATCCTTAGTTTTGTATATTTTAAGTTTTGTGTGGGTAGATAAAATCGTTGTTGACATAAGTCTATCTAAGGCAAACGTACTTGTATTGGCAGAATTTTTTCTGCTTTTTATTGCAGATCACTCACTATTGTTGGAGCTAATTATGGTACGAAGGTATTTAAAATTATCAACTTTATTGAAGTTTTTATCTTAAACTATAAAATTTCTGGACTTGTCATGATTTCGACCAAAATACATATATTTTGCCTTACTAACGCTGATTTTCAGAAATACCACTTAGGCTTGGGTTTCATTGATTAGAATTTTTACTATTTCTTCAAGGTATTCTTTGATTTCTGCCAATACAACTATGTCATCTTCAAATATGAGCACTGATATATTTTTTCCAATCTTTATCCCTGAATAAGTTTTTTTTAATTTCCTATAGTGCTCCTTCAAAAGCAATATTACAGATTATGGGGATAGGCTGTCTCTTTGCCTTACCCTAGTCTTCACTTCAAAGGATGCGGAAAAATAGTTTTCAACCTTCACTTTGAACTTTCTATTTCTGACACTTAGCCCTAACAAATTGATTAGTTTCTTCGGGATGCCAAAGTTTTCCATTTTTTTCTAAATCTTTTCTCTACATAAACCGTTATAGGCTTTGAATCCAAACATTTCTTTGGATTATTTGTTGGTTTTAGTCAATAGATAATCCAAAGAAATATTTGTTGAACCCCCAAGTTTTTGATATAGCTCATTTAAGGAATAAAAGTTTGGTCTGTTGGTAGATCAGGCTTTTGATGGTCTTCTACAATTTTGTTGGTGTAAACTTCCATTCTTTCGAAAATCTTCTAAAAGATGTTCAAGTGGTGTTTTAAAGAGATATTCCACGGTCCGGTCCTGTTTATCATGGATGTAAATTTGTGATAGGATATTACTTTTAATATCACAGGTAAACCGAACTTAATTTTCAAATCCTTCTAGTTATACACTTATGTGTTTGTTTATCTTTATTTACAAAACCTATCAATACAATAAGGTTTTTATTTCATGAAAACTTGCCACTTGTTCAGAAGGCAAAAATGGGGGCTGATTACCCATCTGACAGGAGGAGATGCCTTTAGTTTCTTCATTATGAAAAGGAATAATTATGTAGGGATAAATAAAATAAATAAATCCTCAACACTAATCCAAAACAATTAAAGAAAATACAGGAGTGAAGGATTCAAAAAATAGGTCAGTGTAATGGTAAAAAATAACTTTATTAACTTTTACCTTACAAAAATCTACTTGTTATTTCAGAAACCTAGAGACTTGGTAAGCATTGGAAAAAATACTTTAATATACATCAGAGGTACTAAAAACAAATTCCTACAAAATGGTGTACATGTATTGCTTTTATATCAATGTAATAACTTTTTGTCTGGGATTCACAAATCAATGTTTTAGGACTGAAATACAAGCAGAGTTATGATTATTAAAAGAATATAAGTTTAATGAACACTCAGCATTATTCTGGTACATATAATATTATCTGAAATAAAGAGCTGATTTTTAAAGGGCAACACTTAACAATTACTTATTAACAATTGTACACAGCCTATTTCTTAGATTTCCTTGTTTTCTGTTGAGGCCTCCGAGGAGCCCCTTTCTTTTTGGACCCTCCTTTTTTCGCCTGGATTCTCTTCTGAGCTCGAATGTCCTTCTTCATTCTGGGGTCAACAACTTTGAAAGGTCCTTTAACTCCTGCTGGTCTTCTAGCTTTTTTGGCAGCTAAATGTTTCTTAGATACTACATACGTCACTTCTTTCTTAGGTGGAGCTTTTGCTTTCTTGTACAGCCTGAAAATCAAATAAAATCTTTATATGTAAAAGCCAAAGCTCTCACTCACTTGTAATCACTAATTCTCCAACTTCCTGAAATGCTTGAGCGGTGAAATTTGGTGCGAGACAGATTTTGTGCCATGGGCAAACCCAGGTACCCTGTTCAATAACCTGATGATAACGACTATTTTATGGCCCTTGCCCGCCGGGGGGGGGGGGCAACTTACCATAGGCCGAGGCCCCAATGTGTTGGGGCGAGAGAGAAAAGGTAAGGAAGAGAGAGCCAGCCGTAGAAGGTGCGGGTGAGTAACGGGTGGACAATTTTACATTTTTTTAAATACGTAGATCGATTATCCAACAATTCTCCACTTTCACAAAATTAAGCTTTAAAATCTTGAAATGGCCACAATTTTGAAACTGTTAAAGCTACAAACGTAAAATTCAATACCAAATTTGCCCTAAACTAATATAATGCAAGTGTCAAGTTTCAAGTTAGTACCTCAAGCGGCTCCTAAGGTATGCTGTATTGATTAAAAAACACAAACAGCATGCATAATAGGATACAATAGCACACACAATGCAAACAAAAAATACAGATTTTTACACATAAATGGGTATTGGAGCGAGATAGGCCTTATTTTTATATAACATTTATTGTTTGTGTTGACTCCAGAAACAAATTCTAGAAGTGTTCGTATAGGGTTCTGAGACACCCTGTATTTTACTAACAACCAATATGACTTAATATTATAAACGCTATTTTACACTTAACCTGTCATAAAAATTAACAAGGCATAACTGTTTTTTAATATTTACGAAGAAGTGGTCCTAGTAAAAGTGGGAGCTAAATAAATACAAAAAGAAAAAAGTAAATTGTAACAGCTCAAAAAGCAGAAAGACGTTGTTTACAAAGAAGAGTGGTTATACAGAAGTATCAGACATGCTATTGAACTATATATTCATAACATTTTCTCTATAATTAACATAATCAGTTTACATTGCGATTGCTTCCTACTGTTGCTTCGAATTTGCTGTAAGTTAAGGCAGTGCCATAAACTACTACATTTCAATTGGGAACTATAATATATATTTTATCATTGCTTGGCGGTGGCCGACTAAACTGGTTCTTGGAACTTGGATTCCCATACCGCTCGGCTCCCTCACCCCTATCTCTCTCCCCAGGGCCACGACAGCTTTGGCGGGCCCCAGGCAAAATTACTTGGCCGGGCCCCACCCCCTTTGCCATCTCCCACTACCAGTACACACTGACACTGATGGGCTAGCACACTTTAAAACGTAAAATATGCATTATTATCACATCTGAAAACAGAGGATCTGTATTTATACTATACTAAATGTGCAACACAAATTACAAAGTGCAAAACAATACTTGATAACTTGAAATACAGATATTTTAACCCTTTCCGCTCGAATGTCGGGGCAGCCCTGCCCACCGCATTTTGCTATGTTGTCGCATGTTGGCCTGACCCGCACATGCGTTTTTTCATTTTTTTATTTTTTGGTCCCCAATCAAACTGTATCAAAATAAAAACACAAAAGTCAGCTTTTTTTAACAAACAAACCAAAAATAAATAATTAAGTGACCAGCTGTGATTTTAAATGCAGCTGGATAGGAATAGGCAAGTAAAAAAATGAGAGTGGGAAGGGTTAATATTTAGTTTGGTTTATATTTTTATATATTAGTTGACTATTCTCATTAGATTGTTGTAAACATAAACAAGCAACTGGCAGGAATAAAGTGGACAATTACTTTCTGCTAAGGACATTTCTTATAGAAACAAATATTTCCAGCTGTACCAACCTACAGCTTCCTCTCGTGGTGCACCAGTCACGTTACAAAATGCAGAATATAACACTTGTTATTCCCGATTAATTTATTGCTTTCAACCTAATGAAATAAAAAGTTTGTATTCCTAAATAATAAATAATAACAATACCACCAACAAAGTTTTTTTTATTTACACAATTTTAATTCGTGCACACAACAATTTAAAGTACATGTTTTTAATCCCTATGGATAAAAAGAAAATTGTATGTAAAAATATTGTAAAAAGTAAATGAGGAGCTAATTTTAAATCTTAAAATCAACTGTTTTGCTTCTTGTGAAATCCTGATATAAATTTATAGCATCAATTAAAAAATATACTAAGGTTAATCAGCATAAAATAGAAACTGAATTTAACGAACATCGTCAGTTTTTAGGTAGGGAAGGGGGGACGAGAGTGAGGAGGACCTTCCATTACAAAGGCCTTTTCTCACCGACATCTGTCACATAATGTCCGGTAACGTAACACGTGGCCAATTCACACCACAAGAGACGTCTGCGAGGTATACTGATCTAAGTTTTCTAGTCTTCTCCTCCGACTACTTCGTCAACCACTGACACAAACTTTTAAGGTGGGAGAACGTCTTGCAAACCGTGGTGATTTCGTTTTCAAAAATATATTGTGTTGACTACTTTAAAAGAAATTATGTTAAATGCAGGCTTAAAAATCTATGATAAAAGTTCTCAAAATAAATAATTTTGCTGCAGTATACTATGCTACAGGTACAGTCCCATTGATAAGGGTATTTTTATTTTAGTCTTGGCCAAAGTTAATCAATATTATCAAAGACAACAGGGATAAAAAATGACTTTTAGTATACCAAACAAATTACGTTACGCCGGTGTGAAATGGCCTTTAGTCGAGAAACCATAACAAACAACCAACAACAACAAGCATAAGGTACAACATTATATGCTTATATGTTTGTTTGAGTCAGCAGCAACGTTTCGGGTGTGGGCCCACTTCCTCAGTCCCCCAAGATGCAGATGGTTTATTTATAAATTGTGATTGTGATTGTAGAATAGATGTTTCGGGATAATAACAAAGTTGTTTCAGTTTAATTTCAAGTAGGTTGACGTTGAAATAACAGCAAGAGATCGGGCCCAGGTACTGATGTCTCACTTTAATCTTCATTCACTGAAGGGAAAGATTGATTCTGTGCCTTTAAGTGTCCCGTTCTACTTTTACCGTCATTAGACGTTTTTATGAATCATTTTAAAGATGTTTGGCCTTTAAAAGCCTCTTTCTCATTTTGCTTTTCTCTTTTGGCACCCTGATTTATGTTCTTCCTTATAGGTGGCCATTGCCGGCTCCCTCTAAACAACAGTATGGAACGTCGCACTGACAGGGTACTACATTGATCGCTCAGAAACTACATAGCATTAAGCAAAGAACTTCCATTTAAATTCAGAATCATTGGACGTATTAAATAATGATTGTATTACAAAATTAGGAAAAGAAAGTATATTTGCTTTTACTTGTGTATTTTAGTTTATTTATACTTATTCGTATATTTTGTGTTCAGGCATATTTGAGTTTGACCTAGACCAGGGCCCGGCGCGGCAAACTGTCCAAGAAAACTGGTCTGTCTACGGCCCTGTCTCTCCCTTACCTCCCCGTCAGTGAGTCCTGTGAAGCCATGGCATGTTGCCCTCGTGTAGGGGTATTATAAAACTAGAAAACCAATCAACCGTCGCTAATGATATGCTTCATTGCATGTCACCCTACACCCAAAATTTCATACATTGATTCTTTAGACCTAAAATAGGAAAAGAAAAGTGTTTTAATACTGGTTCAAAAATAGGGCTTCCAAACCACCATGTATTCCTTATGGACATTAATTTTTGTTTGAGCTGATGAAAATGCAAACAGCTGATTTTGATTCGTAGTAGTTCCACGGCTAACCACAGAATGCAGCACACTCAACTGTCACAGTTTACGTGAGCAAAGTTGCAATGGGTCTTCTAGTAAACTTACATTTTATAAACTATTTCACATCAAAACATGTAATCTCTCTCCTAATTGACATATAAAAACACCTTATTAAAATGCATTAGCCATGTAAAATCAAATGTGATAGAAGAAATTATAATTTTCCCAATAGGATCCTTGGGAATGATTTATAATTTAAAGTGAATTTTATAATATAACGAGAATTATTCCCAACCAGAGCATAACAGTCCACCTGTTTTTGCAAACACTATGAAGATCATAATCTGTTAATAAATATTTTAAACACAAATTTTTAAATCATGAATTCAAGTGAGAAATCCACTGTATAGGTGATTACATTACACATATCCCAAACCCTTTTTTAAACTGCCAAACAAAACCTCTGGTCTGTGGGACCGGTTTTTGTTAGCCCGTTTGCAGTACCACATTACTCACTAGGCCAAATAGGCACGTTACTAGGGTGCAAAATTATAAGGAGCATAAAGAATAAAAATGAACTTATTGACTGCAGCTGCTGTGAGGCATGATGTTTCTCTTGTGCAGCAATCGTCATGATGTGTCTGTATGGCTTTGTACTGTGTTACTATAGTTTGACGTAGTTCTACAAATGACCAACAGGTGGCATTTCAATCCAGAAAGCAAGGTAGCCAGTGTTGCCATCGGGACACAATACACCGGTGGCATTTTAATTATTTTTGGATTTAATTATGAAACACTGACTTACCACCCCTATTACCTTTAGTAAATAGCAGATTGTGTTGTAATGTAATAACTGCAAGCTTTTAGGTATAACTAAATAGATTAATATACCTTTTTCCAAGTGTTGCATTAAGTCATTTGTTTAAAAAGGTAAGAAAATGTTCTGCCTAGATAATGACAATTGTAAAAGTTTTTGGCAACTGGCATTGCACTGGCATTCAAATTTAGGTTACAAAGCTAGATATAGATAATTCAGTTGTCTTGCAAACTGTATGTTCGACAACCCAGGTGTCCTGACTACCAATGACATCACCAGAGAAAAATTCGAAATCATCATAAATTTAAAATGTATTTTGTAAAATAGTAGTTTTTATCACAAGGAGGAAAAGTGGTTGTTTTTGGTGCGCAATCTTGTTTTATGAGCGCCTCGCTCAGAAAAACGATTAAATTCTTTTATAACAATTGCATTTCTTTTATTTATAAAGAAAATAAATATAACACGTGTTGTATAGAGCTCACTGGTTTGTTACCTTTGACATACACAAACATAAAAAGGAACAATAACAATCTTTGAGGTTAGCACACTGAAAAAATCCACAGCTGATTTTTTGGTGCTCTATTTTAAGGTATCAGAAATATGTGATTTTACGGATTACGTAAGGACTCAAAAACAGGCCTGTATTCCACTTCGTCTGGCGGTTTGGGCCCCTCGAAAACAGTTCACTTCGTCTGGGAGACAGGTTGTATAAAAAAGGGTCATTATCAGGTCTAAATCGGTGGTGCGAGAACCTTCAACTTCGTCCGCGTCGCCCCGTACCTCTCCCGCCCCAGCGGGCTGCGGCAACTTAGTTGCATGATATTAATCTACTCAGCTGATAACATCTTTAAGTACTTATGAATGCCTCTGTATCGTAATACTCATATATGCTTAATTTAATCTTTATAACCAATGTTTGAAACTATCATTTTAGACGGCTTCTTTATCCTTGTTAAGGAAACAAAGTTGTATTACAGTTAAGACGTCAACATGTTTATAACAGTTAGTAGGTTGTTGTACTCATACCATACGTGATGTCGAACTGAAATTAAAAGATGGGTTGTTATTTAAAGTAGGCAAATCATTAACTGATTCACAGAAACTTAAATTTAAAACTGAAATTTCGCAAAAACACGACGCAAACTGTTGTCCATAACAATATCTTTATCCCGCATCCACGACAGGAATAGGTAACTTTTAATACTATGAAAGAATTGTTACATAACGACGGGCTCCCTCCAAGAAAAAGTAGTAAATAAAGTTATGTATAACAATATGTTTGTGATAATTTTGTCACCTTTTGCAAGATTCAAATGTATTTAAACTCATATAATAGTTTAGCAAACAAGTCCAGTTATTTTAGCAATTAAAGTTTGTTATTTCGAAGTTTCCTATGTAATGCATTATGGGAAATTGATTAATTTAAAAGTGGGGTAACAAACTTTATAATTTTGAAATAGATCTGTCATTTAAGTAGATACTGCCACACCAATTTAAAATTAAGTAATTTGTTGGAAAATATAGTTTTAGCTTCCCTAACTTTTACTAACATTTCTTACATAACAATATAGGGAAATATTATTATTAAAATAGTTGATGTCACTAAAATGTGAATCTTAAATTAAATTATAAGTATGTAATAGTTGATGTGTCACTAAAATGTGAATCTTAAATGTAAATTATAAATATGTAAGTCCTATATCAAACATGTTTGTACATCAAAGTACAGTACTACATAATTCTATGTAAGTTACAATTAATGAGTTACAAAGAGTTTTAAATAAATATTGTTATTAATGGATTAATAAAATGGCCGCAAAACACAAACCAGTATAATTTAATTAATTAATGTTTTGCCTGCTTAAAATCACGACCAATCTTTTAATTTCAGTTCGACAACAAGTATGATAAAGATAGAAAAAAAAACTACAAACTTTTATAAAAATTTTGACGTATTAACTATAACACAACTTTGATTCCTCAACAAGGATATAGAAGCTGTCTTAAAATATAGTTTCATACCGCATTGGTTATAAAGGTTAAACTAAGCATATGTGAGCATTATGATAAAGAGGAATTCGTAAGAAGTGTTTAATATAACATGCATGGGTTGCCGGAACCCGCTGGGGCGGGAAAGGTACAGGACACTGAGGACGAAGTGGAAGGTTTTTGCACTACCAGTGGAGATCTAGTAATGACCTTTTTTATACAACCTGTCCCTCGGTCGAAGTGGACTGTTTTCGAGGGACCCCAACCGCCGGACGAAGTGGACGTCAGCCCAAAAACAGCTGCTTTTCGTGCAGTATGATAAAAACACCTTTTTATTTTTGTTCCATATTGTAATAAATAAATAAAGTTTCTAACAATTTAAAAATGATCTTAATTTGATCACTGAAATATTGAGCTCTAGTTTTTAACCTATACTAATACATATAATATCATGTCATTTGAAGATTTAATTTTTTGTTTAACTCAGAAATTTTGAAATTTAACTACCTTCTGGTTTACAATGATTAGTATTAATCTATTTATAAATTAAATATATATATATATATATATATATATATATATATATATATATATATATATATATATACAGGGTCTCCGAAAAAGAATGACGGGGTTTCGAACGGCCGTTGCTTGGGGACTATTCAAGATAACTAAACGATTTAAACGTCAAATAGAAGAGAAAAGAACTAAGTTTTGTTTTCCGCGTAGCATGGGAGGAAGCACCGTCTCATTACCTTCGGGAAGTGCGCGAAACACTTAACAACGAGTTTCCAAATGGTTGGATAGGCAGGGTTGCGCCTATTCCCTGGCCTCTCAGGAGTCATGATTTGACCCCTTTGGACTTTTTTTTGTGGGGTTACGTAAAGAACATTGTTTATGCTGAGAAAATTCGTGATTTGCCACATCTGCGTGGGCGAATTTCGGAAGCGATCGCAACTGTGACACCAGAGATGCTTCGATGCTTCACAACACTTGGCGAGAAATCGAATATCGCTTCGATGTATGCAGAGCAACAAATGGAGCTCACATCGAAACATATTAAGGTATAGAAAAAAACTTAGTTCTTTTCTCTTCTATTTGATGTTTAAATCGTTTAGTTATCTTGAATAGCCCCCAAGCAACGGCCGTTCGAAATCCCGTCATTCTTTTTCGGAAACGCTGTATATATATTAGTGTTTTTTCAAACAAAACCGTCTAAACCTATTTTTGAAATGTATAAGCAATAGAATTTTCTTACTGTTTTATTTGCTGTCTCTTTTCCTGTTCTGTGATATCAGGACGGTCCAAAATTCCTTCCAGCTTCTTCTTTGCTTTCTCCATTCTTCTAATTGCTCTCTTCTTCTTTCTAGCTTTAGCTTCGATTACTTTTTTGATTGGTCTCACATTCAATTCCTGAAGTCTTTTCTTATAATCATCAACAAGCTCCTACAAAAAAGTTCAAATGTTTAGTGTACAGTGCCTCATTTACATGTTTTCAATGCCTCCCATTATGTCTATCTTACTGATCAGAGTGTGATCAAGGTTCTTCAGTTTCAAGGCTCTGAATCAACAACTATCATTGATTAACTTAGATTTGAAACCAAAGATAATTGAAAAGGCTTACAGGCGAACATTGAATCTAGCAACGCAAGTTAATCTCAGGTTTTGATGTTGTTTGAATAGTAATCGTAAAAGTTTTGTGTAAATTTCCTACAGGAGATGCAAGACACCCAATTAATAACATTTGTAATTAATAGGCCTATGCTACATGAAATGAATAGATTAATATATACGTCCAAAAATATTTGTGACAAACTGATTGTTGTTATCGGAAATTCCCAAGGAATCAAGATAAATATTGTCTCGCATTTTGTTTTGTTGGGCCAATCTGAAAACCTTGGACCCAACCAGGTTCAGAGGTGGTGTTGGAGGTGGACTCCCAACATTTGATAATAGCATTGTTTATAAAAATAAACTTTACAGATAATTATATCCCATGACAATAGTTATGCACAAAATAATGAAACTTAATACAAATAGAATTTTCAGAGAAGGCATGGATTTGTTTCTAATGATGGCTCACAATCATGTAGAAATAAGTGATATTTCCCCCCCCCCCAAGTTCAGCCAAATTTCTTAGCTATGCTAAGCATGGATTTAATGGCCCAGAGTTTCATTAAATAGACACATGACCATAATAAAAAGAGTCATTTAAATAACCAGGCTAATTGAAATATTACTTGACCAGTCTTCTAGTCGATGTAACCAATGAATGTAAACCTGGCTTTGTTATGTTGTAAAACATCATTGCCAATTAAGATTGGAAGTAAGCTAAACCAAAGCAATTGAATATTCGTTCTCTATTGAACTTTTTTATAAGAAAACTATGACAGCTAACAGTTTTTAGCTCTAGATAACCTACTCTATCTAGATTAAAAATCCACTATGTACCTTTGGCACAGGAGCTTCCTTTCTCATATGCTTTTTCTCATCTTCAGCAAACCAGTCAGGCAGATGTTCATCGTTGAAAACGTAACGGTTCCACCCAGAATCCAACAAGTCCCGACGAGTTCTTTTTGAAGAGACCAACATTGCCCCCAGAGCCAGCCCTTCCTCTGTCAACTTTCGTTTCTTGTTTACTAAAAATAAATTAAAAATAAATAACTTTTAAGTCAGTGGCTTTATAAGGTGTAATGTTGAATACAAACATTTCACATTAATATTAAATTGTAAACTTATTTGTTGAGGCAGTAAATAAGTTATATGTAAATTAACTTACTATATCAATCAACTTATTGTACAGATTTATTTGAAAATTTGAAGTGTGTGGTGCCTGGTACCATGCCTCTTATAACTACTGTCACCTTACAGTCTACATTTATCTGCCAAAAGATATGTTACCGTATACATTTTTTCACTGTTTACATTTGATGAAATTTTTAGTTTGCTGTAAGCAACAGTTGGAGGGGAATCAAGATAGGAGATATTCACTATCTCTCTTACTAGGTACCTCTTTCACAAGCATTAACAACCCTTACACACCTTAACAAGACTTGTACACCATAATTGTGTTTAGATGAAAATGGCTAATTAAGGGCTTGCTTAGGGTACTTGTGTACCAGAGCTGGGATACAAGCATATCAGCTGGGATAAAAGCAGTGAGCAAGGTTCACGTCTAGGATTGTTTCTACATGTAAATAAAGGAGATTGTTATGACTATAAGGCGTATGATTTTTAAAAACAAACCATATGTTTACAAACCATGCACACTTAAATACGCTTCTTCAGCCATTTAAATATAAATTAAATTGTTGAATAATGGATTTTTACAAGAAATCCTTACAGCTAACATATTATAATTGAGTTTTAATAAAGGAAATTTTACCTGGATATGTGATTTGTTTGAGAAAAGTACAAAAACGTAGATTTAGCGTAGTGTAAGTTAGGCCTACATGTTTTGTAGTTGTAATTTAATATTTTATGTAAATTTGGAAATGACTTGAGATGAATGGTAAAGTTAATGTGGAGGTAATGTTTGTGTTGTTTATCGTATAACTCTAAATGTTGGTTGTTATTTTTATTTGTTTATGATATGCTTATTTATGGTTGGTTATACATTTAACTATCTTTTAACAGCTTTGCTGCGTTTGTTATGTTTAAACATGAAAATATCATAAATTTCAATGTTGAGCGATGTCCCGATTTCGGGACAGCCGCAGCAAATGCGTTAATAGGTTACCCTATAATTGATAATCAAACATATTTTTCTAGGCCTATATGAAAACAGTGTAAATCTTATTATGCCTATAAAATAGTTTTTACATTTATTTAGAATGCATACTCATAAAAAAAGGATTGAGCAAAGGCCGTCCATCATTAGCTCACACCAGTGACAATAATTTACTTTTTAAGTCTTTTTTAAAATAATTGTAATCAGTTTTTAAATTCGTTCTAATGAAAAAAGGTCATCTTTAACATTAGATTCGGACCTTTTTTATATTGACAACTATAAATATATGTTGTTAAACGAAATAAGTAAAAAATATAACAAAATGGAAACTTGAAATTTACAAAATAATTCAACAAGTAGATATATTATTTGATTTGAAACAAATGTTTTCAACCAGCTGATTAAAGTAATAACATTTGAGTATTTCGGCTGCCATCCCCTACAGGCATCAGATCTAAGATCAGCTCCAGGAACAAAGCTATCGTCCTGTGTACCAAACATGGTCCTATCCCGGCTCCGCTATACACATATTACCCTTATCATTTTACAGCTACAGTTAATTTGAATGTTTGCCTGAGAAAATGCAAACTACGTAAGCTGAACTTATTTTAATCAAAATACAGTGAAACAAAACATTCAGATTCTGAATCAATAAAGAATTCAAGTTATTAATCACCAAAGGAACAACTGTTAACAGGGCAAAGTACTACGGCCTATGATAACATGGATTGATGAAACTGAAGCAAAAGACACAACTGTACAACTTCCCATTTAAGATTTTTTGAATTCTACCTTTAGGTGCAGGAACAGTCTCAAAGCCAGCTTTATTTTCATCAGATTTGTTCTTTTTCCTTTCTTTAACAGCTTCTTTCGCCACATCATAATCAGATTCACTATCACTATCTGAACTATCACTGCCGTCCTCTTCCTCTTCTTCCTTTTTTCCCGACTGCGTGTGTTTTTTACTTGGCTTTTTCGCATCATCATCTTCTTCTCCAATTATTACTCCACCTTTCTTCTTTACACTGTCTACCATTAGATCCAACTCATAATCTTCATCTGCTTCTGTATCCAAATTTTTAAATACATCCTACAAAAGAAAAAAACAAACAGAAACATATTGCTTTAGTTTTGATTCCAAGATTACAACTTTAAAAAAGTTACCTTTTTTCCTATAACTTGCAGGTCCACATGGGCCACAGGCCTAGGCATGGATCATATCAAACAAAGCAAGGGATGGGCCGCTAAAGTACAAGCTAGAAAATACTAATCAAATGTACTAGCCAAGACTGATTCGAACCCACGACAGGGCTGCTATGGTTCCAAAGTCCGTCCCCCTTGACCACTACCCCAGCGATTCACCAAACCTATAATGTAAATTGAATGAATACAATGTAAATAAATTCAATTTATTGCTTGGATACATTTTGCAAAAAATAGTTCAATTATAACTACTATGATTTGCTAATGCTTAGATATGCTAAGATTTTAAGAACTCTGAACTTGTTGGATCGAACAATTTAATAAACTAATATTTTTTCCTGAGTTGTATTTTTATAAAACTTCTTTATGACATTGAATCCCATTTATAAAACCTTACAACAACTAAGCATTATCAGTTAGAATGATAAACATATAAGAGAAATATTTGCACAACTATTTTGAATCTGAAACCTTACCCATAGTGCACTTTATTAAGGTTATACAAATATGTTGTTAAAACTATATACTTTCAACTTCATCCCAAAAAATTGTCTGTTTTTCAGAAATTGGGAGGAAAGCGATAGTCTGAGCCAAACCTAATTTTTTTAGTCCCTGGACAACCTTAAAACTGGTCTATATCAGTTTTGAGGCTGACATTGGGTACAGCAAATGAAGTTGTCATTACATATGGTAAGTCTTTTGGCTGTCCATTATGACGATCTTCCCTTTCACCTTTGGTTCCTCCATTTGCAGCAGCTGGGGACGGAAACTCCGGGTTTGGTCTCCAACCTGAGAATATGGTCCCTGGCTGTTGTACATGGATATCCTGTCAGTTGAGTTGGCCAGTTGGAGGGCAGAGCGGGGTCCGCCTGTTTGAGCCTGATCACAGCTGTCATAGGAGCACGGGAGTTGGCCCTCTGAAAGTTCAATTTGGCTGCCTGTCTCATCCCACCCTTTCCTTTCCTGCTACATCCTTTCCTTCCGGTAACCTGCGCAAAATTCCGCTTGTGGAAGACATGCCTAGCAGCTAATGCTGGGGTTTCCTAATCCAGCAATAACATAACAACCTAATTTTTACTCCGGAAAATCCCTGTTTAAAATGTACAATTGTATCAATGAATACAAAATGAGAAACAAACAGGAATTAGGCTGCAAGCATTACCTTATCAAACCACATTTCTGCTTTGGACATTTTCTTCTGCACTTTATCTCTGGGGTCCAAGTCTGTTATCAGGGGATATTCCACCTCATTGTCCTGAGCAATACCACTTTGAGTTTTAACTTTTTTATCAGATTTCTTAACTTCATCTGCAAATTTGACTTTCTTTGCACTTCCCTTTTCGTTCTTTGCATCAGTTTTACTCTTGGTTTTCGGACTATCGTCATCACTGTCCGTTTCAAAACCTGAAATCAAATGTTGAATAAACAATCAAAATCAAATGTTGAATAAACAATCAATACTAGTCAGTTTAAAATATAATATTGTATTTATAATTATAGTTATTATAAACTAATAGTAGGGGTGTGCGAGTTTTGATGTTTTGGATCGAGTCAAGTAGCGCCACTTATTCTGAGTTTTGAGTATTTTCGAGCAAGTATTTGCCGTCAGCAATATATTGTTGGTAGTTTTAAATAGTGTAACAGTATTTGAACAACATTCCAGATTTGACAGTCTAAATATGGTTTCTAACTAATATGATGATGATAATAATAATACTTTATTATTGCCAATAATCACAAAGAAATAGATGTCAACATATATAGAAGAAATCATGAAACTGAACATACAAAAATCCTTGGATTATTATAATAAAAAAGCATGCTGCAAGCAATTACATGCACCATAACTCTACATATTTACATGTAAATAAATAAATAACTATCAGAGTTTCTAGCGGCAATAGAGTAAAATTCAAGAATAATAATAATAATAATAACAATAAATGCTATCTGGCGTCCTAAAAACAATATTATATTATATTCAATATTATATTCCTACAAACTAACTGTTACGGATAAATATTTTCATTCAAACTCTTGTTACAAAACCTAAAGAGAAATTGATAATGTGGAGATTGGCAGGGGGGAAATACATCTTAAATACATAAAATAAAGTCGGGTTAGTAAGTTAGTTAATTACACCAAACAGCTGCTATAAGGATTATATCTAACATATATTAATTATGGAAATAACAAATCTAACTGAATGGTAACTCATACCCTTTTTCTGATGCCGAAGTGAGCTCTAAATTAAAGTAGGTGAGTGCGAACGAGCTCATCTTGAAAATAAATGAGCATTTTTGATATAAAAACAATTCAATGACATTATGATAGAACAATGTCTGTCGGGCCAGCTAAATAAATAAATACTCACTCAAACTTCTGAGTTTTTTTTAAAATTAGAGTCGAGTGGAGTAATGAAATTCTCGGCCTAAATATTCAAATTTTCTATACTCGCACACCCCTAATTAATAGTAACTCTTGGAACAGTTAGAGTTTTTAAATTAACTCACAAATGTGTTGAAATAAAATGTGTTAGGGAGGAAACTAATAAAGACAAATTTAAATATGAATAATTGTAACAAATGTTGTTCTTAGATATAACTAACGTTAAACTAGGAGAGTGATTTTTTGGATTTTGTTGAGTTGAGTTTGAAGTATTTTTGGATGAGTATTTGCCATCAACATTAATTATTGTCAGTACATTACACTATCAATTATCTGGCTCTGAAATATACAGTCTCCGTAATACCCGATTCAGTGACCTTTAATTTTCGTTGTAGAAAATTCATCTTTACCTTTCAATGACTTCGATGATTATGCATTTGAAATGCAGGATACAATTGAATGGCTCCCGGCAGTAACGTTGTAAGCGATAAATTTTACAAAATCGAGATTTCTATGCAGTAAAGGTTGGCATCCTAAATTTTTGGTATCTTTTAAGTTGGCAGTACTAGGGCCGGAGGACAACCATGAGTTTTTAGTCCCTCCGTGCAGTAACGTTACATGTGTTTGGGATGGCAACACCACTGCGGGCGAGTCTTTCGCCCTCGGATATAGATCGGCTTAACCACAAGAAAAAACGTTCAATTAACATTCAAAACTGGTCTAGGAATTTCAATTCTTAAACTTAAGTAAGCCATTGTTATAATTACTAATAATAACGCTTTTGGCAGTTTCATTCTTACTTATGTTTTTTATTTTTACCTAGACGTTTCGATGCCACTTTGGACATCTTCATCTGTAGGAAGGTTATGTAAACAAAACAAAAATTGGTCTAGGAATGTTTGAAAAGTGAACAGGATTGCCAGGGAACCCTACCATTTCAGTGAAAAGAAAAATCTATAACCCGAAAACTGCCACCACGTGATGTATGTGCAGTAACATTATAACCGCCAAGTGCCCAAAACTCTAGTTTATCATCAAATTAAACATTACCAGTTTTACAAGTCTTAAGGTTACAAATTAAAGGACTTACGGCTATTTACAAGAAATATATGTGTTTTATTTAATTTTATTTTATTCATTAAGTCTTTTGTTTAGTTTACTTTTGCCATCAAATAAATGTAGTTTCAAGGTAAATATTTAACTTTTAATGATTATATCCGGTTTTATATTGTAAGTTTAAGACAAATATTTGACTTTTCCATTTTAGGACATGTACTATGTATTTCTTAGTGTAATAATACAATTTTCTAAACATGACAGCTCTTATCTTTTTTTACCCAATAACGTTGCAACCGACGTTAAACCTAAAAAGTTTAAACACATTTTAAACAACATTTTAAACAACTGTCGTTTACAACGTTTTTGCAATTCTATATCACGTATTTGGTCCTAACTTAATTACCGCATGAGATATTATTGTAATATTTATTTTAATGACCACTTGTACCATTTAATACATATGTGACCAAAAGAAACATATATTCCATTGATATTTTTCCAGTTATTTGTTTTAGCGAATTTCACCTATAGGGAAGAAGCTATTACCGTAGGTCTCATGGTTAGACTTAAGCCCGAGACCATGATAACTTTTTGTTTTGAGGTCCCCAGATGCCAAAAACACTATTCACTCAAATTTATATATATGTGTCCGTTGACTCGATAACTATTGAAAAAAACATCCGATTTCGATGAAATTTGGCACGAACATGTAAAGCAACATTTATGACTTTAAGTTCGAAAACCAGAAAGATCTGACCATGGAAGGGGGTTTTAAATTGTCCAAAAATCAGTTTTTTTTCAATTTTTTACCCTAAAACTTTTAAAACACTCATTTTGGTTTTGACCATTTTATAGAGCTTAAAAAACAAATAATATGGTATTTTTAATTATTAACCTAGGTTAAGTGGTTGCAGAGAAAATAAAAAAAACTTGTTCATAAAATCTCCCATGTTAATCTTAAGGGAAAACGGTTTTTAGCTTTTCCACAGTTAATTTTACTCTAAACTTCACATTTGCTTTTACCAATCGGTTCAGCTCTACAAAACAATTATTTTGGTGTTTAAATTGTGATTCTACGTCCATTTGTTGCAGAGATATTCAAAGTGCTAAACACAGTACGTTGCCCAATGTTATCCTTATGTAGAATAATTACAATTTGATATCTCAATTATTTATGAATGTATATCGATGAAACTTGGTATGTGGCTTCATCTAGTACTAGTATATTGATATTTGCACAACAAAATTATTTTTTATTGATTGACCCCAAAGCAGCAAGCCTGCATACTCAGCCCTAATTTTATTCTTAAGGACAATAAGTAGAGTTTTATATCTCCCTTGATTATGAACATAAATTAATAAAACTTAGTATGTAGCTTCACCTGGTTGAGTTATATTGATAATTGCATAAAAACACATTTCTTATATTTCTTGTCACAGCAAACCTGTATACTCAGCCCTAATGTTATTCTTATAGAGAATAAATAAATTGCTATATATCACTTATTTGTAAATACATTTTTATGAAACTTGGTAAATGGCTCTATGTGGTAGTGAGAAACATAAAGGAGTAACACACCTTTACATACATTGTTATATACATTGGAAATTCGCTTAGTAGGCAGGTTTGCTGTAACGGGGGTATATTTGTTTTGCTTACAACGCTACTGGCAGGAGCCATTCAATTATCGGGTGGTATTTATCACTTTTCTGATGCTCTGTGTTGCAGTAAAATTAATTTTACGCAATGATTTATTGGTCACGTGGCATTTTGGGCAGAGTCAGGGGTGCCCATCCCCTCCAAAGTCAATAGCGCGATTCCCCCTCAATATCATCCTTGACCCTTTCAACCACCACTGACTATAAATATAACTAGACTTTTCATCGTATTATATTGTATTATATTGAACTGTCGCCAGAAATGTTTTAGCACTCTGTCGGGTGTTATTCGTACTAGTTGAGGTTAGCGTTGGTACTGTGCCAGCGCAGTGGTGCTGCCAACGGCTGCCGCTGGAAGTTCCTAGGTGACGTCATTGCCGTGCATCTGGACTGTCGGGGACTGTCACCCCTCTCCCCCCACTGCACTGCCTGCATCCTGTGGTATTGTTTGTGTTTGAAGAGGAAATCTCTCGCTACTCGCCACTCACTGCCCTGACTGACACCGCTCGTCCCTCCCATGGAGGTAACGTTTACACTCGGACATCGATTCGCCGCGCTGCTTCTTTCTGATCTGGCTTGTCTAATGTTTCTGTTTACCAATGTTTAATTAAACGAATCTAACGACACATTCGCCATAAAAGTAAACTTTTGCTATTAAATTACAATCGAATAATTCGGCAGGCCTACCACAATGAATGATATACAGTATTCAAATTACAATATTAGTGTTGATATCTAAACCATGCATTACGCATCCTGATTTGTTTTTAAATAATTAACTAGAGTCTCAATTCAAAAGTAGTACTTTTAACACTGTCCTGTTTCTTCTCTCATATTTATATTTATTATTTGTCTGAACAACAAATTATCTGATTCCTCTACTCAAGTAGTTAAACATATTAGGGTAATTCATTTAAAGAATGTCAAATTCTATCCGTACACCGTACGTCTACCTGTACTCTCATAATATAGACGTTATTCTTACTTCCTTTTCCCACCAATATCACACCATGTGGTCATGCAGGTCCCCAAAACAAATTTAACCAATTTCTTTTATTTCGTCAATTTCCCCCATAGAAACATCCCATCTGAGATAAGGGACCTGCATGTGTAACTTATTGTGTAAAACGCACCATCAATGATTTGCTGTTGGAGCTTGGCCTACCCGATTTTATCAGCTGTTATCTAATATCAGCTCCAAATACTTCCGACTGAATTACATTCAACTCACCCTAACTCGCTATTTAACTAAGCCGTTTATAGTATATTTTATTATTTATATTACATGTAGCTATTTTAAATATTTGTAGCATCATATTTCAGTATATAAACTATCTACAGGCGAATTTTATTTCCTTGTTTATTATTTTTATTATTACTATTGTTATGCCAACTACTATTCTGAAAAATATCCCATACAATATTAGGCCTACATCACATTCTCTCTTAATTATGCTGTAGCGGTTTAAAAATAAGTTTCTACCTCACAAAAAACTATTTATTTTGTTACATTAAGTTAATTTGTTTATATTTGTGATGGAACTCATCCTGCACACAGGCCAACTTGTGTCTGTACATAAACGCATGTGAATGTAACACCTGTAATTGTCTGGGAATAAAGTTGATTTCGTTTTGATTTTAGTTGGGTACAGGGTTATCCTTCGACGTATAGATTGCAATTGTACCATTCAATGTATAACACTTCGTGGGTGTTTTTCCTTAAGGTTAGACCCTATCCTGTTGGCTGTTTAGAAAATAATAAATACATCGCAACTTCCACAATAGCGAGGACCTGGGTAGAATAACGGTAATAACGGGTAGAAACCTGAGAAATAAATTAAGAAATTGGGTTCACCAGAAAAGGACGGGGTTCATTAGCTCAACGTTTTCCAGGCCAATCGCCATATGATCTGTGTTATGTGTTCGCTTATCACACTAACCACAGATAATAGACCAAATGTAAAAAATAAATTGGTCATAACGTGTAAAAATGTAAATAAATTAAACAAAAAATTACTAGTCCTATTACACAATAGGCTTTCTTTCACAGCCATAAGGAAATTATTTTTAATTTTATGACAACAATTATTTGTGAAGAATCTAAAATTGGGGAGATTGTTATATAGTCATGATAATAAATCACTAGACGCAGAAAACTTTTTATAAATGGTTGGGATAGTTTTCACAGCAACCACTGAGCAAGTTGGGGCATAAGACAGCCGTGGGTGGCGGGGGTGAGACGGTGAGTCACCGCGACTGTTGTGACATCTAACCTAGGTGTGAAAAACGGAAAACCCCTCCCCTAAAACGTGTTGGAGGAAATGACAAAAACAAAAAGCTTCAGTTTGCTATTTGTCAGTGGAGTCGACGGATTGATTAGTCTCGGATACTAGCGTTTTAAACCCATTGGCGACGACTCACGAGTGTTACTTGTGCGGCCGCGGCAGGGCCAAATGCCGACTCGCGAGTGCCGCTCGTTCATTACATTCGTGGCGTCACTAGTCCTTGCAGTTCAATGGAAATACGATAGATTGCTCCTCAATTCACTTTTTCATTCGTCTATGACTATATCTGACAATGTAAAATAATAATAAAATCCGTGGTTTTTATCAAGCAAGAATAATAATAATGACGCTGCGTCGTCGTCTAAAACTGTGATTTTTCATCAGCGTATAAACGCTATAGTTGACTGTTTTATAACAAACTTAGCCGCTAAAATTCCACTTCTGTTTGTATGATATTGGCAGTGATTCTTCGACTGTTATTGATTGAACTCGCATTTGTGCATTATTAGTGATGAACCGTGAAAATCTCGGTAGTTCTGAGGTCAACAGACTTTTGCTGTGTAGTGAGAGTGAGGAAGAAGAGCATGATTTGGAAGACGATTTAATTTACATTAGACGTAACGACGAATTGGTTTTAGCCGATCTTAGCACCCGCGAGCTGGATTTACTTGACGGTGAAGTAGTAGAATTGGACGGGCCAAACTGCAAAGTGAGTGTAAATAGTGTGTATATATATTTGTTAGTTTTTCCAAGAAGCAGTGAAGTGAAAATGTGCACAGAACTGTGAAGCAATAGCAGTGACTTAGAAATGAAGATAGGCCCAGAATCAGCCTTGGTAAGCATTTTTGTAACATTTTTTGAAACAAGTATTTTTAGGTAAAAAAAAATCTATTACATTTTTGCGTAGGGAATTAGTTGCAGATCGTGAAATAATTGCATTGTTACGTTTTAGACCATTCTAACGGTTTTTATCACAGTTTACTTTAAAAAAAATATTTTTTGTAAATTATATATATATATATATATATATATAAATATTCTAAATAAAAAATATATATACACATAAACTGTACCTATTTCGGCAAGGAATTTCATAATAAACAAAATGGTGAAAGAATTATTATGATATCTAAAACGGTTTTCTTTTTATAGCACTTTTACCAAATGTCTACAAATTCATTGAAATTAATTGCTGCCCAAAGGCCATGCAAAATGTCCATTTATTCCTTCCCCAATGGGTTAAACAATAAGTGTGCTACCAGTTGGTGTTTTTAAGTTTCATTATTAGTTTTTATATAAGTATTTTATTAGAGTTAGTTTGACATCGTCTAATAAGCCTACATATGGATTGTTTTTTCAATGAATATTTGGTAAGTATTGTTTATTTACATACTATTTGCTATTTAGCGTAATTGTTGTTCCTGTTAATACATTTTATAAACCCATATTATTTTGCTTTTGCTTATATTTTGCTTTAGTGATAAATCAGTAAACCAAACAACTTAAGCTTTAAATTTGTTAAATTATCACCTTGGAAGTTAGGCAATTACAAATTAACAAGCGTAGTATAAGCTGTAGCACATAGTCTTATTATATATCCACTTTATAATGATACAGATTGATAGGTTGGTTTAATTTGGACTGATATCCAAATAATTATGTTATCACACTTGCTGGTGACATTCGGTGAGACGATTAAACTTGCACGCCAGCTTCAGTTACAGAGAGATGTCAATAAGACCCACTAATTTATACATGTGTGTTAAATTTATTATTTCAATAATAATTATGTCATTCGGTCATGTACTTACATCTAAGTAAGTCATTACATTATATCAAAATCTATTAGAATATTCACATCTCTTTATTATAAATTGCAATTCCTTATAAATAACATACTCAATCAATATAGAGAATAACCTGCTGGTTTTTCAACCATTTTAACAATGACAAATAAAGTATTAATTTGACACGTGTTTGAATCCTAATTTAGTATATTTTTAATACCTTTTTTGATTTTTATAAAAAGGCCCTATTGTTATTAAAATAAAATAATTAAATAGGTCAGTTAAAATGTATAATAATTTAATATTTGTTTTGAAAGCTTATTATGCGCCTATTTATTCATTTACTGATTAATGCCTGATCAAACGGGGTCTACTACGTGTAGTGGGTCCACTGTACACTTTCTTTGGTGTTTTAATAGATAATAACGAATTTGTTAACGTTGCATAATTGTACTTTATATCGGTTGACGTGAAATACCAAACCTTTATTGGAATGTTTTTCACACTGATCTCACTCACACTGAATTAACTGATAATTGTGATTTCCCAAGCACAGTGGCGTGACCTATACCCCACTGCGAGTAAATGTAATATGTGTAATGTTATTCAACATAATATTACATTTTTAAACTTAATTAAATGCTGACAAACCAGGTATCTTAATCTGTCACAATAATAACAGTCACAACCTGATTTTTGTTAAGTAAAATATCTTATGTCATTAAACTGTTTGCCCGATAACATTTCTGAGGGGCTGATCTTAGACAACTTTAGCCACTGGCCAAGAAAATAATCAGGAATGTTACAATACGCCTTATACAAATTAATTAATTTTCAGGCACTCTTTGAAAACGATGTGGCTTCAACATCTGCTGCTACTAATAATGTTGTCAGAGAACCAAAATTCAAAGGGTCCTACTCAAAATGTTGTTTCACTGGATGTGGATTAAAAAAAAAAACCCGCAGCTCCAGTTCTTTAGATTCCCTGTAAATAGACCCAACATATAAGAACAATGGAGATGAAAATCTTATTGATCTTCCAAATAAAACATTGTACACGAGGAAGGTGTGCGAAAAAGTTATAGTTATAGTTGTTAACAAAAATCATATAAAAACACCAACAAAATGGAAACACCACATAACTAAAAAAAACATAAAACAAGTAATTTACAAAAACAAAAATTTGTAATGCAGCCATTGTCAGTCTCAAGCCTGCAAAACGAGCTTAGCTCCTGTACACAGAGAGAAAGTTTTGAGAATAAATTAGAAATGCCATTAGTTTTCGAGTAATCGTTCAACTGTGCAGTATTGAAATGTCTAAGGATTTACGGAATTTTCATTGTTCATCGTACACTGTGAGTTATAATGTTCACATCACAACCCAATTAGCCAAAGTAATACTTCTCTATAATCTAGTTTAAGATTCCAAATTCCTGAAACTAGTAAAATAAAAGCTATTTACTTTTTTAGTAGCCTATACTATTATTTTTTATTGTTTACCTAAACTGCCCAAACATGTATTTTCATTTTCAGCCTGATTTATGAACATTTTATAAAATTATCTTACCTGTCTATAATACTTTGCATTTTTTCACTAAAAAGGTTTTTAAATATGAGTTTGTTTTACATGAGTTTGTTTTACATAATTTGTCGTTCTCTTCTTAATCGCGCCTGTATGTTTATTTTTCAAGAGACAATTTGCAAAACAACGCCATGTTGGCTATATAATACGTTCGAAAGTGTTAAAAATGTGCTTTGAAAATAGAGTAGGACTAATTATTGAAATCTAAGGAATCCAAACACAGCGTGCGTGACCGAGATGAGACGTAAACAGTTATCAAAAAATGCCCAATAATACGAGTCGAGACGTTAACAGTTATAAAATAATACCCCCGTCGCAGCAAACCTGCGTACTCAGCGAATTTCCAATGAAAAATATATGTCTTAATACCACATAAAGCCGCAAAGGTATTAAGTTTCATACAAATATATTCACAAATAAGTGGTATATCAAATTTGAATTATTCTCTATAAGAATGACATTGGGGATGAGTACGCAGGTTTACTGCAACAAGGAACAACAAACATGGTGTTTCATATAAATATCAATATTACTCAACTAGGTGAAGCCACATACCAAGTTTCAGCAATATAAATTCATAAATAAGCGGTATATACAGTTTTGATTATTCTCCATAAGAATAACATGGGGGATGAGTAAGCAGGTTTGCTGCAACAAGGAACACAAAAAATGGGTTTTATGCAAATATCAATAGAACTCAACTAGGTGAACCAACATACCAAGTTCTATTAATTTATGCTCATAATTAAGGGATACATAACATTTTACTTATTCTCCATAAGAATAACATGGGGTCTGAGGATGCAGGTTTGTTTCTACGGGAATTATCGGTAAAAATTGTGTTTTTTGTGCAAATAACAATAGACCACAACCAGATGAAGCCGTATACCAAGTTTCGTTAGTATACGTTCATAAATAAGTGAGTTATAATGTTTTTCTTATTCTCCATAAGAATAGCATAGGACAACATACTGTGTTTAGCACTTTCAATATCTCTGTAACCAACTGACGTAGAGAAATGATCAAAACACCAAATTGTGTGTTTTTTAAAGCTGAATCTAATGGTGAAAACTAAAATTTGACTTTTTAAAATATTACAACAAAAAATTCAAAAAACTTATTTTTGGGGTACAAAACCCCCCCAAAATACCACTTTGGATGGGTCGATCTGTCTGGTTTTCGAACTTAAAGTCATAAATAATGCTTTACACGTTTTTACCAAATTTTATCAAGATCGGACCATTCTTACGAGAGTTATCGCATCCATGGACACACACACACACACACACACACACACACACACACACACACACACACACATATATATATATATATATATATATATAATATATACAGTTTCAAACGAATGGTGTTTTTGGGGTCTGGGAACCTCGAAACAAAAAGTTATCATGGTCCCGGGCCTAGGTCTTACCATGCCGACTACGGTAATAGCTTCTTCCCTATAGGGGAAATTCGCTAATAAAAAAAACATACAGATAAATTAAATTGCGCCACAATAAAATTGTATAGCCCAATCCGCACTATTAATCAGTGGGCAGAGTGGCAGATAATGACTTGGCAGCACTCAGGTCACTGCTCTCATAAAATTTATTATATACAACTTTAGTTTTTATAATCCCGTTTTTTAAAATTTATTACAGATTATATTGTATTTTTGCAGACACAGTGTACCGAGACTCTATGGCCCTCTCCTTCCCCCATGCGTTAACATCCACTGCCTCGTAAATCTGTTTCTTTTTGGAAAAAAAACCTTAATTGCCCGTCACCACAGGCCAAGAGTCCAGTGCGGCGATTTTAAGACAGCCAGGTACTGTTAAGCAAGCCATTGGTGACCGCTTGTGAAAAAGTATCTCTGCAGTTGGCTGGGATAGAACCTACGCTTGACCATAGCTGACTTGCGAGGCCAGCGCTCTACCTGTGAGGTACCGCAATTGGTTCCGGTACTAATCGGTTATGACGACATCAATTTTACTGAAACACAGAGCGACTAACGATGCAAACTAAATGACATTAGTGTAATGCAGGCTAGTCGCTAAAACATGAATGTATTTTCTTTATTATTTGCAACAAGAATTATTTTGTAAATTCAAGATAATCGGCCCAGACTACTCTGAGATTCTACTGTATTATGAAAAGGAATACAAATTATTAGCCAGAATATAAAACTAGTTTTTGTTTTTGACTTACACAATATAAATGACATTAGTGTAATGCAGGCTAGTAGCTAAAACAACATTAATGTTTTTTTTATTTGCAAAAAGAATTTTTTTGTAAATGCAAGATAATGGGCCCAGACTACTGTATTATGAAAAGCAATACAAATTATTGTCCAGTATATCAAACTAGTTTTTGTTTCTGACTTACACAATATGGTTTAGCTGTCATTCTGGCCAATAAAGTGCAGTTCCAGTCATTCTCAGCCAATGTTTTGTGGTTCGGTTGTTATTTCTTGCCAAAATTATGCGCCGTGTTATTATTTACAGACGATATTATGCGATCCAGTTATTTTAACGATTATATTTTTGGCTGTTACTATTTTCCCCCCTTTATTTATGACCCAATATGTCACAGTCCAGTTATCATTTGCACCTGATATTACGCGGGTCAGTCTTCATTTACAGTTGATATTACATGGTAAGATTTATTAATGATTGATTCATGTTTCCCGATTTCAATTTCAATACATAGTCCATACGCTTTTACATAGTACAGTCATCCTTTACAGCCAAAACTACAGAAACCAGCAGTTTGCAATCATTGTCTGCAGATCGGTGGGAAAAACTCGCTAGATTTGTAATTTTCAACACTTCCAAGTAGAATAAACTTGAATTTACGAGTACTTGCACACCACAACATTAAACTTTATTCTTCAATTAGCAGGACAAGAAAATGGTTGAGGAGACATAGATAATTTGGTGCTTCATTCTTATCTAGACAACAACAAATCTCTCTAATCAATCTCCATTCTATTCTAACATTTAAAAAAAATTACCTAAACTTTCTGCATCGCTGTCAAAACCACTTTCGTCTGATGACAATTCAGGTTCGCTATCTGACAACTTGTAGAACCTAAAACAGGACAATTGCAAGTTAATTTTAAAGAAGGACTACAACAAATAATTTATATTATATCATAATTAGATATAAAAAACGACATCTCATCACCGATCATTCCTGATGATGACCAGTGTAACTGGTTGAAATAAATCACCTTATACCATCTTTTGTGTATATTTACATATTTTATATCAGTACAGTATAAGTGTAAATATATTTGTAGAGTTGTGAAATGTAGTTTATTTTGTCCTGTTTGATTATAAGAACACATAATATGTGTAACAAATCAAGAAATTATTTAAATTCTTCACTTAAAGAAAGACAAAATATTATAATTTCACAAAAAAGTTTCTTGATTACTGCTATAGCTAATGGCGAAGATCTATGAGTGAGAATAATAATCATCTTTATTGACATAACATTAAGTAATGCCATAGCGTCAAAACAAATTTACAAGTACATAGTTTATGTATTTATAGCTTGTAACTCTTCCATACAGTAAAGTGGTCGTTGAAGTAGCCATTCGTTCAGGGCGGTCTTGAGGTTTTTTCCTGTCTTGGCTTGTATATCTGGTGGCAAGTGGTTGAAGAACTTTCTCCCATTATAACGGGGTTTCTTTTGGTACAGCGTCTGATGGTGTGCTGGGCGGCTGTAGAGATGACCATTTCTTGTGTTGTATTAGTGATGGGTACTGTTTTTTGGCAGGTCTTCGCCATCGGCATATATGATTACCTCTTGAATGTAGAGGGCAAACACAGTGAGAATTTTGAGTGCCTTAAATGCTTCCCTGCAGCTCTCTCTGTGTTGAAGTCCCATGAGTGCTCTCTCAGCTTTTTTTGTAGAAGCAAGATTCTTTGGAGGTTTGTTTTAGAGGATGACCCCCATAAGGCAATGCTGTATCTCATATGTGGCTCAAAAAGTGAGAAGTAGGCTGTTTAGCTGTTTGTGGACTGCTGATATAATTGATTTTTTTGATTATATAAAGGCTGGGTATTTAATTTTTTGCTGAAGTTGTCAAGATAAGGTGTCCGACTGATGTCCTCATCAAGAATGATCCCAAGGAATTTTGCCTGGTCTTCCATATCAACCCCTGGAACACACTGTACGTCTTCCGCCCGTCTTCCGAATGCTAGCTGACTTTGTTTTTGTTACATTCACCACAAGGTCATTTCTATGGCAGTACTGGTAGGCCATGTTTAAAGTGATGTAAGAAGAGACTGCCAAGTTGTGAGCTCAGCAGATGAGTGGTGTCGTCAGCATACATCAAGGGTGTGCAGAGCTTTCCCAGATTGTCAGGGAGGTGGTTAGTGAACAGGATGAACAGGACAGAGCCAAGGACTGACCATTGCGGGACTCCTCACTCAATTTGAAGTAGATTTGATTTAATTTCTTTAGCAGCCCCTTTTTCAGTGCTTTTTCGTTCTACCAGTTGCCTTCTTCCACTCAGGTAGCTCTCAAACCATTTGTTTGCTGTGTGTTTTATACCTAGATATTCCAATTTGTTTAGGATAAGAGAGTGGCTTAAGCAGTCAAATGCTTTACTAAAATCCAGAAATATTGCTGTTGAGAGATCTCCATTCTCTATAGTCAATAGTCAAACATTCTTTATTCATTTTAGCACTGGCGTAGTACAAGAATGGCATCTTTACTTCACATTAAACAATAAAAGAAAGAAAACTACGCTAAACATAAAATACAAAATCTTTCATATGAAAATTCATTTAAAGAATAAATTGGAATCAACAGCATGTATTTCCTTAATTGTTTGTTAAAAACATTACTATATTTTATATCTATGATACACTCTGGCAAAAAATTATAGAACTTAATTCCTGCATAAGAAGGCTTCTGTTCAAAAAACTTAGGAATGTGGGACTGAAAGCCAATCTTATTTTTATTCCTAGTTGTTATCAATCACAGCCTCTATGAGACGATAGAATTGGAACAGGCGGACCTCCCGCAGCGCCGTCCTCGCGCAGTAGAAATGTTTCGCGGGGAACTGGCGCTGTCCCCCCAGCCTGCAGCCACGAGTACTACACCAGGGAGCCCGCCCTTGTTCCCGCTCCATACCTAACAATAGCAGTTCTGCCAACTTCCAGCATCCAACATAAAATTATGGGTCTCTCAGAAACAATCGTGTTGTGTACGGAAATTATAGTAACCTAACCTAACCTAACCGCCGCAGCGCGCTGTTTAAGTTTTTAGCCTAAACATTTCACACGAAAATGTTTCCTCCCCCACACGAAAATGTTTTATTTCATTCAGTAGTCTTTTTTTTGTGAAACACGGAACAAATCTGGCTTATAAATAGACAGACAGATAAACAAATGTTAACACAAACGTCTGGCTCTATACCTGCTAAATCTCCGTGTGGAGAACGGGACATCTGCTAGTTTAAATTATTGTGACTTTTGATGAATACAGATTATTGTTTGTTTTTTATATTTTAAAAGACAATTTGAATACCTTAGGTACCTCAATCGTTAAAATTGGTTAAAAAAAACGAAGGAGTTCTCCTAACAAAAATCGCCTTAGCGTATTAATTTATAGGATTCTAGAAATGACAGGATTCTACAAATGACAGGATTCGTAGTTTGAAATTGTCGTATTTTAGGAGTATACGTTGGCAGAACTGCTGTTGTTAAGTATGGAGTGGGAACGAGGGCGTGGCTTCCTGTTGTAGTACTCGCGGCTGCGGAGTGGGGGGACAGCGCCAGTTCCTCGCGAAACATTTTTACTGCGCGAGGACGGCGCTGCAGGAGGTCCGGACTGTTCCA
The DNA here is from genome assembly GCA_963675035.1 of Allygus modestus. NCBI lineage: Eukaryota > Metazoa > Arthropoda > Insecta > Hemiptera > Cicadellidae > Allygus > Allygus modestus. Next base: position 303,371,255 of record OY776111.1, read on the forward strand.
ATTCTGCGCTCTCTTATCAATCACAGCCTCATCAGTTCAATCATTGCAGTAGTGGTGGATTTTCCCTTTCGGGAACTATGTTGAGAGGTAGTGAGCAGGTTGTTTTGGTCACAGTGCTTTACGACTCTTTTGAGCACTATCTTTTCACAAACTTTTGAGAAAGTAGAAAAGAGAGATGGGTCTGTAGTTACTTGTTTCTTTGGAGCAACCTCCTTTAAATTGTGGGTAAACTTTTCACAGCTTTAAAGCAGATGGGAAGCTGCCTTCTCTGAATGACTGGTTGAAAATGGAGACTAATGGCTTTAGTAACGGATCCTTAAAGAATTTAAGAATTTTCAAAGAGATTTCATCAAATCCAGAAGAGTTTTTCAGTTTCAAGTTTGTAACAATCTGTTTTAGCTCTTCATCGTTCGTCGAATCTATTGTGGTTAAAACATAATTAGATGGTTTATTTTTTAAAGTTGGTAGTTTCCTCTCTCTGAGGGTGGTATTTTTTGTAAGTATTTTCTGCATTATAAGTAAAGTGCTGGACAATACTAAAGCTGAAAACATGCCCCTCATCATACACAACGTTAACGCGCAACATGCATGTTGGCGTTGTTGAAGTGGTTTGTGATTTGCCAGGGGCATTTTATGGGACGATTATTGATATTGAGTGTAAGCTCATTTTGAGTGGTTGCTTTATTGTTTCTGGCATTTTTTATTAATTGCCTTTGACTTGTTTACGGCTTTGTCGATATATTCAATTGATGCTTGTTTCCTCAGTGCTTTCAATCTTTGATTATACATTTTCTTAAGCTGGTTGGCTGCTTAACTTGGTCTGCTGCATTTCTTGTGCTTTCATATCGACATTGCAAGTCGACATATTCTTTTTTCAGTCTTTGTGCTTCAGCATCTGCAAATTGTTTAGGTTTGGTATTTTTTATGTTTTCTAGTTTTTTTGGGGCAAGCATCTTCAGTGGCCTCTTCCCAACTTTCTTCACTAAATATACTCTTAAGATCTTGTAGATTGTGTGCTCGTAGGCTTCGTTGTACTCGAGCTGGAGTAGGTGTCGAAGTCTCTGTTAAGATCGTGCAGGTTTGAGCTGTATGGTCCGATAGTCCTGTTTTTATAACTTTGTTTTCAAGTTCTGTATGATTATTCTTGTAGCAGGTAGTTTAATTCTCTCAATATTATGGGAAGCCAAAGTTTCGTCTACTGCTATTGTTTTCCTGTCTGGGTTTAAGATGTCAAAATTAATATCGCCCATTATGATGAGGGGCATGTTTTCAGCTTTAGTATTGTCCAGCACTTTTTAAAGAATTTCAAGCGATTCAGTAACATTGGTGTCAGGTGATTTGTAAGTGCCCATGATGTGTAGGCATATTTTATTTATGGTGATCCTAATGAGTGCTAGTTCACATACAAGTTCCTCACAGTAGTGTTTGACATCTATTGAGTTTGTATGTTTTTCTATTTTATTTTCAACATATATTGCAACACCACCTTTAGTGCGGATTTCCCTACTGAAGCGTGCTTTAAGGCTGTATCCTGGTAGAAGTCTTGAGTTTTCTATTTCATTACTTAAGTCCATGTTCACTAAGTATTATTACATTTGGTTTGGGATTTGTTGATTCAATCGGGTGAATTAGTCTGTTCACCTCGTTTGAAATTCCCCTTATATTCTGGTGTAGAACTGTCAGGCTTTTCTTATTTTTACCAATGGATGTTGTTCTAAAAAAGGCGTTTGCTGTTGTTTTTCCTCCAGTTTACTTGAAAGGTCAGATTTAGCCTCTTCAATTTGCTTTCAAAGAACCCTTGAAAGGTTTCAGATGGTTTTAATTGTGTTGCAGTTATTGGTGGAGAGATTGTAACTTTGAATTTCTGGGTACATTGACTTGGCTCGAGTGTGTTTCTTGGGAAGTACGATTGTTGCACGTTTTCGTGTTTGTGGCAAGTTGATTTGCAATAGTCTTTGTATTTTGGCACCTGTGACTACACTGAAGTGTAGTCACACTTCACACTGAAGTGTAGTCACACTTCACACTGAAGTGTAGTCACACTTCACACTGAAGTGTAATACACTGAAGTGATTTTGTTTTTTGTATTGAATTCTGGCTTGGGATGAATTTTTTGACTTTGAATGAGTTAGTCTCAAGGGGGTTTGATTTGGAATCAGGGACTGCACAGTTGTGTACACTGGCTTTGAGGTTTGCCCTTTAGGAGTTTTGTTTGTAATCTGAGTTTGCAGGCATGAAATTGAATGTTCCATTTGGCTCTGTTTATTTTTATTTGTGTCAGCTCAGTCAGGAGAAAAGAGCTTGAACTTGGGATTGGCGTTTCTAAGGCAGATGTCTGTGTTTCAGTGCTTATAGATTATTTATTAAGCACAGAATTTCCAGTAGGCCTAGGTTTGTTTTCCTTGTTTTCTTCAAGATTTTTTATTTTGGGTTTTAGACTCATTATTGTGGTTTCTTGTTCTTTTATCTTTTTTTCTTTCAGTCTGTAATGTTCTTCAAAAGTCTTAATAAGTTCACTCCTTATACCTCTTTCTTTCACTAGATGCTGTTCCAGGTCATCAAGTTCATGCATCAGGTTGTTGTTTTGATTTTCCAGCTCTTTTATTTGTTCCAGGTACTTATCTTGGTTTCTGTTTTTTATCTCATACAGTTTTTTAGCCATTTTGGCGCCTTAAAAAGTTGCCCTTTGTTCTTGTTTAAGTTTGGTATTTTCATTTAGCTGCACATTTCCTACCTCTGCTGTTAGTGTAAGAAAGGTTTTCAAGTCGGGTTCTTTTAGGTTTTCAAATTCTTTTATTTTCGAGTGCATGTTATTTAGTAGGGGTATGCGAGTACTCAAAACTTTTGAGTTTTCGGCCGAGTATTTTAATACTCGAACTCGACTCGAAGTTTTGAAAACTACTCGAAAGTTTGAGCGAGTATTTCCCGCCGATTCCCGGACGATCACTAACGATTGCAACTGGCCAAAACGCGTAGTAACGGCCGCAAAAGGCGATAGCATCACGTAAAATCGGCCGAAAATGACAACCGCGAATGATTGCGACCGGCCAAAACGCATAGTAACGGCCGCAAAAGGCGATCGCATCACGTGAAATCGGCCGAAAATGACGATCGCTAACAATTGCGACCGGCCAAAACACGTAGTAACGGCCGCAAAAGGCAATCACATCACGTAAAATCGGCCTAAAATGACGATCGGACCGCTTAATTTCGGCCGTAAATGACGACGGAAAACATAATATTGGCAAAAGTGGCGACCGGGTCACTTAATATCGGCTGTAACTAACGATTTCGTCATCTAATATTGATTATAGGAGATGTATGGACCAGGTGATATTGGCCAAATGACAACCGGACCTTGTTTTTTTAGGCCGGAAACGAATGTCAAAGTGTGTTTGACTGTCAATACGTAATCCAGTTTGATTGTTCTGGCTAAAACTTTGTATTGATACTACTCATGTATTACTTAGAAACCATGTTTAGATTATCAAATCTAGGGTATTCAAATCCCATTACTCTATTTTAAACTACCAACTGATGGCAAATACTCGCTCGAAAATACTCGAAACTCGACAATAATTGGCACTACTCGACTCGACTAAAAAAATCACTACTCGCACACCCCTATTATTTAGGTTAGGTTCGTCTAGGTAAATCAAGGGTCATGATTTGAGTCATGAAGAGATTTAGTCCTAGGGCTTAAGTGGTCAGGGGTTACGTGTCCTTAGCCACCAGCTTCGTAAATTTGTCCTTGGTTTGCTGTCAGCAGTGATTTCTTAGTGTCGCTGCAGTTTATAGATGTGCATGAGGTAACATCTTGTTTGGTTTTTGAGGCGTCTTCAGCATCTCGTAGGGCTTGGTTGAAGGTTTTGTTCCTAGCATTTACCGTATGCAGAGTACCATATTTGTGGATATTAACGGTATAGTTAAATAGGCTGGATTCAAGGACTTCAGTTGTTGTGTGGTCTCCAAAAAAGGTGATTTTAAATTTCATTCTTTTTTTTATTTTTGTTTTCAATAGTATCAGTTATTTTTGCTGGCCAGTGTCGAAAACCTCTTATTTTAGCAAAAACAATATCTCCTTTAGTAAAATTAGACTTGTGGTCCTCTCCTGCATACATGTTTTAAGTCTTAAGATAAATAAAATTAAGTTAGACACCAGTCAGTTGGCAAACAGCGTTGATAACAGCAACAACATACTCCGTTGCTCTTTGACCTTGACAGCAGCACTTGGTCAGTTTAAATCACAGCAGCTGATTTATTGCATGTTTAGGCAGTGCCCCCTTGTCCTGTCAACATAAACATAAGCAACTAGTTTGAATGAGTCTTATCTACAGGCCGTTTTCTACCTGATCAAAGGTCAGCTCACCGGCTCCGCAATCCAGGAACCTCATCTCTGGCCCCATCTTATCACTAACTTCTGAAATAATCTTGTAATATTATTGGGAAAACCCATATAAATTAGAACCTGTCGCTTTTTAGAAAAAACTGGTTTTACACGATTGCAAAAACAATTAAACTGAATATTTACATAAAAAAAGGTTGTTAGAAAACTATAAATTTCCTCTGTCAATTTAACAAAAACTGGAGAGTACAAATGACACAGGCCTAGTAGCAACAGGGGCATCCCCCACTCCTCCATTTCAGAGTTACCGTTTCACTTGAAACTTTTATTGTTGCAGATCGCAAATATCCAAGTTTTAGTTCACTTAACAGTCATAAAATACTGGAAATTCTAACTCCCAGAATAAATATTGACATAATATATTTTGTTAGGCATTTATGTAGATTAAATCAATATCTTTGGACTGCACACAGAGATCTTTGCCGCTAACTTTACATTATGTTGTTACATCCCAAGTGAGTTTTCACCAAGTTCCATTAACTTTAAATTACAACACATTAAATGTCATATGTTTTTTATATGTTTAATAAAAACAAGTGGAAATAAAACTCAGTAGATAGGCTATGCATAGAGTACTTTTTTGCAGGTACCGGTCAGCATAGTGTAATCTTTACTGCAATAATAAAAAAACTCTCTGCAAAAGTCTCTTTATTTCAACATCTAAACAAATTTGTACTCTTTAGATCCAAATATTTTTAGCACTGTGAAATGATACAAAAAACACACATTAAGGAAAAAATTACATAATTCAACTTGCAATATCCAATCTCATAACTAACCTCACTGCTGCATAATTCATTATCAAGGTTAAAAATCTCTATATAAATATTTTGTTAGCAAAGGAATTTTCTGTAGTTGTTTACTTCGCTTAGCATCAGAATTTAATTAAGAAATAATAATATTGAATACACAGCCAACTCAACTTCGAGGAGGAAAATAGTTTCAGATGAGAAACTCAATAATACAAAGCAATATTTTCTCTTAGGAACCATTCTCTAATCTGGAACTATTATCCTCAGGGGAGTTAGCTGTTCATCAATGTTTAGTAGGCTACTTTAGAAACAATTGTTTCTTTAGATGCCATCTCAATTTTTTGTTTTTGATTGATCAAGCACTGAATTTGATTATGAATGAGTGTAACAATAAACACACAGACATGAAAGTCACACTTGATTCCTTACTTGCCAGAACTATCCAGATGGGTTGCCTCTTTATCGTAAAATTCCTTTTTCTTTCGAGGTTCAGAATCAGATTCAGGTTCAGACTCAGCAAGAAGTTCAGGTTCTTGGTCAGTCACTTTTTGTAAATCCTGAAAATGAATAAATTATTTACTAGTGGGTGCCCGTCGAAATTCGACGGCTACAATATTCAGGTTGAGTAATCTTACGGTGCCATGTAGGAGCCATGTGCAACAGCTGCAATAAATTTCGTGATATTGTTTTGTGACTTTCGCATCATAGGCTATCTTATCTTGGGTTAATCCTTTGAACGCGTTAGGTAATGTATTTCCGTGAAGTATCCCTAAATTAGGTATTATTTCAGAGTTGTAGTGTTAGAGAAGTGTTTGTGTGTATATTTCAGTAATATTTATGCATTATATTATGCATAAATATTGCTGAAATGTGACAAATAGTGTTTATAAAGTGTTGTGTTTACTTCTACATAGGCCTAGTGAAATTTGCCAAGTCCGTGACTATTTGTTTAGTGCTACATAACACATATAAAAACAATCATTTACTCTCGGTGTTATACATTTTTATGTAGGTAATTGAATGTACTACCACATGTTTATATTGGTTTGGGGGTAAACAATTTGGTAAAAAAGTTATAAACTAAATATTGTGAAATCTTTTTTTTCTAAATACGCAAAAATAGCAAAACACTCTGTTATATACATTTATTTATAACAAATAATAATTTTTTATCATCAACATTATGACTTTTTGGGATTCCTTACTTCATTAGCTTTACTAATATGTATATATCATTATTAGCACATACATATATTACATTACTTATTTACAAAACAAACTAACACTGTACAGTTTACACTTTTTTCGGTTTTCGGTTCATTATAATATTATGCCCCTAACACTTAAAAACAAAATTCTTTCCCCAACATGTTATATATTTTTATGTAGGGAATTGAATTTTCTACAAAATGTATATAATGAATTTTCCATAGAAAATCTGTAGAACAAATTTTCCCCGACGCTGCTTTTGAAATAAAAAAAATCAAATTTCTTTTATTCTTTTCATTTTACCGAAATATCTACCTTTCTAGAACTTTTAGCGAATTTCCCCTATAGGGAAGAAGCTATTACCGTAGGTCTCATGGTAAGACTTAAGCCCAAGACCATGATAACTTTTTGTTTTGAGGTCCCCAGATGCCAAAAACCCTATTCGGTCAAATTTATATATATGTATATATATATATATGTGTCCGTTAACACGATAACTTGAGTAAAAAACATCCGATTTTGATGAAATTTGGCTCAAATGTGTAAAATGACATTCATGACTTTAAGTTCGAAAACTAGAAAAATCGGATCATGGGAAGGGGGGTTTATGGGGGTTTTAAATTTTCCAAAAATCAGTTTTTTGCTTTTTTCACCCTAAAATTTTTAAAAAACTTAATTTTGGTTTTGACCATGTTATAGAGCTTAAAAAAACAAATAATATAGTTTTTTGAATTATTAACCTAGGTTGAGTGGTTGTGGAGAAAATCCAAAAAAACCTACTCATAAAATCTCCCATGTTAATCTTATGGGAAAACGGTTTATAGTTTTTACTCAGTTCATTTTAATGTAAACTTCACATTTGCTTTTACCAATCTGTTCAGCTCCACAAAACAATCATTTTGATGTTTAAATTGTGATTCTACGCCCAACCGTTGCAGAGATATTCAAAGTGCTAAACACAGTACGTTGTCCAATGTTATCCTTATGGAGAATAAATAAAATTTGATATCTCGATTATTTATGGATGTATGTTGATGAAATTTGGTATGTGGCTTCACGTAGTACTGGTATATTGATATTTGCACAAAAAATTATTTTTTTGTTGATTATTCCCGTAGCAGCAAACCTGCGTACTCAGCCCCCATGTTATTCTTATGGAGAATAATTAGTATGTTATATAGCGCTTATTTACGATTGAATATTGATGAAACTTGGTATGTGGCTTCGCCTGGTTAAATTCTATTTATATTTGCATAAAAAACAATTGTTTGTGTTCCTTGTTTCAGCAAACCTACGTACTCATTACCAATGTTATTCTAATGGAGAATAATTAAAATCGCTTATATGTGAATATATTTTTATGAAACTTGGTATGCGGTTTTATGTGGTATCAAGACATATATTATGCATTGGAAATTCGCTAAGTATGCAGGTTTGCTGCGACGGGGGTATTTTATTTTGCTATTTTCAGATTCTACTGTTCGTTCTGATCAAAATGAATATAAGGTTGGCTAGGTTTACTTGTACGGTTGAATTTATAAGAATTTTCAAAAAAGGTCTGCAAAACCGCCAAATTTAGCCTTACATTTCCCACTTACACCATTGGCCACTTCTAGGGTTAAAATATCAAAAATTCATTTTTTATTTTTCACAAAAACATAAATATAAAAAATATTACTATTCACCCGTAAAAAGAGCTAAAAAAACTAAATAATTTAGTGTTTTGAATTACTATTCTACGATTACTGGTTGCAGAGAAAATTAAAATTTTAATTTTGCAGTAAACGCAGTACGTTGTCCAATGTTATTCTTATGGGGAATACAAAAATTTGTCTCTTATTTATTGATCAATTTCGTTCAAACTTGATATGCTTGTCAAGTTAGCATTGACCAACAGAGGAAATTCAAAATATAATGGCCCTTAATAACCCTGAGGGGGGGAATAGGGGGCATTTCCCCTCTTAAAACCGCGTGTAAAGCGATTGATTCTGTAGTGCCTCCTAAACAGGGATTTGGGTGAATATTTTTGAAAATAACTTGTTTACAAGATTTTCTGTACAATCGACCGTGCTTTGTATTCTATATTTAATAAATAAAAAGTAATTTATTCATTAAATTTTGGCTAAAAGGGAGAAAGTGTGTGTCAGTTTCCTGATACCGTCAATTTTCTATTGCCAATAAGATTGTTTATGCAGTCCCAAAATTTTTTGATATTATTCTGAGTAGAAGAAAATTTATTAGATACATATATTAGATTTTTCTTTCTAATATAATTTTGTTAGCTCTATTGCAGTGTTCAACATATTCCAATTTATATAAAATTCTTGTTGGTGCACTTTTCCATTTTTTAAATAATCGATCTCTTTTTTTTTAATTTGTTCTAATAACGCTCTGGTCATCCATGATTTTTTATAGTTACGAGAAACATCTTTATTTAGCCTAACTTTGTGTTCTTTACTATTTTCGTATATCACATTAAATGTGTTGACAATTTTGCTACATAATTCCTCAGGGCTGCTGAATTGTTTTAAGCCTAACCAATTTATTTCCGACAATTTAGCTCTAACCAAATAGTTATTGATTATTAAATCTTCCTGACTCAATGGGTCATGGGATTTATACAAATTTGAAGCTGAAATATAACGATACTCCCCAAAATTGTCAGATTTGTCATTTTCTCCTTTCAAGTTTTAAATGATACAAAATTGAAATGTCTACAAAGAGTTTTGCTGTGATTTATAGTATGTTTTGTTTACAACACACAGCTGATTATAATCCTGACTCTGTGATTTTCATTAGACCAGCTGATCAGCTTATCAAGCTTTTGATTAGGGATGTGTCGGTTGTTAAAGTCGGTTGTTGGTTTTACCGGTTTTTTATAAAAAAAACGAAACCGAGAACCGATGGTTTAATGTCGGTTTCGGTTTTTCACTGTCAGTAAATGCTCGTATTGGAAATAAGCTAAACAACGTTTAACAAAATAAGTGGTTGAAATAAGACTCCTCCCGACAACTAATCACTTCCTTTCCAGTCCGAAAATAACTCTCAACTAATACGAAAGTAGAATCGACAGGAATTCTATTTATGCATATACGAGAATGAGGAAAACAGATAAGTAAACAAAGAGTGGCCCGAGTCACCGAGCGACCTAGATTCATTGTAGGTTACACATTATTTTAGGAGCAGTGCTGCCAATGACAAAACTAAATTCTTCTATATTTCTTTATCTTCAAAATAACATATTATTTGACTAGTAACTATAACTTATACTGGATATAAATCCGATTTTTCCTGAAGGACAGGAGCCGTCCTTTGGCCATTTCACAAAGAAACCAAAACACCTGTATTCATAAAATCATATTATCTTTCTAACCAATATGTCGATCTAAAAATGAATACCAAAATGAATAACAACTCTTTAGGGGTGCATTGGTACCAACCACAACTTCCCGCGACAAAAATTACCCGAGCTGGAAAATTTAAAAAAGTCATGTTTTGACATTTTCATAGCGTCGGCTGCAGGAATTTTGTTGCGCCAAAAATTCATTCGATTTCTAATCGTCGTGACATTGTTATATAGCTGCTACAGGGTTCATTTATGTAATAAAATGAAAGTTCAGAGTATTATCTTTCGAATGATATATTGTTCACTTTTGAGTTGATTATTAGTGTTTTTTTTACGTTACAGAATTTTTGGTTCCTGAAGGACGGCTCCCATCCTCTGCCACTTTAAAGCGACAGCCAAAGTACGGGAGCCGTCCTTTGGCCACTGCTAAGGTTAAGTCTTGTAATTTATGAATCCAAATTTTTACAGAAATGCGGGTGGGGTCATTTACAAACTACTAAAGTTTAATCAAAATCATTAGAGCCATTTTTGAGAAATCTTGATTTTTCATGTTTTTTGGCGGTTTTTGGGGGATAATTACCTTTAAAAATTAAAAATTCCATAAAATTAAAAAACGCCTGGAGATATCGTGGATTACATACCAAATTTCATAAAAATCGGACAATTGGTTAGGGCTCTAGCTTTGTACACATACAGACAGACAGACAGACAGACACACAGACATTATGTAAAAATCACTTTTTTGGGTTCAGGGAGCACCAAAACGAATATTTCCACCAACAACTCAAATCAGAAAATTTTGACGAAAACAATACTTTCTCCATATACTATGTCTAAGGGGGAGAAGGTAAAAAGTAAATCTGGACACTCAAATAATTCGAGCTTTTGGTACTTCTCCCTTGGTACGTACAAAATAATTTTGCTGATATCTTTAAAAACAGTGCGGAAGCTATAAGACACGACTGCATGTCGCTCCTTTCAAGCAATACTGTCACCTGTGAAGCAATTTCTTCTTTTTATATTCCAACCGCAACTAAAGAAAAGATGTCAAGGATAATCAATAGTCTAAATTTGAAAAGGTCTCCAGGATTATACAGAATTCCAGTTTGTGATATTCAGTATTGAAGCAATAATTTTAGCGAGATCATAGCTTCGTTGATTCACTAAAAAATTTTATCTTTCCAGAATCCTTGAAACCATCCATCATAAGACCAATATACAAATCTGGGCCAAGAAACTCTGTAAACTACCGTCCTATTACCATTTTGTCTGTTATTGAAAAGGTTTTTGAAAAATATGTATCGTATTACTTAAACAGATACCTTTTAGAAAATAATATCATTTGCAGTAACCAGTACGGATTTCAGCAGGGTAAAGGAACGGAATCACTGTTATTAGATTTTAATGACCATGTAAATGACTGCCTTAACCAAAGAAAACATGTTTTTGCTATTTTCAACGACTATTTCAAAGCACTTGACACCCTAGATCATAAAATACTCTTAAAAGAACTTGAAAATATTGTGTGACGGGTAATATGTTAAACTAGTTTGCAAGCTATTTCAAAAATAGACCTATATTTAGAGATGGGCCGGTTCCGATTAGCAACTGTTATTGAGTGTGGATGCGATTCTCGTTTGTTACTTTCGCCGATTATTTAGGTTTTAAAATAAAATACATTTGGCCTAGGCTATGTCGTCTAAAAGAAAGAGGGTTCTCAGATGCTTATTTTTCTGAACAGAAGTTTGATTTACAATCCTAACTTTTAGTTTTAGTTTGAAGACTTCTTGAATAGTATGTTTTCGTTTTCAGAATTTGTTTACCGATAGGCCTATCATTAATTCTCTTGTAAGACCTAAGTGGAAATATAAACAAATAATGGTTCATGTTTTCTTATCAAATTTGTTTGTTGGCTAAAAGTATTGTTTGTTGGGCTATATATCTATTGCCAGGTAGGCTACACATCAAAAATTCATTGTTAATTTTAGGTGCTGTATTTTTTCTTCCTGTGCATAAATCTGCCTTGGAATCGGTATCGAACACACAATCGAGAATCGAAGCCCAAATTTTATAATCGGAATCGGACTTGAGGAATTCTGGAATCGGCTCATCCCTACCTATATTTGTTAAAATTGATAAATGCTACAGCTCTAGTAGACTCATAAACCAGGGCATTCCACAAGGAAGCGTACTAGGACCGATTATTTTTAATATATATGTAAATAGCTTAGCATTATGTGGATTCAAAGGAAAACTATTTATGTACGCCAACGATACTGCGCTAATTACTTCACATAAAGATTTTACAATTACAGAACAACTTATTCAGGAAGACATTAATGCATTAAATATGTGGGCTCATGATAAAAAAACTAGTAATAAACCCTAAAAAAACTGTTGTATTGAACTTTCATTCGGCCCATAATACTCCACCGCATGCCCCGGGTATACGAAGTCACACTTGTCATTGTCTTAAAGATTACAAATTGACTCAAAGATTTACAAAACATATATAAGACATATATCAAAATTCTAAAGTTACTAAGTAACTTCTGCTGTCAGTGTCCAAAGTTGCAGTCAGTCGATCAACTAAGTATTTGGGAGTAATCATAATTCTAAATTAAAATGGGATTACCATATAAACTCGGTTGTAAATAAACTTAAACTTGTCAGTGCCAAGCTGTTTTACTTAAGAAAAACGCTCCCCTATCAAGCTCTTGTTATAATATATAAATCAATGTTTGAGTCAGTAATTCGGTATGGGGTAAAAATCTGGGGTTCTGCATCACAGTGTTTCTTAGGTTGTATAGAATCTTTGCAGAATAAAACTTTATTAATGATTTCTAAACTAAAATATCCAGAAATGAATACGCTATCCAGTACAGTAGAACCTCGGTTAACCGAGCCTCGCTTATCCGAGATTCCGGGTTAACCGAGGTGGTCCTAATATGTGTACAAGTATTATAAATTTCAAAGAGAAAGTGACACGCTCAAATAAACGAGCAATTGACAGCGCGTGCCTTCACTTACCTCAACCGCAATACGCGCACGTAACTGTATTGTATTTGCATTCAACTACAGTAAACGTCGGCAGTTGTCAGGGTTGTTCGGCAAAGTTCGTGCGTAGCAGACGGTGCAATTCGGGACCGTCGTCGTTAGTCTGCCGAAGCCGCCATTTCGTGTTGACAGTGATTTGTTTACTCAGTTATATCGCTGTTAACTGAGCGTGTCCGTGTTAATTAGAGACATGAGTGCTAAGCGCAAACGTGTCGTTGAGTCTTTAGACTCTAAACTAAATGCAATGTTACGATATTTCTTGTACTAATAAACTGAACAAAACTCAAATCATTGTTTTATTTCATGGTTTAAACATATCTTGAGCCATTTATAACCCCAATTACGATTTTTAGGTTACATTCCGTGTTATCCAAGATTTGACGTATCCGAGGTGGCCTCGGTCCCAATTAACTCGGTTAAGCGAGGTCCTACTGTATATTCAAAAGGTATAATACACTATACGCAAGTGAATTCTACAAATATCAAATCATCAAAATATTTTACAACAAATATAATTTTAAAATACCAAATGTAAAAGAACAATACATGTTTAGAACCCTAGAGAAATATAAATTTCCACGATTTTGTAATACATATGGTAAAAAACTTTAAGTCATATAGTTCCAAAGATTTTTAATGAGTTGCCTTTAGATTTGAAAAATTCAAGACAGGGTGTCTACCAGCTCCCTAAAATAAAAATCGGGGACTTTTTGGGAACTTTTGGTGACTTTTATCATTAAAAATCAGTGACCTCGGAATTAAACCATACCGTTTTGTTTTATGCAAAAAATTTAATATAGCTCACGATGGTATAGAACTTACTAATAACAACTGCTATGATTATATATTTTGTATTGGATTCTTAGGCCTAAGCCTACTTTAGTAAACATTAATATAAAATCAGCACAACAATGTTAGGGTCTACCCTAAATATAAAATTACAAAGAAAAAAATTTAAGGGATATTTCATTACAGTGGTTCTTCCTTAATGCTCAAGTGACCCACATACCGTTACACATACATGTATCCATCCGTTCCATGTTGTGAACAAAAACTCAAGCATAATAAATCTTGGTTCATATAAAAAAACACTGGGCCTAATTAAACACTAATTGAAATTTATTTTATAAGCATACTAATAACAGTTATAACTTTTTTAACCATACTCCAACTACACCAGAGAAAACAAAACTAATTCCTATTTAAAACTTTAAAAACATTTTTTGGTTCTCACTCAATATCTTGCACGAGCTGACATGATTAGTGACACAAAAAGCTGACCACAAAATTTCACTCTTGGTTTGTTGTCTTTTACTAAAAAAACTTTCAATCCCTGACTTAGGCCTATTTGTGGAAGATTCTACTATAGGCATACTGAAGTCCTGGCTGCTGGATGGTAGGACTTGGACTACTTGCATTGAACTATAACTTTGACATAGGCCTGCATTTAAATGTTGGCTGCCTATTGCAGGTCTATTTGTGCTGAGGTAGAAGGAACTTTTGGGTTGAAAGCATGCAAGGTAACTGATTACCACTGTGCAGATTAGAAAAAAACTGCATGTGTTTTTTCTCTTTTCGTGAGATTTGGTGGCAGTTATTCCGGAGTGGGGAACATCAAAGTTTTTTTTTTTACAAAAACAACAAAATGCTGTGAACGTGTCCTTTTCTATAAGCCACTTACACCACTGGTTTTCTTCTATCCAAATATCTTGAAACTGACACTTCCCAGGCATTTTGAGATTAAAATAAAAAGTTCCACTTTTTTCTTAATCCTAGCCACTAAATCATAAATCCACAAATCACTGATACCATTGACTATAGATACTGAAGTATTAAGTTATATTTATAAGTTTGTATAGTAGATTATATAGTATATAGTTATATTTATGAGTTATATTTATAGTCAATGCTGATACTAAGTAACTCACATTCACACGCGAGACTAACAGTGACAATCTCACGATCACGTGCGAACAACAACTGCTGAACTAATCGCTTAGAAGTTCACAATCAATAAAACGATCAACGGACAGACTACCAAATTATAACCTTATTAGTACATTTTGTATTAATTAATCACAACACTTTTTCATATAATTTAAAATTAGCTTTCTTCAATTTTTCAAACGCTCACAATGTTTAAAAAGGTTTCCGTTACATAATAACAGTAAAATAATTGTTTTAAAATTAAATGAATTGAATTCTAAAGTGGGAGGATGTTCCAAATACCGATTCGCTCTCAATAGCCGGCAGAGTTTTTATATGGCAGAAGAAAGCATTACGAATTTTGTTCAATATTCCAAACATGATTAGCTGTAGATCTTTCTTTGTAGAAAATGAAATTATGACACTTTCAAATATTTTCATTTATCATAATTTAATTTTTGTGAAACAAAACATTTCCAATTTTACTTCATGTAATTCAATTCATAGTTACTTGACTAGACATTCAAATGATTTGTACATCCCACTGGCTAGACTATCAAAATTTATGAAAAGCTATAAATATCTGCAAATTAAACTTTTTAATAAACTTCCCTTCTCATTCAGAAATACAGAAAATATGAATATATTTAAATCAAAATTATCTAAATGGTTAATAAGTCATTCATTTTATACAGTGGATGAATTTTTTAGTAACTCTGACTTCTCAGTGCTTTTAAACTCTATCTAACAGTCTGCATGGTAATGTGTATAATATACAGTTTTAGGAGTTTTGATATATTGTATTTTAAGATAATAGATTATTTTTTCTGTTGGAACTCAGAGTCTGTGATTTCACTATGTTTGTATAACTTCACATTTTTATGACGTTGTCTATTGTAACTATGTATTGCTGAATGACAATAAAGAATTATTATTATTATTATTATTAATACTGTTCAGCTCTTCCAATGATAACTGCTGTGGTCAACATCATGTTAGGACATCATAAAAGATGTCAATAATAAATTATAATTAAATCTCCAGTGGTATTTATATTTAATAATTTGATTTTTACTACCATGTAATCTAATGCTTAAGCAATACGTTTTTTTTCTGGCAAGCGTAAACACTCTCGTAACCTTCATATCGTTTGAATATAAATCTTCAAACTGATTTTCAGCATTCTATAACCGCAAATATATGTAAAAGTCATTGATATTTCCTGACGAAATAAAGCAAAAGAGTAACAAATAATAGAGGTTAGAGTGAACAGGGAAATAAGGGTTTAGCTTATTTGGCAATCGTTGCATGACGATGAAGTTGCAAACGTAAAACGTAAATACATTTTCGTTCACAGATAGGATTTCAACACAAAATTTGTGCTATTCAACGCATTTTTGGGAACAATTTCAAAAAGGGGAATTTTTAATTTTTCAAGGAAATTCCCTGGAGCTCTATTTTTATCTTAGAACTCCGGTAATCTCTTGGGAAATCTGGTGACTTGGCAACTCTAACTTAATGATTACTTTCCAGCTTTCCAGTACTGATTACAACTGATACAAGTACTTTTAGTCCTTTTACAAATACTGATTACTTTGTATCAATGGTTTGTGTCTTGGATGTGTAGGCCTATATCAATAATTAAGATGTAAGGGACACGTCAATGATGTCTTCAACTTTGTATACCGGTATCCGCGCAAGTCATGAAGACAGTTTTTGTTTTGTATTCCCTAATGAGATATCCCCCCCCCTTGACAAAGGTTTATCTACGCCACTGCCAGGGAGTATTTTTATTCTTAGTTAGAATAAAACATAATATATTGTGTGTAATAATAGTTTTTTGTGTATTGTGTGTTATAAGTAAAATATGTAGTCAATTACGGCTATGTGTGTAAAAACTGGTAAAAGACTTAATGTGGTTATTTGCACAAGCTTTGTGTACAAGCTATTCTAGTCAGCAAATAGTTTTTAATGCAATTTTTCTTTAATGAAATCTGAAACTCAGCAGGCTTGCGAGTGGCCCATACGTGGGAAAATCACATAGTGTTTATCATGATTTTGTTTACATAATCCTGAAAATATGTTCCAATTGTAGTAATTTAGAACTGAAAGTAAAACTATTTGATAGCACAGTCGCATTGTTGACTGAATAATTGTTTTGCAGTATTAATTGAATGAATAGTTAAATTGTATAGATTCAAGTCTTTGTTCAGTAATGACTATGTACTACTGCTTGTTGACAAATTTTGATCAAAGTTTAACAAATAGTAGTTTCTTAAAGTAAGTTCCAGAATATATTTTTGCTATCTGAACTAAACTAAACATCTTCAGAACATACTGAAATTGATTTACTCTGAAACACATTCCAAAAGTTACAATTATTACATTAGTAATAATAATTTAGTAGTAATAATTACATTAGTTGGTTACTATTAACTGAAATTACTACTACTTGATATGTAGAATCACGAGAAACTACTTACTTTGGAGTCTTGGATCTGTTTTAAACTGAAAACCTCTATGTCCTCGTCTTTCGGTCCGAGATCGCCTTTTACCACCATTTTCAAATTCAGCTTTTCATTCAGCTTGGTGCGTTCTTTGTTGGCTCTTTTCCTCTTTCTTTTCAACTCTCTTGCTTCTTCCTCCTAGGGATTAAGTATAAATTAAATAGTGCCAGCAACTGTTTTACCAATAACTGCAGTTGTTTGTTAGCGACAGTGAACCAGTTGAAAATATGTATTAAATAGGTGTAATTTAAATTTTAGTAATTTCAAATTTGCTCCAATTGCTAACTTACTTACTTACTTACTAACTTACCTTTCTACAGACTGACTCAAAGTTTTAATACAATTATAATACAAACATTAAAATAAAGCTTTATTCAAGAAATCTGTACAATTATACAGTTAATTCAATCACACAAATTTAAAATTGCGTCAATTTTTAAATTTTACTCTTTTAAATTGATACAAATGTTCAAAAAATGTTAATCGTTAAACTTTATTGAGAGTTAGGGTGGGCATATGTCCCGGTTTGGCCGGGACAGTCCCGGTTAAGACCTCTTTTGAGGGCGTCCCGTCTGTTTCCAAAAATTCCCTACAATGTCCCGGTTTCGTGCAAAAATTAAAAAATTAATATTTGTACTAACAAAGATAATAATTTATCAATAGTTTCATCGCAATTTATAAAAGCTTGAAAAAAATGTAGTACAGTTTTAATAAATATAAAAGATTTCTGTTCTTCAGCCAAGCCATTGTTTGTTAGTTTAAGTAGGTATTACAAATAAGGAACACGAAGTTTTTATGGTTTAGGCCCATATTTTTTAACCGTGTGAGTAATAAATATGAAGATCTCAGTTTTGATTTTACAAACCCATTTCCATTTTTACAAATCCAAAACCCATTTCCTTGGAGTAACGCTAAAGGTTTTAGGACTTCACTGGGGGACCCCCCACCACCGGGTATTTGTTCCAGTCTAGGTCGAAACATTTATGGCCACCCTATTGAGTTGATGATTGAGAATTAAAGTTAGGAAGCAAAATTCAACTCATAAAATGACACAGGCAGCCAACAGACAGGCAGGTGATCCTGTCAGTTGGATCAGTTACAAATAACAAACATTGATTCACCTCTTAATCAAATCTTATATATTGATAAACACACAGGACTTTTATAAGAGCAAGATCCAAGGAACAATCTGATCAGATCTGAATTGTTGATGTGTCAATAAAAAGAGGTTGAGGAGGAAATTCTATGCATTTCCTTACAATTTACATTTGTCTTTCAGGCTCTGCCCTGCAGGCCTTTAAAGCTTCAATGTAATGTAAATCCGAAGGAAGAAAAAAAATAGACTGAATTGTAAATATGATTTTGATAACTATTGACACACTGCCAAAACACAGCAAAGCAGCATTATATAAATAATGTTACAGATATTATATACACAATGACCGTTGGAACAATAATGCAGTAAGCACAATACAGTCTGAGGGGTGTTGTATGCTCACAAGTGTAAGAAAAACATTTGTTCAAGTCTGAACAGCAAATATCTCCTAAATATTAAAACGAAATAAATAAAATCTAAGGAAAGACATTCTATGAAACTTCCAGGAATCCCATGACCTTTGTATGATCAAGCAAGGCTTTCTTATGTGAACTTTCATTACATTTTTAATAACCTCATTTTTCATTGTATACAAACCTGCAAAGACACGATTTGTTGTTCTACGTCCACCAGTTCCTTTTCATCTTCTGATAACTCTTCTTCTCCTTCTTTATTTTCCTCTTTTACTTTCTCCTTCTTTTCTGCCTCCTCCTTTTCATCCTTGTCTCCCCTCATGGCTTTCCACCAAGCCATAAGCATCCTGAGATCCTTCCTTCCGAGGACTTTTACGTCCTTGCAGCATTCTTTGATTTCCGGAGTTGTACGAGGATCATTAGCAATGTTCTCATCGTCAAATTCAACCTTAAAAATGAAGATAATTTTAATTAAATTTAGGGATGTGCGAGTACTTGAAACTTTGAGTTTTCGGCCGAGTACTTTAATACTCAAACTCGACTCGTTTTTAAAACTACTCAAAAGTTTGAGCGAGTATTTCCCGTCGATTTCCGGACAATCGCCAACGATTGCGACCAGCCAAATCGCGTAGTAACAGCCGCAAAAGGCAATCGCATCACGTAACATCGGCCGAAAATGACGATCGGACCGCGTAATTTTGGCCGAAAATGAAGATAGGACCGCGTAATTTCGGCCGAAAATGAAGATCGGACCGCGTAATTTCGGTTGGAAATGAAGACGGAAAACATAATATCGGCCAAAAATGACGACTGTATCACGTAATAAAGACCGAAAATGGCGACGGTATGCATAATATAGGCAAAAGTGCCGAACATGCCACTTAATATCGGCCATAACTAACGATTTATTTATCTAATATTGATTATAAGCAATGTCTGGACCAGGTGATATTGGCCAAATGACAACCGGACCGTGTTTTATTGGCCATAAACAAATGTCAAACCGTGTTTTTTTTTTGTACTGGCCTAAACTTTGTATTGCTACTCAAGTATTAGTTAGAAACCATGTTTAGATTATCAAATATGGAGTGGTATCAAAATCCCATTATATTATTTGACACTACAAACTGATGGCAAATACTCGCTCAAAAATACTCTAAACTCAAAAATAATTGGCACTACTCGACTCGACTCGATTCAAAAAATCACTACTCGCACACCCCTAATTAAATTGTTCAGTACTGAGTAGGATATTAGTACAGTATTATAATACCCCCGTAGCAGCAAACCTGCATACTCAGCGAATTTCCAATGAATATATACGTATCTTAATACCACATAAAGCCACATACCAATTTTCATCAATATACATTCATAAATAAACGATTTATGACATTTTAATTATTCTCCATAAGAATAACATGGCGGCTGAGTATGCAGGTTTGCTGAAGGAAGGAAAACAAAAAATGGGGTTTTATACAAATATCAATACAACTCATTTAGGTAAAGTCACATACCAAATTTCATTAATTTATTTTCATAATTAAGCGAGATAACACGTTATTTATTCTCCATAAGAATAACATGGGGCTGAGTACGCAGGTTTGCTGCTACGGGAGCCTTTGGCAAAAAATGGTTTTTTTGAGCAAATATCAGTGGTCCACAACCGGATGAAGCCGTATACCAAGTTTCGTCAGTATACGTTCATAAATAAGCGAGATGTAAAATTTTTCTTTTCCTCCATAAGAATAACATTAGACAACGTACTGTGTTTAGCACTTTCAATATCTCGGTAACCAATTGACGTAGAGAAATGATCAAAATACCAAATTGTGTGTTTTTTTAAGCTGAATCCAATAGTAAAAACTAAAATTTGACTATTACAAAAATTATATGTAAAAAATTAAAAAAAAACCATTTTTGGGGTACAAAACCCCCCCAAAATACCCCTTCGGATAAAGCGATCTGGCTGGTTTTCGAACTTAAAGTCATAAATGTTGCTTTACACGTTTATACCAAATTTCATCAAAATCGGATAATTTTTACGAGAGTTATCGTGCTCACGGACACATATATATACAGTTTCGAACGAATGGTGTTTTTGGGGTCTGGGGACCTCAAAACGAAAAGTTATCATGGTCCCGGGCCTAGGTCTTACCATGCCGACTACGGTAATAGCTTCTTCCCTATAGGGGAAATTCGCTAAAAGCCATGGTGGTGAATAGAAATAAATTCAAAATTTAATACAGAAACAAACTTATCTATATGAACCATTTTCATTTAAAACTGCTTAGCTCCAAGAGTGTTTATATTAAAAGTATATTTGAATATGCAACTAGAATACCTTATGCAACAGTTCACAAATTATGTTGACAAACATTTAATAACAAATAGTTAAGTACTCCGATAGGAATAATATGTAATGAGGTATAAACCGTGGAGAGGCCTATATAAAAAGTTAATATGCCCTCATGAGAACCGAATTAGGCCCATATATAATTTTCATGTGTATATAAACTATCTTTATAAGCCTATTCATATAATATATAGGTAAAAATCATCTCATGTAAAATATTTCATAACCTTGACCAATAATAGTGTAAACTACTTCTAACACAAATATAAATGAAATCTGATCTTAATTTAATGATTACCAATTGTATATAGTAATCTCAGTGGAAATTTAAAGTGAAAGTGTCAAGTGTACTGGAAGCCTCAAGAAAGAAGACCACCTGTGAGTGTATTGATATTGTTGTATGAGAGATGACCACGACTCTCTCTCTTCTAAAATGACTGGCCTAGGTGTTGATGCTAAAAAGTGAGCCTTGTCTCAAAATTAATTAAATTCCCTTTAAATGAGTGCATTGGACACTAAAAGTCCAATTTTTTTAATAGGAGAAGAGCTAAAACCATATAGATTATCCCTTTTGTTTATTACTAAGCCAAGAACAAATGGGTTTTGTGAAGAAATGATGCAGCTCTGATAAACCAAACCCAAGCTTACCTTGAACACACAGACTAAATTACTTCAGAGTTAGGGTGGATCGAGCGGCCTTAACTACTGATTCTGTCAATAAACATTCGTTAAATAGACCATTTTAGTCCAAATTCAATAAGAAGAGAACTTGTTTAATCAAATTTTATAGCATCAGTGAAATTAGAACAGAACTCTTTAGATCCAAATCATTCAAAATCATGGCCGCCGTTATGTTTCAATTCTTTGAACATCAGACTAAATTATATATTACAGTCATACGATCAGATTCAAATTTTAATAACAAAGAAAATCAGTTTTTAAAATCTTAGCAAAATACTAGTAAAAGAGAGAGTCACCACCACGAATTCTCCTAAACGCCCTGAGACCAAAGAAACTTTATTCTCATCGTAAGAGTTAAGCCGAGGATATTTAATAGCATTGTAATTCAATAGAATATTTCATAAATCAAAGTCATACCTTATCCCCATCCTTTGTACTATATATTTGTTAGTCCCCTAAGAATTTTATATGCTGAAATATAAATTTTGTAAAATAAATGTGTAATTTTGTTAATTGTACAGCTAGTCTTTATATCCAGCAGAAGTAGTCATCTTGTTTTCTTGTCACCTTAGAAACTAGAAGCGTCAGACGCCACAGAGTATTTAGGCTAGCAATACAAAAACCAAACTCAATAGAAATAAGTAGGTATCGATATATTTAATAACAGAGAAAAGTATATGTTACAAGTGTGAATACAGTAAAAAGTAAATAAAAATAAGTAATGTTGGAGGTGGGGTATTTCACTAACTCAATTTGACTTAATTTAAAACAATCTTCCACCCGTTATTTAGTTTTTTGAAGGACATTTTTATTCTAAAATAGATAAAGCAATTGAGGTTTAGTGCTCAAAAATAATAGTATAGGATAGCACTGCTAGCCGGGTAACACAAAAGCAATTTTTTTATATCTCAATTTTCAAAATCAGTTCAGATATATCAAAGGAGTATACTACAAAAAAAAAACTTTGGGTTATGTAAACAGACGAACAAGTTTGTTGCAAAACTGTAAAGTCTATTATTTTATTACATATTATCTGTTTTTTTATTTTTTTATTTTAACGCAGCTTACAATTATTTCTTTAATAGAATAAGAATTTATTATGAACTTTTGATTTTGGAAAGTTTTATATTTGTAGTTACTTTTATTTAAAAAGTCTTCAATTTTGTATAGTAATTTCTTAAACAGGCATTGTTTTAACTTCTATTTAAACTATCTTATGTTATTTGTAGATTTTATTTCTAAATAAGTTTTATTGATATGTAATCTGATTGTTGTTGGAAAGTTGAATTTGGATGTGGCAAATCTATAAGGTTGATATTTCTTGGGTTAGAATTATGAATTTGCCTTCTGAATGAAAATCTGTCAAGGTTCAAAGGTACATAACTTGCCACTTATAAAATAAAAAAAACAACCATAATGTTAGAAAACGGGACTAACAGGTGCAAGCCGGTTAGTTGAATAACATGCTTACTATCACTGACTGTGACTATCACTGGCCGCATAGTCATGTGACCTAAAATGTATGCAGGCCTGTTAATTACCCTAGTTACCCAAAATGTAATAAACCAGGTAGCACTTGTTTTGCTTAATTAATTATACAGTTTATCATTAAATAAAAAATAAAATATTTTCTTTCAAATTGCAGTACAAAATTACATTCTAAAAAAAAACAGAAAGCCTCAACCAGGCCTCAACTAATACACAAACCATCTTATTTGTTCTTAACACAGATGTGTTTGAAATGTGGACGGTAATTGTATATATCTCTGCAGAATGCATCAGTTTAAAAAGAACTCTTTTCCACCTTCTAAATTCATTAAAACTATAAGTATCTAAGTATAATTATCAAAATCTTACAACAGCAGTGGTTTGAAGAGTGTAGATGACGTTGCTACTCTCTAAAAACTTGGATACAGGCAGAATTGTGTACCCTGCCCGATCATCTTCATACCCCTCTGCCTTTGCCTTCTTCCCTTTTTCTGGATGAAACACTGAAGCCTAGAAACATTAAAACATGTATATTTTAGTACTAATACCAAGTTAGCGTTGTCTTATAAAAATGCCAGAGTTTATACATGTTTTCTCTCTGGGTTATGTTAACAAGGCTGATTTTGAGTATAAAAGAGAGTACTGCTATGTGTAAACTTATATAAATTTACAAGACATGGTGTCCACAACTGTAAACACAAATGTTCCCAACAGTTTAAAATACAAATCTTGACTCGTGAGTTGCTGAAACAAAGGGATACATACAAAGTTATATTATCCAAGGCTGTGCGGATTCCATACTTTTATTTAAACAATATATAAAACAGAAGAAACAAGTTATTAATATACGGAGAGATGACTACGACCAACAATATTAGCCACTTGAATGAAAACATAATTGGGGCAAGTTACTCTCGCCACAATTCTTGCTTACTTGCTCTTAGTGATTTGTTTTTTTTTAATTTCACAATTTTACCACGGCTGATCATGATTCTATATAATTAATAGTTTCTTGACCAGATATTCATTAAAAAGTGCATGAATAGCATTGATATTCGCCTTAAAATACGCACTAGTTGCGTCGGCGCCTTACACAGATATAAGAGAGAAAGCAGGGGTTAACTTTCCCAGCAGCTGTCTATTAAGTCATCTTAAGTACCGTAAATACAAATAATTATATAGTTTTACTAAGAACATTATTCTAGTTTTGAATGACATTTTTCCTTTAGGCGAGGTAACAATATCCAGGTCCTACTTTTGGGCAACACTCACCTTGTTATTCTGCTCGTGCTGAGACTGATTAAGTCCAATTTTAGTTGAATTATACTCAACTTCGTCAAAAGTTTTTTTTTCTCTCAAAACAAACACACACATAGACAGTCTCTCGCACTCCCGATATTTCGAGAAACCACAAAAACGTTCCGCGTCTTCAAGGGGGATTTTCAATAACTTGCCGCCCGCGTATTCTCTCTCCAAATGCCTGACCACGACTGTCATGGTCAAGCGCCTCTGAACAACAGTCGTGGTCAGGCGTTCGGAGAGAATACTTGGGCGGCAAGCTAGGGAAAATCCCTCTTGAAGACGCGGAACGTTTTTGTGGTTCCACAAAATATCGGGAGTGCGAGAGACTGTGTTTGAGTATTTCGCCCGTGTATGTGTGTGTTTGTTTCGAGAGAACAAATTTGACGAAGTTGAGTAATTCAACTAAAATTGGACTTAATCTGTCTCAGCACGAGCAGAATAACAAGGTGAGTGTTGCCCAAAAGTAGGACCTGGAAGAAAATTATATATAAGATCATATACCCCCGTAGCAGCAAACCTGTGTACTTAGTGAATTTCCAATTCATATATATATTTATCTTAATACCACATAAAGCTACATACCAAGTTTCATCAACATACATTTATAAATAAGCAATTTATGACATTTTAATTATTCTCCATAAGAATAACATGGCGGCTGAGTATGCAGGTTTACTGAAGCAAGGAACACAAAAAATGGGGTTTTATACTAATATCAATATAACTCAACTAGGTGAAGTCAAATGCCAAATTTCATTAATTTATTTTCATAATTAAGGGAGATAAAACACTACTTATTCTCCATAAGAATAACATGGGGCTGAGTACGCAGGTTTGCTGCTACGGGAGCCTTTGACAAAAAATTGTTTTTTGAGCAAATATCAATGGTCCACAACCAGAAGAAACCGTATACCAAGTTTCGTCAGTATATATAAATAAGCAAGATATAAAATTTTTATTTTCCTCCATAAGAATAACATTAGACAACGTACTGTGTTTAGCACTTTCAATATCCCGGTAACCAATTGACGTAGAGAAATGATCAAAATACCAAATTGTGTGTTTTTTTAAAGCTGAATCCAATGGGAAAAACTAAAATTTGACTATTTCCAAAATTATATGTAAAAAATTCAAAAAACCCATTTTTGGGGTACAAAACCCCTCCAAAATACCCCTTCGGATAGATGTTGCTTTACACGTTTATACCAAATTTCATCAAAATCGGATAATTTTTACGAGAGTTATCGTACTCACGGACACACACACACACATATATATATATATATATACAGTTTCGAACGAATGGTGTTTTTGGGGTCTGGGGACCTCAAAACGAAACGTTATCATGGTCCCGGGCCTAGGTCTTACCATGCCGACTACGGTAATAGCTTCTTCCCTATAGGGGAAATTCGCTAAAAAAGTAGGTCATCAAAACTTGGATAAATAAGTAATGTATTCGTCTTTTATTTTGGGGTTTCTTTTATAAGTTCCTAACAGTTTTTAAATGGCGGCTATTGCATGATTTTTTAACCGAAAAACTTTGAAATTAAGACAACAAATGTTCAGCTAGAAATTAAAACAACTTTCTGGCGAGCAGCAACTTATTTACAAAGTTAATACTAATAATAATTTAGCCTATACAATTTACCAATAAATGTGAAGTCAATTTTGTGTGACAGTGCCAATTTACATATAATACAATAAGTTGTCCATTATGATAACCTAAGGTTCTTCCAGGTTTAGTAATAACTGTTCGGTAAAAACCATAGATTAAAAGATACCTTGTTCATTTCAGAATGATTATCTGTATAATTTTTCTTAGAACTTAATAGGTACCCACTTGCATTCAGGTACAAACCCATTGGTGCCACCAGCGTGACAAACTATTAGTCTGCTACCCTTTCCCGTACCGCTAAGCACTTTTAAGCCGCTCCTTTTTCAGAGTGATGCAAGATGTATTTTTTGTATGGGACTGGTTAACCCACGTTTCATCCAAATAAATCCTTTGCAGTGGTGTTTCATCTTGTTTTAATGAGACTGATTCTTAAAAAGCGAGCTCGAGCGACAGCAATATCATGTCTCTCTATTGACAATTTTCTTCCATCATTACTTTTCTTAAACTTAAAACCTAAATTGTGGAGTTGCCTTCTAGTGGAACAAATACTTCCTGCATATCAAATTTGTTCTTGTACTTGGACTTGGACTTGTACTTTTTCAGCTGTAGGGAATTCCCCACAATCAAAAAATGCTAGTACTGTTCGGCAAGCAACATCGCAATCAAAGTCATTTCACTTACTTACAGTTTGATTTGATCCCTTTTATATTTATTCCTAGATGACTCGAATTTTATCCTATCAGGTGGGGACAATTTTACTTTATGATTACACTTTTGCACCGAGTGTAAACTCACACCACACCTTTTTGCCATCGACTATTGACTTTTTTTAAAGTCTTCAGTTTTTGGAATTCAGGATCTGCCAATTTACGGACGAAACTCAAAACAATTACAATTACTGATTTTGTTTGATTTCCCAGGTCATTTTTATACACTCCCTCCAATCTTTGTTTTACTGGGATTCTGTTATTTTCTGCTGGATTAAATACATCTCCGGGCAATGAAGTGGATAATCCTCAGGTTGATAATCTTGCTTACTTTCTATTTTCAATTAAATCCCACAGTCCCAAAAAAATTAATTGATTCAGAAACTATAGAGATACTAAAGAATGTAAACAATGGTTTGTTTACTATTTTCAATGAAATAGTAAACAATTTTTAAGTTACAGCTTATTACAATGACCTAGCAACTTTGGACGCTCACTGTTGTTAATTCGCGCGCTAAGGTTAACGAATCTCAACTTACTTCTCATCTCTAAACCCATATGTGACAACATTGCAAAATCACTCATCCGCCCGATTTGGTGGCCGGAACCCTAGGCTTAACGATCCCAGTTACACAAGGAAGATTTCAACATATGTAAGAACATAATCACTTGGCCAAAAAAAATAATTTACTGTGAAAGATGAAACATTGAAACTTTAAAGGGATTAACCAACTCTGAGGGATTTTGAAATATTTTTGAAATCTTCATACGTGTTAAAAAGAAAACATTGTACAAAGATGACTTTGTTGTTCACCTCTCTGAGGAAAAAGGAAATAAGGGGATGTTAACTCCACCACAATCCTGGCCTACCTTTGCCACTGGACAAAGTAATTTGATTTGTTTTATTGTAAGATTTGATCACATCTGATCGTTTTTCACTATTATGTTTCACTGAAAGATTCTTGGTTGGCTGTGTCAATAAACAGTGTATGAACAGTGGAGGGGTAGCTGTCACCACATTTCTCTGTTCACTAACTGGCCATCTAGTCATCTCCTAACAGTCAATAAACAGTCTATGAACAGTGGAGGGGTAGCTGTCACCACATTTCTCTGTTCACTAACTGGCCATCTAGTCATCTCCTAACAGTCAATAAACAGTCTATGAACAGTGGAGGGGTAGCTGTCACCACATTTCTCTGTTCACTAGCTGGCCATCTAGTCATCTCCTAACAGTCAATAAACAGTCTATGAACAGTGGAGGGGTAGCTGTCACCACATTTCTCTGTTCACTAACTGGCCATCTAGTCATCTCCTAACAGTCAATAAACAGTCTATGAACAGTGGAGGGGTAGCTGTCACCACATTTCTCTGTTCACTAGCTGGCCATCTAGTCATCTCCTAACAGTCAATAAACAGTCTATGAACAGTGGAGGGGTAGCTGTCACCACATTTCTCTGTTCACTAACTGGCCATCTAGTCATCTCCTAACAGTCAATAAACAGTGTATGAACAGTGGAGGGGTAGCTGTCACCACATTTCTCTGTTCACTAGCTGGCCATCTAGTCATCTCCTAACAGTCAATAAACAGTCTATGAACAGTGGAGGGGTAGCTGTCACCACATTTCTCTGTTCACTAACTGGCCATCTAGTCATCTCCTAACAGTCAATAAACAGTCTATGAACAGTGGAGGGGTAGCTGTCACCACATTTCTCTGTTCACTAGCTGGCCATCTAGTCATCTCCTAACAGTCAATAAACAGTCTATGAACAGTGGAGGGGTAGCTGTCACCACATTTCTCTGTTCACTAACTGGCCATCTAGTCATCTCCTAACAGTCAATAAACAGTGTATGAACAGTGGAGGGGTAGCTGTCACCACATTTCTCTGTTCACTAGCTGGCCATCTAGTCATCTCCTAACAGTCAATAAACAGTCTATGAACAGTGGAGGGGTAGCTGTCACCACATTTCTCTGTTCACTAACTGGCCATCTAGTCATCTCCTAACAGTACTAATATGCTACACGTGTACACATAACATGATCATAACACCGGACTTTCAAATTTATAAAGCCAATTCCCCACTTTATTACATTAATTTCAAAACTAGGTTTCAAATAAAGAATATTTAATGAAAAATTAAAGCAAAGATTTCCCACTAATTTCTTTATGTTAAACTTCTCCATAATAATGGGTAAAAGTAAAAAAAAAATTACTGGATTAATTTCCCTACCCTGGTCAACAAGAAGCTTTTAAAACATAAGTTGCTTAAGTTACGAAAGCTAAGTAGGCTACAGAGCCGTTTTTGGAAACAGTAAACGGAAATAAATTCATTACCTTATTGCCTGTTTCCATTTCCAATTCTTTGAAAACATATTTAGGATCAAGAAAACGCTGATCCAACTTGTCAGGAGCTAAATAATGTTGACAAACAACGAAGATCTCAGCTGACTCCAAACGAGAAGCTTGTGGTTTGGTGGCATGAACCTGAAAATTGGTATTCAAATTATGGTTCATACGATCACAAATTATAACATGACAGAAAATTATAACAAGAGGCAAACTGGAAATAAATATATTTTTTAACAATGTTTAAGATAAACAGTCACCACAAACCACCAACAAAAACAGGTGCCATGTCAATCGTCACGCCCCACCCTACAACTGACAACCAGGGCTGACACAAGGCGATTGGGGCCTGGGGCAAAAATTCTGTAATGGGCCCCCAGTTACGCCAATTTTATTACAGTAGACCCTCAGAAATCCAGACTATTTTAGCGGTTGGCCGGTCTGGATTTCATTAAATCTAGATTTCCCGGGGTTCAGCAAGAATCATCAATTCCGCCATTATGGTGAACAATTATGACAATACGCATTTATGTTTGTGTGCTACAAGAGTGACCTTCCAGAAGAAAGTTACAAACACTCTGTAATACAGTAGTACCTCGTTAATCCGTCACTAACAGGACCAAGAGAATGGTTGAAACACAAAAAAGGTCGGATTATCAGAGGAATACATATATTATTTGAACATATGATTAAATTGTAGTTTAAAGTTTAAACAGAAAATATTGAAATACATCTACACTTGTAAAGATTTATTATAACACTGTAAATCATAAACGAGTTTGCACGCAGCACGCTGATGTGAGGGAAGTGAATTTCCACATAAAAACTTTAAAAATCAAAATCAGCGTTAAAACATTCCAATTGTTATCAAAATCTGAAAACATTAACTGTTTTGGCTGTTCTGATGCTCCTGGTTCTATTTACCTGCAATACTGGGATTACAATATTGCATATTATAAGGTTAGGAGACGGTCGAGTCAAGATTGAAAGTAGGTGCGAGGTTGCTGGGCATGATAAAAATGCACCAATAAATTAATAACAGGCTTTTCTAATGCGAAAGCCCCATAAAACAACGTACTGTGTTTACAATACTGATACCTGATATTTCTGATACGTGTATATACTTTTAATTTAAACACTACAAAATCTCTGATTCCTGATTGGACTTATTGTAGGTACGTACAGTGTTCTAGGTTCAGTTAATTCGCTGTCACAACAAAAGAACTACTAAGGTTAAAGTTATTGCTTATAATGGGGGGGTAGCCACATTTGAGGGAAGGGAATGGTGCCATGAGGCTTGGGGGGATGGGCACCCCTGAGCGCACTGCATACATAAACAATAACAAACGAAACGTCGATAACGGCATGGTTGGGATAAGCGAGGATTTGGACCATCCGAGGTCGGGTTAGTGCCGTTCTACTGTAAATTGCATAAAGATTAAACTGTACGGTAGGCACACAGAGCGCAGATGCAAACTACATGACATTTGTATAATCACGTGAAAACTAAAGGTGCTAAACCATGAATTTCCGTTTTTTCATTTTGAGTTGCAACAAATTTAAAAAAAATTCAAGATCATCGATCTGGGTAACCCAGAGTCTGGATAAGTGTCATCCGGATTTCTTAGAGTTTAATTTATTTTGGTATTTTTTCCCATTTGGCTGGGGGGCCCCCCTAGGGCCTCTGGAATTCGGGGGCCAGGGGAAAGTGCCTCGGTTTCTCCACCCCTTGCGGCGGCCCTGCTGACAACTTCGATATTGCACTCGTCAAGTCAGTCGCGTCAAGGCGCTCCGAGCGACTACGTGGCCACCATTCATCTTCCTGCTCGTCTTGAAAAAGCTAATGTTTTACTTTTAAATTTGTGAAATGTCAACATTCATAAACAGTGTGTTTATCCAATATTTATTTGTGTCTTGTGTGTATTTGTATGTTTTAACTCTGACAACTGGATCTCTAGTACTGATAATTACAATGAGTGTTGCCCAGCAAATCTGAAAAACTATATTTAACTCTAATAGTTAAAGTTATAATTTGTGTGGTTTCTCACAATTTTGACCTGCATTACTGTTATAGTTTTTGGTTTGTTTGTCAGGGAGTACTATGTTGGTCAAGGTTATAATATCCCGTATGTTATGAATGACATATTTCCAAAATATTGGTGGTGGGTAGGATCAATGTTTAATTTACTGTTTCCAATTAAATACAGGGTCAGTCACAGAATGAATTTGTATCAACCAATTAATACACAAATTCATGAGGTCAGGTTTTAATGGGCAAAACTCAGACAAAAGTTGTACCAGTGCAATGTAGTTCTGCACTTCAAAAAGAGTGTGTGAGAGAGACCGCAGCTGATGCACGCACGCACCGCTAATGCTATCTTTTATTTGAGTGAAGAACTTCGTCTACAATGTTCTAAGCGTAAACAAGTGTCTGAATTCTTAACATTAGACCTGACCAACATAGTGTTTATGTATTCATTGGTGTCAGCTATCTTTATATATTACTAGCTGACAAGTTGCAGCTTCACCCGCGTAAACTATGATAGTTATGCTGCATTCTGTGGTTAGCCCGTGGAACTACTACGAATCAAGATCAACTATTTGAATTTTCATCAGCTCAAACCAAAGTGAATACTTAAGGAATACATGGGAACTTTGGGACCCAGCGGGGCGGAACACGGGGGGGAATTTCGTAATACCGATTCTTAGCAAGCACCTAGGGCCAAAGAGGAACCTAAATGTCAAATTTCAACTCTGCAGACCTTATAGTTATGGAGATTTTCTGATAGGTCAGTCAGTCAGTGGTATTTGGATTTGATATATGAAGATTTCTCAGGTTTTTTTTTTACAACTTCTGGAATAGCATCACAATTTAAACTAATAACAGGTATGTAAGTAAGCCTAGTTAGATAACCCCACAAGATAGGGATCTGGATTCGCTTGTAAGTATAAATAATATTAATTCTATTACTACTAATTCATACCAGAATCAATTGAATTATTTCAATTTCTTTGTCAGCTAATTATAACATGAAAAGGGTCTCAAGAAATGTGGATCAAACAGAAAACTAATTTTATAGAAATTATTTTTGTTGGTTTATATGTTTAATGACTACAAATAGGATTTATTTCATATTATTGAGGAAAATTTGTATTTTCAAGTTGGGAAACTTTCACCAGCTGGGAGCGGGTTAATTGGGTTGCGGTTTAACCGGGGTCATAAAAGGTTTATTTTAGCGAATTTCCCCTGTAGGCAAGAAGCTCTTACCATAGGTCGCATGGTAAGAGTTAAGCCCAAGACTATGATAACTTTTTGTTTTGAGGTCCCCAGATGCCAAAAACACTATTCGTTCACATTTTTATACATGTACATATATATATATTACGGGTGTGTGTGTCCGTTACCACGATAACTTGAGTAAAAAAGTCGGATTTTGATGAAATTTGGCTCAAATGTGTAAAGTGACATTCACGACTTTAAGTTTGAAAAGCGGAAAAATCAGACCATGGGAAGGGGGTTTTACAATTTTCCAAAAATAAGTTTTTTGCATTTTTCACCCTAAAATTTTCACACTTAATTTTGGTTTCAACCATTTTATAGAGTTTAAAAAATAAATAATTTAGTATTTTAAATCGTTAACCTAGGTTAAGTGGTTGCGGAGAAAATCCAAAAAACATGCTCATAAAATCTCCCATGTTAATCTTATGGGAAAAAGGGTTTTAGCTTTCCCTCAGTTTATTTTAATGTAAACCTCACATTTGCTTCTACCAATCAGTTCAGCTCTACAAAACAATCATTTTGGTGTTTAAATTGTGATTTTACATCCAACCGATGCAGAGATATTCAAAGTGCTAATCACAGTACGCTGTACAATGTTATCCTTACGGAGAATAAATCAAATTTGATATCTCGATTATTTATGAATGTATGTTGATAAAACTTGGCATGTGGCTTAACCTAGTACTGGTATATTGATATTTGCACAAACAAATAATTTTTTGCCGATCTTCCCCACAGCAGCAAACCTGCATACTCAGCCTCCATGTTATTCTTATGGAGAATAAGTAAAATGTAATGTCTCCCTTATTTTTGACATAAATTAATAAAACTTGGTATGAAGCTTCGACTGGTTAAGTTATATTGATAATAACTAGCTGATTACCTGTGCTTCCCAAAAAGAATTCAGGAATGAACAGCTGATTAAAATTGTTGCTGCAACTACATCTGTTTCTGATCTATTAAACATAGGTACTGCTCATAAAAATAACATGGAAACTTTAAAGTCCAATGGGACGAAGCACATTGAACTGAGGGAGACAAAAGTTATTCCACGACTTCTACAGAGAAATCCCTTTAATTTGACCCCTCAATCATCAAAATCGGTTCGTAAATAACAGTTTTGATGCACACAAGAAATTCCTTAGGGAATTAGTACAATAGATACTCAGCTTTCAATGTTATTCTTATGGAGAATAAATAAAATACTATATATCACTTTTTTATTTGTGTATTTTTATGAAACTTGAGAGTGGCTTTATGTGATAGTGAGAAACATATACATGCATTGGTAATTCGCTGAGTACGCAGGTTTGCTGATAAGGGGGTATTTATTTATCCCTTTCTAAACATAAATAGAACAACAGCAACAATTTGTTTTGTTAAAATATCTCCCGAATCGTAAAATATACTTTATTTGTCAGAATAAATACTATACAAACAGATTAGTTAATACAACGTAATCTGAGAGTCGATCATCTCGCTAACAAGTCGTGGTCGTGCGCTAGGCATGATGACCTTGACACTGCTCCGGGCCACCTTCACCTGCGCTAAGCAGGATGGATGGAAATTGACGTCTAAAAATATAAACTAATCAAAATAATCACCTTACCGCGTTGTTCACCCTCACACAGATTTGCCCTTAGTGTGGAATTAATTAGCTTACTGATTGGTGAATTTCTGTGATCCCTTGTATTTGTGTTCGGAAATGCAAACGAATTTAACTTCAACCTATCAGCCATCGCTATTAACTATTATCTTGATTTTTTGTAAATTACATAACATTTTCAAGTTTTAAAAATTATTTATTTTACAAAAATATGTCTTAAATTAGGGGCTGCCTTTAAACGCAACATTGTGATACAAAAATGTGAATAAACCTTTATTATATTCATAATATTCAATTTATTGAATCCCTTTGTTATAACCGTGGTTTTGGGTTATCCGTCCAACCATCCAACCCCGGATACCCCGGATAATCGGGAGTCAACTGTATGAATAATGTTTACAGAAATTAACATAGTTTATTACCTTTTTGAACAGCTGTTTGAAGACCCAAACCAAAGCATGGTAGTCCTTAGAACGGAACACCTTAGTGACAAACCAACCTCCTTTCTTGAGGAACTGTGTTGCCAACTTGAGAGCACTGAGAGTGAGGCTCACTTGCTGGTATGCATCGTGCAACCAGTTCAGACCTGTGCGAAATTATGGCAGAATATTACATTTTGCAAATAGATTGTAGAAAATACATATATATTGTTCTAGTAGAGGTAATAGGTTAGTGGTGATTGTAAATTTTTTTAAAGAATTAACTGTAACAAATAACCTTTTTTTATTTTCCTGAGATCAAGTTTATAAAAGAATATATATATACTATCAGGCAGTATTCTGTTTTTAGTTCTTATAATTATCATGTTGAAAATTACTTTTCCCTGCTTCCTGTTGTATGGTGTGATTAAGACGTAGGTAAAGTAATTGGAGACTTTGAGACTTATGAAATATGATGTTGGGCAGGGGTGGCCCGTCAGTTTTTCAGCGCCCGGGCAAAGACCAAACTTGCCGCCCCCAACTTAGCGGGAGCCATTTTTAGGTAATCCTTGTATTGGGGCAACGATGATGAATGAAAACCTTGTTGGCCAATGAAAACGTTTGGTATCGTTAACAGATTAGCTTAGTTTTGTTACTTTTACTTATAGCTAACATACATAACAATGGATATAATGCCTGATACATTATATGATGATGTATTATAAAACAACAAATTTATCCTAGGCACTTTACTACACTAACTATGATTAAAAAGTTATCAGGTAAAATAATCTTATAACATGTTATAATTACTCAAATCGATCGATTTATGAATTAGGTCAAATATGTTATGACAATAATCTGTTTATATATGCAGATAATTTATTAATTAAAATTAACACCTTCTTCCACTGAAGTTGACGTAAAACAAAGGTTACTACCCACATTAAGTTTAAGCTTTATATAATAAATACTTGAACAAATATTTATAACCTATTCTTTTACATCCACATTTTTCCTTGAAGAAGTTTATCGTTGGCTCATAAATTCTTATTTTTCAATGTCAACGTCTATAGGCTGATCTGATCCCATTTCCAACCTGACTGTTGGGTCTTTGTCAATAGCTATAATATCTAGTCTTCTTAAAGATCCGTTCTCCGCTGTTCCAGTCACTTCTTCAAAGACCTCATATCCTCTTTCTTTTAATTCTTGGGCTATAATATTCCGAATTGCGTGGTGTCTTTTGTTTCGCAAGAGCTCCCCAAACGGACATACTCCAAGGACATCAGGTAAAATTTCACATATATAATTCTCGGAAACAGGACAATGCCTGCACCAGTTACCATCCTTGGATCTTCCATGGGTCGCTCTTAAAGGGCTACTCACCCACCATTTTTAGGTAATCCTTGTATTCAGAACTACTTAGCCCATTGTTCTTTTAACTTTTTTATTACATTATCTTAATGTTTGTTCTACTTTTAACGCACTATCGTTTTAAAATAATAAAATAAACCTTCTCTTGCCGAACTAATTAGAGATATATTTTTCTCCAGTGCTTATGTTGGTACTCATAGAACAGAGTGCAAAAATTATCAATGAAAATATAGTACAGCCTCAGCTGACAGGTGCTTCGGCGAGCTAACAGCTGATCGGCTCTGATCGTTGGACAGCCTTCATCACAACAGAAATATGGGTAGGTCATTCGATTAAATATCGACTATCATATTATTGACTACCGATTATCGTAGTTGACTACTCATCTAGATGATCACAGCTTGTTAAATTGTAACTTTCCCGTTTCTCAACTTGATGTGGTGGATCAGTGGGTTCAGTAATGGACTCACGATCAGGCGGTCCCGGGATCAAATCCCACTTTTGCTGATTACTTTGGGGCCTGCATTTTTTTATTTTGTTCTTAAAGTATTATTATTGTTTTTTACCATTTAAGGTCTAGATTTTTGGTTAAAGTTTACTTAATATTTTTTAGACCAAAATTAATTTATTTTTAATATGTTGCACAACGAAGAGCCACCATACAGCTTTCTGCGGAGTTAGGTTAGGCTAGGTTACTATAATTTTGTCGTGAACTGCAGCAAAAGTTGTTATTTTTTACACGTAAATTCATTCGTATTATGTTACAAAACTAAGAGCTAGAATTGGTAGTCAATAATACGATAGTCGACATTTAATTAAATGATCTACCCATCTGTTGTGAACTGAAGGCTAACCTTGATCGTTGCGGCGAGCTCGCGTTTGATTGGCTCCGCTAAGCGGGACCCGGCGAGAGATTACCGTTGCCCAAATGCTGAACTGACCCGATGGCTTGCCCCCATTTTATATATGACAGACCTGCAAATGCTGAGTTTTGACAACTTTGAAATTATTACAGCAGTCATATCTGTATTTATTTTGTTTATTTTCTGATATATTGAATCTTAAGTCCTGATTGTTTGGATCACTTTAGTTTAATACCAGTGACTCTAAAACTCAAGATGGGTGTAAACATGTTTTTTTTCGTTAATACAAAACTGTGATATACTGTCGCAATACTCGCAATCCATATAAAGTATGCCACTTTGTAATAAATACTAGATGATGATTAGTCGTGGTTGAAGATGATTAGTCATGGTTAATGATGATTAGTCGATTAACCATGACCAGAGCGCAAATAATTTGTGATGAAGAGAAGTTTTTTTTAATGCTTAACATTTCCCAACCCATCTCCAATGCTCCAAAATGACTCAGTTAAAAAGGTGAACTTGATTGAAATGGTAATATCCAGATGGAACGATAAACTAAGTTTTTTTCAAGTAAGCTAAAGGAGTGGCCCTTACAAAAAAAAAAAAAAAAAAAAAAACAATCGAAGGGTACGCCAACTTCTGAGGGGGTGCATCATATTTTCCCCTTATTACATATAATAGCAATATTAAACTCGAATAATTGTATAACTTCAATTAAAGATGAAATCTTGATTCAATACCCTCCAATTCTTTAACCATATTTTGCCTCATCTACAGAAAGTAGTTAAAAATAATCGAAGAGGGTGGAGTAAAACAATTAGTTGTATCGCCTCACTTGATATTTTAACATTGCTATTTGCTTGCATAGTATTGCGAGTTTTATTCACACTCTCAATACCAATCAGAATGCCCTGAAGTTGTCACAAAACGATAGAGGTTAAAACAACTTCTCAATTTGGAATGGAGGGGGGCAGAAGTTGTGTTAGAAGTTATGTATGT
Organism: Allygus modestus; assembly: GCA_963675035.1. Lineage (NCBI taxonomy): Eukaryota > Metazoa > Arthropoda > Insecta > Hemiptera > Cicadellidae > Allygus > Allygus modestus. The sequence goes on from OY776111.1 coordinate 303,409,005, forward strand.
TTAATGTTTAAGTATAATCATTCCACATGGCCCAGCTGTCCCACTTTTAGTGTACTAGAATTTAAAATTGAAGTAGTTTGATTGGCTCACTGACAGATTGTGCTGCTGTCAACTTTTTATTTTGGTAATTTACATTAACTTTTAAAATATCTTCACCCCAGAAAGCGAGTGATTATCAACTTATGTTTGCTTCCTGACACACCAACAGCTGTATTATCCCCTCCATGAGAGGATAAGTATTAGTTGACAACAGTATACTCTGTTGGTGATTATTGTAAACTACAACCTCATTCAATCCTGGCATACACAAAACTAGGGACACATTTCACAATAGCAATGAGAAGTCTACTTCAGTATTTATAGTCAATGGTATAATGTAAGGTGCAACATGGTGAATACACAACTTTCTTCTCAATAATGCCTTTCAACTTATAATACTAATATACAAATAAACGGTATCAGGAAACTGACACATACTTTCTCCCTTTTAACAAAACTTTAATGAAAAAATTACTTTTTATTTACTAAATATAGAATATGAAGTACAGATAAATGTACAGAAAATTGTCTAAAATAGTTGTTTTCAGAAATATATACCAAAATCCCTTTTTGAGAGGCACTATAGGGTCCGTTGCTACACACAGTGGTTTTGAGAGGGGAAATGCCCCCTTGTCCCTCCCAGGGTTGAATGGCAACATATTTCGAACATCCTCTGATGGTCAATGCTAACTTGACCTGCATATCAAGTTTTAATGAAATTGATCAGTAAATAAGAGATAAATAGTTATTTTTGTATTACCCATAAGAATAACATTGGACAACGTACTGCGTTTACCGCTAAATGAAAATTTCAATTTTCTCAACAACTAGCAATCGTAGAATAGTAATTCAAAATACTAATTTATTTAGTTTTTTGAGCTCTTTTTAATGGTGAATAGTCACCTTTTTTAACATTATGATTTTTTATGAAACATCCAAAAACTTAATTTTGGATGTTTTAAGTCCTGTAATTTCTGAAACCGAATTTTTATAGAAATGCGGGTGGTGTCATTTTGTTTGAAACCTAAAGCTCTACAAACCACTAAAGTTAAAGAAAACCGCTAGAGCCGTTTTTGAGAAATTTTGATTTTACATGTTTTTTGGGGGATAATTACCCTTAAAAATCAAAAATTCCAAAAAATGAAAAAAGAACGCCTTGAGATATTGAGGATTATTACCTACATACCAAATTTCATAAAAATCGGTCCATTGGTTAGGGCTCTAGCTCTGTACACATCCACACACACACGCACACACACACACACACACACACACACACACACACACACACACACACACACACACACACACACACACACACACGCACGTGCACATGCACACGGACACACACACACGCACACACACGCACACACGGACACAGACACGGACACACACACACAGACAGACATCACGTAAAAACCACTTTTTTGGGTTCAGGGAGCACCAAAACGAATATTTCCACTAACAACTCAAATTCGAAAATTTGTACAAAAACAATACTTTCTCCATATACTATGTATAGGGGGAAAAAGTAAAAATGTACAAAATCAGTTATAGGCTATATATTTACAAATATTTTATTTTATTAGCGCTAAGGACTACGCCCCCCACCCTGCACCCCGCGACCCGTCAAGAGCACCGAGCGCCGCCCCCCTAAAAGTGCCGCGTCTCGTGCTGGGGCACGACTCGCACTGCCCTAGACCCGGTGCTGATGTAGGGTACTGATGTAGGCCTACCGTAGGCTTGGTAGGCTTGATATAGGGATCCCCCCAATCTGGTAGCATTTCAAACTAGTAATGTTACTAACCCGACCGATATGAGGATCATTCAAGCTGGTAATGACTAAGCGATCTAATGTCAACCACGCCCTTATATCAGTTGTTGTGATGCTATTGGTTGATCGTTTTGGAGATAGATAAATACATTCTAGGGCGGGACTAGCATATACGGCAGGATACAGGTGTGCCAAACCAAATAAATTTAAACACAGTAATTCCCATTAATGGGTAATCTGGGTAATGCAACTATTTTAAATGTTAGTAGCAATTAGAGTAACCTAACCTAACCTAACTGACACAGCGTGCTGTGTAAGTATTTAGTGCAGTCTCCAACTATAATTGTTCACTTTTAACATTTATTCCAAATTAGAAGAATCCTAGTCCCATCCGTTACTGAAGTTGTTTAATGCGTACAGGTAATTTCTGATAGGTCGAGGGAATTTTTTGGGCCGGATTGTGGTGAACAGTTGTCGCGGCAGCAAAAGATAATTGTAATTCCCTGGGGTGTCACGCCTATTTCTCAGAAGGGAGAGTAAGAGGTAATATTTCTGGGGCATATGGGGATAAGATGGCGGTTTTGTTACCAATTTCAATTATTTGAATTGAAGCGCGAAGCGTTATCTATATGAAATAGGACTAGTTAGGAACGTTACCAAATTGAAAGCCTCCCATTAAAAAAACTTGGTTAATTCAAATTTGTGGATAGTATGAATTTGTTACCGGTACTAGTCCCTTGATAAATGATCCAAGTTCCTCTGCACATCCATTTAATTAGTTATTATGTGAGTCTTCGTCTACAAGGGAGGGAGGGGCATCTCTGGGTAAAACTGAATCTGTATTATGAGAGAAGTATTATAATATACTTACCCACGTTGGGAGCACCATCGTGGAGTACACAGTCTGCCTTCCATGTCTGCAGCTCCTTGCCCAAAGCTTTACGGCACTTATCAGTGGTGATGTCTTCTTGAAGACAAATGCAGCCAGGAATGGCTGGTATAGGATATAAATCCACACCTGGAAACCACATAAACATATGAGGGGCTAGATTTGTTATTCAATTCGTAGAAAGAGAAACTGAACAATTTGAACTAATAATCAAAATATGAATCGTCTAGAATGTAAAAAATGTTTGCACAACTATATATATATATATATATATATATATGTATGTAGTTTGTCTTCTAAGAATTTACCATACTATACCCGATGTGTAACTGACTGTCTCACTTACTCATGTATACGAATCCTAGACCACTTCTAGATGAAATAGAAAAGTGAAATTTGGCATGCACGTAGCGTATACAGTACCTAGAAACTCCTCGGCAAATTGTCCAAATGTTAAACCTCTAATTTTTACCTTGAAAATTCAAAATTTTAACATTGGACTTATGGAGTTTAAAATAAAAACAAAAGAATCATAACAGCTGAAGCAAAATATCCAGTAAACTGTCAATGTAACCTTCACATGGTAGAGTATAAAGTGAATATATCCCAAATTAATCAAAATGCTATATAAAAAATACTTGAAGGGACATTAAGTTATAATAACAACTGGAGCGACCCCAAGCGGGGGTCTGGGGGCGGAGCCCTCAGCGAGTGAAGAGAGTAATATTCATAAAACCAAATGTTAAATACAGATTTTATTTATTATTTATCTGTTACAACCATTATCAAATATTCCAATAATGATAATTAGCATTGTACGAACTAGGCTTGGTTCATAATCACTCCAAACAGGAATCTGTAGTACGGTTTAGGCTCTAAATTAATTCAGGTAGGCCCAATTGTGATTCTTGCATCCTGTAAACGTGACAGAAATATGTAGGGGGCCTGCTGCAAAAAAACAAGTAATTGAAAAAAGTACAATGTTAATTTACCAACAACAATGCTGGACACGGGCATGTTCTGCTTGGCGACTTGCATCCATCCTCCCGGCGCAGCACACAGGTCAACCAGTACACGAGACTTTTGCAGGAAGTTAAATTTGCGATTGAGCTGAATCAACTTGAATGCAGCTCGAGAGCGGTACCCTGTAAAGTATAACCAATTTAAGAAGTAGGATTTTGACCAATTTTAGGATAGTTTTAATTTGGGTAAGATTTTACAAAGTAAAATATACTAATATACTTAGGAAACGTTTCATAACCTCCAGGTATAGAACCTAAGGGGTGCAGAATATATCTGATCCGGCAAGCCAGGCTCAGGGGAAGTTTTGGCTGCCGGGGGAAATTTTGGGCCAACAAACAAATCATACAGTACTTAGGTCGCAAATTAATTTCCCAGAAAATTTAAAAATCTTATTTAACACAACCAAAACGATGTTGCTTAAGCAATTCAAAATAAAGTATAATTCAATCGCTATTGGAAGACACATAATAGACTAGAATTATCCAGTGTTAAATATCTAAATAAAGATGATGGTCTCACAGTTATATTAGACAACTGTGTTTTTTTACCTCAAAATTCAGTCAAAGAGTGACCCCTACATTTCTTGTCTTTCTTGTCTAACTCTTCACCCTTTTCATTCTCATTTTTTTACTTATCTATTCCTATCCAGCTGCATTTAAAATCACAGCTGGTCACTTAATTATCATTTTGTTGTTAAAAAATGCTGACTTTTGTGTTTTTATTTTGATACAGTTGACTGGGGAGCAAAAAATAAAATAAAATAATAAAAGAAAATAAAAAAAGCACGTGCAGGTCAGGCCCGGCATGCGACAACACAGCAAATTGCGGTGGGCGGGGCTGCCCCGGCATTCGAGCGGAAAGGGTTAATGGCTGGTCCATTGAGGGTTGCGGTAAATTATTCAAGAGATAAGAGGTGTCCTACTACTATGTGCTAAAACCGAAACTAATTATCGTACAGTGACAAATGATGGCCAATTATTTTGGTCTAATTAGGGCCGATCACAAATGAAATAAAATGTCAACCAAAGTTGTGTGAGGTTCCGTTCATGAGATACAAATAATACAATCACCGTTTATCAATTTTATCAATGTTCCAGACTAAGTTATTCAAAATTTGCTGATTTCCTCCTTTTCCAACATTTTAATAATTTCTATTCAAATTCCCAAATTTTCTGACTGCTAGACAACCTGAAATTTTTTTTTTATTAAATTTATTTAAATTATAAATTTAACATTACAGTATTTAAAAACGTTAATCTACAACCAATTAAATTTATTATTTTAAAAACAAATTTTGTTTTCTAATTTTTACATAACATTTAAAACCCTAAATTACATAATGATAATGATTAATGATTTTATATAAAGGCCTAATTGAAACAATATGACTTGAGAAATACTAGCTGAAAACAGTAAGTAGGTACCTAGGTAATTTCACAAACTCAATGAGAAAAAAAAACAGAAACGTGTTGTACTCCAAAATTGTTGAGAGGGGTGTGGTGGAAAGGGCGAAGCAGGGGTACGCGGAACCAATTTCCGCGCAAAAATTATGGTATTGCAAACTTAGCAAAGTAAAATAGGCTAGTTCACATGGAATTACGTTTATATGTCATTCTGATCGGGTCGGCAGAACGACATATAAATATTTATTGCCGTCCCGATCGGTCTTATATTTCCCCACCCCTAATTTTTATTGCTCAAAAGTTATTTGATCTAAACCATAAAAGTACTTAAAAAACACAACATAACTAAAATTCCAAATAAAACAGAGTTTGGCAATAGTGATCATGCTTAAAATATTCGTGGCAGTCAACATAAAAACAATATCAGGTAGAGCAGCAACTTGAAAAATAACTACAGGTTAGTTATAAGCAAAAATAGGCTAGATATTTTAAATAGTCAAACAGTAAAACAACAGACCTCCCTATTATTGTTTTGAATGATTCAGATACAATTTCGGGTACAGTTTCATAAGCGGCCACCAACTAATCGGATGCAATATATCAATCTTAAACGTTCGATAGGCTATATCGATTCTGAACATTCAATATTTTGAATCACATTTTAACAGTACATTTATCGAAAATTTTTAATGAACAAATAACAAACGAAAACTACAATAAAAAAACAACAAATAATGTAGAAATGTATACTAAGCTAAAACTTAAGTTATCTTGTCAGGGTAAACGTTATGGGCTACTTTCATGAATTGAATGAACGGAACCATGGCAAAGATAACTAAGTTTTAGCTTTGTTATACGTTTCTTTATTATTTGTTGTAAGATTTTTTTTAGTTTTAGTTTTTGTTTGATTGTCAATTGTTTCATTAAAATATATTTATAACTGACATTATCGCTCTTAATCCCAGTTTTCAAAGACCATTTCAACACACGCCATAAGGACTCGAATGTTTGGGTGTTTGTGTTATTTAGGTTAAAGCTCGATTTAACAAGCAGTTCGATTTATCGAATGTTTAAGATCGATATATTGCATCCGATTAGTTGGTGGCCGCTTATGAAACTGTACCCACAATTTGGATTATTCATACATCTGTGCAACTAGTTTCACTAGCTTATCACTTCGGTATTTCCTATTTATATTATGATATAGGACTAACGATAATGAGTATAACTTCTAGACGGGTATGCCACATACTATTTTTATGTGTAGGCCTACCTGTTTCTTTTGCTAGGTGATAAAATTTATCTTTGCGCTGCTTTCCAACTTTTGATTTTTTACCCATCTTCAATTGTAAAGGTTTCCAACTGTAAAACTACAACTTATATTTTAATAAACCAAAGGCATTATTCATAAAAACAGCTAGTGATACATTGAGTGATCGCAACATGGAACATAACCTCACCTCACCTCACGCATAACATAACCTACAAAAAAAATGTCGACAGCTCTAGCGCTAGCACATGGTACTTTTCCATATTTTTATTAAAAGGCTAATTCAATGTAAACCATGCAGCTGTCCAGTTCATTATTGTTGGGGTCAACGACTATGGTTACTTTCATATGTCATTACAAATTGTTGTATCATAGGAAAAGGTAATATATTAATCTGTTCAAACAATATACTTCAATAAACAAACAAATGCACAAGCTTAAATGAGTTCATTATTTTGAAAATAAAAAAATTATAGGAAATGTTTCTCCAAATATAAGATAACATCAGGGAAGGTCCAGGGACTGCTACCAGTTTATACATTGCCTTAATTTATGTTCATAATTAAGGGAGTCATTACATTTTACTTATTCTCCATAAGAATAACATGGGGGCTGAGTACGAAGGTTTGCTGCTACGGGAATAATCAACAAAAAATCAATTTGTTGTGCAAATATCAATATACCAGTACTATGTGAAGCCACATACCAAGTTTCATCAACATACATTCATAAATAATCAAGATATCAAATTTTATTTATTCTCCATAAGGATAACATTGGACAACGTACTGTGTTTAGCACTTTGAATATCTCTGCAACGGTTGGGCGTAGAATCACAATTTAAACACCAAAATGATTGTTTTGTGGAACTGAACAGATTGGTAAAAGCAAATGTGAAGTTTACATTAAAATAAACTGAGGAAAAGCCAAAAACCTTTTTCCCATAAGATTAACATGGGAGATTTTATGAGCAGATTTTTTTGGATTTTCTCCGCAACCACTTAACCTAGGTTAATAATTCAAGATACTAAATTATTTGTTTTTGTAAGCTCTATAACATGGTCAAAACAAAAATTAAGTTTTTTTAAAATTGTAGGGTGAAAAATGCAAAAAACTGATATTTGGAAAATTTAAAACCCCCATAAACCCCCCTTCCCATGGTCCGATTTTTCTGGTTTTCGAACTTAAAGTCATGAATGTCATTTTACACATTTGAGCCAAATTACATCAAAATCGGACGTTTTTTACTCAAGTTATCGTGTTAACGGACACACACATATATATATATAAATTTGAACGAATAGTGTTTTTGGCATCTGGGGACCTCAAAACAAAAAGTTATCATTGTCTCGGGCTTAAGCCTTACCATGAGACCTACGGTAATAGCTTCTTCACTATAGGGGAAATTCGTTAAAAGGTATAATTTTTAATCAGAACCACATACAAAAAATCAATACCCCCGTTACAGCAAACCTGCATACTCAGCGAATTTCCAGTGAATATATAACATATTAAAACACTTAACAGGATTCATAATAAATATATTCAAAAACAAGCAATATTTAAAATATTAATTATTCTCCATAAGAACAACATTAGGGATGAGTACGCAGGTGTGCTGCAACAAGGAGCACAAAATAATGGGATTTTATGCATTTTCCATTTAACATTTTAATTATTTTCCATAAGAATAACATGGGGACGAAGCACCTAGGTTTGCTGCTATGGGAACCATAGGAAAAAATCGTTTTTTGTGCAAACAACAATAAACCACAACCAGATGAAGCCATATACCAAATATCGTCAGTTTATGTTCATAAATAAGCGAGATATACAATTTTTCTTATTCTCCATAATAATAACATTAGACAATGTACTGTGTTTAGCACTTTCAATATCTCAGGAACCAATGGACGTAGAGCTATGATCAAAATACCAAATTGTTTGTTATTTTATACTAAATTTAGTGGTAAAAATTAAAATTTGATAACAATAAAAATTACATTGTGAAAACCCTAAAAAACTTTTTTGGGGTACGAAACCCCCCAAAACCCCCTTCGGATGGTGCGATTCGTCTGGTTTTCGAACTCTTTCAAATAAATGGTACTTTACACATTTGTACCAAATTTCATTAAGATCGGACCTTTTTTACGAGAGTTATCGTGCTTATGGACACACACACACACACACACATACACACACACACACACACACACACACACACATACACACACACACACACACACATATAAGTAGTACCTCCTATGATTCAGTCTTAACATGGGTTTCTTATGCAGAAACGTGTAGCCAACCTAAATGAATTGCAAAACAAAAAACCTGACCTACATACCAGTGGTACCAACTGTAGTTATATATATAAAGATGTATAATAAGGTAGTTATATATATAACGATGTATAATAAGGTTTTATATATATAACAAGGTAGTTATGTCACGCTTGTAACGTAAGACACAAAATACCTGCAGTATTATAATGTAAGAGAGAATATATATATATATATATATATATATATATAATATCATACTACGTAGTTATAATTACATATATATATATATATATATATATATATATATATATATATATATATATATATATATAAAGATGTATATCACCGTAAACCCGCCACCGTCTATCCATACCTTTGCCAGCCACTGCCTCCTCCTCCCGACCTGTCCCCAGCCGCGCTGCCACTGCCCTGTCGCTACCTCCTGTAACAAATAAACATATTGCATCAGCCACCTCCCCACCACTTTCTATTATCCCGCGCGCTTTCTCTCTCTCTTTGCTCCCTGCTCCCGTTGCGATCGGACGTGTTTTTGCGCTGTTCCGTTCGTTGCGTTTTGCAAAGATAAAACTTGAGCGTTTGCTCCCCATAGCGGCTTCACTTTTCCTAACCTCACTTTTCGCTTTGTATTTTTTATAACCTCACTTTTAATTTGTTTTATTCTGCGTAACATAACCTCACTTTTATTTGAAAAATGGCTGTAAATCCTGTCGAGGTTCTCAGTTCGGACGAAACCTATGTTAGACACTTTCGAATTTATGGAACACGAACAATTTTTAAATTTACTAATCCTCCTCCTGAAACTACTGAAACTGATTGGCTAAGACAAGGGTTTGCCAAAATTGTAAATGAAATGAAAGAGCGGGCCCATGAAAATGATCACCTTGGTTTCACCTTGCACAGCTTAAACTTAAAAAGTAAAGAACCCGGTTTTGTAGCTTTCCGGCCCGTTGGTGAAATTGATGAGGACATCCTTTGGCAAATTTTCGGGGGTATTGTTCAATCCAATTCAGAATCAATTAAATCTACCGACACATTTAAAGTTGAATGTACCCGAGTTAATCTCCCTGTGGGTTCCGGCCGTCCTGGGAGAGTAAGACCTGGCTTTTATAATACCTTTGATGAAGAATGTAAATCGAGACGGGGTATTGTAGTAATTAATAATAAAGATAACTTGTGTCTCCCCCGGGCTTTGGTGGTGGCCATAGCAAACGTGACTAAAGACCCCCAGTATAAAGCAATCCGAAAAGACCGGGGTAAAAGACAATCGTTTAGGGCCAAGGAACTTATTCGGCGGGCTAGGGTAGAGATCTCTGAGGAAGGTGCCGGTATCCCCGAATTGGAAAAGTTTCAGGACTTGCTAAAAGACTACAAAATCACAGTCTACAACTATGACAAAAAAGGTCGTGATGTTTACTTTGAAGGGGCTGTTGAAAATCCTAAATTCAAAATTAACTTGCTCTTTCACAACGGTCATTATAATGTAATCAACAGTTTGACCGCTGCTTTTGCCTGTGCTTACTTTTGCGAAGGTTGCCATGTTCCCTATGACCACAAAGCTGAGCACAGATGCTCAAACATCTGCCCTTACTGCCAAACCATCTCACCTCCCTGTAAAGAGGAGCATGGGGGAATAGTTTGCACAGACTGTAATTTGAAAATGAGGAACCAGCTCTGTTTTATCGCCCATAAGGTTGACAAATGCAAAACAGTAAAAAAGTGTCTAGACTGCGGGAAATTGATTAATTTAAAAGAGAGATCCGGACCTCACAAGTGCGGGGAAGTTTTCTGTAAACCCTGCAAATCATTCAAAGATCCGAATCACAAATGCTACATGCAACCCAATGATGGAAAACCTAAAACTAAAGACTATCTTTTCATTTTCTTTGACTTGGAAACAAGGCAAGACGAGTCTCTCCCCTCTGACCCTGATAAAAAAGTACATCAAGTTAACTTGTGCGTCTCGCAACAGTCTTGCTTTAATTGTATCGAGTCTAGATTTTGCACGGCATGTAGAAACAGAACTAAAGTTTTTAAAGAAGAACCAGTAAAACACTTCATGGAGTATGTGATGCAAGCTCGTAAACAGTTCAAAAATGTCTGTGTAATTGCCCACAACGGGCAAGGCTTTGACTTTCAGTTTTTGTTAAAGTATGTGTTGGAAGAAACTAAATTCACTCCGGAACTGGTTATGAGGGGGACCAAAATTATTTTAATGGAAATGGACAATGTGAGATTCATTGACTCACTGAGCTATTTCCCCATGGCTCTCGCTGCGCTCCCTAACGCCTTTGAACTGCCTCCTGAGAAAAAGAAGGGCTACTTTCCCCACCTCTTCAACACTCTAGCGAACCAAAATTATGTAGGCCCTATGCCCGACAAAAAATACTACTGCCCGGAATCAATGTTTGAAAAGAAACACGAAGCCTTTGAAGAATGGTACGAGGAACAGGTGGCGAGTAACTATGTCTTTGACTTTCAAAAGGAAATCTTGGAGTATTGCATCTCTGACGTAGAGATTTTAGCTCAGGCCTCATTAAAGTTTAGACGTATTTTCTTGAAAGAATGTAACGTAGATCCTTTCCTCGAGTCCGTAACTATTGCTAGCGCCTGCAACTTGGCCTTCCGCCGCAACTTTTTAAAACCAAACACAATCGGCCTAATCCCTAAAAACGGGTACAGACTGACTGACAATCAATCAGCCGTTGCTTTACAGTGGTTAACGTGGGAAGAGGAGGAACGAGGGTTGAGGATTGAGCACGCCGGCCGGGGTAAAGAAGTTAAAATTAACGGGCTAAAAGTTGACGGGTTTGACGGGGAACGAATTTATGAGTTTCACGGGTGTTACTGGCACGGGTGCCCGAAATGTTTTCCTTACGACAGAGAGGCTCCTCTGAAGGAGGATCCCTCAGATTCACTTAATTTAAGATATGAAAGGACTCTGAAGAAAATGTCTAAAATCAGTGACTACGAAGTTGTAGTAATGTGGGAGTGTGAATTTAGAGCTTTGAAAAAGGACAATAAACTAAATCACTTGAACAACCTGCCGATCCTCAATAATCTTCCCCTCGACCCTCGGCAAGCGTTCTTTGGAGGCAGAACAGGTAATTCAAAAACATACCACAAATGCGAAGAGGGAGAAACGATACAGTATGTCGATGTTTGCTCCCTCTACCCCTATGTAAACAAATATGGGAAATATCCTTTGGGCCACCCTACCATTTATGTGGGAGATAGGGAGTGCAGACAGCGAGGATTAAATGTAGATGGTTTGCTAAAATGTAAAATCCTGCCACCTCAGGATCTCTACCACCCCGTACTCCCTGTTAAAATGAATAATAAATTAATGTTTGTGTTGTGTAGGACTTGCGGGGAAACTCAAAACCAGCGAGACTGTGAACATGAGAGTGATAAAAGAGCGTTAGTAGGGACTTGGACTATGGATGAAATTAGGAAGGCGATTGAGAAGGGTTACGCTGTACTGGACATGTACGAGTTGTGGGAGTACGAGGTAGCCACATACGAGAAAGGGGGATTGTTTACAGACTTTATTAATAAGTTTTTGAAAATGAAGCAGGAAGCCTCAGGCTATCCTAGCTGGTGTAATACCGAACAGGACAAAGACAAGTACATCGCAGACTATTTCCAACATGAGGGTATTCAACTGGACAAGGCAAAAATTTGTAAGAACGGGGGACTTAGATCATTGGCTAAATTAATGCTAAACAGTTTCTGGGGAAAGTTCGGACAGAGGGAGAACCAAACTAAAGCAACAATTGTAAGGGAATCTAAAGTCTTGTTTAAAATGTTAATCAGTCCAGAAGTACAAGTCAATAGGATTCAAACTGTTAACGAGGAAGTTGTTGTTGTCAACTGGGAATATATTGAGGAAGTGGGGGAACCTTTGACAAATGTAAATGTTGTTATTGCGGCCTACACCACAGCCCAGGCGAGGCTTAAACTGTATGAACATCTAGATGCCCTTGGAGGTCAAGTCCTTTACTATGACACGGACTCGTGTATTTATCTATACAGGGGAGGATTGTACAAGGTCTCTACGGGAGATTACCTCGGGGAAATGACGGACGAATTGGCAAGTGAGTACGGGCCCGGCTCTTATATCTTAGAGTTTGTTTCTGGGGGACCAAAGACCTATGCATACCTTGTCTGGTCAACCAAAAAGCAAAAACTAGAAACTGTGTGTAAAATAAAAGGCCTCACCCTCAATATGAAGACCTCCGAAACATTAAATTTTGAACAGTTAAAAAAGATGGTCCTTAGTGAAGCAGCTGAAATTTTAGAAATTGAAGAAAACAGAATCAGGAGGACTAAAGACAGAGATATTGTAACGGTAAGTGAAATTAAAAAGTTTAAAATCACAGGACCTAAAAGGAGGCTCGAGGGTGAGTACGACACCTTGCCATTTGGCTACCAAAAAGTTCAAAGACTTGAGTAACCCCGACAGGTTGCGTCACTCTTCCCCCTCCCCCGCTTTCTATTATCTCGCGCGCTTTCTCTCTCTTTGCTCCCTGCCGCCATAGCGATCTGACGTGTCCCTGCTCTTTACTATGAATCAACCAAAATCACTTTTTCAACTTTGTGAAAAACAAATCTGGGATCGCACCCGATGTATTAACGAACTAATTTGCCTAAACATGCCCCCAGTAATTTTCGAAAAGTTTGTAGAAACCCATTGGCGTAACCATTACGCCATAAGTCAAGAGTATATTAAAAAATTCTATGTAGGTCGCTCAGCATACTGTAATTGTTTATATTGGGATACATTCTTACGTAGACCACTTAATTATTTTATAGAAATTATCTATAGTCAATGTCCTTATGTTACATTATGCTCTAAAAACAACATTGACTTTAAAGAGTTGGTACCTCTTAGAGTACCAGACTATGTAAAAAAACCCTTGTATATAAAATATAAATGTAAATGCTATAATCCCCACTGCATGAATGTACATGAACGAATGGAGGTCTATGGCGCGGGTGACGAAAAGCCCCGTAAACCTGAAAGGGGGTCTAGTAGATTGAGACGTCTGGCTAACACCCCGGCTACTCCATCGAAAGACCCATGTGTGAATGAGGGGTCCAGTAGATTGAGGCGCCGGGCTAACACCCCGGCTACTCCATCGAAAAGACCTCGGGTGAAAGAAGGACCCTGTACATTGAGGAGCCTGGCCAACACCTAGGCTACTCCTTGGAACGGTTCGGTGGGTAAAAAAAAAGTATAAAAAGTAAAAATACAAAAAAATAAACGGAGGAGACAACTAGTTTGTTTTGGAAGGTCTCCACGAGTCATGGCGGTGGAGGGGCCATGACTTTACTAAAAAAATATATATAAGTAGAAGATTTGGATAATCTTAATCATTATCAAAATGGACGGTAAAACAGCTATAGCTAATGAACTACACCGACCTGCCAGGAGAAATTATACCAGGCGTAAAGTCACCCTTAAGGGGCTAACAGACCTTTATCAGGCTGATCTCGTTGAAATGAAGCCATATTCCCAAGTTAATAAAGGGTACAAGTACATATTGACGATGATTAACTGTTTGTCCAAAGTGGCTTTTGCCGTACCGTTAAAAGACAAGTCAGGGCCAGAAGTGGCAAAGGCACTCGCTCCTATCTTAGCTAAATATAAAATGAAAAACTTTCAAACAGACCAAGGAACCGACTTTTTTAATAAACATGTAAATGCTCTAATGAAAAAATATAAAGTCAATCACTATTTTACATTTTCTGAACTTAAAGCCAGTATAGTAGAAAGATTAAACAGGACTCTCAAGTCAAAAATGTACAAACTATTTACAGCCCGTGGAAGTTACGAATGGTTAAGTATATTGCCAGAAATTGTAAAGTCTTACAACAATACAAAGCACAGGACTATAGGTATGAAACCCAAAGATTTTAAACAAAAACACGTCAAAGATATTTTAAAGAGAATAAATAAAGTTAAGAAACCAAAACACAAAATCCTTAAACAAAAATTAAAAGTAGGCGACAGCGTTAGAATCAGTAAAGTGAAAAGAGTTTTCAAAAAAGGGTATTTACCAAATTGGACAAACGAGACGTTTACAGTATACGCAATTAAACCAACAAGACCGGTAACATACATACTGCAAGACAGTAGAGGAGAGATACTCAAAGGTGGGTTTTATGCCGAAGAAATTAGCAAGTCCAAAACCGGTGACGTTTATTTAGTTGAAAGAGTATTAAAAAGGAAAGGAGACAAACTCTTTGTACGATGGAGGGGGTATGATAGCAGCCATGACAGTTGGATAGATGCTAACGACCTCCGTTAGTGAGGGACAACGACATGCTTATGCTAATGACCTACAGGCCGGCCACCTGGCTTAGTGCCGATGACCGGAGCCCGGCCATCTGGCTGACCATCTGGCTGACCATCTGGCTGACCATCTGGCTGACCTCTGTTAGCGAAAGGAAATGACATGCAACCACGTAGGATATTATCTTAGATTGATGTTTCCTGTCCTGCGGTAACGAGGCAACGTGACATGCAAAAGCGCTCAACCGTGTCTAAAGTCACTCAACCGTGTCTAGAGTCACTCTACCGTGACTTAAAAGCTTGCACGTGAAGTGATTACTTAAAAACAAAGCAATTAGTTGTATGTAACCAGTCACGATGCGGCTTGTAAAGCAGGAAGTCGAAATCCCTGTTCAAAACTTTGACGAATATTTCACAGGCTCCGGTATGGTAAAAAAGAATAAGCACGGTGTTTTATTGCCAGATTCGATACGTTGTATTATAGTGGGGCCCAGTTCATGTGGAAAAACTAATGTCTTATTTAATCTATTATTTGATCCAAACGGTCTGAGATTTGAAAACATTTATATATTTTCAAAATCCCTCTATCAGCCTAAATACAAATTACTTAAACAGGTTATGCCTAAGGAGGTTGGGTATCATGAATTTGACGATAATAGTTTAGTTATACACCCAAATCAAGCTAAACCAAACTCTATAATGATTTTTGACGATATTTCTGCCGAAAAACACAATAACATTAGAAACTACTTTACCATGGGGAGACATAACAATTTAGATACATTTTATCTCGGACAGACATACAGCGCTATTCCCAAACAACTGGTGAGAGACAATTGCAACCTTATTATTCTATTTAAACAAGACGATAAGAACTTACGACATGCTTACAACGATCATGTCACTACGGACATGTCATTTGACAAATTTAAAGAAATATGCGCTCGAGCGTGGCTTGATAATTTTGGATTCCTAGTTATTGACAAAACTTTGGACCCTTATAAGGGAAGGTACAGAGTGGGAATGGACAGTTTTATAGAAGCTTTCTAATGGGTCGCTTCTACTATTATAACGATATAAGGGGATTTGATAAAAAACTTCATAACGTAAGGTCTAACCTCTGTACATATTATTACAAGGATAACAAGAAATTTTGTGGAAACTATTGCAGTAGGAAGGGTAAACACGGCCATCCGTTCAATAAAAGGTGTTGGAGACATAAAAAACCTCCAAGCACCGCGATACTACCACCCGTAGTTTTATTAATGATATCTGCGAGTGAGAGAACATATAATAGAGATACTTGGTTAAACTTTTTACAAAAGTGTGAGGAACAGAGTGTACCCTTAGAGTTAGTAATTTATCATGAGGACATGAAAAATGTAACAGTGAGGGACCCTCAAAATATAATCTCTAGATTTAGACCCTTTCCGGATATATTTGGTAAAGTATTGCCTTTACGTAACCTTCATGGTAGTATTAATTTTGCTCAGATTGTTTTGAGAATGTTGGAGTACGGTTGCAAAATACCTCACGCGATCGGTTGTATAGTTTTGACAGAGAGAACTATTCCCATCAGGTCGCCTATTAGTATTTATAACACATGCGTATATCTCAAATGTTATATTGACATTAATTATAATACAGCCTGGGGGCCGATTCCTGACGATACTCCCAAAGGACCTAGGGGTAAACCTTTTGCTGCCGTAAATAACTACTGCCAGGGGTTATATACTACAGAGTTTTTAAGAGCAGCCCTGCCCACAGTGGCCTCACAGTGTGAGAGATTTGGTATTAGTTTAAAAAACGGTGTATATAGAGTGACAAATCAAACATTATTTGAACACTGGAAAACATTTACAGGGACCAACCCGTGTGAGTTTTGGCTTCTCAACTCGTATTTAATGTACAACAGACATCATGATAAACCATTGAGAATGTTGAGCAAGTATATGGAAAAAACCGTTGAGAACGACAAGTATATAGTAACACATATATCCCAATGGAGAGACAATGTAAAGCGAGCCTTTGTTTTTAAAAGTTTAACAAACCGTTATGTAATACCGAGACACAGTCTTGTAAGAGAGGAAAGTAGATATTATAAAGGATTAGACTTTAGTGCTGGTGTTTCTTTGAAAGATGTAATACGTTACATGAAAAGATGCAAGAAGCGTGCCCTGTTTTTTAGACAGGTTGAACTACCTTAAATCTAAATGTGATTGCTAAAATCTATCATTTATGACTATGGAGCGAAACAGTAAACAACTGACTAGCCGACTCATAGAGTTGCGTAATGCTATTAAACGCAAATATAAACTTTTTAAGGAGGGTGCTGCTGAAAGTGATATTTTGCTTGAGAAGCAGTATAAACCGATTATTCAAGAACTTAGAAAAACGACAACAAACAC
This sequence comes from Allygus modestus, assembly GCA_963675035.1. NCBI lineage: Eukaryota > Metazoa > Arthropoda > Insecta > Hemiptera > Cicadellidae > Allygus > Allygus modestus. The sequence goes on from OY776111.1 coordinate 303,426,415, forward strand.
AGCAGACATAAAAACTGAACCTGAAACCTTTAAAGAAGAGCCAATGGAATACGATACCACAGACGATGAAGGAGAAATAACTGAATTTATCCCAGCGAGTGTCTCTACACCTGAAACCAGCGGGTTAAAGCAAATTGTATCAACCCCTACAGGACTGGAAACAGCGTCCCAATATATCGAAAACCAGTTTAGTAACCCCATGACAGTGAGATATATGACAATGCTTTTAAAGGATGCTAGCGGTAAGGTCCGAGTTATTGACCACGATTATGGCCCTAGATACGAAGGCAGTACTTTAATGATGGGAGATAAGGTGTTAGACTTTGACAACGATGGAACTATTCTAATAAACAACACAAGATATAGTCCTACTGAAGGCTTGTATGAGCTCATATTTAAGAGAACCCCTGACGAGGATATATACAATAAAGACGATCTTAATACCTATAAGAGTATTATTATCGCCACCAACGCTCACAAGAAAGGTTACAGATTCTACAATGCAATTAGAAGGGACAACAACCTAAAGTACAGAAGAATTATTAAAGACCTATTCCCGGCCAAAGCGGGTAAGGGTCTAGCGTGGAAGAATGCAAGATCTCGTGATATAATACATTGGGATGACGCCAATGAATTAGTGGATCGGTTGCGACACATTGCTATGTCAACAGAGAGTGGAAACAGAGTACATAGCAATGAAATACTAAGTATCGTGGAGGAACTGAGAGAGGCCGGCTTTATAAAAGGAGCTGGCAACAGTAGATTTAAAGCATTACTAAAATGACCATTGACAAGTTTGGACGTAGTAGCCGAAAATCCCGAGGTGAGGCCGTCAAGGGCCCCAAGGGAGAGGGTTTTAATTTAACGCCCGACGGTGACTACGATATTCAAAATAAACGGTTATGTAATCTAAAAAGACCTGCAGACGATAACGACGCGGTGACAAAAAAGTTTATGTCTGACAATACCTTGATTTTAGATGAAAAAAAAGAGTATTTTGACGCTAATAAATGTGTTATTCGACATGTAAAAGTACCACAAAATTCCGACGACGCCGCTACAAAATATTACGTAGACTACAAATGTATTCCTTTTACAGGAGAACATTATACTATAGGAAACAAAATACTAAGAGACGTATGGGATGCCGAACAAGAGTATGATGCTGTAAACTTGCGGATGTTAAAAGAATCATCAAAATCAGCCTTAAAGCTCGTAGATAACACTTTTTATGATTGTCAGTCAAAGCAAATAAAAAATCTGTCGGATCCGACAGATTTTCAAGACGTACTTAACTTAAATTATATTGTAAGACTATTGGGTAAAGTTCTATTTGACATTTACAATACCTTAGGAGCTCCAATACAGACAGACAAGGACACGTGGGTAAAATTAAATGTTGTAAATAAATACTTTTTAGATGAAAATACACGACAATTCCGTAATAAAGATGATGATGAAGAGGAAATTATAGACACGGACCCTTTCCCCAGTTTCCTCAGGACGGGATCCGGTTTAAAAACACATTAACTGGCAAACACTAATTAGTCTTCGCCGAGCCGTTCAACATGCGGGTTGTTTTATTGTTTTTTCTGCCTCTTGCCTCGTGCAACAAGTCGATAGATTTTTTGACTTATTACGGGTATTTGGAAAAAAACGCTTTGACACAAAACATTACTTCTGCAGTAAGACAATTTCAAGAGTACTTTCGTCTTGAACCAACGGGGGTGTTTGATAACGATACTTTGGCCCTCATGTCCACGCCTCGGTGCGGTCACCGAGACAATATACTACCGTTCTCGGCTTTACCCAATAGAAAGTGGAATACATCAGTAATAACGTGGTACCAATACGGAACACCACAGCACCCCCACCTGATACAGAAAGCTTTTGATGTATGGGCCAAACACGCGAATTTAACATTTAAAAAGGATATAAATAATCCAACAATAATTATATCATTTTCTACGGGTAGACAACATGTGTTTTATTCTAGACACGATACCTGCCCCTATGACTTTGACGGTCCTGGGTTAGTTCTCGCCCACGGCTATCTCCCCAATACGGGGTATGCTTCTACAGACATCCACTTCGATTCGGAAGAAAATTGGGATTTTACTATGAATTTACCACGCTATGGAAACATTTCGTTCTTTTTAACTTTGGTTCATGAGATTGGACATACCCTTGGTTTGGATCATTCAGGTGATGATAAATCAGTAATGTTTCCTTTTAACAGGGATCCTACAGGGATTGTTGACTTGAACGAATACGAGCTAAGCAACGATGACAGACTCGCTATGGAGTATCTTTACGGCAAGCCCACTAAAACATTTGCAACCATTCCAAAAATAAATACAACAGCAGCCACACCCACTACCGTTACAACGCCTAGCAGTACAACAACAACAACAACAACAACAACAACTACAGCCGTAACACCACCCGAAATATTTGAAAAACGCGATATTTGTGAATTAAAAGGTCAAATTGATACGTACGTTATTGTGAACAAAAGGATATTTGCTTTCTTTAGGGATTATGTATGGATTATTAGTCTAAACCCTGCAGATAGGATTCCTGAGGATTTAACACGACCAAGAAGAATATCACACTGGCTCAAATTCTTACCACGAAATTTTACTGAAATATCGGCCATTTACCAACGGCCTAACGGTGAAATCGCGTTATTTACTGACAGTGAGGTGTTTTTATTTAGATACCCTTCACTGTCCTTGATTACAATGTATAATGTCAATAACATAGCCGGTAGAATGGTACATAAAGTTAACGCGGCCTTTGCAACTAACACGGGGAAGAGCTACATGATTATTGACGATTGGTATCTGATTGAAATAAACGAGTGTAATTATACGGGTGTTTTTATGGGTATGGTCTCGTCTACGCTTTACGGTATCCCAGCCCACTGTAGCGGTGCCTTTAGATATATAAACGGGATGATTTACTTTACCACATCCAGTGGCTCGTTAGAATACAGTGAGTACACAAACGCTGTGTCTCGTACGGTGCCTGACATTTTTGAAGTTTTAAATATCCCGTGTATACGTGAGTCACTACTAAATAAACTCTACGAGGTTATTAGATATTTACAATAAATGGCTAAAAACAGAAGGAAACCTCTCAGACGTAAGCTAGCGGTCGTACGAGGTGGAGGTATTGTTTCATCCGTTCTTAATAAGGCCATAGACCTCCTACCTGTTGAATTACATTTGCCTGGAGGATATCAATTTTGCGGTCCTGGCACGAGATTAAAAGAGAGATTGGCAAGAGGAGACAAAGGAATAAACGGTTTGGACGAGGCCTGTAAGGTCCACGACATAGCATACTCGCGGTATTCCGACAGCGAGCGGCGAAGGCAAGCTGACAAAGAGTTGGCGGAACGCGCTTGGCAAAGATTCAAGTCTAGTAACGCCAGTGTTGGTGAGAAAGCCGCTGCTTGGGCAGTCACCACGGCCATGAAAGCAAAATCAAAATTGGGGGGAGGCCGTAAAAAGAAACGCCCCGTTAAACGTCCTCGGGGCAGAGGGTTGTATCTTAGGCCTTATAGGAAGGATGGTGCGGGTAGTAAGAGAGGTGCAGGTAAGGGGAGAAAAAGGCGAACGAAAAAAAAAGCATCTCGATACCTGTAAAACCGCTAACAAATTACGATTTAATCAAATACGCGAGGTTATTAAAGATTCCTAACTTTAGAGGGGTTTACATGAGGGACAGTTTACCGAAACGCCCCAAAAAATGTGAATCTGCTATAGTTAACCTGGACAGTACAGCTAATCAAGGTACCCACTGGGTTTGTTATAAAAAGATTAATAAGAAAGCCTATTATTATGACAGTTTTGGAAACCTAAGACCACCACCAGAAATCTCACGATACTTGGCGGGCTGTGAACTTTACTATAATTACGAAAGACAACAGACTTTTGACTCAGTTGTTTGCGGACATCTTTGTTTAAAGTTTCTCTGTAATTATAATGTTTTGTCTCACGGGGTCAACTAGTGTTCTATCCCACGAGCTAGCATTTCCCATAGATGTTAGCAAGGGTGAATGGGAACTTGGTTTAATTGAACTGACCACTTATAATTCTATACCAAACATTGAGAAAGGCATTAATGATAAGTTTTACTACGGTGATGATAAAAGTATTACAATTCCTGAGGGCTCTTACGAGATCGAGGACATTGAAAAATACATACAGTCTCAACTGCCGAAGAAAAAAGTAACATTTACGTTAAAGCCAAATAATAACACTTTAAAAGTTACAATATTTTGCTCTGAAAAAGTTGACTTTACTAAAGAACATTCATTGGGAACACTCTTGGGCTACAAAACACAAATATACGAGGCTAATAAACATCATGTTTCTGAACTGCCTGTGGATATAATTAAAGTTAATTCAATACGGGTCGAATGTAATGTCACACGCGGGTCGTACCTAAACGGAGTCGAGGGTCATGTGATACACGAGTTTTACCCGGCCGAACCACCGGGGTATAAAATAGTTGAGCTCCCGAGAAACGTGATTTACTTACCGGTAATCAGTCAAAGGATCAATACCTTAACAGTGTCCATAAAAGACCAGGACGGTAATCTTGTTAACTTTCGCGGAGAAAGAATCTCGATTAGACTACATTTAAGACAGAGTAATGGGGCTACTATTTAGGGGAATGCCTACGGGGCAGTCGGTCAGTAGTGTTCAGAAAGCCAAGGTGTTAACGTGTAAAAACATATCGTTTCTTCGTTCTATCGGTTTTAAAGTAATAAAAAATGGCGCTATTGGCGATAGACAGCCCGGCTGTATACGATGATTTGATAACAGGGATGGAATTTCACACGCACTTACCCTATGCAAATTCTACTTTCAATAATAATGATGAAATAAGAATACCAATATTACAGCAAGATATAATAACTGCGCCTTTTGAAAGCTTTATTGTAATTCACGGTAAAGTCAGCGCTAAAAAGACGGACGGGACTCCTCAGGATGTTTCCTTTGTAAATAACGCAGTGGCCTTTATGTTTGAAGAAATCCGGTACGAGATTTGTGGCAAGGAGATTGACAGAACGAGAAATGTTGGTATTACTACAACTTTAAAGAATATCCTGTCCATTCGCGAGGAAGAAAAAAATACTTTTAAAAACGCCTGCTGGCTAGGCCCTGGTAATTCTGAAAAAGTAACAGATTTTGCATATTCGATCCCATTAAAACATTTGTTAGGGTCTGCCGAAGATTACAAAAAGGTGCTAGTGAACGTAAAACAGGAATTGATACTTTTACGCTCGGCTTCAGATATTAACGCTGTAAAGTTAGCGAACGCCGGTACTTTAGATTTAACATTAGAAACAAATTATTGGCGTATACCTCACATAACAATCAATGACGCTCAAAAATTAAAACTGTACAAATATATAGAGAAAGACCCTGCAATACATGTTCCCTTCCGCCAGTGGGACATGATTGAATACCCGAACCTGCCGAGTACGGAGACATTCTCCTGGACACTGAAAACGTCTACTCAGACAGAAAAGCCCAGGTATATCGTACTCGCCTTTCAAACAGACAGAAAAAACGACTTAACAAAGGACATGTCACAATTTGATGCCTGCAACCTAACTGATGTAAAACTTTATTTAAACTCAAACTTTTACCCGTACGATAACCTTCGAGGAAATATTACTTTAATGTATGATATGTTTGCTGCCTTCCAAAACTCGTATTATGGAAGAATCGGTTCGCCTATATTAAATTTTGACGATTTTAAAGCAAAGTGTCCTCTGTATGTAATTGACTGTTCAAAACAGGACGATACTATTAAAACAGGGCCTGTAGACGTAAGGCTCGAAATTACAACAAAAAGGGCCTTTCCAGGTAATACTTGGGCATACTGCCTTTTACTACATGATATACATTATTCCTATAAGCCTATAACGGGAGATGTCAGGAAAATCTCGAGTTAGTTTTTCCAACCCGGTAGTTACAGAAATATACAGTTTGCCAGAAGAAGACAGGAAATCAGATTGGGAACTCATGGCACGGGACCGAGCCAGGTTTTTGAGACGTATCAAATTAACAGAAGAAAAGATTTCCCGAGTAATTTTTAAACAGTGGACCCTGAGGGTCACGTGACTCATATTTTAATCAAAGGGGTGGGGGTAAAAGATACATTTATATGTCCAAAAGAGATAATTAATCAGTCTCTTTCTTGAACTCGTTGGGTAAACATGGGTTACAACGGTTGTGTTAAGATTGAATACTTTAAAGACGGGCTTTTAATCAAAACGGATTACTTAGACTGTTGTGTATTTAATACCGCTAGTGCAAAGTTTCAACTACCCTCGGGGGCTGATAGCATTATTGTTAATTGGTGTACAGATTTTGATAATAGCGAGACTTCAGAAGACGAATATTAAATATGGCTTTGCAAGAATTTATAATCATTCCTAAATGTAAAGAGCCAATAGATTTAATGACTGGAGTATTTTTAAAGTCAGTCCATTTCTTGGACCCCGAATTAACTAAAAGTATTGTGACGGGTATTTTTAAAAGTCGAGACAATAGTCTGGGTGTATTGATTAAAGGGAGAAAAGGTGTTGTGTTTTGGTCTTACGATTCTTTCTGTCAACTAATTGACAGGTTTAACGAAGTAACTTTGGCTTTATTGGGGAATTATCAGTGTTTCATAACTATAGACGCGGGGCCTAGCATAAAGGTTAACAATATTTTTGGGCATCAGTACGTTTGTGTCTCTGATGGAGAACACTCCTTGGCTCTTAACCGTCACGAGTGGGATCAACTTGTAAAAAATATTCCTTTAATTGGTCGCGAGGTATTGCAATTATTTTATATTGAGGATATTATACAGGTTTATATTAATCAGGTTTTAACCGATGCTGAAACCTGTACAGATCAATTACCGCCTCACGTAGCCGACCGTTTATATCAGGAAATTTTATTATGGAAGCTATAGTTCAATTCCACGGCTTCAAAAGCAATACAAATAGATTTATTATTAAAGAACTTGCTATAGTTGGGAGGTCGTATAGAACACAGATTGTGTTCCGACCTCCATACAGCTTTGATTGTTTAAATAGCAAGATGAAAAGAACAGCCCGCTGGCTGACTCGTCATTATCACCACATTAAGTGGGACGATGGCGAAGTAGAGTATAGTGAGGAGCTTTTAAGCTCACTCTGTAAACCTTTTGAAACTATTTACACAAAAGGTTTGGAAAAGGCTCAATTTCTTCGGGAATTTCACCCTAATGTTAAAGAAATAAATGAAAGTTTGTATATAGATGATGATTTTACAGTAGCTTGCATTATACATAAAAATAAAAATGAAAACTGCGCTTTGAAGTCCGCAAAGTACTACGCTCGAAAAATATTTTCGAGTGGGGCCTAATAAAAAATAAGGTCCGGCAGTCGCTCACTCATCAGGCAGGGTTAAACCCTTTGTAAGTCCAGGGGTGTGGGGAGGTTGGCCTAAAAAACCGTGAAACCGTTTGTTGTAATCCTCCGACTGTCAGGGAAAAGCGGATTGAAAAGCGCGACAAAAAAAAATATAAAGTAAAAAAATTTTCTGTCTATTTTCTAGGCTAAAATGAAAGGACACAGTCTTAGTAAATAGCCTATTGGGGTAAACAGAGAACAAAAATATAAAAAAGGAGGTAGCATTTTGTTATGGAGTGGCTACCACAGTGAGAGGCGATGGTTGGGGCCTCTCACCCCAGAGGTTAGGCCTCCAGGGGAAGCTCTGGGTAACCAAAAAGAACGCGCCGACGCTCCTACGGCCTAGCCTAAAGGCTTACCGTGGTGTGGAAACGCGAGCGTTCAAAATTATAGTTTAAAAAATAACATACCTTTATAACGTGTAAATTACCCAGTCGGTGGAGAACTCGTACTCACACGCGAGGCACTTGTAGTCAAGCTTCCACGAGTAGATTAAAGTAGCGCACGATATAATATTATTACAATAGTGGTACGTTAGTCTAAAATGTGGGGTAACTTCGACACAGTGCCCGTCACTACAAAACCCGAATCTGAAAAAGGGCTCAAAACTACCACAAAACACCGTGGACTCTGTACACGGCGAATCCATGGTGCAGACTGAGACGACGCTAAACAAACACTGTGGGCGGCCGAGCCAAGCGTGACTCGGCGATGCGGTCCGGTGACTAACTCAAGGGGCGCGCCCTAACCGTCATACCGCCCGCATAACGATCGGCTAAGTGCTTTTCTACAGGACATTTTAACGGACAAACCTACAGTTAAAATATATTGTACTCACAATAGCTTTAAGACCATCTCTGTCCACTCCTCTTCCGGCATAGTTGCTATGAGGTTGAGGCAGGTGCATTCGGGAAACACAGGGTTGATGCGTTTCCGCTCCATACACGAGATGCATCTCTGCAGAGGGGGTCGGGGTTCTTTGGAGCTGTAGCCCAAGGACTCCAGCTTCTCATACCTCGTTTCAAACGAGTCCTGTAACATAAAAGCAAGAATAAAACAACAATAATAACTAATAAAGGATTTGATTACCTTGTATTACCTATTTACTTACCAAGTAGCACTCTGGACAAGTCTCATATAGGTCATATCTAAGAAATTTACGGATAAAATATTGTCTAAGTGTCCAGCATCTATCGTAATGCTCTAATTTTATTAATGATTTGATAAGATACGGAGCGTTTAAATTTTCAATTTGGAAAAGTCTAGGGAGGTCTAAACAGATTTGCTGACAGCAAAGTTTGGTTAAGCTCGGAGGCGACATCACGGCTAACTGAGAGAGGAGCACAGTGTGGGGGGCGTGGCTAACGGGACTCACGGAATCTGCGGGCTGTGATTGGTCGGCTGTTTACACCGGTGTTGGAAGGGATATCGCGTATAAATACGGGTCTCTGGCCCGGTGTTATGGTACTATGCCCTCTGCAGTGATTGTTTTAGCTATCATGTTGTTCCAAGTTTTAGCTCTCGTTTGCCTTCGCTTGGTGATTGGTTTCGACCAAGATGAAAACATCCCGCCCAATAATCAGGTAATCAAAGTCTCAAACAATTACACTATAGATTTACCCACTATAAATTTAGTAGTTTACTTAGTTAATAAATTTTTTTCAGGATCTGTCATCGACGACTCCTCAAGATGGTGACCAAACACCCCAACCTCTTAGTCAGGACATGTTTTTTGCTGATGATCTTGACGTGCTGTCTATACGTGCAGTAAGTAATTTGTTTTCTCTTTTTTTTAAAACTTTATGGTAGGGTTAGTATTAATAGAATGTGTATACTTAGACAGTTTATTTTTTTTGTTTTCAGAGCGGTTCGGGACTGAGCAGTTTATCCCAGCGCCTGTCACAACAGGTAAAAAAACGTACTTACAAATATTTTTTTAAATACAAGAGTTTAGGTTTTACATTGAAATGAGGTTAATTATAATTTTTTATTTTTTCAGAGTGGGTCTTCTACGGTTAGCGGTTTACAATCCATATCTCAGGTGGGTTAATTTATTTAGTTTTTATATTCGTTATGATTATATTAGCCTTTATAACAGCGTTTGTTTATACATGTTTTTATGTGTTTAGGAAGAATATAACGGAAGGATAACACAAATGTTAAGATTGTCTGGCGAGTCTGGGGTATATATCGAGACCTCGCGGACCTTCCTTGATGACGGCAGTTTGTTGACCAGAAATAGGTTTACGGTTAGTATGGGTTTTATTCCGTGTTTTTTTCAACGTTTATAGTTTTTTATTTATTTAATAATATTATTTGGTTTGTGTTTTTTTTTTTTTTGTTACAGGACGATATTGCCGGTCTAAGCCCTGAGGCCCGGGAGGCGATCTCTCAAGGTTTAGAAAATGTAAGTCTAAATTTGATTTTATTTATCTGTTGCAGTATGATCTTGGTGTAAGTCCTGAGCTTATAGAGACTAGCATGCGAGAGTTAGGAACTGTAAGTTTTATATTTTTTTATTTAGCTTATTTAGCAATACTTGCACGTAGAGGTTAGGGGTTGTTTGTGGTTTTCTCTAACTCTAATGTTTTTTTTCAGTGGCAGAGGCCAGCATCTCCTGTCAGGCGGACGATGCCTAATATTATTAGACGAGGCACCTCGGTAAGGACATATCATTGCTATGTGATTTTTAGCGTTAATAATGTAGTAAACAATAAAATAATAAGATAAATTACAATATACTGTTTTTTTCAGGTAAGGGACCGGTCTCCACGCCCCCAGCCCGATACCCCAATTACGACGTATGCGGTTCATCAGGCTAACACTGAGGTGATTAATTATTATTATATAGGTACTTGTTTTTTTTCCACTTGCTTATTTTTAGAATTGTATAATTGATTTTATATTTTCTTTTTCAGCTCGTCGGTAGTGATGGCGAGTCCCAGTATTTTATCAGCGAGGATGGATACCTGCTCTCTATACGTGCAGTAAGTATTTTGGTGTATGGGGGAGTATATAGTTTTAAGTACGGGTATTTTATTACACTAATTGTATTTTGTTTTCAGAACAACCCCAGAAGCGTCAGATTTCCGCCACGGTACCGCCAGGTGACAGAGTCAACTTTTACTCAGCGGAGACTCGAGCTATGGGCGGAAATTAGGAACACCTACGAGACGGGGTTGTACTCGTTTGGAGAGAGGGCCGTTATCGCTGGGGACGGCTGGTGCCTCACACGCTTAATGGTATGTTTTGGTATGGTATGAGTATGGTATGGTGTTGATATTGTATTGTATTGTATGGGTATCTGATACCTTTGTTTTTTTTTTTATTTACAGAGGGGTGGTGAACCGGTAAGGCGTCCTCACCTGGCCGAACCCCCTCTACGGATAACATCTGGTGGGCCGGTTTCTATCCACTCAGAGGAAACGAGCGCGAGGACGCTGATAAGCCATCTACACTATACGGTTAGTATCGTCGTATTGTTTAAAGTATTTTTTTTAGTCATAGGTTTTAATGATGGTGTTAACGGTCTCTGTTTTTTTCAGGGGCAGAACGTAACAGGTGCAAGGATGGAGGAAGAGGATGTGCGTCGGCGGGACAGGGCTCGACCAAACAGCCCTACACCCTCAAGGGTACTCCCCTCCTGGTCTAGCAGACCTTCACTACATAGTCTTGTAAGTAATAAGGTTTAACAGTTGCGTATGTTTGATATACATTTTAGGTTTTAGTTATAATAATAATATAAACATTATTTACAGGGGCAGAACGTAACTGGGATTAAGGCGGTGCCTGCAATTCCGTTTGCTGATCGGGACGAGGTTGGTGCAAGGGTGGAGGGGGATGTATTCGCCTTTCCCTCGGGCTCGAGAGCTCCCAGACTTTCGGTAATTTTTATTTTGTTATACTGTTGTATTTTTTTTGTTTTTTACTGTGTGTGTGTGTGTACCTTGTGATAATTGATCGTTTTGTTTTTTAAAGTCAATACCGGAAGTCCACATTGCTGCCTTGGAGGAGAGGGTGAACAGGCCGAGCACCGGTGCAAGGGAGGTAGCGGGACCGTCAAGACGGGTTGAACCTATTGTAAGTATCTTTATCGGGGGTTAGGGTTTGTTTTTTTTGTTTTGTTTTGTAAACTTGTATTATATTTAATTTGTAATGTTTCAGAATTTAAGGTGTGAGGAACGAATGCCCGCGGTCGACCCCCCTGCCGATTGCGCCGTCTGTCGCTTTGAGGAAGGCCTGTTACGGCTGAGGATGCGGCTTTTTGAAATGGTAAGGTTCCAAGTCATTCGTTTGTAAGATATAGGACAATAATTAACTTTAAAATAGATTCTTACCTGATGTGGTTTTCAGGAGCGTGGGACAAGATAATAATTAACTTTACGAATAGATTCTTACCTGATGTGGTTTTCAGGAGCGTGGGACAAACACCACCGAGGATGTTCCGGGCATCGTCAACCCGATCGCGGCCGTCCGGACAGAGCTGGCTGAAGCGCTGACGTTGTCACGGAACGCCTTGGAGGACACGGAGATCGACCAAATCCGGGAGATCGCTCCGGCTGTGTGGGAGGAGCTCCGTGCCACCATGGAGAGGATCCTCACCTATAATGACAGGAGGATGGATAATCTTATTATCCGTGGCACGCCTCCTCCTACAGAACAGCCGAGGTACATTGTGTGCCAAATATGTATAAGTGCCCTCCCAACTGTAGCCCTCCACCCCTGTGGGCATGCATTGTGCCCGGCTTGTAGCCGCCGGGTCACCTGCTGCCCCTTTTGCAGGACTGTTGTTAACAGCCGCACGAGGTTGTTTTTTAATTATTAGGTTTTTTTTAATGTTGTATTTTTTTAAATTATTGTAAATTTGTAAATTATTGTTTCACTGTATAATATTGTATTAAAGTAAGTCTTGAATTGTTTTTTCTAAGTGCCAAGGCAGTTTAAAGTCCCCAATTTTTTCACTGTATAATATTGTATTATGGTAAATTAAAATTATTTTTTCTAAGTGCCAAGGCAGTTTAAAGTCCCCAATTTTTTCACTGTATAATATTGTATTATGGTAAATTAAAATTATTTTTTCTAAGTCCCACATTGTTTCCCTGTATAATATTGTATTATGGTAAATTAAAATTATTTTTTCTAAGTCCTAAGGCAGTTTAGAGTCCTACCTTGTTTCACTGTATAATATTGTATTAAAGTAAGTCTTGAATTGTTCAAAAACGTAAAGTACATTTTTATAAATTATTTGTAAAGAAAAACTATTTAAGCTATAGACATTTTTTGAAGTCTACACAATATTGTATTAAAGTAAGTCTTGAATTGTTCAAAAACGTAAAGTACATTTTTATAAATTATTTGTAAAGAAAAACTATTTAAGCTATAGACATTTTTTGAAGTCTACACAATATTGTATTAAAGTAAGTCTTGAATTGTTCAAAAACGTAAAGTACATTTTTATAAATTATTTGTAAAGAAAAACTATTTAAGCTATAGACATTTTTTGAAGTCTACACAATATTGTATTAAAGTAAGTCTTGAATTGTTCAAAAACGTAAAGTACATTTTTATAAATTATTTGTAAAGAAAAACTATTTAAGCTATAGACATTTTTTGAAGTCTACACAATATTGTATTAAAGTAAGTCTTGAATTGTTCAAAAACGTAAAGTACATTTTTATAAATTATTTGTAAAGAAAAACTATTTAAGCTATAGACATTTTTTGAAGTCTACACAATATTGTATTAAAGTAAGTCTTGAATTGTTCAAAAACGTAAAGTACATTTTTATAAATTATTTGTAAAGAAAAACTATTTAAGCTATAGACATTTTTTGAAGCCTACACAATTTGCAATTTAATACATTTTACTAAGTTTTAATAACAGTTCAGCTTAAGTGTTTAATTCTGTATTACAACGTAAGAAATAAATAAATGTTCTTTTTTAAAATGATTTTTTACTTACCTGGTGTGTGTGATGTGTTGTGGTCCAATGCCTGATACAGACTGTAGTAGTGTTGTGCGTTATATGTGCTGAGTAGAGTCACACAGTTGCGTAAGGAACGCTCAACTATGATAGTAACCATACGATAGTCACTCGGCTGTTCCATAACCAGATGTCACTGATTGATCACTAGTATTAATGCCACGAGTCGACGCGAGGGCACTGAGGCTTCGTTGTCCCGATTTGATCTGTGTCAGGCGATAAGCTTGATCGCTCAACCGCGACCCGGCGATGCGGGCTGCTCTCTCTTACATTATAATACTGCAGGTATTTTGTGTCTTACGTTACAAGCGTGACATAACTACCTTGTTATATATATAAAACCTTATTATACATCGTTATATATATAACTACCTTATTATACATCTTTATATATATAACTACAGTTGGTACCACTGGTATGTAGGTCATGTTTTTTGTTTTGCAATTCATTTAGGTTGGCTACACGTTTCTGCATAAGAAACCCATGTTAAGACTGAATCATAGGAGGTACTACTCATATATATACACATACATACATACATATATACAAATTTGAACGAATGGTGTTTTTTGGCATCTGGGGACCTCAAAATGAAAAGTTATCATGGTCTCGGGCTTAAGTCTTACCATGAGACCTACGGTAATAGCTTCTTCCTATTGGGGAAATTCGCTAAAAATGGGGAAATTTTGAATATGTCCAAAATAGTGCCTTTTTCTTTTAGCTCTAGCGGACGAACGGATGGTCCTATTGATAAACGGAATACCTCCACTTGCCGAGGATTTTAGACGACCTAAAACTTTGACTTCCCCTTAGGTAGCGCTAGATATTTCAAATTTCGGCATATTTTCGATATTTTGTGGCCGTTTTTTATTTCCTATCACGCTAATATACTTGATGGAGGCCTAATATTGGACACGCAGTATGTCTACATCACACTTATTAAATAGCAGCAGAAATATGACCAGTTTTTATTACTTAAACCTGTCGGAAAATCAAAAACGCTTAAAATCTATAGATTTTACCGTTTTCTAAGTATAAGTAGTAAGGAAATGCCGGTTCTGGAACAATTGTTATTAATTAGAATGCACGTGTGACCATTTATACTTTAACTAGGATCGTGAGATATGGCATGCGTGTGCGTTGCACCTTTTGTTCCCAAATCATTCTATTTTTATTTTGAGCTATCTCAAAAAAATAAATAACTGTTAAATAAAATTCAAAATGTGGTCTTTTTTATTTGAGCTCTAGCGGCCGAACGGGTTGTATCTAAAAACAAAGAACACCAAGTGCCACGGATTTTAGACGAACTACAACTTTAGTCATATAACATTTTGCCGTATCTCACCCCCTTCACCCTTAGGAAGCGCTAGATTTTTTTAATTTAAATTTTTTTCTAAGATTTGTTCATGGTTTTTAATGGTTTGTCGCACTAATATGGAACTTAGAGGCCTAATATTTATCACACAGTATTCCTACATTACAATTAGTACTAAACAACACACGCTCAGATTAAATATCTTAAACCGTCAAACAAAATATCAAAGTCTTTGAGCTATTGTTGATTTTATCGTGTTTTTCGGGTATATTTTTTATCTTGCGCTCTGTCAAGGAAAAAATCCCTTATTGTCATATTTGTTGCAGAAGGCTTGTAGTTACCCAAAGTCATAGCATTTCAGGTTGTTAACGGTGGTCGTATTCCTTATATGGTTCAAAAGGCGCCTTTTAAAGGCAACATTATAAATCATTTAAAGGTATTAATTTGTTTCAAGCACTTAGGTAATACATGGAGGCTTAAAATTTAACATACTACGACTCCTTGCCAAGTAGTATTCAGCAACAGGCATGTGACCAGATTTTATAGGTTAATCCCATAAAAATAATCAAAGCCTTGGAATAGTTGTAGAATTTAGGTCTTAAATAGCATTTGGACTAATTTAAATCAAACTGTGGCCAAACAGCGACCTGGGGGCGAAGCCCCCCACAAGGGTCTGGGGGCGGAGCCCCAGCGAGCGATTCGAGTATATATATATATATATATATGTATGTGTGTGTGTGTGTGTTTTTGTGTGTGTGTGTGTGTGTGTGTGTGTGTGTGTGTGTGTGTGTGTGTGTGTGTGTGTGTGTGTCCGTGGGTGCGATAACTCTCGTAAAAATTGTCTGATTTTGATGAAATTTGGTTCAAACATTTAAAGCAACATATTTGACTTAAAGTTCGAAAACCACCCAGATCGCTCTATCCAAAGGGCAATTTTGGGGGGTGTTGTATCCAAAAAATGTTTTTTTTTTTAGTTTTTTCATAAAACATTTTATTAAGTTAAATTTTTATTTTCACCATTGAATTCGGCTTAAAAAGAGGAACAATTTGGTGTTTTTATCATTTCCCTACGTCTATTGTTACAGAGATATTGAAAGTGCTAAACACAGAACGTTGTCCAATGTTATTTTTAGGGAGAATAAGATAAATTGTATATCTATCTGGCTTATTTATCAACTTATCCTAACGAAACTTGGTATATTGCTTTATATCGTTGTTTGTCTATTGATATTTGCACAAAAACTATTTTCTTTGCCGATAGTTCCCGTAGCAGCAAACCTGCGTACTCAGCCCCCATGATATTCTTATGGAGAATAAGACAAAAAAAAATCTCCCTAAAATCTAAATCTCCCTTAATTATGAACATATATTAATAAAACTTGGTATGTGGATTTACCTGGTTGAGTTATATTTATATTTGTATATAAACATATTTTTTATGTTCCTTGTTTCAGAAAACCTGCATAATCAGCCGCCATGTTATTCTTAGGGAGAAAAATTAAAATGTCATAAATAGTTTATTTATGAATGTATATTGATACATTCATAGCTTGGTATGTGGCTTTATGTAGCATTAAGATACATATATATATATATGCATTGTAAATTTGCTGAGTACGCAGGTTTGCTGCTGGGGTATTTGAATAAACTACCACGAAATTCTTATACTGAGTGTCAGTTTACAATTTCAAGACATCAGTTAGAGGGAATGGCTGTTTTAAAATCCCATGTTAATCTGAATACCTTATCTTGTGTATTGCCTCATCTTGGACATGGTTCAACCTCTATTCATTGACGATCAGCATGCTGGGTCCTTTGCTGGCAGTTCTACTATATAGTACTAACGTACTAATCTCCTCTCACCTCTCACTCCGGGGTGCTACGTGATAGATGCACTCAGCCGCAGAAGCCAAATTGATGCAAAATATTTACATCGACTTCAGCAATGTGAAGTGTGAATAAGACAAGGGGAAAATGGCGCCCTAACATATAGGTTTCAATTTGTCTTGGGAAATTACATTTGTTGCATGTCTATATTAGCAAATTTCCCCTATAGGAAAGAATTAGGTATTATTATTAAGCTCGTTTTTTATAGAGCATTAAAATGCTCGTTCGAATTGAGAACATTGCTGAACGAGGGAGAGGATAGGGTGAAATCAGATTACCTAAATTCTTAAATCCGGCCTTGTGACCCAATCTATCCGACTCAACCAAATTAATATGTCTAGAGGCCTCGTCTCGTGTAAAAAAATGTAGCCTACATGGCCGACCGCCATTTCGTCCCTCTGCTCACTCGAGTCAGATCTGCTCCCATGGCAACCAATAAAATCCTCTCTTTAAAAGTTATATGTGCTAACAAAACATTTTAACTGACTTGTTAAGCGATTATTTAATTAGTTTTTTTACTTAATAAAAATGACAGTCAGCATGTAGGGTAGGCTACACTTTTTGCTCCCAACGATACCTCTAGATATATTTTCCTCGTTGATCGGGCTATTTGATTAGGTTAACTTTTGCTCAGGTGCAGCTCGCATCCACTTGAAAACAAACATATATGGTGAAATCAACCTTGAAAAATAAATATATGATTAAGTATTAACAAATAATCAAATGTCAGTTAACTGCAACAAAATATGGTTTATCCTAGATTATTTTTGTACTCGGTATGGCCATAGACTAACTACCAACTAGGCCTACAAGGAGTTCCATTGGTAATACTGGAGGCCACTAATGAACAAATTTGTGAGCCGTTCTTTGCCAAATTTTGGTAAGGCAAAGAATTAATCGCTGGAATCGAACGAGTCGGCAAATTGAATAATACCCCCGTCGCAGCAAACCTGCGTACTCAGCGAATTTCCAATGCATAATATATGACTTAATGCCATATAAAGCCGCATACCAAGTTTTATAAAAATATATTCATATATAAGCGATATATACAATTTTAATTATTCTCCATAAGAATAACATGGGAGATGAGTAAGCAGGTTTGCTGCAACAAGGAACTAAAAAAATGGGTTTTTATGCAAATATCATTATAACTCAACAAGGTGAAGCCACATAGCAAGTTGTATTAATTTATGTTCATAATTAAGGGAGTCATTACATTTTACTTATTCTCCATAAGAATAACATGGGGGCTGAGTACGCAGGTTCGCTGCTACGGGGATAATCAACAAAAATCAATTTTTTGTGCAAATATCAATATACCAGTACTACGTGACCCCACGTGCCAAGTTTCATCAATATACATTCATTAATAATGGAGATATCAAATTTTATTTATTCTCCATAAGGATAACATTGGACAACGTACTGTGTTTAGCACTTTGAATATCTCTGCAACGGTTGGACGTAGAATCACAATTTAAACACCAAAATGATTGTTTTGTGGAGCTGAATTGATTGGTAAAAGCAAATGTGAAGTTTACATCAAAATTAACTTAGGAAAAGCCAAAAACCTTTTTCCCATAAGATTAACATAGGAGATTTTATGAGCAGGTTTTTTTGGATTTTCTCCGCAACCACTTAACCTAGCTTAATAATTCAAAATACCATATTATTTGTTTTTTAAGCTCTATAACATGGTCTAAACCAAAATTAAGTGTTTTAAAAATTTTAGGGTAAAAAATGCAAAAAACTGATTTTTGGAAAATTTAAAACCCCCATAAACCCCCCTTCCCATGGCCCGATTTTTCTGGTTTTCGAACTTAAAGTCATGAATGTCACTTTACACATTTGAGCCAAATTTCATCGAAATCGGACGTTTTTTACTCAAGTTATCGCATTCACGGACACATATATAGATATATATATATATCTATATATATATATATATATATATATAGATATATATATATATATAGATATATATATACATATATATAAATTTGAACGAATCGTGTTTTAGTCATCTGGGGACCTAAAAAAAAAAATTTGTCATGGTCTCGGGCTTAAATCTTACCATGAGACCTACGGTAATAGCTTCTTCCCTATAGGGGAAATTCGCTAAAAAATAGCTATCATGATTTGAAAATTAATAAACTTGTATTTGTTTATTTGCTCATAATGATTTATATTTCACGGCAAGATTAGGTACATAAATCAAACGAAAAATGAATTTGTTCCAACCTTTATTACTTTTATTCCAGTGATTTGCATGAATCGATTCACTTATAGGAATAAAACAATGGATCAGGATAGTTCAAAGAACGATAAATAGATATTATGGATGATATTATGGATATATTATAATGTACTATAATACTATGTAAGTACTATGACAGTGATATATAATAGTAATATACAATGATATTATAAATATATCGCACATAGTGTTGTGATATTAGCTTAACATATTTGATGTTGATTTAAATAACCCTTACTCTATATCTGACACACTCTCTCTTACCCTTATATTTCATTATGACCTTATGAAGATCCCATTGTAATCTACATTTTCATGAATTCTGGACAGAAGATCGGTGTTTAAAGCACTGTTTTTTATTTTAATTTTAATGCAATGTAATATTTCTTACAGGTGGAAAAAACTAGGGATAATAGAACCATCCTGGTTGAGAGCCATGTAGTAAAATTAAGAAGGATCAACTATCTCAGGAAACTTTCGAAATATCGAAATGAAAAAAGACCGATTGTGTACACTGATGAGTCCTACATACACGGCACACATACAAAACCAATGTCTTGGACCGATACATTAAACGAAAACTTGGGTCTCAAAAAACCACTGTCGAAAGGATCAAGATTAATTATTGTGCATGCTGGATCTAAGGAAGGGTTCATTCCGAACGCAGGTCTCATTTACAAGTCGGGAAGAAAGTCGATCTTGGGACTATCACGATGAGATGAATAACACTACTGCAAATGGCTAAAGGAGATGCTTATTCCTAATCTACCACCTAAATCAGTTGTTGTCTTTGATAATGCATCTTACCATAATGCTTTACAGCAGAAATGACCCACCACAGCAGCACAAAAAAGCGGATATGATCAAATGGCTCGAGGATAGGAACATCAGATTTGAGACTAATTTGACAAAGGTTGAGCTGTATAATACGATCAAAAGTATGAAGGAAAAAGAGAGAAAGTTTAAGGTAGACAAGTTATTAAAAGATGATGGACATGATGTTTTGAGACTACCTCCTTATCACCCAGAACTGAACCCAATCGAAAAGATGTGGGCCCAGATTAAAAATAAGAAAAATAGGTTTTTATCCCGCGAAGTACTTATCACTTTAAAAAGTAACGTCTTAACATGTTTTTAATTTAATTTAAATACAACTCAATACAAAAATGTACTAAAGTATAACGTTTCAATTTCTTAATAATATTAATGATTTTATTAAAATTTTGCTTTATAGAATTATTTAAAAATAACTAATCTATTTCATAATTTTTTTGTACTTAGGAAAAGTTGGGGAAAGAAATACACGACATTCAAAATGGAGGATGTTATTAAACTAACAGAAGAAGCAATTTCTTAAATTAAAATGGAAAATTGGGAAAAGGTTTGCAGCCATGTAGAAAAGCAAGAAATGAAATACATGGAAGACGGAACATATGATTGAGAACATCGTCGAAGATTCCATTATCACAGGCTTTCATGAAGAGGACTCAACTGATGAAGACTCTATAAGCTCCGAAGAGCAAGAACACGATGAAATCGAAAGCTTTTCAGATTAAAAGTGTTTGCAGTAAAATAATACCCCCGTAGCAGCAAACCTGCATACTCAGCGAATTTCCAATGCATATAATATTATCTTAATGCTACATAAAGCCACACACCAAGTGTCATCAATATACATTCATAAATAAACGATTTATGACATTTTAATTATTCTCCATAAGAATAACATGGCGGCTGAGTATGCAGGTTTGCTGAAATAAGGAACACTAAAAATGGGTTTTTATACAAATATCAATATAACTCAACTAGGTAAAGCCACATACCAAGTACTATTAATTTATGTTCATAATTAAAGGAGATAACACGTTACTTATTCTCCATAAGAATAACATGGGGCTGAGTATGCAGGTTTGCTGCTACGGGAACTATCGGCCAAAAAATGGATTTTTGTGCAAATATCAATAGACCACAATGAAATGAAGCAATATACCAAGTTTCACCAGGATAAGTTGATAAATAAGCGAGATATACAATTTTTATTATCCTTCATAAGAATAGCATTGGACAACGTACTGTGTTTAGCACTTTCAATATCTCAGTAACTAATTGACGTAGAGCAATGATTAAAACACCAAATTGTTCGTCTTTTTTAGTTGATTCTAATGGAAAAATAAAATTTCACTTTTTCAAAAATTATGTGTAAAAAACTCAAAAAAAACATTTTTGGGGTACAAAACCACCCCAAAATACCCCTTCGGATAGGTCGATATGTCTGGTTTTCGAACTTAGTCATAAGTGCTTCTTTACACTTTGTACCAAATTTCATCAAAATCGGACCTTTTTTACGAGAGTTATCGCACCCACGGACACACACACATACACACACACACACACACACACACACACACACACACACACACACACACACACACACACACACACATATATATATATATATATATATATATACAGTTTCAAACGAATGGTGTTTTTGGGGTCTGGGGACCTCAAAACGAAAAGTGATCATGGTCCCGGGCCTAGGTCTTACCATGCCGACTACGGTAATAGCTTCTTCCCTATAAGGGAATTTCGCTAAAAATAAGTACGAAAAAATTTAACTTGTTTTATATTTGATAGTGTGATGTTCGATGATGATATCATACATTATCATAGTTAGTTATGGTGGTTTAAAAGTAGTATAATCTACTTTATAAAGTAAATAAATGTAAATACGCTACACAAGAAATTAGTACCGCTTTAACTTTTACACAAATTTGATGATCAATAGTTTTAGAAAAAGAGTAAAAATAGAATTAATTTTATTCAGTCAACGTAATGGAAGTATATAAGGCCTGGTTTTCACGGTGCGAAGTAACTTGCATGACGTCTGTTACATAGCTGGCGCTTTTTTCACTGCCAACTGGACTACCCTACTGACTTGCAGTTTACAAAGGCAGTTTACACGTCTTCTCTACAGAATGTCAGTTGCCTGTAGTGTTGTATAGGTGGGTTAAAAAAATGTACAAGTAGACAAATAATTCACAAGGGGGTCAGGTAATGTCACATACAACTAATTGTCGCACCAGTAACTCGCACAAACCGTTTATAAAAAAAGTATAAAGTACCTATAGAAACCGCCAGCAACTGTCACTTGCTACCGACATCTCTCTAACTCTAACTGGCACTGTGGGAACTAGGAAACAGGCCTTAGACTACTGGAATTGGATACCATATACCAATGAATGGCAATTGCTGGTATTGTAGTTAGTCTATCGTATTTGTTCAACTGGACTTTTCCGTTAAGCCAGTGCTAGGGTTAATTATTTGGACGATGTGGGTTAGTAAACTAATATTTGCGTTAAATCCGCAGACAATAACAACGTGCCACGACGCCATAGTAATAATCTAAGAAGAATGGCATATTTTAAAATGAACTAGAAAATAAAAAAGTAATCTTAACATTGAGATTCGAGTAAAATCGATATTCTGGAATATTTAATTAATAAAATATAAACAATTCCACAGATAAATAATTTGTTAAGGTTAAACTTACAATACAAATTGCTACAGTTTAAATGTACTTTAAAGCTGTTTCAAAATTAAAATACCATGCATAGGGGCCGCAGGTGAAACTGCGACTACAGATGGTCATTGAAAACACGACCAAGTAAACACATATGGTGAATATGTTTTTAGTGCTGTATTTTAAGCTTAAGTTCGTAAAAAGATAATAGTTTGTTTACTTCTGTTTGTGCCAATAACTTAATTACGTGCCTCTTACTTCTACCTCCAGTAATACTAGTAAACCTTCTTGGTTTGACATTATAGTCAATAAAACTATAGACTAACTACAGTAGTTAGTCTATGGTAACCAAAAGATTGATTTAATTGGCGGGTGGGACAATTTTTTTGGCGGGTGGGACAAGCTTTTCGCACACACCCGATCCCGCAAGGGTGGTGTGGGGCTCCTCCAAGAGAACTTTAAACCCCCCTCCCTCCCCAAAATGGATGTCTAGGTTAACACTAAGGGCTGAGGGTACTAAAACTGTCATCGCAGTTACTTTTCGGTTAATTATCTGACAACTTCCAAGACATTACCCGGTTTTCGGGTATTTGCAACCCACGCGGGGATTTTACGTGGATTACAACAAAATGACCTGGTAGAAGCGGGGATTTTATATGGGGTTTGCGGGTAAAATGGCAAACCCAGTCTGGCAGTCTGGCAACACTGGTCAAAAATAGTTTTTATGATTTTGGTTTATGAATCTAATTACTATTTCAGCTGTATTTTGTAATATTTTTATTGTGCTCTCTTTAGGTGGATCATGACTCGACGGCGACGGCTAGTCTGATAAAGTAAAGTTTAATAATACGCGAATTTTATTATAAAACTTAACCTCAAAACATTTCATTAGACAATCTTCCAAGACTAAAGTTCTTTTCAAAAGTTCTTCCTTAATTTTTTTAGCAATATGTCATTAGCATTTTGTAAACATTTCAAGCAGTTATCGCTATCATGTACTGAACAGTTTATTTGGCCAATGTTCATCCAAACGAGAAACCGAATGGGACCACCAATAAAGCAACACCATGGCTTTGATCAACCCGATTTACCAAAACCGTCAGGGAAATTTTGGAGAAAAGTACATTTTCCTGAAAAATATACTGTCAAACCTCTTGAAGTAACCCGTCTTGGTGGGCGCGATCCTGAATCAGGTAAGCTTTGAAAGTAACCAAGCTGGGCTTCTAGTACCCTACTGAAGTTGTCCATCGGCAGTGTAACCAGTCTGATTGTAGCAATTATGCCTAATGCCACCGCTATACTGTAAATCCATCAAGGCTAATTGGTAAAATTGTCCCCATTGACTTTTTGATCGAAGCCATCATGAAAATCCTCCAATATTCCGCCAAATTAGCTTTTTGGCGTTTTGATAGCCTAACAATAGTGTATTGATTTCGGTTTCAAGGATTACAATTTGAAATTTTATTTTTGGAAGTACACTACGACTACTGTAAAAATGTGTTTGGACCTCTTCCTTGTAAAGCCTTTGATAATCTCTGTTAATGAAATGACTGGTATTGATATGAAAAAGATAAATACCCTTTTTTGCAGAAAACCTACATACTTAATGAACTTCCAATGCATTTAACTTGTAGGCCTTATATGTAGGTATCACATGAAGCCACTCGCTAAGTTAAAATACCCCCGTAGCAGCAAACCTGCGTACTCAGCGAACTTCCAATGCATATATATGTATCTTAATACCACATAAATCCACAAACCAAGTTTCATCAATATACATTCATAAATAAACGATTTATGACATTTTTATTATTCTCCATAAGAATAACATGGCGGCTGAGTATGCAGGCTTGCTTAAGCAAGGAACACAAAAAATGAGGTTTTATACAAACATCAATATAACTCAAGTAGGTAAAGCTACATACCAAGTTTTATTAATTTATGTTCATAATTAAGGGAGATAATAGGTTACTTAGGTACTTTGGTATTATACGGATGCCACTATTTTTGGAGGTTAAATTTTTACCGGATCCTAAGGATAACTACATAATTAGAAAAAACGTACTTTTATTGACTTACTGTAAAAATTGTACATCATTCTGATGAGCGGTCTTTGTGTTGTGCCTCCCAAAAGGCAGCGATGTCCGCTAGGATCGTGTTGAATGCGTCGCCGCCGCTAGCAGCCACACCCGATCGCCACATGTACTGCGCCAAATAAACAGCGCGCTGCGGCAGTTATGTTAGGATGGGTTATCATAAAAATACGTACGGTTTCCTCTTCATTTCGAGGTGAATCCCACAACAAAAGAACGTCACTCATTATGAAAACAAATGTAACGTAGTGCACGGCAATAAATCACTCATGACACTGACCAAGATACAGGCGGTGACAGGTGATGCGCGCGCTCCGGTCAACGACCTGACCTTGGCCTATTTGGAGGGGGTTTGGCGGCCGGAAGTATGACTCATCAGGTATCATTCGATTTGTAACGAAACAAGGAAAGTCCTACAATCATTTTTATGATAACCCATCCTAACATAACTGCCGCAGCGCGCTGTATAAGGGTGGCATCCGTATAATACCAAAGTACCGTTACTTATTCTCTTTAAGAATAACATGGGGCTGAGTACGCAGGTTTGCTGCTACGGGAACTATCGGCCAAAAAGTTTTTTTTAGTGCAAATATTAATAGACCACAACGATATGAAGTAATATACCAAGTTTCATCAGGAAAAGTTGATAAATAAGTGAGATATACAATTTTTCTTATTCTCCATAAGAATAACATTGGACAACGTACTGTGTTTAGTACTTTCAATATCTCTGTAACCATTTGACGTAGAGGAATGATCAAAATACCAAATTGTGTGTTTTTTTAAGCTGAATCCAATGGTAAAAACAAATATTTGACTTTTAAAAAATTATATATAAAAAATTCAAAAAACCCATTTTTGGGGTACAAAACCCCCCCAAAATACCCCTTCGGACGGAGCGATATGGCTGGTTTTCGAACTTAAAGTCATAAATGCTGCTTTACACGTTTATACCAAATTTCATCAAAATCGGATCATGTTTACGAGAGTTATCTCGCTCACGGACACACATATATATATATATATATATACATATATATATATATATATATATATATATATATATATATATATATACAGTTTCGAACGAATGGTGTTTTTGGGGTCTGGGGACCTCAAAACGAAAAGTTATCATGGTCCAGGGCCTAGGTCTTACCATGCCGACTACGGTAATAGCTTCTTCCCAATAGGGGAAATTCGCTAAAAATATTCATGAATAAGTGATAGGCCTAAGTTATGTAACATTTGATTTGCTCTCTATTATAAAACACTGCTGCTGAGTTTGCAGGTTTTCTGCATTGGGGACCACAATAAAAAAAGGTTTTTTTTTACTGTAAATATCAAAGAACTAGGCTGTAACTAGATATAAAGCAACTTACCGAGCAGTTAGATCAGTCAGTCACTCCAACTCATATTTTATTGCAAACTTCATCTACAGGAACATTCCTCCTGCGATTAGGGACCTGCAGGTCACAACTAAAATTTACAAAAGGGTAGTCCTTAACTGGCTGTTGGAGATCGGTTCTGAGCATGCTGAGTCCCTTATCCGTTCTGAGTACTACAATAACTAACTTTACATCACCAACTGGTCACTGAATATAAAGCTAACAATACCGTTTACTTCTACTTCTCTCCCGCCATTGCCTATTATCTTTGTATTATATCAAATGTCATTTTATTTTAGCGAATTTCCCCTATAGGGAAGAAGCTATTACCGTAGTCGGCATGGTAAGACCTAGGCCCGGGACCATGATAACTTTTCGTTTTGAGGTCCCCAGACCCCAAAAACACCATTCGTTCAAAACTGTATATATATATATATATATATCTATATATATATATCTATATATATATATATATATATATATATATATATATATATATATATATATATATATATATATATATATATATGTGTCCGTGAGCACGATAACTCTCGTAAAACTTATCCGATTTTGATGAAATTTGGTATAAACGTGTAAAGCAACATTTATGACTTTAAGTTCGAAAACCAGTCAGATCGCTTTATCCGAAGGGGTATTTTGGGGGGGTTTTGTACCCCAAAAATGGGTTTTTTGAATTTTTTACATATAATTTTGGAAATAGTCAAATTTTAGTTTTTACCATTTGATTCAGCTTAAAAAAACACACAATTCGGTATTTTGATCATTTCTCTACGTCAATTGGTTACCGAGATATTGAAAGTGCTAAACACAGTACGTTGTCTAATGTTATTCTTATGGAGGAAAAGAAAAATTTTATATCTCGCTTATTTATGAACATATACTGACAAAACTTGGTATACGGCTTCATCTGGTTGTGAACCATTGATATTTGCTAAAAAAAACAATTTTTTGCCAAAGGCTCCCGTAGCAGCAAACCTGCGTACTCAGCCCCATGTTATTCTTATGGAGAATAAGTAACGTGTTATCTCCCTTAATTATGAAAATAAATTAATGAAATTTGGTATGTGGCTTTACCTAAATGAGTTATATTGATATTTATATAAAACCCATTTTTTTTGTTTTCCTTCCTTCAGCAAACCTGCATACTCATCCGCCATGTTATTCTTATGGAGAATAATTAAAATGTCACAAATCGTTTATTTATGAATGTATATTGATGAAACTTGGTATGTGGCTTTATGTGGTATTAATATACATATATATGCATTGGAAATTCGCTGAGTACGCAGGTTTGCTGCTACGGGGGTATTTACTTATTTTTAAATCAGTGTTTGATATTTAAATGCAAAACGAATCTTAATATTAATTTTAATATTGTTCTTGATTACTATACATACAACTGCCGATATTGTTTGATTTTAATTTTTTATTTGTGTTTGTAGCCTATTTAATCATCAAAATGTAATTGTAATTGTTTTAGCAGTAATACGATGTTTTTTGATATTTTTTAAGTGCACTGAATTTGAGGCAGAACTCGTTCTCACGCACAGGCTGATGGGCCTATGTGAGAATTTTATTTTCCGCAATATTGTCTGTGTACATAACGTTGTATTTGTTTTTATTTGGAAATAAATTTGATTTGATTTGATTTGAATCAGAATGGAACTTCAGTTTATATATTTGACATTTGCATGAAATACGTTTTAAGTCCTTAGGCCTAATCCATCAGTGTAAAAATGTTTTCGTTAAGCAAATGTTCAAATTTATATTAATTATAAAAGTAGGCCCTAGGCTACTTATTTAAGATATGTAGTAGCGGGACACGAAAAAGTCACTAAGTGTACATGTGTTTGTTTTTAAAATAGAAACAAACTTTAAGTGGTAAAGTTGTAGGTAGATAATCTTAATTAGTTTATCTACCACAACTTTTATTTCACATACTTTTTGATAAGACTTTCTGTTTGCTCAATACAGTAATCAGAGGTAAAGGGTCGGGGCACCGTTCAATTCAACTCTTGCCGCTAGTTTTGCTTTGCCGTCACTTAGCCATGCTTCCAGCGGTGTTGGTTGAATTAGTTGAATTGTGGGCAGTGTTTGTCTCATGCAGTAACGTTCAGACAGACCACTTAGAAGGAAGGTTTTGCTTCCATATTAGAAAATTTGCACTGCAGTAGTTCTTATCATGTTTCTCTAACATAAGTATTGGAGCCTGACAAAAAATTGAAAGTGATAAGCTTAATCAAACTGTCGTGTCATCTTCTTTAACAGTTTAACAATGTCCTTAAAAGATGTATTCGCCTTTTGAAATCTGTTTGGAACAATAATATTTAAGCACTGATCCGGGAAATGAATTCAGTGAGTTTGAGGGGGTAGTAGCTCAAACTTACACCTGAAAAGTGACTCAAAAGAGTTGATTAGTAACACTTCTCAAAACAGGATGCGCAAGCTGCGCACAGGAAATTCTAGTTTTAGATATTAACTGTGTGAAAAAATATTTCTTATTTTATTCAATGCTAATAGGATAGCCTTCAAATCAAATCAAATCAAAATAATCTTTATTCATAAAAACAGTACAGTGGTGTACATATGAATAGTGTCTACATCATAATCAATTTTCTATGTTATTCATTAAATTATTATTTTACATTAAGTTGCCATCTTCATATAAATTAAAGAATTCATCAATAGAATAAAAAGTGTTTGAGATGATATTGTTTGATGATTTTTTAACTTATTCTTAAATTTACTTGTATTTTTTCTTTTTTCAATTGCATTAGTTTTCTTAACCATTGCATTAAATTTCTTACCAGAGTTTCATCCAGTTTTACCAAATTTCATCCAATACAGCACTTGAAATTGAAATCAAACAAAATTTATAGATAAAAAAACTGAATCGGAATTTTAAACTTGAAATATGTAACTGAAATATAGTTTACTGGATTATATCAATCGTTGTAACCTTCACAAACCTTTTGTGGTTAATTTTACCTTCGCACATTTACCTCCCTTTTTTAACTGTACTTGTGAATTAGCATTGATTATACATCCTACGGGCAAACTCAAGGCCAGCGCAGCAATGCCGAGGCACGCTCGGCCCGTAAGATAGGTTCATTTATCCGTAGGATGTATTATCAATGGTCTTAGTCATGTTTTTTTATATACTCATACACAAATCGCTACACTACTTTAGGGAGTTTAATGGCTATCATCGATGAAAAAAGCTTGTGATTCAGTTTTACACAAAACTTTAAAAACTATCAATAAAACTACAACTCCAGTAGTGAACGCTAGAGTGCCCCCCTGCTGTCATATTTTCTGAGACCCAGGATGTATCAGTGGGAAATCATCTACTTCTGATTCCATTAACAGTGATAAAACCCAATTTCGCCGCAAGAGTAAAAGTAAACAAAAACTGAAATATAAATAGTAAATATAGAATACATAAATCTGAGTACATACTCTATTCCCATTCAGCATGGAATTTGTGTTCCTTACTGTTTGTAAATTTCAATCCAAAAACCTAAAATTAATTAGGAATAGTTGTCTGCTTTGTTTAAAAAAAACCTTAACTTTACACAGCTGACATATTGAATTTAGATGCAGCAAAGTAGGGAACACAATGCTCGGTAAACAAAAATATTGCAAATAAAATATGGTAAAAAACAGTGTTTTTTGCCAATTACAAACTTATAACTAAATAAATGTAGGATATCATATTTTTTTCATTATCCTGGGCCTAAGGGACATCTTTTGACACCAACCTGAGCTCTCTGCGTTCAGTAGTTTGCTCTGAATAGGTGGTTACACGTTCCTTATACATGGGGATCTCAAAAAAAAAGGCAGAAAGACAGTGTTTTTTGCCAAGTGCAAACTTATAACTTCAACAAATGCACATGGTACATAGAATAGAGTCGTCATATACGTAATGAAAAACAGTAGGGACAATAGAGAATAGATATCCCCCGTGTTCCCCACAGTTAAATATACACATCAATACAAACATTAAATTACTAACCAACAACAAATTGAAATACAATACCGTAATCAAAGAATAGCTATAATTTGTGTTGGCTCTAATTTCCCAAAACTCATCAAAACAATATAAGGAAAGCTGCAAAATATACTCTTTTAACAGATTTTTAAATTTTATTAGATCTTTTTCAAGTAAAAATTGTCTTGCTAAATTAAACAAAAATTTATTGCCCATAAATTGAGTTTTCTTTTAACAAAATTTTAAATTGTGGTTCTCCACCTCTCTGTGCAATCTTGTATTATATTGATGATTTTTAGTGTGTAAAATGGGGTTTGCATTTTTTTAACATACATTATGGTTTCAAATAGGTATATATAACCCATGAACTGTTAATATCCCAAG
This sequence comes from Allygus modestus, assembly GCA_963675035.1. Taxonomy (NCBI): domain Eukaryota; kingdom Metazoa; phylum Arthropoda; class Insecta; order Hemiptera; family Cicadellidae; genus Allygus; species Allygus modestus. Next base: position 303,456,722 of record OY776111.1, read on the forward strand.
ATCTGAAAAATACTGTTTTACTGAATCTAATCGTTTAAGCTTAAAAATAATTCTCAAAGCCTCTTCTTGAAGTAACAAGATTCTATCTAAATTCCTCTTTGTTGTTGCACCACCATAAACGCTTATACTTAGGTATTTGTTTTTAATTCACATTTTTATAATTTTTAGGACGTTAAAAAATGCTACAAATAGAGTAATCTAGACATAAGGGAAAAGGGAGTGAGATATGGCAAAAGTTCATAGCACCAAAGTTGTATACAGTGGAACCCCGATAACTCAAACCTTAGGGGGAACGGGAAAAATTTGAGTTATCAAATATTTAGAAATATCGAGGTTCGACTTATCAAGTTGATTTTCCACAGACTTCGACCTATTGAGGATCATGGTAACGCAATAGATGGACCATGGAAGGGTAGAATACTTACATAATTTCGTCCTTTGTATCATAATTAACCATACTGTATAATAAGTATTATTAAAATTACAAAGGATTTGAACAATTTCAAATGTCTAAAATAAGACCGGAAATATTTTGTAAAGCTTCTTTGGTTAACGTAGTAGAGGATGAAATACTTCTTTCAGTGAAAATATTGTAGAGTAAGAAAGTAAACAAATTATGACTCACAGTTCGGTATTTTGGTGATGTTTTGCCCGTTCGACCATTTCCTGTCTATTTTCTAGACTTTTTTGCTCACTTCTTATCACCAGCCCCAAACAAATCCCTCCCCCTTACGAAATTCAGTTCTGACCAACTACGTGCATCAGTTTCAATTTAGCTGAACATCAGTGTACTGTAGGTTTATAAAATAATTTGTAAAACTAAAAGGGAATAAAACATATTAACTATTCAAATTGCAGAGCATTGTTGGAATTATGGTAAAGCAGTACAACCCTTATTTTTGTTTTAAAATTGTCGACAGAGTGTTCACTGGTTTTCCAAACTGCTTCCCGTTTTCACTTTTTATATTTCCTGTGTCAACAGCCTCAAATAATCTTTAACTTCTCATCATAGGGTAGAGTTTTGCCAATACGTTTTGCCAAACTACAAAAACTTAGAAAAAACACAACCTAAAAACTAAGTTTCATGCCATCCAGACCCTCTAAACTCACACTCTAACTAAATCACAAATCCAATTAAATCAAAACCATTTTATTTAAGAAAAATACATAATTTACAACTATGTGAGACTGTTCCTTATTTATGTAATAAAATCCTCACATAGGTGAAACCTGTGCGTAAGGATAAGTGTGTTTGATATATGCGTGTGGCTTATCAACATAAATCTGTCAGTTTTTTTACCGACAACTGGAGCACCAGGGAAAGAGATGTAGTGGGGAGGGAGGATAGAAATTTCTTATGCAAAGTCACTGGAGGTTTGGTGAATGAACAACTTCGACTTATAGAGGTTCTCTAGTGATACTTCGCTTATAGAGGTACGGCGATTGTAAATATTCGAGTTATAGAGGTTCTACAGCTAAAACTTTGAGTTATAGAGGTGCGGCAACAGGCTAAGAATACTGCAAAAATTCAAGTTATCGAAGTTTTTTCTGCTAACCCTTCGACTTATAGAGGTAAAATAACATAGCATTAGATAAGTAAGTTCAAGGGGAATGACAAACATTTGAGTTATCAAGGAATTTGACTTATTGAGATTCAAGTTATCGAGGTTCCACTGTATTGTCTAAAAACAAAAGAATGTGATAGTGTCGGCTCCGACCCCAGACCCCTGTGAGGGGCTTCACCCCCAGGTCCCTAATTGGTCTCAGGTTATATGCCTGCTTGTTGCTAGATTCTATTTGGCATGGAGATGTATGTTAAATTGTAAGCCTCTCCATGTATTACCTAAGTGCTTGGAAAATATTAAAACCCTACCCATATTTTTTAACCCATTGGCTTACCTGAAATTTGCCACCTGACAAACCGTTCAGTTTCCTAAGAAAAATGACATAAATGTAGACTTTTACTAAAACTGTCACTATAGCAACAATTATTGCTCAATTTACTTAATTTTTGCACTAATCTTTAGCGAAATAAATTATCTACAAGAAGAAGATACTTTTGACAGCATTTATATATGGTACATATTATATATATATATATATATAGTTTATAAAAAACATTAATTTTAAAAGGAGTTACATGTAAAAAACAAAAAAAATAATGTTTCAGCCCAACAACTATTATGTACTTGTGGGTTATTTATTTTTTTACGTGAAAATAAAAAATGTTAGTGATACATTTATATTTGACCTAGATATAACATATTTTCCAAAATCATATTTTTCCTAAATTTGACTAAGTTTCCCCAAGGATGGGCATATGCATAAAAAATACATACAAACAAAAAATGAAAAAAGTTAAAATAACAAATAAACAAAAAAGAAAAAATTAAAAAGAATTTTTTTTTTTTATAAAAAGTGCTATCCCGAGTATACTCGGGGTTGCATGTCCGGGCTACTTTCGGCGGCCACGAGTATACTCGGGGTTGTGAGCCAGTGGGTTAATATAGCCTTTATTATACGTCTTTTGAACCTTTTAAGGGAAAAAACCGCCCTTAACAACCTTAACACGTTGACTACCGATTGTCACGTATATGTGACGCAATTAAAAAAAAACCTTAAAGTAGACCAGCGTCACATATACGTGTCGCTCAGGCTGATTCCAGTGGACCGATGACACGTATACGGGACGCTCAGGCCAAATCCAGTGGACCGATGACACGTATACGGGACGCAGTCACCGTTCAGTTAAATGACCTGCCGCGTCCATACGGTACACTATATTGAGCTGAAGCCTGTATATCGGTCTATAGGAATGTGTGAGTCGTATGCGTATCGCTCGGTCTCGGGGTACGATCAATTTTTTTTACAGATTTTCAAAGTTGGCTATCCATATTTGATAGTTTTCATATTTCATTGTCTGATACAAATTTTATAACTTTGTTTTGAAACCGATTTCAGTTTGTTCTCAATAAAAGAAATGTAAAAAAACGGTTTTTTATTTTATTTTCCAATAATCCAAAGTTTGATAACTCACGTCACGTATGTGAGACAGTCGGTCTATCGCAAAAAATATCGTATACAATTTTACTATTGACCGACATCACACATTTGTGACGCAATAAAAATGCTAAAATAGCACTGAAATAATATTTTATTGCTACTTTTATGAGTAAATATCTATATTCTACTTCAAAACATATAAAAATACGGAAACAAAATTTTGGTCTCTGTGTTACAATTGGTCACAATGACTTGGTCTATGGTGAGAGTTTTGTGTATTAGGTTTGGTCTGCTGGGAACTCCCGGCGACCCGAATTCCGGACCGTCGGTAGCCAACGTGTTAATTACTATGTATTTGGGCAACTACTAGCCTTCAACAAACAGAGCATAATTTAGAAAGTGTTTTTACCCTCGGAGCGCAACATGCAAAATATACCCAAAACACACAAACAAATCTACAAAAGTTCAGACTTTAATTTGTTTGGGTATTTGAGTAATACAATATGGGCGTATGACTGCGCTGTTAAATATTTATTGTAGTGTAGGAATATTGTGTGCTAAATATTAGACCTATAAGTTCTACGTTAGAGTGACAAACTATTGTAAACCACAAATAAATCTTGAAAATAGCTGAAATTTGAAAAATCTAGCATTACCTAAGGGTGAAGGAGGCAAGATACGGCAAGAAGTACAGAAGCAAAGTTGTAGGTCGTCTAAATTTTGTGGCACATAGTGGTCTCTGTTTTTTGATAGGGCAATCTGTTTGGCCACTAGAACTCAAATAAAATAGGGGTGCTACCATTTGACCATAAAGACTCCTGCCCGGATGAAAATTTGATCGAAATTTCAAATATTCATAATTATTAATAAATAGGTGGCTGAAACCAATTTATCGACATGAAACTTGTCCGTTTGATCATATGATCAACATTTATTTATTTATTCATTTACAAATGATATAAAGTATAAAGTCCTAACATTTTCCCATGTTATTCATATGGGAGAATTTTTATCTAGGATTTTGAGGAACTCAGCCTTAGTTTGAGAATACCAGGCAACGTATGGTCATGAAATTTGTACCAATTTGAAGATTAAACATTCTGATACTCCCAAAAATTGTCAGATTTATCATTTTCTCCCTTTAAGTTTGTTTAATGGTATAAATTATGAAGTCCTCAAATATCCCCATGTTATTCATATGGGAGAATTATTTACCAGGAACTCGGCCTTAGTTTGAGAAAACCAGGCAACGTGTGGTCATGGAATTGGTTTCATTGTCTGATACAAATTTTATAACTTTGTTTTGAAACCGATTTCAGTTTGTTCTCAATAAAAGAAATGTAAAAAAACGGTTTTTTATTTTATTTTCCAATAATCCAAAGTTTGATAACTCACGTCACGTATGTGAGACAGTCGGTCTATCGCAAAAAATATCGTATACAATTTTACTATTGACCGACATCACACATTTGTGACGCAATAAAAATGCTAAAATAGCACTGAAATAATATTTTATTGCTACTTTTATGAGTAAATATCTATATTCTACTTCAAAACATATAAAAATACGGAAACAAAATTTTGGTCTCTGGGTTACAATTGGTCACAATGACTTGGTCTATGGTGAGAGTTTTGTGTATTAGGTTTGGTCTGCTGGGAACTCCCGGCGACCCGAATTCCGGACCGTCGGTAGCCAACGTGTTAATTACTTTGTATTTGGGCAACTACTAGCCTTCAACAAACAGAGCATAATTTAGAAAGTGTTTTTACCCTCGGAGCGCAACATGCAAAATATACCCAAAACACACAAACAAATCTACAAAAGTTCAGACTTTAATTTGTTTGGGTATTTGAGTAATACAATATGGGCGTATGACTGCGCTGTTAAATATTTATTGTAGTGTAGGAATATTGTGTGCTAAATATTAGACCTATAAGTTCTACGTTAGAGTGACAAACTATTGTAAACCACAAATAAATCTTGAAAATAGCTGAAATTTGAAAAATCTAGCATTACCTAAGGGTGAAGGAGGCAAGATACGGCAAGAAGTACAGAAGCAAAGTTGTAGGTCGTCTAAATTTTGTGGCACATAGTGGTCTCTGTTTTTTGATAGGGCAATCTGTTTGGCCACTAGAACTCAAATAAAATAGGGGTGCTACCATTTGACCATAAAGACTCCTGCCCGGATGACAATTTGATCGAAATTTCAAATATTCATAATTATTAATAAATAGGTGGCTGAAACCAATTTATCGACATGAAACTTGTCCGTTTGATCATATGATCAACATTTATTTATTTATTCATTTATAAATGATATAAAGTATAAAGTCCTAACATTTTCCCATGTTATTCTTATGGGAGAATTTTTATCTAGGATTTTGAGGAACTCGGCCTTAGTTTGAGAATACCGGGCAACGTATGGTCATGAAATTTGTACCAATTTGAAGATTAAACATTCTGATACTCCCAAAAATTGTCAGATTTATCATTTTCTCCCTTTAAGTTTGTTTAATGGTATAAATTATGAAGTCCTCAAATGTCCCCATGTTATTCATATGGGAGAATTATTTACCAGGAACTCGGCCTTAGTTTGAGAAAACCAGGCAACGTGTGGTCATGGAATTGGTACCAAATTGAAGCTGAAACATTTCGAAACTCCTCAAAATCATCAGATTTGTGATTTTCGCCTTTTAAGATTGTTAAATCATACAAGATGTAAATACCTACAAACTGTTTTGAAGGAATTTATAGTCCATTATGTTTACAACACACAGCTGATTATAATCCAACTCTGTTATATTCAATAGACAGCTGTTTAGCTCATTAACACGTTCGCTACCGCAATTATATGGAATTTGTCATTCACATAGCCTAGTGACGCATATTTGCGTCAGTTGGTCACATTGAAATAGACTGACGACGCACATTTTTGTCGTTGTTCCATTGTTATTCAAACATGTATTTCTTAGCTACGGTCTATTTTAAAGCCCTGATCTCTTTGTATCAGTCTGTAGGATTATCTGACGCACATGCGCGTTGCTTTGTCTGTGGGTATGACGATTGGTGACGTCACATCACAATTGGCAGAACTGTTGTTTACATTGTCATTTTCGATGCATCACTGTACAACTGTCCATGTGGCTACCTTGCAGTTTTTGGACATGCTTTAGTAGTGTTTGTTTGATTACTGTTCAGAAAATTAACAATGAAACGGAATAGGCCTACAAATGGTTAAAATATTTTAACCGTTCATATTCTCTACATACTTGAGTGTATTATGCATTGTATGACACACTTTGGCCAATTCAAGGAGTAACAATGATTTTCATTCATATAATACAAGAAACAAACATGATAAAATATTAGCACAGCATAGGCTAGAATGTTTCACCAAAAAAACCTCCTATGCTGGAATTAAATTTTTTTTAATATTTCCCAAAGGAAATAAAAGATATTAAAGACAATGGTAAATTCAAGAAGTCATTAAAGGAGTTCCTGATGCAGAAAGCTCTGTACTCACTAGATGAATTTTGCATGGACAATTTTATAAAGAAATAGTAATTAAGTATTATTTAGACTAATCATTATTTATGTTTTGACACTATTTATTGTACCTTTGTGCAAGAGACGAATAAAGATATTTTTGATTTGTTTTGATTTGATGGTCAAATTTAGAACAACGCAAATGTGCGTCGCTCGGTCTATTGAACAAAAATATAATCTTTTTTACTATTTTTCATTGTATAGACTGACCAACGCATATATGGAACGTTTTTAAAATTGCTCAAAGTAAAATAAAATACCCCTGTCGCAGCAAACCTGCGTACTCAGCGAATTTCCAATGCATAATATATGTCTTAATACCATATAAAGCCGCATACCAAGTTTCATAAAAATATATTCATGTATAAGCGATATATACAATTTTAATTATTCTCCATAAGAATAGCATTGGTGATGAGTACATAGGTTTGCTGAAACAAGGAACACAAACAATTGGTTTTTGTGCAAATATAAATATAATTTAACTAGGTGAAGCCACATACCAAGTTTAATCAATATTCAATCATAAGTAAGCACTATATAACATTTTAATTATTCTCTATAAGAATAACATGGAAGATGAGTAAGCAGGTTTGCTGCAACAAGAAACTAAAAAAATGGGTTTTTATGCAAATATCAATATAACTCAACAAGGTGAAGCCACATACCAAGTTTTATTAATTTATGTTCATAATTAAGGGAGTCAGTACATTTTACTTATTCTCCATAAGAATAACATGGGGGCTGAGTACGCAGGTTCGCTGCTACGGGGATTATCAACAAAAAATCAATTTTTTGTGCAAATACCAATATACCAGTACTACGTGCCCCACGTGCCAAGTTTCATCAATATACATTCATTAATAATGGAGATATCATATTTTATTTATTCTCCATAAGGATAACATTGGACAACGTACTGTGTTTAGCACTTTGAATATCTCTGCAACGGTTGGACGTAGAATCACAATTTAAACACCAAAATGATTGTTTTGTGGAGCAGAGTTGATTGGTAAAAGCCAAAGACTTAAAACTACTGGACCGCTCGCGCCCGTGGTGAAGCGAACCAAATTTCGGTCCGGCCACGTTCGAGGTCGCGCCGCAAATGGTGGGCCACCGCGGCAGCGCTTAGTATGGGGGATATAGGGAAAAACACGACGCGCGCTCACTTGAATTGAATTTGCAGCCAGGAAACATTTTTTATGGTTGAATGGCCTTCTGATCCGTATTCCTGAATAGTTTCTCAAATTTTTAATACCAAAAGTAACTATATTCGACCAGGGTTAGTTGCGTAAAAAGAACAGAAAGTTGGGAGTTTTGTAAAATAATCTTCTCGATGGCTGATTCTTTCATATTTACAGTCATATAAATTTATGTACGATCCACTAGGCTTTAGGTGTTGTTCAATAATGATGATTTGAAGTTGTTGGTACTGGAATGATTTTTTTATGAGCAGTAATATCGTTCTTTGGACAGTGAAACTTTTAATTTTAGCATATAAACTTCGACGTTCGCCAAAAGTTGTAGATTGCATGAAAGTTAATTGGCCTATATCATAAAACTTTGTTGATGAATGAATACCATACAAGACAAATACTTTTTAATAGCAAATGTATTCTTAATAAACATTAATTACCAACATGGTTACCAACGTTAAACGTTACTATTAGATCTATAACTAAATTTCGTTGATCAAATGTGATTAAATTGAATGTTGGTTTGTTAATTTACTTAGTTAATTGGGAACAGTAAAAGCGATACTAAAACTAACCCGAATTCGACGACTAAAACAAAAGTCGTATAGCTATGTATTTTATCAAAAAAACTAGGCCATGTTGTAACACAGCATCACTGAGTTGAATTTAAAAGCGCGGCACGGCGCGTCTTGGATAGAGCGCGGCGAAAGGTTTCAGCATCTTTCCAAACGAATTGTAGGCAAACCAACAACTTTACCGAAAAATGTTTGAAATAAAAGTTTTAGAGAAACTAATTATCTACAACTTTCCCGCAGGAAGTTTGCTTCTAACCTGAAAGTAAAAAACTTCCTCGCTGAGTAACTTTTTCATGTCCCTCTTTAATAACACGTAAGAGTTTTTAATTATTAAAAATATTAAAACACGGTCAAATAAAACAATATTTATACTTTCGGATTCCGTAGTTCACGTACACAAAGGATATACAAATTTTATTACAATTCAAACATGGCAGTGAAGTCCAGGAGCGTGTAAACGACAGCGCGTTCAACGCCAGTAACAGCTCTGAGCACACAGTGGCCCACCATTTCTGTTCCGCACAGTCCCACGCGGACCGTTTTTAGCTCACTTAGCGATCTCTCCAGTAGTTTTACCTCGATGGTAAAAGCAAATGTGAAGTTTACATTAAAATTAACTTAGGAAAAGCCAAAAACCTTTTTCCCATAAGATTAACATAGGAGATTTTATGATTAAGTTTTTTTGGATTTTCTCCGCAACCACTTAACCTAGCTTAATAATTCAAAATACCATATTATTTGTTTTTTAAGCTCTATAATATGGTATAAACCAAAATTAAGTGTTTTAAAAATTTTAGGGTAAAAAATGCAAAAAACTGATTTTTGGAAAATTTAAAACCCCCATAAACCCCCCTTCCCATGGCCCGATTTTTCTGGTTTTCAAACTTAAAGTTATAAATGTCACTTTACACATTTGAGCCAAATTTCATCGAAATCGGACGTTTTTTACTCAAGTTATCGCATTCACGGACACATATATATATATATATATATATATATATATATATACATATATATAAATTTGAACAAATAGTGTTTTAGTCATCTGGGGACCTAAAAAAAAAATTTGTCATGGTCTCGGGCTTAAATCTTACCATGAGACCAACGGTAATAGCTTCTTCCCTATAGGGGAAATTTGCTAAAACAATTGTTATTGTTTACAAATGCATTTTAGGTTTTATGAAGTAAATTAGTCCATTTAAACCAATGTCTCTCGTGGTCTGTTGTTAATGTTACTCTGTACCTCCCGGTCTGTTTGCAACGTTCAGATTATTTCTTTTGGTCTGTGGGAGTGACCGGACCAACGCTAATATGCGTCGCTCGGTAGCGAACGTCTTAAGCTTTTGATTTATTTTCATGTATTATATAGTAAACATTAACGTAACCATTAAATGTAACTTTTAAATACCCCCGTCGCAGCAAACCTGCATACTTAGCGAATTTCCACTGTATAGATTTGTGTCTTAATACCACAAAAAACTATATACTGTACCAAGTTTCATCAGTATACATAAATAAATAAGTGCTTGGCATGTTACTTATTCTCTATAAGTATAACATGGAGTCTGAGTATGCAGGTTTGCTGCTACAGGAACTATCGGCAAAATAATAGGTTTTTGTGTAAATACCAAATGACCACAATGAGATGAAGCAATACACCAAGTTTTGGAAGGATACGTTCATAAATAAGCGAATATACAATTTTTCTTATTGCTCATAAAAATAGCATTGGACAACGTACTGTGTTTAGCACTTTCAATATCTCTGTAACTAATTGACGTAGAGCCATAATCAAAACACAAAATTGTTTGTTTTTGACACATATATAGGTTATTGGTTAATAGGTTTTCATTGCGCTTGAGTCTTCATTAAGTGAAGGGTAAAGGAGACGAGATACGTCTAAAAGTCAAGGGACCAAAGTTGTAGATCTAGCACATTCCGTGGCTTGTGGTGGTGTCCGTTTTTCAATAGAGCTAAAGAACTAGAAATTTAAAATAAACTTTTTTTAAGGATTTTAGCGAATTTCCCCAATAGGGAAGAAGCTATTACCGTAGGTGGCATGGTAAGACTTAAGCCCAAGACCATGATAACTTTTTGTTTTGAGGTCCCCAGATGCCAAAACCACCATTCGTTCAAATTTATATATATGTATATATATATATATAATCTATATTAGCGAATTTCCCCTATAGGGAAGAAGCTATTACCGTAGGTGGCATGGTAAGACTTAAGCCCGAGACCATGATAACTTTTCGTTTTGAGGTCCCCAGATGCCAAAAACACTATTCGTTCAAATTTATATATATATGTATATATATATATATACATATATATATCTATCTATACATATATATATATATATATATATATATGTGTGTGTGTGTCCGTTACCGCGATAACTTTTGAAAGAAAAACCCGATTTTGATAAAATTTGGCAAAAATGTGGAGAGTAGCATTTATGACTTTAAGTTCGAAAACCAGATTGATCGCACTATGGGAAGGGGGTTTTATGGGGGTTTACAATTTTCCAAAAATTGGTTTTTTGCAAATTTTACCCCAAAATGTTAAAAACACTCAATTTTAGTTATAACCATTTTATAGAGCTTAAAAAAACAAATAATTTAGTATCTAGAATCATTAACCTAGGTTAAGTGGTTGCGGAGAAAATCCAAAAAAACGTGTCCCATGTTAATCTTATGGGAAAAAGGTTTTTAGATTTTTCTCAGATAGTTTTACTAAAAACTTCACATTTCTGTTTATTAATGTATTTAGCTCAACAAAACAAACATTTTGGTGTTTTAATCGTTGTTCTTCGTCCAACCGTTCCAGAGATATTCAAAGTGCTAAACACAGTACGTTGTCCAATGTTATCCTTATGGAGAATAAATAAAATTCTATATCTCGATTATTTATGAATGTATATTGATGAAACTTCGTATGTGGCTTCAAATAGTTATGGTATCTTGATATCAGCACAAAAAACAAGTTTTTTGTTGATAGTCCCCGTAGCAGCAAACCTGCATTCTCGGCCCCCATGTTATTCATATGGAGAATAAGTAAAGTTGTATATCTCCCTTAATTATGAACCAACCTACATTAAGAGAACTTGGTATGTAGCTTCACCTGGTTCAGTTGTATTGATAATTGCAAAAAAACACATTACTTATCTTCCTCGTTGCAGCAAACCTGCGTCCTCAACCCTAATGTTATTCTTATGGAGAATAAATAAAATGCTATATATCACTTATTTATGGATGTATTTTTGTGAAACTTGGTAAATAGCTCTATGTAGTAGTGAGTCACATATATATGCATTGGAAATTCGCTGAGTATGCAGGTTTGCTGCGACGGGGGTATATATATATATATATATATATATATATATATAAATATATGTGTGTGTCCGTTACCGCGATAACTTTTGAAAGAAACAGTCGATTTTGATGAAATTTGGCACAAATGTGTAGAGTAACATTTATGACTTTAAGTTCGAAAACCAGATAGATCGCACTATGGGAAGGGGGTTTTAAATTTTTCAAAAATCAGTTTTTTAAATTTTTCCCCCTGCAATTTTAAAAACACTCAATTTTAGTTTTAGCTATTTTATAGAGCTTAAAAAAACAAGTAATTTGGTATTTTGAATCATTAATCTAGGTTAAGTAGTTGCGGAGAAAATCCAAAAAACGTGTTCATAAAATCTCCCATGTTAATCTTATGGGAAAATGCTTTTTAACTTTTCCTCAATTAATTTTACTGTAAACTTCACATTTACTTTTACCAATCAGTTTAGCTCTACAAAAAAATCATTTTGGTGTTTAAATTGTGATTCTACGTCCAACCGTTGCCGAGTAATTCAAAGTGCTAAACACAGTACGTTGTCCAATGTTATCCTTATGGAGAATATTTAAAATGTTATATCTCTATTATTTATGAATGAATATTGATGAAACTTGGTATGTGGCTTCACCTAGTACTGGTATATTGATATTTGCACAAAAAATTGATTTTTTGTTATTATCCTCTTAGCAGCAAACCTGCATCCTCATCCCTAATGTTATTCTAATGGAGAATACGTAAAGCTTTATATCTCCCTTAATTATGAACATAAATCATTAAAACTTGGTATGTAGCTTCACCTGGTTGAGTTATATATTGATAATTGCAAAAAAAAAATATTTTCATCTTCCTTGTTGCAGCAAACCTGCGTTCTCAGCCCTAATGTTATTCTTATGGAGAATAAATAAAATGCTATGTATCACTTAGTTATTTATGTATTTTTATGAAACTTGGTAAGTGGCTTTATGTGGTAGTAAGAAATATATTCATGCATAGGAAATTCGCTGAGTACGCAGGTTGCTGCGACGGGGGTATTTTTAATTTAATTTTTGTTAGGGAGTTAAATTTAAAATTATTGTTACTTTTGGCAATTTTCCTGGGGGTTATACGCTACAAGCTACCTGCATGCACAATTTCAAGTTAGTTTCAAGTCTAGCTCATCTAAAAGTGGGTTAGGATTCCTATACCTGAGTCAGTGTGAGAAACACATCGTGCTGTATATATATTAGATAGATTTGTTTTTAGAGAATTAAAGGAAACAATTAATGCTCCAATCTAAAATTAATTGGCGACCAACATCTGGTAGTGAAATACCTTGTTCCCCTAAAGTTTTTTTATAAGTTTTTACATGTGTTTTATACCAAACTAATAAGAAATTGAAGTTGAAGTTTTTATTTTTTACTTTGTTTGTCTAATATACGATATGCGTGCCGTAACACACTGTTAACAGGTGGAGATCATTGTAGTCCAATTCAAGTCACATAAATTTCCATGAAATTATGATAACCTGTTTGTGATGGCAATTATTGAGAACTGAACGATAATACGAGACAGCTTTTGTTGTTTTTGTCACCAGCTAGGCTAAAATGTTTTACCTCAGGAGAAAGTGGGAAAAACGGATACCCCAACAAAATTAATTTCGGTATTGTAGACACAACACTATCCTTAACTGTCTAAAAATATTAACGCTACCATACACTTAAAATTAAGTTGTGTTTTATTCAATGTGGTTTTCTTATAATGTAATACAAATATTTTTGTTTAGAGAAAAACACTCAGATTGGGAGTAAGCTAGGCTAAACTATTTAACTTTTATAGGAAGAAAGGTCAATCAGAGAGTGGGAGGCGGGCTGAAATACAAATACCTGTGGGTGCAATGGAAGCGAGAGGGCCCGAAGGAAGGCCCCCCTCTTGTGGAGAAAGTTGTACAGATCGTAGACTCTTGGTGCCACTCGGCCAAACTTGCCCTCATATCGGGTGGTAGAGAAATGAAGTATTACTTTGCCACTGAGAACATGAAGCCTGGAGATCTGATCAAGACTTCAAAGTACATCCCAAGAATTCCAGGTTAGTATTGTAAGTTATTTGGTCATTTTAAGTTTCATTTCAAGTCATTTCAAGTTTTTTGTTTAGGCCGCTTTTATTTTCATGGCATATGGTAGACCTAATAGTTCTATTTTTTTGTTTTTTTTTATATAAAAATAAACAAAATATTTATAAATTATAAACCTTTTTCTATTTTATACGGTAAGGCTGTTTGTGATAATATATGTACAGGGTGAGTCAGACCACCCGTCCAGCATGTATAACGAGAGAACGGTTTGGTCTAAAGTCATCAAACAAAAATCTTCCCACTAAAACGCATATGGTCTACCTATTAAAAATATTTTCATCAAAGTCTATCTACAGAATGTTCCAAAACTGAAGGTCACGGGTTCGAATCTCAAAATTTTCTTCTGTAAACATAGAGAATCTTATACATAATTTTAAAGGTCTCGTTAAAATAAACATTTTGGCCAAAACAGAATTCACATATATTTATCCTTTTCAAAATGGTGGCCATTTTTTTGTAAAATATTGACGTTTACGGAATACCCTTTATTTTCTAAACCACTACTCGTATATTTTTTCCGACTTAAATTTCTTACTTTTGATAAACTCAGCTTTTCTCTGGTATGCTACATGACAGGCTTTTTTGAGAAAATCTATATTTAAAAAAAATATTTATTTTGAAAATGCCTATATGCTCAAAATTCAAAAAAGTCAAATGGTATATCAAAAAGCATACCATTATTAAAAAGGTCTTGTAAATTTTAGCAACTTACTAATTTACATCTCCTTTCGTTTTTCTGCTATCAGCAAAAACCTTATTTTTCCATATGAAATGCATGTTAATTTGCATAACTCTTGCATGTATTCTGTGGCCACATTCGTTTTATGTGTTATGTACAATTAACATGCAAAGACTAGATGGCAACCGTGGTTGACTACTGCCATCTGGATTCTGATGCTACCTGTACGAGTTTTGAAGAACTTCGTCTGTTGTGTTGTAACACAGTACAGTGCCGTACAGTGTTTTTGTAATTCGTTACCCGGGAATTCAACATGTGACCGCACCTATCGGAACAGTTACCGCGTGGCGGGAACAAGCCCCCGGGCGTGCCGTGCCCCACAGCGAATGTGTTAATATAATGTTATGATGCGAGCGAACTTTTAATTCAGTAAGTGTAGTTTTTAAAATCACAGTCACTGAGTATTCTGTCTTATACAATCTATCTTGGCTCATCTTAAGAGGTCTTTTTATTTCTTGAATCGGAAATTAAAAACTTCTCAAATCAATTATTTATTTCATTTATTTAAAATTGAAAGTATTTTCTTGGCTGTTTCAGTAAACCCTAATGAGGGAGATGCATACCCCCTGGGAGCCCTGCCGTTGGGGACCAAGGTGCACTCTGTGGAGAGGGTCACAGGGACTGGTGGCTTTTACGCCCATGCCGCTGGTGTTTCCGCCACCATCCTCAGGTGAACTGTAACATGGTGTTTAGATTTTTAAAAAACTATTTACTACCTCAGTTTGGTTGAATTATTATAAAACCATTACTTGGTTTTCTGCGGGCGCCTTTCCGGAATATTACCTTAACCCCCTTGTCAAGAGCGTGCACCATTCAGAAACAACACCAAACGTCGCTATTCCAATGCTGTAGGAGTTCAGTGTTTCGCCAACAGAGCAGTACCAACTGGACTACTAGTGCTCCATCTGTAAAGTCTTCAAGGAACTACATCCATCCAATTGGTTTCCATTTAATGATTATTACTTTGTATGTTTTAGTTTTTGATAATAATTACTTATTAAGAAGGAATTAAATAACTCCTAGATTGTAATTAACAGTGAATTTGAATTTGAATCGGGCATTGTCAGGCCCGTACTGGGGAACATCTATTGAACGATTTTGAGTATTCAATGGGTTAAGGTCAGGTGACAAATGTTCAGTAGTTCTGAGTCAATAATTTGGAGTCTTAATTTATACCCCCAAGTTGACAAAACAATTTCCATGTACAGTAGATTCCTATGAAAACTTATTTACTTCAAATAAAATAATAAAGATCATAGAATACTTGCTTCTTTAAACAACAGTTTAACATTTTTTATAGATATTTATGTATTAAAAATTAACTACTTTCCTTTGAAACAAACTTGCACAAAGTTTACCCAAACTGTGAACTGAATTAGCTAAAATATTTATTTACGGTTCTCATTGCACAAACTACTACATAATGTAGTTCTGCCGTGTGTTTCTGGTTGATTAAGCTTGGGTTACTGTACGAAAAGTGACCACCAACCATCCGGATACGAACTATTGTTTTTTTACGTTTGGTTTATGGCCAATGAATTTGCTGTTAAATTATTGGTAAGAGATGGAGAGTAAACATGCTTATACATAGTGGTGATGAGAGGGAAAATTAAGATTTTATAATTAATATCATGCAGTGTCCTAAAAATATGCTTAAGTTTATAACTTTATTCACTTAAGAACTAATTATAAATCATGAATATATATTTTTTAGGAAAATGGGAGACAAAATTGTTGTCCAGTTGCCTTCCAAGCACGAAGTTGCATTACCTCAAGAGAATATGTGTGTCGTCGGTAAGTACATCACAATAAGTTGAAACGAGTTTGCACGCGCAACGCTGACGTGAGGGAACTTCCACATAAAAAACTTAAACAAATCAATAACGGTGTTAAAACAGACTTATTCTAATTTTTATGACAATCTGAAAAATATTTAATGTTTTGGCTGTTCTGATGCTCTTGGTTCCATTTACCTGCAATGCTGGGATAACAATTTTGTGCATTATAGGGTTAGGAGAAGGTCCAGACAGGATTGAAAGTAGGCATGGGGAAACTGGAGATGATAAAACTTCACCAACATATGAATAACAGGCTTTTCAAATGTAAAATCCCCATAAGACAACATACAGTACTGTATATACAGGTGAGTTTTATCATGAGAATGAAAGGGGATTTTTGAAAACGGGTTGCAGCATTGATTTCAGCGTGGAAAAAAGTTGGAAATTATGGGTAACAACCCTACCTTTACATTTAAAAAAATATCTTATTCCAAAATGGCGGATCCAAGATGGCAACCGAAAATTTTATTTTTTTTCAAAATGAAGTGAATGCCACTCAACTATGATTGGTAATAGTTCATAGTCATTATTTGATGTAATTATGAGAATATGGGCATGTTTTAAGGTTGGGACCTTTAAAACTCTCTCCAAAATTCATTTCCTTAACCCATTCCATTCGTGGAACTACTACGAATCAAGATCAACTGTTTGTATTTTCATCAGCTCAAACAAAACTGAATGTCCATAAGGAATACATGAGAACTTTGTCGGGGTCTCTGGCGGAGCCCTAAGGTGAGATCAGGATGAAAACCATTTAGTTTTCCTATTTTATGCCTAAAGAATCAGTGTACAAAATTTTAGCTCTCTACCTAAATGGGAAGGTAGTCACTCGGCCAGGGCTTTGCCTTTTATAGATTAAAAGATGGACATATATATGTGTTTGCACTCTAGCGGTCACATTTTTTTACCGATTTACTTCAAATTTGGTAGGGACATTTCTTTCTATAATCAGTTCGACAAGTTTGTCGGGCAAAACAATCTGAATACTCTAAACCCCTTTTTTTGGGATTAATCTTTCAAAAAGAGTCAGAAAAGCCCTGATGTAAAATTAATGTATGTGAAAAGATGGGAATTAGTGAGCCAAAATTGTTAAGCCCTCTCTCGTCATTCTAGCATAAATATTTACTTAGTTATTAAAGAAAATGTGTATCGACCTAACCCAGTACGTTGTCTTAAAGGGGGTTTTACATTAGAAAAGCCTGTTATTCATTTGTTGGTACTTTTATCATCCCCAGTAACCTCACACCTGGGTCATTCCAAGTCAAATCAACAAACCCATTTTACCTCACCATCTCAGATTTTGCTAAAATTTGGTATATGGGTTACCTTTATGAAGACTAAAAAAAAAAACAAATTTTAGCTTTATATCTCAAACGGTTTCCAAAATATGACCATGTAAAGTTTTCAAAAAACGGCCAAAATCTCGCTGCGGCCAAATGTTTAAATGGTCATAACTCCTTTCCTTTTTGAGTTAGAAACATGGGGAAAGTGTCATTGTTTTGCTCTTTTTATGCTCTTTCCAATGATATATAACACATTATAGGTTATTAGGGAAATTTATTTTTCAAAATCCAAAATCAAATTTTAATTTTAAATATTTTGAAAAACACATTTTTAAAAATTTTCAAAAAATATATATCATTAGGTTATACTATCAGTAATTTGTATACCAAGTTTGATTATGGGATTGCAATGGGTACATAGTCAAATGTATTTAAAACCGAAGGTACTTTTGTCTAATTTTACAAATTTTCCATGCTTAAGTTTTTCACACTTTAATTGTAAACCCAACCTTGACTATTGTATGCATAAATACCCCCGTAGCAGCAAACCTGCATACTCAGCGAATTTCCAATGCATATTAATTTATCTTAATACCACATAAAGCCACATACCAAGTTTCATCAATATTCATTCATAAATAAACGGTTTATGACATTTTAATTATTCTCCATAAGAATAACATGGTGGCTGAGTATGCAGGTTTGCTGAAATAAGGAACACTAAAAATGGGCTTTTATGCAAATATCATTATAACTCAACTAGGTAAAGCCACATACCAAGTTCTATTAATTTATGTTCATAATTAAAGGAGATAACACGTTAATTATTCTCCATAAGAATAACATCGGGCTGAGTATGCAGGTTTGATGCTACGCGATCTATCGGGCAAAAAATGGATTTTTGTGCAAATATCAATAGACCACAATGAAAGGAAGCAATATACCAAGTTTCGTCAGGATAAGTTGATAAATAAGCGAGATATACAATTTTTCTTATCCTCCATAAGAATAACTTTGGACAACGTACTGTGTTTAGCACTTTCAATATCTCAGTAACCAATTGACGTAGAGCAATGATTAAAACATCAAATTGTGCGTCTTTTTAAGCTGATTCCAATGGTAAAAAATAAAATTTTACTTTTTCAAAAATTGTATGTAAAAAACTCAAAAAACCCATTTTTGGGGTACAAAACCCCCCCAAAATACCCCTTCGGATAGGTCGATCCGTCTGGTTTTCGAACTTAAAGTCATAAATGCTGCTTTACACGTTTGTACCAAATTTCATCAAAATCGGACCTTTTTTTACGAGAGTTATCGCACCCACGGACACACATATATATATATATATATATATATATATATATATATCAAACGAATGGTGTTTTTGGGGTCTGGGGACCTCAAAACGAAAAGTTATCATGGTCCCGGGCCTAGGTCTTACCATGCCGACTACGGTAATAGCTTCTTCCCTATAGGGGAAATTCGCTAAAACAATTATAATTTTATTATCTTAATTACAAAACCTAATGAAAAAGTAGAACAAATTTAATAATCACTTGTAATTAGTTCAATTGAAATATTTAAATTATATTTTACTTAAAATATTTTTAATTACTAGGAACTGAATTAAAACAGAAACATTATAAACAATTGTCACATTTATAAAATAAAAAAAACAAAAGTGGTGAAACTTACATAAAGTCTACATGTGTTGGAGGTACTGTGATAACATTTCATTGTTTCTTAAAATTTCATCTTCGGACAGGACATAAATTCTTCCTGTTGGAGTTGTTGGATTCACAGTACATAATACATCAGTGAATGGTAGCCATAATACATCTGGTCTTCTACGGTAGCTAAATGAAGGAGAAGGTCCTTTTGGATGAAGGAAGGTAACTTTAACTTCATCTTCGTCTTCATTTTTGTCCATTATATAAGCAAGCCACCAGGTAGAGTCATAGACGATACTTACGTAACCGTTACAGTCTGCAAAGATCATTTTGCCCATTGACCTTGATACTGATACTTGAGAAGAAGTTGTTGATTCTGAAAAGATTTTCACAGATAACTTATTTACACTTGAGGTAACAGGCGTAAAGGCGTGGTATTGTTGAGTCCTCTTTATTGTGAGTGCTTCACTAAACCGATCTTTCAAAAATATTTCTGCCGAAACATAATCTTCTTGTGTTCCAAAATCAAAACTAATCCCAGGAATATTTTCAACTGACCATTCGGACAGTTCACGTGGAGTCAAGATATGATTTTCAAAGGGTCGTTGCAAACTAGCTTTTGCAGCTAATCTTTTGACCGTGCCTCCGAGTCCATCACTTGGTCCCTTACCATGAGCTGTGGCAAAGAAATGCCACTCAGGCTCTACGTCAAAGTCTTTACTGTGGTGACAAAGGTTTATAAAATTCTTCTTGTTCTTATATTGGGCTGCACACCCATCAGAAAAATATATGATCTTTTGCGGAACTTCTCCAAACTTCACAGTCAAAAAATGAATAAGCTTCTTTTGAAAACTGTACACAGCTACCGTGTTGTGTTGAAGACATTCTGAAATGATGACATAGTTTAAATTTTTGAGTTTTTCCTCTTCTCTGTAATAAATCACAAAAGGATGAACTGTAGCCTGGTCACTAACCCAGTGATAACTTTGGGCTTCGTTTTGCACTACCATGCTGTAGTTTTCTGCAAAATCTAAAGTCACGACAAATTCACCTGCATTTAAGTTTTCCTTTACCTTTTTCATGTAGGAAGTTTGTTGTTTTGCAACAAAGTCATGTCGTGTTAAAACCTCCAATTTGCTGCAAAACATGTCGATGAATTCGTCCGATGGTTTCTCTAAAGTTTCTAAAGAACACCGGTCAACTGAAATCCATTGCCTGAATGTAACTTTTTCAATGAGGTTTTCTTCAAATGATGGGTCTAGAATTTGCCTAACTTCTTCCTTTCCTGGACATGACGAGCATTCATTAAATAAGCAATCTATTGCTGGTGGATTACCTAACATCTTTGCCATGCAGTGCTTGTACATTTGTAATTCATTGTTAGTTACTGCCCCTAATTTAGCGTTTTCAAACATTAATTTGACATTTTGGTGTGTAGTACACACACATACTGTATGGGTGCCAGTTGACCCAGCTAAAACACAGTGCTTGGGTCGTAGCTCGGCGAATTTCGAAAAACCTATCTTGGTAGTTGGATACTCACCTTTGAATAGAGCGTACGCCTCTTTGAGGTTACACAAAATAAGTCTCTTTGAAACTTTTGTCTTTTTCCCACTTTCATCAACTACGGTGACACAGTCCTTCATACCTGGCATAGCTCTACTGAGCTCATCGCTTTCGTAAAAGTTACGGACATTTTGAATTACTTCTTTTGGCAAACTTGTACCAGGTTTTGGATTCGGGCTTTCCAAAATTCCTTTTTCTTTTTTTTATTGTCCCACCATGTAGTTCGGAGCGTTAAACTCACGCATAATCTTTCTAATGCCCCAATCATTCGGAATGCATGTTAAAATCATTAACTTCTTCCTACTAGATGCGTTCGAAAACTGGGTCTTAAGATTTTGTAAAACAGAATTATTCAAACAATCCTGGTTGTCGTCGTATGACTCAGAATCTTTTACAGAAACAACAAGTTTTTTTTTTTTCATTGCGGAATCTATTTTTTTGACCTTATTAGCTGAGTAAGATTTTAATTTAATTTTTCTGTAATCAATGGGAGACTCACCAAGCTCTTTTAGTGAAGTGTTAAGTGTCTCAACAACATGTGTGTCTGCCTCAAAACTGGGATCTTCATCTTCAGATTTTTTATTCGATCCTCCTTGAATTTCATCATCAAAATCTTGTAGTGTGTCTTCAGCGTCTTGGCAATTGTTAGAAGCATTTTTTTTCATTTTTAATTGCTGTCACATCTTTCCTGCATGTATCACAAATCTGGGCTATCTTGGAAATATCTGGATAAAAACTGCACATCCAGTCAGTTACGGTTCTTAACTTTTTTTGTCCCTAACACAGTGTTGTGGTTTTTTTAATGGGTTACAACATTGAACATTGGAAAACTTGCTAGTGTCTGCCATTTTTCCAACCCATAAAAACTACCTTTTCCAATTATGTTTTTAACCCATTAAGTTATGTTATTAATTTATGTTTATAATCTAATAATAACTAACTAATGAATAATCTTCACACACACTTCACATAGTATTATGTAAACCACTAATTCACACTTCAATTAATACAACTTAATGAAAAAAACTAGGGAAGTACACTATTAAAAGTATGTAAAGAAGTTGAACTGATGATGTGTGCACCACTAACTCCAACTGCAAACTGAACAATAACTGGCACTGGCACTTGTTTGTGGACATGGACTTGTCTCAACTTGAAAGGCAAGTACAGACATGATTGCCTGTGGTGGGAACTAGAAATGATTAACAAGCTAAAAATTGTACTCTTTATCTGGCAATACATTTTTGAAAATAAAAATATATAAAATGCATTTTAAGAATACATTATAACAAATTTTAATTTTTTTTTGTTATAGGCCTACCTCAATTGTTTTTTCGAAATAAAGCAAATGTATTTAGATACTTTTTTAAATTAATACAGCATGTTTAAAATTTACAAAGGATAGGTTTTGTAGGTTCTTTTAAATTACTAATAAGGTATCAAAATCATTGTCATATTATTACATTTTAGATTTTATCCACCCAGGTTTTTTATTGAGCTTAACGCTAAAACCAACGGATATTTCAGAAACTACATCTGATAAAACACTATTTTGACTATGTACCCATTGCAATCCCATAATCAAACTTGGTATACAAATTATTGATAGTATAACCTATTATATATATTTTTTTGAAATTTTTAAAAATGCGTTTTTCAAAATATTTAAAATTTGATTTTGGATTTTGAAAAATAAATTTCCCTAATAACCTATAATGTGTTATATATCATTGGAAAGAGCATAAAAAGAGCAAAACAATGACACCTTCCTCATGTTTCGAACTCAACAAGGAAAGGAGTTATGACCATTTAAACATTGGCCGCAGTGAGATTTTGGCCGTTTTTTGAAAACTTTACACGGTCATATTTTGGAAACCGTTTGAGATATAAAGCTAAAATTTGGTATTTTTTTAGTCTTCATAAAGGTAACCCATATACCAAATTTTATCAAAATCTGAGATGGTGAAGGAAAAAATGTGTTAAAAGTGTGTTGATTTGACTTGGAATGACCCATGTCTACTTTTAAGCCTGAATGGACCCTCTCCTAACCTTATAATGCGCAAAATTGTATTCCCAGCATTGCAGGTAAATTAAACCAGGAGCATCAGAACAGCCAAAAAATCAATGTTGGATACTTGGTTTTTTGATGACTGCATGGCCCCAGAACCCCAATTAAATTTCAACATTTTGCAGTGTTTTAGTAAATAAACTGTAAACAAATTACTTTTGCTGCTAATTGGGCATACATAGTGTTTTTCTTGAAGCTAGATACATTTTCTTTTTAATATGTTAATAGAAAACAAAAAATAAAAAATCATATTTAAATTATTTTGTTATAAAAATAAATTTTTTAAAATTTTGTTGAAAAAGAGAATATAGGAAAAATAAAAAATAAAAAATAAAAATAAATATAAATGTCTAATCAGTTATCTAGTAAAGTGCAAAAACTATTTCCTTACGTAAAACTTTTTAGTTTTTTACTTAATAAAAAAATTTATGATTTTTTGCAAAACCACTTTTTTCTTGAATAATTTATATTTTTACCCGTTTGCCAAAAATGGACCACAATGCAATATTTTACCTAAAAAAAACATTCATGGATATAAGCTTAAAGTTAAAACAATTACAACAAAAAATAAAAAAATTAAAAAAATATTGAAAATTTTTGAAAAATAACAAATGGTATTACATCATCACGGAACCAATCCGTGATAAATATTTTGGGCCAAAATGGCCATCACGGAACCGTTCTGTGAAAAGTATTCAATGGGTTAATTCACCAATATCTTGATAACCAATAGTGATTTTAAAAAATGGATTGCAGCATTGTTTTCACTGTAAAAACATACTTCTATGTGATGGGTTATAACCCCACCTTTACATTTAAAAATAAATGGTTGAATCTAATATGGCGGATCCAAGATGGCGGCCAGAAATATTAACTAGGTCAAAATGAAGTATAACTTGGTCAACAATGATCAGGGGTGGTCCGGAGTCAATATCTTAAGAAATGTAGAAAAAAGTAGGAGGGGACTCATTTAAAACTCACCTTGTACAATATGTTTTGAAAAGAATGGTAAATCTGTATAGCCTGGCAGTCTTGAAAATTATCTACCATGTTCACATACATTCTCAGATTGTGTATGACATTGCCATTTATGGGAGCACATGTGATACCATAAATTTAACAAAATTTTATTTTTATAAAAAAAACAATAAGGGTCATGCTAAAGCTTAGACATGATACGCATGTTAGAGATTATTTTAAAAGCTTATAAATATTAACTGTTTGTAACCAATATATATTTGTATGCATAATTTACTTGAAAAATAATCCAGAGAAAATAACATTGCGCTCTAAAATAGATAAATATAACACAAGACATACAAATGATATTGACATTCAAAAACATAAGTTGTCTTTTTTAACAGAAAACCTACCTTTATATATGGGGTCAACATTTTATTGAATATTACCTTTAGAATTGAAAAATTAAATTAATTAAATTAAATGAAGACCAGATTAAAAACATTTTTGTTTCAAAACCCATATCATTCTTTAAATGAATTTATGCTTCCAAACCATTGAATAAAGAAGATTGGACTCTGCAGGATTCATGGGGGCCTGTTGGGTCTATTTTCTTATAGGGATCGGCTGTGCTCTTGCTTATATTTACTCTTACTTGCCTTGCCTTACTTTGTATACAGGGTGTCTCACGTAAGGTGTCTCAAACAGATTGCAGACAAACCAATTGACCTAGAAGGATGAAATAAAATTATTTCCCACTAAATCGACCCCAAGAAATAACATTAAAATTTTTTAGTTTGTGACAAATACAGGTGTTCCAAAAACGGAGGGCCACTAGTTCGAATCTCGGAGTTTTCAAATCTAAACATAAATCAAGTTATACATAATTGTAAAGCTCTACACTCGACTAACATTTTGGCAAAAACATAATTAATTTATCTTAATCCGTTTTAAAATGGCAGCTATTTAATTGAAAAATATTTAAATTTACGGAAGACCCTGTATCTGCTAAATCATAATACATATCTTAGTTCTGGTTCAAGATTCTTACTCGTTTTAAAATCAGCGTTACACGATATACTACATGACAGTATTTAAAACAAAATACAAAAATACAAAAAATCCTTTTTTTGAAATTGTTTACGTGCGCAAAACTCCAAAAAGTCAAATAGTAACATGTGTCAAAAAGTATATCATGTTAAGGTCTTGGAAATCCTAGCAACTTTATAATTCACACCAACCTTGTATCTCTTATGGTTTCTTAGCAATCAACAAAAATCAACATTTCCCCATATAAAATGCATGTTATTTGTGTGTAACACTTACGAGTACTTTGCGACCTCTTTTATAAAGGGGTTGTTAGTGAATTTCCTGTGGAAAGTGAACTATCAGCATGACCTGCACGGTGAAACTTAAGCCCGGGACCACCATAAAAGTTCCTAACGTGACCCCCTGAACACGTTTAGGGGGTCGTTCAAAAGTGTATATAAATACTAGCTGATAGCCGCAGACTTCGCCCCGCAAATGATTTATAAAAACTGTTACTGTTGTGTGTGTTGCATTCTGTGGTTAGCCCGTGGAACTAATACGAATCAAGATCAACTGTTTGCATTTTCATCAGCTCAAACAAAATTGAATGTCTTTAAGGAATACGTGGGAACTTTGTCGGGGTCTCTGGCGGAGCCCTAAGGTCAGATCAGGATGAAAACCATTTATTTTTTTAATTTTATGCCTAAAGAATCAGTGTACAAAATTTTAGCTCTCTACCTACATGGAAAGGTGGAGAATTAGTGATCAGTGAGTCAGTCAGCCAGGGCTTTGCCTTTTATAGATTAAAAGATGGACATATATATGTGTTTGCACTCTAGCGGTCACATTTTTTTACCGATTTACTTCAAATTTGGTAGGGACATTTCTTTCTATAATCAGTTTGACAAGTTCGTTGGGAAAAACAATTGGAATACTCTAAACCCCTTTTTTGGGGATTAATCGTTCAAAAAAAGTCAGAAAAGCCCCTGATGTAAAATTAATGTATGTAAAAAGATGGGAATTAGTGAGCCAAAATTGTTAAGCCCTCTCTCGTCATTCTAGCATAAATATTTACCGAGTTATTAAAGAAAATATGTATCGACTATACACAGTACGTTGGTCTTATGGGGGTTTACATTAGAAAAGCCTGTTATTCATTTGTTGGTACTTTTATCATCCCCAGTGGTTACTCACACCTACTTTTAAGCCTGACTGGACCTTCTCCTAACCTTATAATGCGCAAAATTCTATTCCCAGCATTGCAGGTAAATTAAACCAGGAGCATCAGAACAGCCAAAAAATCAATGTTTTCAGATTTCAATAAAAATTTCTATAAATGTATGTTTTTACACTGATTTTGAGTTTAAAAAGTTTGTTATGTGGAAATTCACTTCCCTCACGTCAGCGTGCTGCATGCTAACTCGTTAATAACGAACATGCATTTTATTTAGGGAAATGATGATTTTTTATTGATTGCTTGAAAACCATTAGAGATACAAGGTTGCTAGATACCATTAGAAAGTTGCTAGGATTTCCAAGACCTTTAACATGATACACTTTTTGACATACGTTGCTATTTTACTTTTTTGGAGTTTTGGGCACATAAACAATTTCAAAAAAAGGATTTTTTGTATTTTTATATTTAGTTTTAAATACTGTCATGTAGTATATCAGGGTAATGCTGATTTTAAAACGAGTAAGAATCTTGAACCAGAACTAAGATATGTGTTGTGGTTAGAGATGTGCGAGTACTCGAAATTTCAACTTCGAGCCGAGTTTGGCACTGAAACTCGAAAGTTTCGAGCGAGTTTAGTCTACTCCCACCATTTACCCGCGCTGGGCGTCGTCTGTAAATTCAAATTGAGTGTGAACGCATTTGAGGTGTTTTAGAGTTTGTGATGTGGATTTTAGTGTTTTATTAATGAATAAGTAAGTTGTGGCTTATACATTTGTGTTATTCTTTATACCAAAATGGAGGATTTACCAGGACCTTCAGATTGAGTTGTATGAACACTGTCTGTATAATCCACTTTTAGGTTAACCTAACCTTGTAATTTTTAAAGTAAAATAACAAAACATGTCTGTAATGAAACCTAATAGGTAAGCATAAGAAGTTTGTGCTTGTTTTTTGTTCCATAATAATTGAAAGAGTCAATCCATTAATTTTTGGCTCAACTGTCCTTTGACATTTAGCTGTTTTAAAGACAAGTGATTTGTTTTGGCCTTGTTTAAGTTTCATGAATGATTTTTTAAATAATTTGTAATATTTGAAAACTCTATTTAACCCATTGAGGTAGTAATTTTATTCTGTTTGCAGTAGCCTATAACGGGAATTGATTGGTGCTGCACTTTAGTAGCAAAATATGTAACTAATGACCGCGTGCGTCTACGGTTCTATCCGCTAGGGGCGCGGACTGACTGTAAAACCTTAATATCGCCGCCAGGCCTTTGGTCGTGTTAGCTGAGTTGGCTACGTCGTGGAAACACCTTGGTCAGGTGGTGATACGATGTTCGTGGGTTCGATTCCCGCACACGACCAAAACTGACCAGTTGTGCAACTCTCAATGAGTTAACCGGTCTGTGGCAACGTTGGTGGGAGGGCCCAAGTAAAACAAACGATGGCAGGCTTGCTTGGAAGTTGACAGGATCGGTTAATTCTTTGAGAATTGCACATGGTCAACACTGATTTTGCTAATTTTTACTTATGTCCACTGTGTGTGTGCCAATGCGACTCTCTAAACTAAAGAAAACAATATTTTAATTAAAATACGCCATTAATCCATCTAAAAACACCAATTTTATACTCCAATTCACAGGTTAATAAAATTACAAGTAAGGAACGAGACCAGCTCGTATGTCTACGCCAATGGGTTAAGACATGGCTTCAATTTTATCAATTGATTTGCAGGCACTTTCAAACATATCTTCATGTTCTAACTAACTGATTGTTCTTATTAGGACTATTAGAGTTAAAATTAATGCTAAGATATGTTAGTAAATACATTTTGTGTGGTAAGAAACTAGGCTAATGTTTTTACCATGTAATATGCCATATTAAAATTAAAATAAAATTTATTTTAACTTATAGGCCTGAATGTAATTTTATTTTCTCCATTCGGAGAAAGATGTAGCCTAGGCCTAAACATAATATACAAAACATAGAAAAAATAAATAGGAGGAAATAAAATAAAAAAACTGTGATTATTTTTTAATGAAACTGTTAATTAATACCATATAGGCTATAACAATCTTGATACCAAAAGATTTATAGTATTTGATCTTCATGGCAAATGTTATGCAATAACTTTGGTATGATTTATTTTCAGATAAATGTACCTACCTTTTTCCAATGAAGCAGAAATCCATTTATTTTACTTACTATTGTTATTTTTAGGTCATGTTGACTAGAAAAGTATATTTTATTAACAAAATTTATAAATGGAACCCTATACACTGTTTTGATCCAATCCAACTCGACCTATGTGGTTTTTTTATTTGTATAATCGACTCGAACTCGAGATTCAAATCTTTTGCCATTTACTCGACTCGACTTAAAAAACCTGTACTCGCACATCTCTAGTTGTGGAATAGCAGATACAGGGTATTCCGTAAATTTAAGTATTTTTCAATAAAATAGCCGCCATTTTGAAACGGATTAAGATAAATGAGTTTTGTTTTTCCAAAATGTTAGTCGAGTTTAGAGCTTTAACATGATGTATAACTTGACATATGTTTATATTTGGAAACCCCGATATTTGAACTAGTGACCCTCAGTTTTTGGAACACCCAGCATTTGTAACAAACTAAAAATATTTTAACGTTATTCCTTGGGGTCGATTTAGTAGGAAATAATTTTATTTCATCCTCCTAGGTTAATTGGTACTTCTGCAATCTGTTTGAGACACCTCACTTGAGACACCCTGTATATATGTATTTAGTGAAATTTCCTTATTGTAACACAATTTATGTACAGGATTTGTAAAATAAATAACTTACTTATACTTTTACTTATACTTTACTTTTTTTATAAATAAGTAATATTTTGATTTTATATGATATTTAGTCAATATACATTTTCTTTAATAGCTCAGTAAATATTTGTGCTAGAATGATGAGAGAGGGCTTAAAAGTTTCGCCGCATTAATCTCAATCTTTTTAAAGGCATCGATTTGATCGGAGCTTTTTTTGGCTCTTTTTGGGCCCTAAAACTCAAAATTTGAAAACAACCCTCCGCATGGCAGCCAAATTTTTTGCAGTGTTTTCTTGTAGTGGCAGGACCATTTTGGCGATTTTGCATGCTATTTAAAAAAAAGTTGTATTCATTCCAATTTCGAAGTAAACATATCAATGTGCATGTTCGTTTTGTTCACAAAAGACAGGAGAATTTTAATATGGTAAAATAAGTGAAATTTAGAAAGCTGGATGTCAATAAAAAATTATAAAATTAAAAAAAATTGGAATTCTTTTTATAAATCTCAAAAGTAAAACCTTACTGTAAGCAAACTAAATTTGTTAGGTAAAAATGATAAATGTACCAAATGTTGCTTATCTAATTCTCTACATTGAAATATATATATGTCATAGAAAGATAAATTTATTCATGAATTACATTGAACAATTTGGGAAAATTGTAAAATGGCTATTTGTACGTGGCCAGTTTTGTATGCCTAAAGAAAACCTCTAACAAAATATAAATGTAATAAAACCTTATTTTATTTGAAGATTATAAAGTTATAAACACAATAATATGAGAATGAAAAGTCTAAAAGTTTTTTTTCAAAACATTACTACATATGAAATTGCAAAATTATTTTTTTATTATTACCTCATCAAATTTATATAAGAACATACAAATTAAAATGAATTTACACTACGTATGATACGTGTTTTGCATATTTTCTCCGAGAGATGATGTTGCCAGTTGTCAAAGACGTAAAATATGACGATTTTACAATTTTGCCACAAGTCTGGCTGAATATAACTCAGCATTATACTGAATACCACCAGAATGGGAATTCCTCCCTGTTTCCAGTGGTACTAATCGTTTCTGGCTAGAAACTAAATTGACCTCACTATGATTTTTGGAAACTTACTGTGTTCAGCAATTTCTCAACACATACAAGGCGTAATCTACTTCGTGCAAAATTTTCATTCAAATTTAACTCTCGATTACATTGATCCACTGATGGTATAAGGTTAATTTATGTAATAAAATGAAAGTTCAGAATGTTATCTTTCGATTGGTATAACAACTATCCGATTCAAAGCTTTTTGCACAGTTGAAAAAATAATGACTCGTATGAAATAAGAATGATTTTATTTCCTCCAATTTGACATGATACAAAGTATTTACAATATGCACACATATAACCTGTTTATTGATTTGTTTTCTCAAAATAAAAATAAAATAATCTACACATCTTAACACGTTCGCTGCGCATGTTCCCATAGAAGGACATCCTTGCATATTTTCGCATGCTTGTGTGCGTATATGGGGACATGCCTCTTTTTAAACTAAACCAGTCCCGTAGCCCTTTATTGTAACTAAACCAGTTAGTGTGAGCCCATAAGTTCGAGGCAGGTGATTCCCTGTCTGTGTGTAGTGCGGGTCACGTTGTGTTGTCGGGCGGCGAAACTTTTCGTATCGGCCGTGTATTTTGTGCGTTTTTTGGCGCATTGTTCTGCTTATTTCGAGTAGTGTTCCTGTGGTGTTATATATTGTTTTATAATGGCTTCCACTTCACGAAATGATGACTATGATGAAACCGGTAGTAATCCTGATGATTTTAGCAAATAATAACATTGTGACTGTCATTTCATGTGATTGTAACTATGTGTGTACACTCAACGGGTGCTACGGTCCTGAAATCGACCGGACCTTTATGACGTCATTAGCGGCTAAACTAAAGTTCTGGAATGCTTTTAAACCACATGGTCGGTATTCTATTCGTCATAGGAAAGTAAATCAGTAATCAAAAATTTTCAGCATCCACAAAAAATTCAAAATTGTTCGTGCGCAGCGAACGTGTTAAAGTACAAACAATAAAAGATACTCTGCTCTAAATATCCTCTTAAAATCTGTCTCCTTTTGAACGTCTCTATAAATAAACAGGGATTAAAAACTAACACAGCATCACAATTTCATAAAAAAAGTAATTACACGTAATTTTAATTTAAAACAACTACATTCAATTTACATTTACTTTTATATTTGATTTATGAGCAATTAAAAAAATGTGGAGAAAATGTAGGGCCTCCAAGGCATAGCCTGTATGGAGGTTCCTTTCCTTCAAGATAATCAAAATAAAAAGCAGCGATCAGATAAAATAAACAAAACGTAATAAACAATACCCCCGTTGCAGCAAACCTGCATACTCAGCGAATTTCCAATGAATATATAACATAACACATTAAAACACTTAACAGGATTCATAAGAAATGTATTCACAAACAAGCGATATTTAAAATATTAATTATTCTCCATAAGAATAACATTGGGCATGAGTACGCAGGTTTGCTGCAACAAGGCAAACAAAATAATGGGTTTTTATGCAAATATCAATATAACTCATCTTAGTGAAGTCACATACCAAGTTTCATCCATATACATTCATAAATAAGCGATATATAACATTTTAAGTATTTTCCATAAGAATAACATGGGGACCAAGTACCTAGGTTTGCTGCTACAGGAACCATAGGTGAAAAATTGTTTTTTTGTGCAAACAACAATAAACCACAACCAGATCAAGCCATATAACAAATTTCGCCAGTTTATGTTCATAAACAAGCGAGATATAACATTTTTACTTTTCTCCATAAGAATAACATTAGACAACGTACTGTGTTTAGCACTTTCAATATCTCGGTAACCAATTGACGTAGAGCAATGATCAAAATACCAAATTGTTTGTTTTTTTAAGCTGAATTCAATGGTATAAATTAAAATTTGATTTATATTAAAACTACATGTGAAAACCCCAAAAAACACATTTTTGGGGTACAAAACCCCCCAAAAACCCCCCTTCGGATGGTGCGTTTCATCTGGTTTTCGAACTCGTTCAAATAAATGGTACTTTACACATTTGTACCAAATTTCATTAAGATCGGACCTTTTTTACGAGAGTTATCGTGCTTACGGACACACATATATATATATATATATATATATATATATAAATAAATATATATATATATATATATATATATACATATACAGGGTGAATCTCGTAAGTTGTCCAGTATTGATTTCAGACAAACCGTTGGTCCTACGATGATGAAATAAAATTATTTCCCAATAAACCAACCCCAAGGAATAACGTAAAAATATTTTTAACGATTTTTAAATACAGGGTGTACCAGAAACTGAGGGTCACTAGTCCGAATCTACGAAATATCAAATACAAACGTATATCATGATATACATCAAATTAAAGCTCTTTTCAATCCAAACCATTTCGCGGAATCGGATTTTGATTATTATTGATTCATTTCAAAATGGCGGCTGTTTTTGTGAAAAAATTAGTATTTTTTTGAATACCCTGTATTTTTCTTAAAAATGCAGATATCTTGATTCTGATTCAAATATCGCATTCCTTATGAGCTAAGCTTTATTTTGATATGCAACACTTCAATATTATCTCAAAAACAAAAAGTTTCAAAAATATCAGTTTTTGAAAATATGTACATAGCCAAAACTCAAAAATTTCAAATAGCACCATATGTCAAATAGCATATCATTTTAAAGGTATTGCAATTCTAAGAAACTTTCAAATTTAAACCTTATGCGTATCTATTTTGGTTTTCGAGTTATCAACAAAAAACATGTTTTTACACATTAAAACGCATGTTATTTGTTAAACATGGTGGTAATAGAACTATGGTCCAGCCTTTACCACCATGTTTAACAAATAACATGTGTTTTAATGTGGGAAAACATGTTTTTTTGTTGATAACTCGAAAACCAAAATAGATACGCATAAGGTTTAAATTTGAAAGTTTCATAGAATTGCAATACCTTTAAAATGATATGCTATTTGACATATGGTGCTATTTGAAATTTTTGAGTTTTGGCTATGTACATATTTTCAAAAACTGATATTTTTGAAACTTTTTGTTTTTGAGATAATATTGAAGTGTTGCATATCAAAATAAAGCTTAGCTCATAAGGAATGCGATATTTGAATCAGAATCAAGATATCTGCATTTTAAAAAAAAATACAGGGTATTCAAAAAAATACTAATTTTTTCACAAAAACAGCCGCCATTTTGAAATGAATCAATAATAATCAAAATCCGATTCCGCCAAATGGTTTGGATTGAAAAGAGCTTTAATTTGATGTATATCATGATATACGCTTGTATTTGATATTTCGTAGATTCGGACTAGTGACCCTCAGTTTCTGGTACACCCTGTATTTAAAAATCGTTAAAAATATTTTTACGTTATTCCTTGGGGTTGGTTTAGTGGGAAATAATTTTATTTCATCATCGTAGGACCAACGGTTTGTCTGATATCAATACTGGACAACTTACGAGATTCACCCTGTATAAAAATTTGAACGAATGGTGTTTTTTGCATCTGGGGACATCAAAATGAAAAGTTATCATGGTCTCGGGCTTAAGTCTTACCATGAGACCTACGGTAATAGCTTATACCCTATAGGGGAAATTCGCTAAAAATGGTCTACATAATCAGGTGCCATAACGTTAGATTTACCTAAAGAAAACAAAATACATCTGAAACTTAACTATGATTAGAGGCTCTCAAACCGCGCACTGCATTTCACCACCATGCGGCTCATGGCACCTTCCCAGAGGCTTGCCTCTGGAGTTGGTCTCCCCAGGCCATGTAAGCCCATAGCAAGCAATGCTTAGTCCCTGTGTGGCAAAGCTAGCCATAGTGTGCCTTTATCTGTACAACTAATCTGAGTTTAACCTACATCTATTGACCTTCATCGTCTCCGGGAGGCGATTGTCAGTACAGAAAACACTTTGCATTTATCTCTGCGAGATGAATGCCAGGCGTAGGGTTAAAATCCCTCAAAAAAGGGGTTAGAGTTATCCGATTGTTTTGTTAACGAACTTGTCCAAAGAGGAATGTCCCTTCCAAATTTGAAGTAAATCGAACAAAAAATGTGACCGCTAGAGTATACACACACACACACACACACACACACACACACACACACACAACACACACATATATATATATGTATATTATTTTTAACGACCCCCAAAAATGTGTTCAGGGGGTCACGTTAGGAAATTCTATGGTGGTCTCGGGCTTAAGTTTCACGGTGCGAGTCATGCTAATAGTTAACTTTTCCATAGGAAATTCCCTAATGAAAAATATTCATACAAATGTATGTACTAGTCCAAAGTGTATCTGTCGTTCCATGATATATTTTGTTTGCTGTAAGAGGGAGGTACTACTTTCATAAAATTTATTTTACAACAAATGCTAATCCACATAAAATGACCAAAGTCTGATTTAAATTTAAATACCAGTATCTGAATACCTGAGAAATTTCCCAGTACAGTCTACTCCCGTGCTAATGCCGGTATCTGAATATCTGAGAAATTTCCCAGTACAGTCTTCTCCCGTCCTAATGACGCGCTTGTTGGGACGAGCACGAGTAACCCAACAGACTGTTTCAAACCAAAGCATTCAATACATAAAAATCTTACTGACTATTTAACTAAAACCTGTATTCAGGCCTATTTTTTGAATAAGTATCATACTTTTTGTTGAAAGAAGTTTAGTATGTATAATACAATTTTATGAAATATTAATCGATTAAAGCATATGTGTAAGTAATTTACGTATGTATACATAAATAAAACTAGGCTAGAGACCGATGTAAGAAACCACATGTTTCTTTCAGTTCAGATTTCCAAGTCCATGGAATATTGCAATAAACTAATACAAAACTCATGTTGATACACTTCAAAATAGATATTTCAGTTCATATTTATGAAATTAATATTTTGTCTGGCTGTGAAACAGAATATGTATCTAAATGTCCTATCTTGCATTCAATAAAAAACATAGTTTCAGTTTATTTACATAATGTCATTTTGTCAACAAATGAAAAAAGTCCATATGCGAACACTGAAAAAAGTTAAATGCAACTCTAATACGTCCTGTTTTCCATTAGAGGTACTTTGTTTCAGGCCGATTGTCAAATGTAGAGCACAGTAAGATTCCTATTGGCTCACCGAATCGTCTGAGAGAACTTGGCTACCGACCTCGCTCTGGGTTGTTTCAGAAGAAAACTGGAAGATTTGGACGCAGGATTTATGCTCTACCTCCTGTCAAAATAGTTTCTCAGGAACCTATTAAAGAACCTGAATTTATTCAATTAACTGTTAATGTTACTCGGAAAAATCGGCTTGTAATATAGAACAGCATGAGTTGTGTTTTGCCTAAATAAATATGTTGTACAATATGTAGTTGTAATCTTCTATTTGTTATGAAACATGACCTTGTCTTTATATAAGAATTATCAAGTAAACATTTAGGTGCTCTGCATCGGGAAGACTGAAACCCAACTGTAGTTTAAACAAGTTAGCAGGAGAGTCGTCTGTGACCCGACCAATGTAGTCAGAAGGGACACTGCACACGGCTCGACTGAGACGTGACACATTCCAGTTATGAGAAACATGGCATGCTGGTCACTTTAGACTTAAGTTGCCTTGTTGATCAGCTTGTTTGCTGTTGCCGTATGTTTTTGGTGTACTTGTACTGGTGTTTTTAGGTTGTTCAGTGTAAATCACTGAATATGGTTTACAGAATATATCTGTTGGCAGTTGCCACAGACATAATAAGATTTAAATTATTATCTGTGCTTGGGCAAGTGAATGTAGACTAAGAACTTAAAGCAAACATTAAATTACATGATATTTTATTGGCCGGTATTTATGTAATCAAAACCATAAATAATAATAGTGATATAAGGTTATGCATTTTTCACTAAACCATGTTCACTGAAAATTGTTTGTTGTTAAAATGTTAAGATATTATGGCTCAGTTTAAATAGTTCTACAGAGCCAATTTGTAAATTATAATATGCAATTTTAAATAACCAGGGAAATAAAGACTGATTGAAGGAAAATCCATACTTTAAATTTGTTTTATAGATTCAAATATTTACTTAGATATATAAAAGTATTTTCGTCATACTGCTACAAAAACAGCTGTTTTTAATAGATGCTTTGCGGGGCTGAAGTAGTCCTTTTTCTCCCTAGGGAGAAAAAGAGTTTTTACTCCCTAGGGAGAAAAAGAGTTTTTACTCCCTAGGGAGAAAAAGAGTCAGCTGATGTCGAGGTTATCAGCTGTTCGTTATTACAATTTAGAACAGTTGCAAATACGTGCATGTCAATGGTAAGTTATCGATCGTATCGAGAGTGGCAATCGATTATTAGTATCGATTAGTTCATTGTTGCATTGTTGTCAGTTCAGTTGTATTAGTGCCGTTCCTGCGATTCATAGCGGTAAGTCTGATTCGTGATTCAAAACAGTTGATTATAACATTCATTGTTGCAGTCGATAGTACACAGCGTTTGATATATCAATCGTTATGTTCAGCTGACATAACATCAACACAATTGACAGAGAATCACCTGATTGTTTTAAATAGCTGAAAATGGAAACAACTCTTTCGTCTGTAAAATCTTTGTTTTTTAAAGTAGTTTGCTCAATATTTTATGCAGTATGACGAAAAATATAGTTCATAACACGGGTCCAAAGTGGCCTTTCGTTACTCGCTCAAGTTACGACCTCGCTTGGCGGCTCGGTCGTAAACCTTGACCTCGTACGAAAAGCGTCACTTAAGCCCCTTGTAACTATTTCTATACCAGATAATACTGGGAGGGTAAGAGAAATTAATGTATTATACCTAAGAAAGTCTGAACACATTGGGAAATACGCCGTCCAAACGAACATGCGTACTCAGCGAATTTTCAAGTTTCATAAAAATACAAATAAGGGTAATTAAAATTTGACTTCATCTCCAAAAGAATAATTCTCAGAAGTACTTAAAAAAAGACCAATCTCAGTTTACTATGGAGCCAGGAACTGTGAGACCAGGAAATCTCCTGTAAAACTTGCTGAACTGAAAGAGGTTAAAAACTTCTAAGCAAAGATTTTGGGGAGGAATGGCATAATATTCCTTTGTTAGAGTTTTATAAGAACCTGAAAAGTACTGAGGGAAATAAAGAAACAGAAAATAATGACCTCGAGTGCCAGCCTGTAGCAGAAGATGATGCTGATTTAAGAATTTAGACATGCACTTCCGATACTGATATTTATTATTATTTATTTATTATTATTCATCAAGAGTTGTGCATTATCACTATAACAAGATATTTAATCATTTTTCAAATTTATGACGAATAGGCTAAGGACTACATTCCAATGATATTTTGTCTACACAATTAATTGTTTAACACATTTCTTAATTTTAAATACTATCATACTTATTATAATAGTTTAGCCTTATTTAATAAAAACATTACATCTTGAGTAATTGATGACGGAACAAAGTGAAGGAATCTATGTATTAGCAGAGAAAATGATTCGTTGTCCGTCAGTGGTCGTGTGTGTTCGGGACGCAATAACGTGAAAACGGCTGCACGTATCGTTTTCAGATTTTACACAACTGTTTTCCAGTGCATTTCACACTTCCAGTTCAACAATTGAACACATTCGTTAAATAGTTTTTTTATTAATTTAACATTTAAAAGTTATACAATTTCCATAAGGTAAAGCATTAGACAAAATTACTGGTTTTAAAGTATGAGATACTAATACAATATTTTTTCGTAATTACAAGAAACTACTAAAAAAAGGTTTTATTCATATGCTTTATGATTAAATAAATAAAGTACTTTCCGTTTAACATGATTTAATCCAATTTATTAAAAGATTTTAAAATTGTTATATTAAAAATCTAACAAAAGTTTTTACAAATAAAGGTAACGTTCTCCTATAATGTGAGTGAGTTAATAGTTTATCCGCTAGATTGCAGCAGCCATTTACTTCGTATTTACTTCTGCCAGCTGTGTTCTTTTGTCAGTTGATGATATTAAATACCCAGTTGATGGTATTAACAACTGCAATTATTTTGTTTGAAAAACAAAGGAAAAATATGGGATTTTTGAATAGGAAATTGGAAATTGTCCACGCTTTCAGTTTTTTTGCGCTTTTTTCAAGTTATATGGCCTAAATCGACAAAATTAAGCCAATTTGCACATCTGCACACCTACATAGGCGTTTTAGTGTATAAGATGTTGGGGGAAAATGTTAAACAAAAAGCCTTATTGTTTATACAGTTTGCATGTAGCCTATTAATTGATGAGGGAACAAAGGGAAGAAATCTATGTATTAGCATAGACAATGATTCTTTGTCTGTGGGTGTGTCGTCGTGTTCGTAATACAATAACGTGAAAACGGTTGAACGGAGTTTTTTCAATTTGTACACAAATGTTTTCCATTACATTGTACACTACCAGTTAAAAATGGAACACATTCATTCAACAGTCTTTTAATAACTAACATTTAAAAACTGTAAAATTTGTATAAGGTAAAACGGAAAAAATTTCTGTTAGTAATGTACTAGAATGTACTGTACTAATGTAGTAATGTACTATTAAAATATTGTTTACTAATGACAAGATACTATGTAAACATTTTTGTTTTTATATTTTCATGGTTAGATAAATAAAATAGTGCCCGTTTAACAAGAATTCAATCAGTTTACAAAGGTTTTTGAAATTTATATTTCAAAAATAAAAATTCAAGTTTTACAAATAATAAAGATAACGTTCTTCTTTTATCTGAGAACGTTAGTATTTGTTCTACTAGAGTGCAGCATCAATTGATTTACTATTTACATTTTCCGGCTGTACTCGTTTGTCAGTTTATGTTAGTTAAATAAAATATCTCTGTTACAGCAAACCTGCGTACTGAGTGAATTTAAACTATCTTTTTATATAACGTACTGCTCCCCTGCAAGATTTTGCAATTAAAAACCCTAAATAAGGAAGAGAGTAGACACATTTTAAACAAAACAATGACAGTCTGTAGTTAGATATAATCCTTTAACAGCTGTATATTTTAATGAATTTAATTATGAAAAACGTGACATAAATCCAAATTTTGTCCTCCTAATCACTATTAATTGGGCCACTGTGCGACGCCTGCATTAAGTAATATCTCCGGCGCTTGCCGAGAATGGATCGTCTGTGCGAATTGTGGGTCTGCGAGTACGCAGCGGGCTCGCCACGGTATCGCGGCGATCCCTCTCACTCATTTGAGGAAAGAATGCAAAACTGTCTTATTGATATCTACATAAACGATCTTGGTGATGATTTTGTCAATGAGTGTAGCAATTTTCAAGCATACTTTGAAGCTATAGTTGAGAAATTCAAAGCTTGTTTGTTGATAGGCATTTTTAAATTACCTTAGGTATTAGGTATCATTAGCTTCAGGGTGTATATCCAAATATATACATAGCACTGAGGATTTTCTTATGGCAGTGGCTACGTACACGTCCGACGTGAGCCGCTACTGTTCACGTCCGTTCCAAATTATGCACCGTACGTTACTTTTCCTGTGATTTTTAAAACAAATTGAGAGCCAGAAAACCTCCTAACGTAACCTAACCTATCCTAACCTAACGTAACCTAACCTAACCCAACCTAACCTAAGCGGTAGCGAAGTGAATTTGCCCTTACATTGGACGTGTATGCAGTCACTTCGTTTTCTTATCAATTCCAGCTGCTAATTGCTCTGGTGAGAGGAGTTTTCCTGTCTGAAGAGGGTGAAAAATTACTTAAAATCGATGCTAAGAGAAGATAAACAGCACCTTGCGGGCCTAGAACACTCTCGCTCGGCCACTGTGTTGAACACTGTCGCTTTGCGACAACTGTACAACAGTACATCGACTTCTTTCCTTGTTATATCCCTAGTTTGCTGGGGGGGGAGGGGGCGGCAATCTTCATACGGCCTAGGGGCGGCACAAAGCTAAAATGGGGCCTGCTTACCGCCTAATGTCAAGGTCAAGAATCTTTTTTATGTATAGTTGATGTCAGACGTAAAGGCACAGTTCCCCACATTCTGTCCTAATATTTTGTTGACAAAACAGTGCTTTGGTAGGGGGCGGCCACCTGGCGTGGCCGGCAACCCCCTTCTCTTCCAAGAAATTCCATGTCCTGCTAGAATTTGTAATAAATTGATCCATTAGGCCTACAACAAAAAACGAGTTCGCACGCAGCACGCTGACGTGAGGGAAGTGAATTTCGACATAAAAACTTTTAAAACTTAAAATTAGTGTAAAAACATACTTGTATTCCAATTTTTATTGAAATCTGAAAACATTGATTTTTTGGCTGTTCTGATGCTCCTGGTTTCATTTACCTGCAAAGCTGGGAGTACAATTTTGCGCATTATAATGTTAGGAGAAGGTCCAGTCAGGCTTGAAAGTAGGCGTGAGGTTGCTGGGGATGATAAAAGTACTCTAACAAAGGAGTAGCAGGCTTTTCTAGTGTAAAACCCCCATAAGACAACGTACTGTGTTTAGTCGAAACACATTTTCTTTAATAACTCGATAAATATTTATGCTAGAATGACGAGAGAGGGCTTAAAACTTTCGTCTCACTAATTCCCATCTTTTTACATGCATTCATTTTACATTTGGGGCTTTTTAGACCATTTTTGGGCCCAAAAACTCGAAATTTGAAAGATTAATCCCCAAAAAATGGGTTTGGAGTTTTACGATTCTTTTGCCCAACGAACTTGTCCAACTGATTTCAGAAAGGAACGTCCCTACCAAATTTGAAGTTAATCGGACAAAAAGTATGACCGCTAGAGTGCAAACACACACACATATATATATATATATATATTTGTCTCTCTCTCTATATATATACACATATACATATATATATATAAAATTTTGAACGACCCCCAAAACGTGTTCAGGGGGTCACGTTAGGAACTTCTATGGTGGTCCCGGGCTTAAGTTTCACCGTGCGGGTCATGCTAATAGTTCACTTTCCAAAGGAAATTCACTAATGATGGCTCATTTTTCCATCTATGGTAGACAAATAAGACAAAATTTGAAATACAGTTCTACGATGTCCCGTTGTGGACTTAACAGGATTCAGATTTCCCTGATATGCCCCGCAA
This sequence comes from Allygus modestus, assembly GCA_963675035.1. NCBI lineage: Eukaryota > Metazoa > Arthropoda > Insecta > Hemiptera > Cicadellidae > Allygus > Allygus modestus. The sequence goes on from OY776111.1 coordinate 303,497,837, forward strand.
TATCACTCGGTAACCTGTTATGTCTATAATGGGACATTGTAGAATTGTAATTCAAATTTTGTCTTATTCGTCTACTATAGACGGAAATACCCCCGTCGCAGCAAACCTGCGTACTCAGCGAATTTCCAATGCATAATATATGTCTTAATACCACATAAAGCCCCATACCAAGTTTCATAAAAATATATTCGCATGTAAACGATATATACAGTTTTAATTATTCTCTATAAGAATAACATTGGTGATGAGTGCGTAGGTTTGCTGAAACAAGGAACACAAAAAATGGGTTTTTATGCAAATATAAATAGAATTTAACTAGACGAAGCCACATACCAAGTTTCATCAATATTCAATCATAAGTAAGTGCTATATAACATATTAATTATTCTCCATAATAATAACAAGGGGGGCTGAGTAAGCAGGTTTGCTGCAAAAAGGAGCAGGGTTTTTATGCAAATATCAATATAACTCAACAAGGTGAATCTCTTACCAAGTTTGATTAATTTAAGTTAATAATTAAGGGAGTCATTACATTTTACTTATTCGCCTTAAGAATAACATGGGGGCTGAGTATCCAGGTTTGCGGCTACGGGATAATCAACAAAAAATCAATTTTTTGTGCAAAATCAATATACCAGTACTACGTGAAGCCACATACCAAGTTTCATCAATATACATTCATAAATAATCGAGATATCAAATTGTATTTATTCTCCATAAGGATAACATTGGACAACGTACTGTGTTTAGCACTTTGAATATCTCTGCAACGGTTGGGTGTAGAATCACAATTTAAACACCAAAATGATTGTTTTGTGGAGCTCAACGGATTGGTAAAATCAAATGTGAAGTTTACATTAAAATTAACTGAGGAAAAGCCAAAAACCTTTTTCCCATAAGATTAACATGGAAGATTTTATGTGTAGGTTTTTTTGATTTTCTCCGCAACCACTTAACCTAGGTTAATAATTCAAAATACTATATTATTATTATATTTTTGTAAGCTCTATAACATTGTCAAAACCAAAATTAAGTGTTTTAAAAATTGTATGGTGAAAAATGCAAAAACTGATTTTTGGAAATTTAAAACCCCCATAAACCCCCCTTTCCATCGTCCAATTTTTCTGGTTTTCGAACATGAATGTCACTTCATTTGAGCCAAATTTCATCGAAATCGGACGTTTTTATTCAAGTTATTGCATTCATGGACACACACACACACACACACACACACACACACACACACACACACACACACATATATATATAATTTTGAATGAATAGTGTTTTTGGCATCTGGGGACCTCAAAACAAAAAGTTATCATGGTCTCGGACTTAAGTATTACCATGAGACCTACGGTAATAGCTTCTTTCCTATAGGGGAAATTCGCTAAAAATGAGCCATCATCTTTTGCTGTAGGCCTAATGGATCAATTTATTGCAAATTCTAGCAGGACATGGAATTTCCTGGAAGAGAAGGGGGTTGCTGGCCACGTCAGGTGGCCGCTCCTTACAAAAGCGCTGTTTTGTCAACAAAAGGATTAGTAAATTTTCACGACCTCTCTCTCGTGTGATGAATATAAGGCCGTCTCGATTCATCTATCCTGCATAGCCTACATAAGCAAAGGTTTTAAGTATTTTTATTGTAAATATTTAAAATTGTAACAGTAACAATCTATGTTTGCATATCATTTTATCAGAAAATAATGCTCTTCTTAACCTGCAAATATTGTTATGTCAAAACATAACTTGGCAATAAAATCTTATGGTTGAACCATTGACTATTATAGTCAATGGTTGAACCAAAAAAAACCTTATTGGATGAAACAAATATCAATATAATTTATAAAGCTTTAATAAATGGCAATAATTAACATGATGTAAAAAAACCTGATATAAAACATTTATATCTCACAAAGGTATTTCATATTATGATCGGCTATATATCGATAATATTGGTGAGGATGGACGATATTCTCAGGTGGTCACAGCACATTGACAAATTAGCATAAATGTTAACCTCACAAATTTTAATTCCAAGAAATCTTGGAATTTTTAAGAACTTGGCTTTAAGTCAGTATTAGGTATTCCATAGTGCTTTGGGGCAGTCCTAGATCTACCCCAAAGCATTAAACAAATAAAACTTAAAACATATCTTTGTTATTCAATGAAGACCTAGGGTGCGTCCTATCCCAGATTGAATCATCCGCACGATGTTGTTTAACGCCGCTCCGCCACCAAGCAGGGTCATGCGAATTTACGCTTGAAGACCTTTTTGTCCTCCCCAATTGCACTGTTATTTTATAGATTTATACCAAACTATTTGCAGTATCACCTTTTCAGATTCCAATCTATGTACTGTACGGTTCCTTTTTCCAAAATAATTTTTCTCCTTACGTTAGGAAGCTTTATAAAAATGTTTAATTTGAAAATTTTACTAATAACCTACCACTTATTTAAATCACGGTTTTTATATCTTATGATATATAGATGAACATTTAGTGAATGAAATAACAACAAATTATTAATAATTGATTAACAATTGAGCCTACAATGTGGGAGATGGAAAACCCTTACTTTAGCGTGCGGAAGGCAGGTAGGACGCACCCTTAAGCCAATACATTCCTTTTTTGAAAAGTTTAAAGAATTTCATATCTAACTGTATTAATTTTGTATAAAAATATTAATTTTGTATGTTAAAAAATAAAAGTTGATTCAAACTCATAACCATCAATATTTCACTAGAAATCGTAACATTAATCCGTCATCTCAATATAATTAATGGCTTTTCAAAAGTAAATCTTGTTATATGCTTGGTATGCAGAATATTTTCTCAATTACAATCAAATATTAAATATATAGTTAATTTATACAGATTTATCAACAAATGAAGACAATGTCTCATTTATAAATGCTACTGTGATCCCAGCATCCTTGACCTATCACAATCACATCATATCCACATCTTTGTTACCGTTACCATCACCCCATCCGTCGCATCGTTTTCGTCTGATTGACAGTGTCAGATAACAGCCTTGCAGGTTTGCAACCCCCAAGGCCTTGAGTAAGTAGGTTTGCTGCATCAAGGAATAGAAAATAATGGGTTTTTATGCAAATAAAAATAGAACTCAACTAGGTGAACTCACATACCATGTTTCATCCACATACATTCATAATTAAGCGATATATAACATTTGAATTATTTTACATAAGAATAACATGGGGGCTGAGTATGCAAGCTTGCTGTAATAAGGAACACAACAAAGTTTTTTTATACAAATACCAATAGAACTTAACTTTGTGAAGCCACATACCAAGTTTTTTTTAATTTATGTTCATAATTAAAGGAGACAATAAATGAATTATCCTCCATAAGAATAACATAAAGGCTAAGTACCCAGGTTTGCTGCTACCATCGGAACCATCGGTAAAATATGTATTCTTGATGCAATAAAAAGCCCCAAAAACTTGCTCAGTTGGTCCAGTTGAGAACTTCTATGGTGGTCTGATAACAAGTCAGTCACACTGTGCAAGTCATGCTAATAGCTCACTTTTCCTTAGGAAATTTTCTAATGAGAAAATATTCTATGAAATCAATAAAACTAGTTTGACTTCAAATTTAAAATTTTGATACAACATTTGAAACCAAATAGAGTAATGCGAGTATAAAATAGTGGAAGATTCTGGACAAAAAGTACTATAATTATAGTTGTTATGATCATTGTAATTGATACATTTAAACACATAAACTTCATCTTGTCAGGCAAAATATACCCCTTCATATATCAACTGTTGGTTATTTAAGTATTTTTTTCTGGTGTCAGCTGCTTCAGTAGTAAAATATAGGATATAGACTGCTGCAAACCCTGAAACAGGATTATGAAAAGCAATGAATAAGTTTAAATGGCAGAAAAAACACTTATACAGTATTAAAATACGCAAATGTTCTTGAGCCTAGTTTAATGTTCTTAGTTAAATGTTCTGTCTTGAGGCCTAGTTTAGATTTTTCAAAATTCATTTTAGAAAAATCCAAGTACAGATATTTTAAAAGTGATTTGCAACTGATTTCCACATCTATAGTACCGTAATGAATTTCCCTTCCTTAGTTGTCACCAATCAATTTATTGGCCTGATGATGACTGGTGTGACTGGTCGAAATTTATAGCCTAGTACCATCTTTTATATATGTTTACCGTCTGTATGTGAATCAGTATAAGTGTAAATATATCTTAAGTGTTGTAAGACGTCTTTTATTACATCCCGTAAAACAATATGGCGTCCAAGAATATTTTTACTACCCAGATAACATTTTAAGCATACCTAAGATTAACTAAATGATATAAAGGGAGCTGATGATCTTTGATTGTACATTGACATAATGTAAAATGTATTTACAGTATTTTTATGTTATTAGATTTGGTGCCCAAATTACGAAAAACCTAGAAGTAAACTACAAATCTTGCCCCCCGATTTAATGCCTATGGCACGCTTTGAACACAGAGAGTACATAACATTGTTTTAAATCGTTAGGCAATAAATCATAAACACGTCCTGAGCTTTTATTTTGTAAAATAATTAATAAAATATCATCGGAGTTATCGGAGCTCAGTAACGATGATGACTGATTGGGCAGGCGGCCAGCCAATGACAACAAACGGGAGAAGACCGGGCCCTCATTGGACATCTGATTGAAGGGCCTGTACAGCCTGGATCAAAAGTGAAAGTGTCCGGGTTTGACGCTGTCAGACTTTGACGCATCTGTACAAAAATAAAAGTGTCCAGATTTGACGCCTTAGGTAGGGGACAAACCTGGACAGTTTCCAAAGTGTCCGACTTTGATGTTGTCCCCTTTTTACAGGCTCATTAAACTTTGACTTATGGATTGAATACCATGTTCTGGTTGAGAAGGCAGTCAGATGTAAAAAATAATTGTTTAAAATTATTAAACATAGACAGTTTTAAACCTGAAATCCTCTACTCTAATATGATAAATATTTTACATATACAACCTGCCAATTTCACATAAATTTTGGTCTACTAAGAATATTTTTCCCAATACTTGCTTTGAATACATCAATATCCTATTTAAAGAAATTGGACAAAAAATACCATATGAAATAGAGCCATCAGCAATGATGATATCTGATACCAAAATTAATACTCAATAAATCAAATAGTTTTCATTAAACTTGCAAGCAAAACTAAAGAGGATTTGATTGCTGCTGGACTTGAAACTCACATTCAAAAATGTTTCAAAAGAAGCTGTGAAAATTCCACCGCCTGAGTATTTGACTGGAAGGCGGCAAAACTCCATCATTATGATGAGAGAGGTCTTGAAACTTTGAGGACAGTTGTACCACTCTCCCTCATAGAGTGCACGGAACAGCCGGTCACACTGGAAACAACAAGTTACATCTGAATTGTGTCACATTTTAGAGACAAGAACACTTTTTTAATAATTCAAAGTCATTTTTACAAGGCATATTATTTATTCATACTTAGTCATTGTTTAGTCTGGCCCACTATGCTTATTACTTCTGGAAATGTTGCTTCAGAAAATCCAAACACAGCAATAAAGAAAACATTTAATAAAAACAGTTTGACAGTTTGTGATAGGTTTGTTTTAATATTAATAGCTGTTCCAAAATTCATGAGTAACATTTTATTATACAGTAGACTCTCGCTAATCCGGCACGTTTGGGACTTTAGCAGTGCCGGATTACTGAAAATGCCGGATTACTATAAGCGCCGTTATTGAGAGAAGAGCGGAAATGCAGCTAAAAATGGAGAGTCAAAAGAAAATCATTGGTAAGCGGGCCATTATTCCGTGTTTTATTGTCCTTTCTCTGATTTCGGTAGTGATGGAAATTGTTAAAAACAAATCAATATTTCAACCAGAAAATATATTTACAGTGTATTATATTTGCATGCATACAGTACATTAACTCCTGTCGATTACCCGCAAACTCTACCGACCGCGCCCGAACTCTGCCGAGCTGAATGCGCCCAAAACGCTTATAGTGTACAAACATTTTTTTAGAACCCTTTGACTGATGCCGGATTATTGAAAATGCCGGACCATCGGATGCCGAATTAGCGGGCTTTTACTGTACTGGACAAATATTTATAACTAGAGGCTTCAAGGGGCCATAGCAAGGCCACACTATATACTACAGGCCGGAGTGCTCGCACTGTGACGTCATGGCACAAACCGGGTCGCTGCCTCTCTCACAACGGGCTCTTACGGCGATTCATTGTCGCGCCCTCAAAACTATTGCGCCCTGAGTCAAAGGTTTAGATTTTGCTATACATACTATGTATTTGATTAATCTGCATTAATCAGCAAACAACATGGTGACGTAAAATAATTTTTTGAACAAAACTTTAAGTTATTTTTAAAGATTTAAATAAAATTTTGCGCCCCATAGGTAACACAATTGAAATGTTTTTTGTAAAATGTAATACTCTTGTTGTAGAAAATTAAATATAATATTAAATACATCATTTAACATATATTTATGCAATTTTTACTTAAGTAAAATCAATAGGTTTATTTGAATGATTTTAGAACTATTTAAACTTTTTATGACAGTGATCAGAGTCTGGATGCAAATTAAACAATGATGTTTTCATATTAATTATCTTTATTATAAAGATATGGATTTATTAAATCAATCTACTTAGAATCAGTACCAGAACTTAATTTCTTAGCCTTTCTTTTCATTGTATTTCTTTCATCTGCAGTATTCTCCTTCCTTTTCCTTGACATACAGTCCGAAATGCTTTTTGAATAGTTACCATATTAAGTAAAATATTGCAGAATGAAAACAAACACCTATAAAATAAGTTTCTTAAAACTAAGTCCACACTCATTACAGGTCATATCCGCGATCGGGCCTTCGTTAACAAATATATCAATATTTGTTTTCAAAACTTTTCTCTGATTTATCTTTCGGAGATAACAGTTTTAAACTTACCACGATCATTTATAAAATCTCATCTGACGGGTACTTTAAGCCACCTTTAATTATTATTTAACAATAGTTTTCTGATTGAGGCTATTATTTACTCAGAATATTTTAAGGGTCAACAGAGTATTACATGAGTTGCAGTTATTATGCTTCAAAGCAACATGAGCTACGTACCCAGCTATGTATACTAACTTATGCCCTAACTTATCATTATCAGATACCTCTACCTCCGTTAAATCTAATTTAAATCATCACAATTACGTTTTCATCGGAGTCGTGATCGTCACCATTGTCATTATCTGAGCATAGTATGTCCGATATTCGAACTTCCAAATTTTTTGAAGAGTAGAGTTTAATAACGGTTAAAGCTCTTATTTATTTTCCAATTGCAGTACTTTTTTCACAGAAATTTGATAGCACGCTCCGCTCATTTGTCTTTATTGACCGAATCCCGCTTCTAGGCTATCTGTCTGAAATTTACCCAATTAAATATAGGAAAATTTCATGTTACTCGTTAAGTAGCCTACTATATCTTTCTAAAAGAGTGGTTACTGTATGAAGTAGAGCCACATGGGTTTCATTAGAAAGTTTACCTCTCCTGGCATTTCGTTTCTCACTCTGAGTAATGGAGATTGCTCCAAGATATTAACCATTTGAAAAACCGTTTGAACAATAAACAACATTCATCACTGGTGCTCTAAACAGGTTTATAAATCGTCTTTAAATTTTACAAATTTAAAACTATGAAATTAACGAGGGCGGCAAAGCAAAAGAGGCAAGCTGCGCTAGCGGCTGTTGTCCGTCTGGGCGCCCGGCTTATTGCGTGATGTGGCACCGCAAATGGAGGGGGACACTCCACCCTGTAGTATAGTGTGGCCTTGTCCCCTAACCTTGCTCCAATGCACTGCCTCTTCTTAATTTGTTTAATATTTACATGTCAGTTCACAAACAAAGTAGCCTCTTAATCACATGTTTTAATGTAAACAAAGCAGACGTTTATAAATCCCAATGCTTTTCTTAAGGGGGATGGTTTATGTTACTTCTCGTTTGGTGGTAACTTTTTGGAAATACTGCTATTTTTCCCGAGTCCCTGGGATTGAGACCTTTAATGTGAACCGTCTCCAATAGTCCTGCAATTTTCCAAACTCCCACAATTTTGACTCAAAGATTTCGCTTACAGAATTATATATAACAATTTTCCCTAGATCTAATTTGTCTTGACCCCAACAAAGGTCAGGGGAAAAGAAAGAGGAAGAGGCAAAGGAAGAGTGTGGGGGGGGGGTGGTTGCCCTCTTCTTGTAATCTGTACAAAGTTTTTAACAATACTTTCACCTTCATCCAATATCTAACTAATACTGTATATTTGAAAGCAGAAAGCAGTGATTATTCAATTTGTTTCCTAAAGATTTCTAAACAAGAAAATGGCCCAACAAGACTTGCCTACTGCAATAAATAATGTTGATAGTTTACCAGATATTATTGTAAATATATTTAACATCTTTATTTTTTCATATGTTAATACAGGCGAACCTCAATAAAATCAAACCTCAGGGGGAACAAACAGTTTCAAGTAGTTATTGAATACTAGTATTGGTGGCTGCTATTGGGTCTGCAGGAAATAATCAGCTGTTTCAGGAACAAAGCTTGTAGAAATAGAAATCCACAGCTGAATACTCCCGGCTCTGCTAATATCAATACTATAATTCACATTTGTCTGTGGCTCCGTGCGTCTGTCCGTCCGCGGCTGTTTCTCGAGCTGTAACGGCTCCCAAGCTACGAAAAGATATTTTTTAGGGGTAATCGAGGTTGGGGAAGCTGCACGTGTCGTTTGTTTTTCTTGAAAAGCAAATTTATTTGAGTTATGGTAGCTTAAAGTTTTATGATTTTAGGCCATTATAGTATTGATATATTGATATTAGCGGAGCCGGGAGTATTTAGTTGTGGATTTCTATTTCTACAAGCTTTGTTCCTGAAACAGCTGATTATTTCCTGCAGTCGCGATAGCGGCCGCCAATACTAGTATACTAAAATGGCCTAAAAACATAAAACTTTAAGCTACCGTAACTCAAATAAGGTTGCTTTTCAAGAAAACAAACGACACGTGCAGCTTCCCTGACCTCGATTACCCCTGAAAAATATCTTTTAGTAGCTTGGGAGCCATTACAGCTCAAAAAACAGCCGTGGACGGACAGGTGGACGGACAGACGCACGGAGCCACAGACAAATGCGAATTATAGTATTGATTTCCAAATATTGAGGTTCCCAAAAAAGGGTCGTACCCCGCCAGGAAGAGAAAGATAGGACTCACGCCTACCTTACCTGGTTAAAAGATTTTTCCATAAATTAATTATTTTGTTTTAAATTCCAATACATTGTTAACCATTGCCACGGATTAAATATTATTATTATATTAAGGTTCAAGTTATCAAGGTGATCTTCCACAGATTTTGATTTATTGAGGGCCACAGTAACGCAGCCGAAGAGTCATGGAGGAGTAGAATCCTTACATCATTCTGTGTTTTGTACAATGTATCATAATTAAACTTACAGTAATAATTATAGTTAAATGTTAAATAACTTTATGAAAGTGTCTAAAATAAGCCTGAAAATATTTTGAACAGCTTCTTTGGTAAAGATACTAGGGGATGAAAAACATCCTTCAGTGAACAGTAAACATGTTAAAGTAAACAATCTCACAGTTCGGTAATTTGATCATGTTTTGTGCATTTAATCACTTTCTGTCTTTATTCAACGGTTTTTTTTCAAAACTTCACCTGCCCCAAACACACCACTCCTCAACTTTGATACTAAGTCCGTTCTAAAACCAACGTTTCGGACTAACTAATGTTACGAGGCAGGATCAGGGTAGGGTGGAGTGAGGCTGAGAATTCTGGGTTGCAACATGAATGACAGATGCTTATATATGATAACTGGGGCATAGGCATGCGCTCGGTGACGGTAGCCTCAAAGAGGGCTTGAGGGGGGGCACCAAAATAGGGGATGAAATAAATGTTTTGATTAAGGTATTTTCAAAAAATTAAGTTTAATGTAAGAAATAAGTACAAAATAATCCTATGTACGTGTTTGCTTAAATAGTAAGTTTAAATAGTAAGTTAGTAAGTTAAATAATTTACACCATTATGACATTTACTTTTCCTATAAATCTCCGCTATTAATGAAGAAAAGGACGGCAAAGGGGTACTGGTATTGTACTTACATCTGGCACTCGATTTCCAAGAAATCTGTCGATCGTCACGGGAAAAGTAAGATGACAGTTCATGTTTTGGACGTTGATTTTAATACTACCTAACTGTGTTAGGTAGTATTTACAAATGCAAATTCAATTAAAATCAACGTCCAAAACATGAACTCTGTCATCTTACTTTTCCCGTGACGATCGACAGATTTCTTGGAAATCGAGTGCCAGATGTCAGTACAATACCAGTACCCCTTTGCCGTCCTTTTCTTCATTAATAGCGGAGATTTATAGGAAAAGTAAATGTCATAATGGTGTATATATGGAGCATATATAGAAATAGTACTTTTATATCATTTGAACTTTGAGCGAAATGGGAGAATTAAAACAATATAAATAATAATTTCATCACTATCATCAGTTAGATTTAGTACAACCCTTGAACAACCAAGTATATTTTTCTGAGAAAAGATCAATTCTGTGATGATATCTTCTTGAATTTTAGTTTTTTTTAAGGTCTTGGTACCATTGATTATACATCCTATGGGATTCCGTAGGATGTATAATCAATGTTGGTACCATATTTCAGTTGATTGCTAATTGTAATATTGTTTTAAAAACCTTTAAGATAACTCTTTTACTGAGAAAACGGAGTGACGTGCAGCCGCCCGGCCTGAACGTAATCTAGATTATTTTAGAAGATAATACAAAACCAGTAACATTATGATATTCTTTAAACTAAAATTTACCTATGCCGAAAAAATATTTATTGCATCGAATAATACTAGCACATATTTGTGTCGAGGAGGAGTAAACTATTAGATTACATACAATAACTGACATATTAAATTATTTGGCAGATAAATAGGTTCTTAGAGCAGCTAGATTGGGGGGCCGGCGTACAAAACAGCCCCCCCCAAAAAAATACCCCCGTTGCAGCAAACCTGCGTACTCAGCAAATTTCTAATTAATGCATGTTTCTCACTACCACATGAAGCCAATTACCAAGTTTCATACAAATTCATTTATAAATAAGTGATATGTAACATTTGATTTATTCTCCATAATAATAAATAATATTAAAGGCAGGTTTGCTCCAACAAGAAAGATGAGAAATATGTTTTTATGTAATTATAAACATAACTTAATCAGGAGAAACTACAAACCAAGTTTTATTAATTTATGAGATACACAACTTTATTTATTCCTCAATAAAACAACAAATAGCTGAGTGTGCAGGTTTGCTGCTACGGGAACAATAAAAAAAATATAATTTTTCTGTGCAAATATCAATATCCCAGTACTAGGTGAAGCCACATGTCAAGTTTAGCAATATACATTCATAAATAATCAAGATATCAAATTTGAATTATTCTCCATAAGAATAGCACTAGTACACTCAAATATTCGTGTAATGGGAAGACTGAACTCAGACATGGTAGATGAAAGTTTCTGCTGTTCTAACCGAAGTTTCATCACAAAATATTAAATAAATAGCCCTGGGGACTCTGAGGGAAAATATCTACTTTTGTTTTGTTTAATTTAGGTCATAGGATAAATTGTTCTTAATTATATTAACCCTTTGGGGAGTATGGACGTTCCTGAACGTCCATTGTGTACTGTATTAAAGGAGTAACCCTTTTATACCAAAATGTGACCTTCAGGAGTAAGAAAAAAAACATCAAAATTACATTAAATCTGTTTGTATTTACTAAAAATACAATAAAATAGTTGAATAAGTGATAAAAACTAATAACAACATCTCAAAAATCTAATCCATTTTTTATGTAAAGTTAGGCACTCATAATACACCGTACACTGTAAAAACCAACTATTAGTAGCAATACTGCCCGGCCGGGTGACAGAATGCGCGGGAAAACGTAATACTAGTGCTCGGGTCAAATGACGCGTGGGGTGGCGCGGGAAATATCTAAGTACTAGCGCTCGGCTTGGTGACAGGTTGTGCGGCGCGGGAAAGAACTAGGCCGCACTGTCCCGCCTCTCCCGTACACTCTTGTGCGAATCAAATAGAAAATGCTATTCAGCGTGACTCAGTTAAATGTTACAATTGCAATAACCTTCTATTATAACTAATTACAGCATTTATTACATAAAAAAGGCCTAATATCAAATGCACCATGCAAAGCCGTTCCAGAACGTCTTTACTATTTTCAGCCATTTAGCAAATGGCCGTTCCAGAACGGCCATACTCTTTTTACATAAAAATACATTACTCGCCAAAGGGTTAACTCTATATCTATAATACGCTAAGCCGATTTTTGTAAACAGAACTCCTCCGTAATTCCTGGACCGATTTCGATGATTAAGGTGTAAAAAAATGGCCCTGATTCGTAGTTGTGCAAGGTGGTTTTCAATTTCCATTACTGTTTTATTACTTAAGGGCACAGGACATCCTCAAAGTTCAATTTTTTACCAGAAATATAACATGGAGAATAGTTTGAATTCATTTGCATTCTAAAACAGGTGATGATACAGCAAATTACAGGTAAACAGTAAGAACAGCTGATAACTGATATAAACAATAAAAGTTTTTTAGCTCGATTTAAAGCAACATGTCCACTAGTTATATTATATTAGAGGTGCAAATTCTTAAAGAAAAATAACACGGTAAGTTGCCTATGCAGTGAGGTACATTGGAAATTAGCCGAGTACGCAGGTTTGCTATGATGGGGGTATTTAATATCATAAACTGATAAAAGAGCGCAGCTGGCAGAAGTAAATACAAAATTAATGGCTGCTCCAATCTAGTTACCAGTTCCAGTTCTCCTATAATATGAGTATGTGAGTGAGTTAATAGTTATTAACTCACTCACATACTCATATTATAGGAGAACTGGTATTAGCTTTTTAATCTACATGAATTGAATGGCAACTCAAAATCTTCTGGGAGGCGAGTGAGCGAAGCGAATGAGCTCATCTTAAAAATGAATAAGTATATGACATAAAACAAATTCAATGACATATTAGGACAGGACGTCTGTCGGGCTAGCTAGTGCAATATATAAATTAATTTCATCTACAACAAATGACATGGAAAAAAATATCTCTTCTTCAGCAGTTTTCTTAGTTGTTGCCAATCCCAGGACTACCTTAAAACTGGTCTATACCAGTTTTGAAGCTGACATTGGGTACAGCAAATGAAGTTGTCATTACATATAGTAAGTATTTTGGCTAATTATTATGACAAACTTCCCTTTCACCTTTGTTCCCTCCATTTGCAGCGGCTGGGGACAAAAAATCCGGGTTTGGTGTCCAACCTGAGAATGTATGGTCTCTGACTGTTGTACATGGATACCCTATCAGGTGAGTTGGCCATTTGGAGGGCAGAGCAGATCAACCGCAGCGGGTCAACTGTGACCAGGTCTGCCTGTTTGAGCCTGATCACAGCTGTCAGGGAGTTGGCCCTCTGAAAGGTCAATTTGGCTTACTGTCCCATCCCACCCTTTCCTTTCCTGCTATATCCTATCCTTCAGGTAACCTGCGCAAAATTCCCGCTTGTGGAAGACGTGCATAGCAGCTATGCTGGGGTTTCCTAATCCAGCATTACCAATGAATGAAAAATGAATAAGCAAGGTTAGGGGCAATAGCCTCTTCAAGCCACTAGTAGCCCCTGTTTTGCTGTAATACTCTGCATTATCTGATTTTTAAATATTTACATGCTGAGGGAAAAAACAATATAAGTTGGAACAAATGTCAGTTCGTAAACAAAATAGACACTTAATCACATGTTTATTGCAAACAAAGCAGACGTTTTAGCGAATTTCTCCTATAGGGAAGAAGCTATTACCGTAGGTGACATGGTAAGACCTTGGCCCGGGACCATGATACATTTTTGTTTTGAGGCCCCCAGATTCCAAAAACACGATTCATTCTAATTCATATAAATACATATATATATATGTGTATGTAGGCACGATAACTTTTGTAATAATGGTCCTATCTTGATGAAATTTGGTATAATCGTGTAAGGCAGCATCTATTTTGATGAGTTCGAGAACCAGACAAATCACACCATTTTAAGGGGGGTTTTGTATCAAAAAATGGGATTTTTGAACAATCTTCACATAATTACTATTAAAACCAAACTTGAGTTTACACTATTGGATTCAGCTTAAAAAAACAAACAATTTTCTATTTTGATCATCGCCATCAGTTGGTTACCGAGATACTGAAAGTGCTAAACACAGTACGTTGTCCAATGTTAATCTTATGGAGAATAAGTAAAATTGTATATCTCACTTATTAATGAACATATATTAATGAAACTTGGTTCATATGCTTCATATGGTTGGGGTTTACTGATGTTTGCATAGAAAACCCATTTTTTGTGGTCCTCATTGCAGCAAAACTGCGTACTCAGCAGCTATAATATGTTATTCTTACGGAGAATAAGAAACATGTAATATATTGTTTTTTTATGAACATAAATTGGTAAAACTTGGTATGTTCCTTCATCTAGTGGTGATCCATTGGTATTTGCATGAAAACCAGATTTTTTGGTCCTTGATGCTGCAAACCTGCATACTCAGTCCTAATGTTTTTCTTATGGAGAATAAATCAAACGTCATATCTCGCTTATTTATATGAATATTCTTTGATGAAAGTTGGTAAGTGGCTTCATGACATAGTGAAGTACCATATGAAATTTGCTTGAGTATGCAGGTTTGCTGCAAAAGGGGTATTTATCCCCATGCTTTTCTTATAGGGGATGTTTTACGTTATTTCTCGTTTGCTGGTATAATTTTGGAAATACTGCTATTTTCCCCGAGTCCCTGGGATCAATACCTCGAATTTGAGCCCTCTCCCATTATCCTGCAATTTTCCAAAATCCCACAATTTCGACTTACAAATTTTGCTTACAGAATTATATATAAAGATTCACAATTAAGTTATTACATATTTGTTTTGTTTTATTATCGTTATTTAAATATATCTTGTTGTTGAACTGTTCTGGATTACTGAAAATTATCTGAATTTCATGATTTTACCCAGGAGCTTTTGAGAAAACCATAAGTCTGACACCCATCAACCCTATACTTGAATGAAAGGTCTCGGTGAGCAAATTGGAGGATAAATATTAGTTCTTTGATAAAATTTTCCCTAGGGGCACAAATATAAAGAAAAGGGATGAGTTTAAACACACATAAAAGTATTTAATTTCCAGCGGCTAATACATTTGTTTTTATTACAGCTGTTACCGTGTAAAGAACGGGTACACATTCTACTAGTCAGATTAACACTGAAAATGTTAAAGCTTATGGGGCGAAGTCCTGAAGGTAAATGTTTTTCGATCCTACAAAAGGCACATGCAGAGAGTAAAAGCTTTTGATTAATACCAAACATGTATACAAAATAATTATTTAAGAGGCTGAAAATTGCCAAAAATAATCAAGAAGTTCTTTTAATAATATAGATAGATTAAAACCATATTGATTGCTTGTGATGGTGGTTGCTCATGAATATTTTCCTCTTCTTTTCTCCATTAGCTCAGTGTAAATAAATGTAAAACACTGTATTTACTGACTAATTAATTTAACTATACCGTACATCTAATTAAATTTAATATGAAATATATGTAATGTTTACCGTGTCTGTTAGTCTTTGTCCATTCCAGCAGTAAATATAAAGCAAGTAGTACGAGAGAAAAAGAATGGGGCTGGACTTGATTATCACTTTGTTTAATCGTTCCGTCTGAAAACAAGGTACAGTTATTTATTGTTTCAATTAAGGCTCCGAATCACTGATCAATGAAACCCATTATATGTGTACGGTTTAAATTACTTTATCGTTGAGAGATTCTATTTTCCTCAAAAGGCGACCGGTTTCAATCCACTAAGGGATCTTCATCAGGCGAACATCAAAGCTCTAGTTTTTTAATCCACTGAGACATTAAACATAAAAAACACTAAAAAGCATACAAACACTAAAAAACATAAAATTCATTTTTGGCCAAACCAACGGGTGTAGATGTATTGCATTGTTTTCCTGCAACAAATTAAAACCGACAACGTACAGGTTTTAGGATAATATATTTTTCTCAAAGAAACATATCATACGTTATCCCTATCAAGAAAACAATTTTATAATTATTCCCAAATATGGATACAATTTTATAAATAATAGGACAGATGGAAACTGATATTCGCGGATCTAGAAAGGAAGATAATTATCTGAGATGCAACGTAAACACAGTTTGTTAATATTTGTTGTTTAAAAACATACTCATTTTGACGTTTGAGAGTATGCAATAGCGTGCACAACGGAGCAGAAGCATAGGCGTGATTCAGGGGTGGCAGTTTTATATAATAGTTTGGTGTATTTCCCTAAATTACACCAAACTTTTGGCATAACGAACCCATTCTACCTAGCACATATCGTATACCGTAATATTCCACAGAAAGTTAAGTTAGCAAAGTGTGGCAGCGAGGTGAAATTTAAGCGCTTGGTTACTGAGTGGTTATTGGACATTGGTCCCGGCGTGGCAGAGCAGCTTGTTCGGTCCGTCTACACGTGACACCGCCAATTCCTTTGACTTGACTTTCACTCCACTTGTCTCTCCAGCAAGTAATAATAGTTTCAATTACATTCATTTATATTATTCTGTTCATCACAAGCTGGCAAATGTTTCTATATTATGGTTTAATCTAGTTAAAAAAATGGTTAAGTTCTGATTTATAATAAGCAACTTACTCCCACACATGAGCAATTTGCTCAAGTGGGAATTATTATTTAATGTGTAATCTTTATGTCAATGATGTATTTATGCGAAATAAAAATGATTTTGATATGAGTTTCCCTCCCCAATAATTTTGAGAACATATTATTGTAATGTATGAAAAGTCATAGTAATCACGATCATGACCATGTTTGCCCCTCCAGTCAAAATACAGAAATTATGCTTATGGGCAGAAGAGAATATGTACCACCAGTAACAATCTGCGCTAATTCCTGCTCTAAACATGGGGAGCGGAACTAAAAAAACTAATGTAGGGTGTCCCTACTTATAGAGTTATATATACAGTGTAAATACACATGAATACAATTTTAACAAATGATATTTTAGAGGCATCAAGACTAAAAGGTAAACTACAAGCACTATGTTTAAACTAAAAGATGTTATGATCTTTGATATAACTCCTAAACAAATATTAACTTTAAACGTTAAACTGTTTTTATTTATCAAGAGTTTGCCAATATAAAATTTTGAAAAATATTACTTGTTGAACCTTACGTAATATATATTGAAAGCCAAGAAGCAAGAGTGAGTGATTGTGAACAGAGCCTGGGTCAGGAACACGTAGTGGTGAATCTTCGATACTTCATGAATCACTCTGAAAAAATAAAACAGTTAGATGTTTACAAAATAAAACATATAAGTCTTAGGTTATAATATACAGGTGTCTGTAAAGTCCGCCACCAAACTTCATAATATGGTTGATTGGGTGAAGATAAGCAAAAAAGTTCCTGTAAACACAGGTCCTAAAGTGCCTCGTTTTCCATCTATCTGGTTGTATGTGTTTTTTACATAATTTAACATATCATACAAACCTCTTAAAGTATCAAGTTCAAACTTACTACATGCATGATGATAAGACCTATTTTGGTATGGAGTATAAAATTTCTACTTTGTACTATTTCAAAATGGCGGCCATGTTTTGTTTTCAAAGCTTAATATCTTAAAAACCGTAATATTTATGAAAAAACTGTAAGCATCAAAAATGTTGTGCCATTCTGTCCTAAAAATAATAAAATGAAGGTTTTAACTATACAATTTTAAATAACTGAGAAATTTAATTTTTACAAGTAAAACGTGCTTTTTTGCTAATTATGGACTAAAACATCACGTTTTAACTTAAAAAAATTAGAATTCATCAGTTATTTTAAATCATATAGTTAAAACCTTCATATTATTATTTTTAGGAAAAAATGGCACAATGTTTTATTCTTACAGTTTTTTTATAAATATTACGGTTTTAAGATATTAAGCTTTGAAAACAAAACATGGCCGCCATTTTGAAATAGTACAATGTAGAAATGTTATACTCCATACCAAAATAGGACTTATTAGTTATCATGCATGTACCAAGTTTGAATTACCAAGTTAGAATATCTGGGAAAAGAGGAATGGTAAGGAACATTCGCTCTTTTCCCTAGTGAACAAATATTTTCTGGCCTGATCTGGACCAGATCTGGGGTTGTCTGGGACAGATCTGGGGGGATGTCTGTGCCAGATCTGGGGGGATGTCTGTGCCAGATCTGGGTATGACTGGGCCAGAACTGGGAATGTCTGGGCCAGATCTAGGGATGTCTGAGCCAAATCTGGGGATGAATTGGGAAGGAAGATATGAAGTGAGAACACTACATGAAATGTTGAACAACAATATAATATAATCAAAATTAATTCAACTTGTTTTAAATCATGAGTAATGAAATAGCTATACAAATAGTCAATTAGTTAATAGGATAATTAATAGGAGGAGGATAGTAATTGTTATAAACAGTTGTTTATTAAGAAGTGTTACTATCAAATTTATAGGTCAATGACAATGAAATTCAGTGTGTTGCAGGAGTGAAAACCAGGGCCTGATTAACTGTTAGACTGACTAGGCTGCAGCCTAGTAGGGCGCCAGTTAGCCAAGGGACTCAATTTTTTAAAATCATTTTATAAGTGAGGTGATAAATTGGCTAGAGGGTATTTTATTTCTGCGCGCCCTTTCACGTTGCCACACTTACTTCATACTCAGTTTGACAGAAAGTAAGTTTATTGTTCCTTAGCTCATGATTACGGATGGATGGGTTCCAAAACTTCGGGAATTTGTCGGGAAAAAAAATTTTCGTTTTTCAGGCGGGATTTATTTTACCACAGGATTATATCCCCAAAATGGTCCATTGTTTATATAGCATGGTGCTTGAAGAATGTACCTTAGCACTTTTGATTGGAACCTTTGAATGATGTTTAAATTTGAATTACTGAATGTTCCCCAAAGTTGAATACCATACGTCCAGATTGGTTTCAAGATTACTTTAAATAATAACAGTTCGTTTTCGGATGACAATTTAGAATTTTCATTTAATAGCCAATAACAATTTCAGAATTTCAGATTCAAAGAGAGTTTCTTATTCCAAATATGACTTTTCCATGTCAGTTTTCTGTCAAGAATCATGCCTAAATACTTAACTTCACTGGTTTGAGGAATTTGAATGTTATCTAAGGAGACTGGGGGACATGTACTTAATCTTGTTGTGAATGTTGTATGCGTGGATTTGTTTTCATTCACCTTTATCCTCCATTTTTTCAGCCATTCTGAGAGGTTGTTCAACCCTGATTGTAACATTTGGGATGCTAGCGCTGAATCCTCACTAGATGCCATTATGGCAGTATCGTCAGCGAAGGTCGCAATACTTAAATGTGGATTTTCAGGAAGGTCTGCCGTATATAAGGTGTAGAGGACTGGGCCCAACACACTTCCTTGAGGAACGCCTGCTTGTATTTTGTGTAGTTTTGTGACACTGTCTCCAAATCTTACTCTGAAATATCTGTTGGACAAATATGATTTGTTGACACTGTAAAATGTATGAGGAAGATGAAGTTTGAGTTTATAAAGCAGACCTGTATGCCAAAATTTATCAAATGCTTGACTCACGTCAATAAATACAGCTGAACAGAACTTCTTGGTCTCAAGATCCTCTTTGATAATATTTACAACTCTATAAATACCTGTTCCTGTTCTACTGTTGAATGTTCTTGCCGAAAACCAAACTGGTGATTTGGAGTTAAGTTTGTTTCTTCTATTACAGTTCAAAGACGATTCAAAAGGAGTTTTTCAAAAATGTTGGAAGCAATCGGGAGAAGACTAATTGGTCGGTAAGAACACACTTGATTTGGGGGTTTTCCTGGCTTAGCAATCATTATGATTTCGGATATTTTCCATTGGGCTGAAAAATGCTCAGTTTGCAAAATCAAATTAAAAATTAGAGCACAAAATAAAACGGCCTTTTTAGGGAGTTCTTTTAGAATTTTTCCCGTGATCAAATTATATCCAGGAGTTTTGTGTGAATTCAACACCTTTATCATGTTCGTAGCTTCTGAGGGTGTAAAGGGTATTATTGGTAATGACAGCTGATTCGGAGAATCAATAAATTCATGAATTTCCCGATAATCAATTGGACTAGGGTGTGGGGTGAATACTGTAGATAGGTCGGCAAATACCTCAGATTTCTCATCATTACTTCTGACACATGAACCGTTGGGTTTACAGATGGGAGGTACTGGAGTCTTAGGCTGTTTCATTGTTCTCGTAGCCTTCCACAGTGAATAATTACTAACTTCGGTTGGTGACAAGTTAGACATGTAGTCACTAAACCATTTATTTTCAAGATTTTTCAATGCTTGTTTTAATTCTTGAGAAGCTCTATTGAAGTTGGTTTTGTCTCTTTGGTTTCGTGACTGTTGCCAAATTCTTCTCAGCCTTCTCTTCTCCGCTATTCTACGTTTTATATCAGCTGGATAGTTCAAGTTACTACGGTTCGTTTGGTGGACATTGGGAGTTGCTTGCCAGGAGTATGTTTGAATCACGGAATTAAACAGCTCGACTGCATCATCTATATCAGCGACGATCTGTACCACCAGTGGAGGCGTTAATACACAATAGATAATTCAATCAATCCTTTGCCTCGTAATGATACGGCTGTAATACTAAAATATGCAGTGCAAATTGTAACGTTGGGCCCTTTTTGATGAGTTAATTCCGTGATTAAATGTGAATAAATTAGGTTTTGTGATATGGCTACGGGGGTCTTCAGATTACTGTGGTTAGGCCGTATTAACACACCCAACTAATACCAACCTTGGCGCACCGACCACCGGACCGCCGTACCGCGCAGCGCCTCCAACTCTCTTATTTATAGGTATTTGCTTTTGCTCCTCAAATTATTCAATTTATAAATACAGCCACTCACATAGCACACTTTGCTACATTTTATAGGGTTACTTATACGGCGCTATAGATGGCAAAGTTTAAATAAGTGTTATCACTTTGACAACAAGTTTATTGATTCTGAAACTCTCGCTGTTTAATGAAGTGGTTATTTTAATATTTTAATTCCTCCCCGTACATTTCTGCTAGAACTATTATTGCAAATAATAGAGATATTTTCCTATCACAATTATTTCAGTTGCCGTGGTTGTATTTTTCTGGGCCTGGTGACAAAATCATCATTCCGTCTAAATCATGTTTGAATTAGATATATTTGAATGATACTTGCATGTAAAGCTCTTTCATATCCAGTACACGAGCATAATTTTCAGAGATGTAATGACGGGATCTTTCAGTAAGTGGTTCATAATTGAGTGTATCTCCAACTGTTTCCCTGTTATAAGAAATTCGTATCAAAGTTGTTTTATAAGTTCTTCACAAACTGTAGCAAAACATTATTCGGTGGTATAAAAGACTTTTTCCCAATATGGATCTGGTTACCGTGCATTGTGTCATACTACATATTGTATGTTAACAGTGATGAAGTAGAGGGGTAAATAATAAAGAACAATGATGAGGGATTGAATTAGGCCTACGTAGAGTAAATTGGTGATTTGTAAAAGATTCAGTGATTAATAAATAAGACAAAACTCAGTTGAAATAATGCAAACAATAAATACCCCCGTCACAGCAAACCTGCATACTCAGCGAATTTCGAATGAATATATAACATAACACATTAACATTTAACAGGATTCATAAGAAATATATTCACAAACAAGCGATATTAAAAATATTAATTATTCTCCATAAGAATAACATTGGGGATGAGTACGCAGGTTTGCTGCAACAAGGAACACAAAATAATGGGTTTTTATGCAAATATCATTAGAACTCATCTAAGTAAAGTCACATACCAAGTTTCATTCATATACATTTATAAGTAAGCGATATATAACATTTTAATTATTCTCCATAAGAATAACATGGGGACCGATTACCTAGGTTTGCTGCTATGGGAACCATACGTGAAAATTTTGTATTTTGTGCAAACAACGATAAACCCTAACCAGATGAAGCTATATACCAAATTTTGTCAGTTTACGTTCATAAATAAGCGAGATATACAATTTTTCTTTTTCTCCATAAGAATAACATTAGACAACGTACTGTGTTAAGCACTTTCAATATCTCAGGAACCAATTGACGTACAGCAATGATAAAAATACCAAATTGTTTGTTTTTTATGCTGAATTAAATGGTAAAAATTAAAATTTGATTTAAATCAAAATTACATGTGGAAACCCCAAAAAACCCATTTTTGGGGTACAAAACCCCCCCAAAAACCCCCTTTGGATGGTGCGATTCGTCTGGTTTTCGAACACGTTCAAATAAATGGTGCTTTACACATTTGTACCAAATTTCATTAAGAACGGACCTTTTTTACGAGAGTTATCGTGCTTACGGACACATATATATATATAAATATATATATATCTAAATATATATATATATATATATATATACATATATACAAATTTGAACGAATGGTGTTTTTGGTATCTGGGGACCTCAAAATGAAAAGTTATCATGGTCTCGGGCTTAAGTCTTACCATGAGACCTACGGTAATAGCTTCTTCCCTATAGGGGAAATTCGCTAAAAGAACATGAAACATCTTTTTGTAAAGTATCCACATAATGTAACTTAAATGTCTTACATTTAAAGAACATGAAACATCTTTTTGTAAAGTATCCACATAATGTAACTTAAATGTCTTACATTTAAAATTCAGTCTCTAAACCTTAAAAGATCGTTCCATGTTAGGAAAGCACTTTCTGTATGAAAAACAATTATTAATTTATCTGACGAAACCCTTTAATATAGATAACAAGGAACCATTAAAACACACAATTACTAAATATGTTTTACGTGGCTTTATTATTTTGGTAAAATTAAACTTCTTTTAACGAATGTAAATATTCAAATATGAATTAAATAATAGGAATTTAAAAGGGTGCAAACGGGTAATAGTGTTTTTCATATTCAAGATCACCCTTTTGCCGATCATTATCATGACCACGTTAAAGTTAACTGAGACTATAAGCAACGTTTGTGCAGGTTTTTTTCGAAAGCTGAAAGCGAATAATTTCTCACAACTCTTTTCAATACGTCATCGTCCCATTCAGTCAAACACTTCGAAAGCTGAAAGCGAATAATTTCTCACAACTCTTTTCAATACGTCATCGTCCTATTCAGTCAAACACGCAAATGATCAGTGACTACAGTGGCATATAGAGTTATTTA
This sequence comes from Allygus modestus, assembly GCA_963675035.1. NCBI lineage: Eukaryota > Metazoa > Arthropoda > Insecta > Hemiptera > Cicadellidae > Allygus > Allygus modestus. The sequence continues at coordinate 303,521,306 of OY776111.1, forward strand.
AAACAAGTTACTTACTTAAGTATAAGATACAAACAAAATTGGTATTACCTTCAACCAAAGGTAGGCCCTAGTTCTATGTTAAAAAGACGCATGGAGACAAGGTTTGATTATGTTATAATATATGTTGTCCTGTTGTCCGAAATCATTTAGTCAAAGCAGCAAGCAGATTTATAGCATATCAAGAACTGAACAAAATTATTAGAATATTGTGATAAAAATAGCTGTAATTTTCTTTTCATGACGAAAAATTAAGTCATCTTTCAAACATTTCTGTTTCTTAGAATTGTGCTTGTTGTTACATATATTACGCAGATTACACAAGCGGTTGTTACCATTTTCTAAATGCAAATTAAACTAATTGTTTGCTATAAACACTCACAAGCGAGGCTACAGTATTTACTAGCATGTACAGGTGTAGGTTACATGTTAACAGAAAATGCAGGTTCGTCCGCTCATATGCGGGCTTTACGGTTTATTTTTTTAAATTGTCTAAATATATTGCACACCTGCTCCAATTTTAAAAATCGATGGCTATAAATAGCAACACAACTCTTCACTTTGCACTTGGAAACCTAATAAACAATGTTTTAGTTGATCTCATTATAAGATCAATTTATTATAAACACTGATTACATTTTTTACTTGTTTACGTTCCAAAAGCAAAGTCAACTAAAACGTCCATTTTGGTAGTCTTTGAGCGTCTTCTTAATCTCCTCCAAGTGACGAACAGCATCCGTGAGGTTATTTGGGTTAAACTGGCGATGTTTTGAATTCAGGATGTTAGTCAGGTTAGCAGGAAGCGATCGAAGACCCACACCCAGATAATCAGAGAGGTCAGAGGGATCCTTTCCAAGTTTTGGCTCACTGTTTTCTTCTTTTTGATCGATTTCTGGAATATCAGCCATTTTCAGACTGGGGTCAATGTCACTAACAGGCACTTCTTGAAAGCCGTTGACGGCATGACGGTGTTTGGGAATAGATTTTCCTTCTCCGTCACAACTGCAAGAGGTTATTGCAATCCCTAGAGCAATAAGACCGAAAACGAACAAAACAATAAGTGAAGCTATGGATGAGATTAAAAAACAGTTTAGACTTAGCGAAATTTCTAGACACATTTTTATCTAAATATTTTTTCGATATAAACAAATTAAATTTAGAGTTGCCTTGGAGATAAACAATCCTTATTACGTTTGCTGTTTAAGTTAATTTGTAATATATTTGGTACACCATTTACATAGAGGGTTTAAATTTTGTTCACTGATTCTTTAGGAATAAAATAGGAAAACTAAATGGTTTTCATCCTGATCCTTAGGGTTTTGCCAGAGACCAGGGTTTTGTCAGAGACCCCGACAAAGTTCAATTGTATTCCTTAAGGACTATCATTTTTGTTTGAACTGATTGAAGATACAAACAGCTGATCTTGTTTCGTTGTAGTTCCACGGGCTAACAACAGAATGCAGCACACACAACTGTCATAGTTTTATAAATCATTTGTGGGGCGAAGCCTGCGGGTAACAGCTATAAGTTTACTTTATATAAGAAATTTCTTGGTTGGTTATTATCTCATAAATACGGGTGGTTGCGATATATATTTTTTAGTCATTTAAGACTTCTATAAAAGGAAGGTGGTTTCTGTCTGTCGTTGGAATATATGTTACATTCTAACACAAAAAAGACTGAATCGATTAAGCGGAAATTTTTCATGAAGGAAGTTAATACACATAGGTTCCGGATACTAATAGTCGTATTTAAAAATCCTTTAGAGCTAAGGGAACCATTAGCTAAGGGTTTCCATGGCATTTTTAATAATTTCAAAACACCAGGTTTTTATGGCTGCCAGATCCCCATGCAAATAGCGAGGAACCAGCTGCCCAGCTAGTGTACTAGTAGATATTATTAGACTAGTTTAAGATATATTTCTTGAAAACATTTTACAAATTGACAAAAAATTTGTACATATGTACTTGTCTAGAAGCCTGCAGGACGCCTAAACAGCGAGAGGGATTAATATCCTGTAAAAAGCAAGACCAGCATTTTTTAATGCATCTCTATTAGTGTCATTTTATATTTTATTCATGAAGAGTTTGGTTTTAACAATAATTTTTCCACATCATTTTTCTTTGGGTAAATTTAAAACAGGACATTTTGAGAGGTTATTGTATTTAATTACTTATTTCTAAGATAAATCCGAATGTTTTTAAGCTGTATACTCTTTCAATTTATATAAACACTTTTGCAACATGATTTTGTATAAAAACTTGTATTTCAACAAAATGCTGCCTTAAAGCGTTTAAGACAAAAGGAGTCGAGATTTGGAACGACTTTGACCCCGGATCTTAATCCGTTTACTACTCAATCTAGCTGAGTACTCTCGTTGCTCGACGGCGCCGTAAACCCTGGCTCGTGTGAGCTAACTACACATTACTTCACATTAGGGATAGTTCATTGAGGTGGATTCCTGAATGACCGACTGATGACTCGGGCGCCGCCCCTCTAGCTTGCCGCGGAGCGTTTACCATTCTCTCCACTTCGCTCCATTCCACTCAGTCCGGAGCGACTCCACCTACCACCGTCGAAGACGCGGCGACGCCCGCCCCACGCGCCGTCTGGAGATCGCAGATAAAACTCCGGGCCGCGTGCTGGTAAAGGGTTGATGTCAATATGTAGGATATACCAAAGCTATCCATCATGCCGCGATTGGGCCAGTAAGTTTGCGCGGCGATCTAAAAACAGTTAGATATTGCAACGGTACCATACACACACAATCATTTGGCACGTATTGTTAATGCAGCTCAAACATTAGGTGTAGGTTACTTAAAACTACAACAATTCAAATATGCCAATGAATAGTTGAGGAAAATACTGCTCCGTTCACCACAGTATGAACCATGTAACGATCAACCTTGCAGAAGTTAGGAGTTTTTGTATGATGTCCCTTAAAGGAACAATTCTTTTTAAGGGGAATTCTCAGATATGAGGTAAACAACAATATCTGGTTGTATTAAATATAGCGCATCTTAATTGAAATTGTCATCTCCTGTAGTTTTTCTAGTTTTCAGCACAGGGGATATGCATGTTGCATAAAAAAATCATGAAGCCTGAGTTTTATTTCTTGTTGTTATGGGTAACTGGAATCTATCATAATTTTGGTTTTTAGCGAATTTCCCCTATAGGGAAGAAGCTATTACCGTAGTCGGCATGGTAAGACCTAGGCCCGGGACCATGATAACTTTTCGTTTTGAGGTCCCCAGACCCCAAAAACATCATTCGTTCGAAACTGTATATATATATATATATATATATATATATATATATATATATATATATATATATATATACATATATATACGTCCGTGAGCACGATAACTCTCGTAAAAATTATCCGATTTTGATTAAATTTTGTATAAACGTGTAAAGCAACATTTATGACTTTAAGTTCGAAAACCAGCCAGATCGCTATCTGAAGGGGTATTTTGGCGGGGTTTTGTACCCCAAAAATGGGTTTTTTGTACTTTTTACATACAATTTTTGAAATAGTCAAACTTTAGTTTTCTCCATTGGATTCAGCTTAAAAAAACACACAATTTGGTATTTTGATCATTTCTCTACGTCAATTGGTTACCGAGATATTGAAAGTGCTAAACACAGTACGTTGTCTAATGTTTTCTTATGGAGGAAAATAAAAATTTTATATCTTGCTTATTTATGAACGTATACTGACGAAACTTGGTATACGGCTTCATCTGGTTGTGGACCATTGATATTTGCTCAAAAAAACAATTTTTTACCCAAGGCTCCCGTAGCAGCAAACCTGCGTACTCAGCCCCATGTTATTCTTATGGAGAATAAGTTTTGTGTTATCTGCCTTCATTATGAAAATAAATTAATGAAATTTGGTATGTGGCTTTACCTACATGAGTTATCTTGATATTTGTATAAAACCCCATTTTTTGTGTTCCTTGCTTCAGCAAACCTGCATACTCAGCCGCCATGTTATTCTTATGGAGAATAATTAAAATGTCATAAATCGTTTATTTATGAATGTATATTAATGAAACTTGGTATTTCGCTTTATGTGGTATTAAGATACATATATATGCATTGGAAATTCGCTGAGTACGCAGGTTTGCTGCTACGGGGGTATTCTTGTTTTATCCTAGAAAAACTATTAAATTATATTATTGCCTTAATATTTACTTAGTATTGTAAGGATAATTTAATATTTACATGACAAGTTCCACCTCAGTCAGACTAGTGTTTATTTATAGCGTACAACTCAATTCAATTCAATTCCCTTTATAAGGCATTTGGACAATATTACATTGCATTCGCTAAGTGATGATAAAACAAAATTACACTCATTCAACAAAAACAATTTCTTAAGTTAGTATTGAAACATTCATTAAATGCCTCAGATTGCTTGATATGTAATATATAAAATTCTCGTGTCACAGTGTTTGTAACAAAACTCCTCCAAAACGGCTTGACCGATTCTTATGAAATTTTGTGTGTATATTTGGTAGGTCTGAGAATAGGACGTAAACTTTTTTTTTCGATAGGCGAGTGAGCGAAGCGAACGAGCTTATATTCAAAATGAACATAAAACAAATCCAATGTCATTAGGGCAGGACAACGTCTGCCGGGCCAGCTAGTATAAGTAAATTTTGAGAAATCTTACCTTAGCAATCTAGTATCTAGCAATTAGTCCTTAAAATCCGGATTTCGGTTCCCGTAGGACCATCATCAGTTGGGACTATAAGGGCCAACCAAGCTAAAATATAACTGAGTATTCATCCGAAGGATTTTGTCGTGATTTTTGGAAACTGATTTCACATACTACACGAGCACTAAAACATACATTTCAAAACTGCCTTCTCAAGCTTTTTGTAATTCAAAACATATTTCCTGAGCTTTACCTCAAACTACACATTGCATGCATGCTCTCTGACTAACTGACATTAGTACTTGTCATCTGCTATACTTTCTTCTTTTTGGTAACTTTCTCCCACAGTGTAATGAACAAGAAAGCGAAAAAAATTATATATATATATATATACTAGCTGTGTACCCGTCCTTCGTACGGGTTGTATATGAATGGTAGATTAACTAAACAAATTAACAACCCACATAATTTTACAATATTAAAATTACATTTTACATTTTTAAAGTAGAATTAAATTAAAGTTAACGAAATATACTATGGCAGATAGTTCGGGTACTGTTGCCAAGTCGAGGAACTCTGTCGGGTAGTGAACGGTGTGGTTTTTGCGACTCCAAATCGGTACACGTAACACTTTGGATTCGATTTTAGAAATAAAAGAACTCAAGTACAAAAAAATATTAACCCTGTTTAATTTAACATGTTAAATTCTTTGATACATTAATCATTACATTCCAATAAATTAACAGTAATGTATTGAAACATTAAACTTTAAAAACATTGACAAACCACTTTTAAAATCACCATTCTTGCCAGGTCCTGTTTTCATTATAATTGTAAATAAATAATTTAAACTTGGAAAAGTCATATGTTTTAAAAACATATGACTACTTGAGTTTATTTTAATAAATGCAAATCAATATATACGAACTGTTCTAACAGTGGTCATGGTTAAATGAACGGTATTAAATATTGTATATGTTCGATCCTCCCTTTGGAATAGACCTACATTTGTGTTGATCTCCGTTGCTTGTTCATTGGTCGACGTGAGGATGGCACAATCACAGAGCCAGGCACTTTCCAGATTAAACTGTTTATGAACCTCGGTGTAACAAACTGTCAATCAGTAAATCCTGTGGTTCATCGATAGTGCCGAGTGAAGGATAGATGTTTCTGAGACTTAATTTGTTTTTCAATGTCCCAATCTTAACTTTTAAAAGCGCATAAGAAAACTGCTCAACCCCTTAATCTTCTCAAAAATACATTTTCATATTTACTGTTAAGTTCAGACGCTCAGTGGCCGGCTACATAAAATATATTTTTAGAGAGGCGTAGACTCGTCCTCTCATGTCTCACTTACGACAAAGAGTCTGTGTGAAATCTCCAAAGAACAACACCGCGACTCCCCATGATGTTGTTTCTTATTTCCTTTAAGGCATCAAATTTCAGCTCTACTGGTTGAGTAGTTGATGTGTTATGACTAACACGCTTATATTAAAGGCTATTGGGCCAGAGTCCTTGAGTATATTTGTGTCTGGAGTAGGTGAATGTCTGCACTGAGCTATCAGCTACATTCCTACAGAATTTCAGATCCATCAGTCCAAGAGTATGTGCAAGATTGTTAAAATATTGTATTTTGAAATTCCGGGTGGCGAAACCCTTAAACATTTTCGTAACAGGAATAGGCTTGCGTTTTTTTCTGATGAATTAATTATGTTCCTACCAAAATGTAACTTACAAAGGTCCAGTAAATACTAATACTCATAAAATGTCCATAAAAGTAAATTAGCGAAGAACCCTATAGGACTTTTTTAAACGTATGAATCTGCAGCATAAGGGGAACCACCATCAAAAATTGTATCTTCAATAGACATTGTCGTTTCTTAGATTAAGTTATCTCTATGTCAGTGAGTGCATGAGTCTGACAAATATAGATTTAGATCATATATCCACTTATGTTATTTATTACCAATCTTCACTCAACGTTTTAAAAAAGAACTACAACACCTATTTATAGAATAACTATGCCATCATCTTCAATATAAATAAAATATAAATAAATGGTTCAATATAAATAAATGCTTTGTCCATAAGAATAGCATAGGATCTTTAAAACCCTATGGGGCAGTGTCCTAAGGTAATTTAAAACAATCCAATTAGCCTAAAACCTTCTAACGCACATAATATAGAACAAAAGGCAGTGAAAAGCGAACAAAAACCCGTCCTTGAGCGTTACCGGGAGACAGACAGACATAAATTGAGATAAGATTTGTTTTGGTTTCCCTAGGGTGTAAAACGTGAAAATATGCAAAAATTTCATAATTCCAAGCAATATAAAGACAAAACTCTAAATTTATTTTTATAGATTAATTATACGGTATATTGAAATAAATATATATATACTTGATGTACACGTTCTTCACGCAGGGGTTTTCCTTACCCGTTCTATAGTCAATGCAAATTGCATTTTAGTTAGCTTGAAACAGCTGTTGTTCTTGCTTCTGCTCTTTAAGCTGTCAAATGTAAGTGCCCTCAGCTGTTCGAATTACAGTTTCTGAATGTTTACTTTCTTATGAAATGTAAACATTGAAACTTAGAACGTTCACGGGGCGTAGCCCGAGGGGATTTTAAGGAAGTGAATGGGCCTATGTGTTGCATGGGTTCAAGATCTACCTATTTGCAAAGTTTCAGCCCAGTCGGTTCAGTAGTTTTTGCGTTCACCCGGAACATCAGACAGACAGACAGACAGACAGACAGACAGAAACCACCTCTTCTTTATAATATTATAGATATATATATATATATATATATATATATGTATATAGGTAACATTTTGCTGGGATTGAAATAATGTGTTTGTGCTGTTATTATTACTTTTTGTCCATGTTGATGATGCTATCGAAGATTGCTTGAAATTTGATCTGGCCATTAAGTAATTAGTTTGGATTGCTTCTTGCGTTTTTGTAAATGTGTTATTATTGCTCAAGAACAACAAGTTTCTTGCTTTTTGGGGCCAATTTTAAGATTTATAGGTCCTGGTCTATTGAGGAAAAATTATGATTTTCATTCATTAGATGTTCAGCAAATGTGGAGGTATTTTGATGGGAACTATTTTTTGGCAGGTGCTCTTTATACCTTGTTTTAAAACTCCGTCCAGTTTGTCCTATGTAATATTTAGGACAGGAAGCACACTTAAGCTTATAAACTCCAGTCCCATCCATTATATCACTTGTATTCTGTTTAGCTTCATCTTTCTGTAACATCTGACTGAGGTTGTTCATAGAGCTGAATTAACTAGATTGCTAGATTAAGATTTCTCAAAATATACATTAATATTGAAGTCCTATCATCTATAAAATCTGTTACACTTTAGAAAGTTTAGCTAATTAATATTTTCCTTAATTATTTTCCAAACTTATTTTAGTCTTAATTTTTTATATACATCGTAAGGCTGTTAAACATTTAAATTGCAGGATAAAAAAGGTGCTTTTTAAAGAAAGATGTTGAGTGCGTTGGTTTACTTCTTGAGTTGTATTTATGTACAGGGAGTATTTATGTATTTATGTATTTTCAACCCTTGAAAATACTAAAGTTTCGGCGCAGAAAAGTCAGTGTCTCCTTCTCCAGGATGTAGATTGAAGGGCCGTCAATATATTGTTAGCTTTGAAAATATCTCTACACAGGAACCAATTTTTGGAAGTCTAAAGATTACCCGCAGTGCCCTTTTCTGCAGCCTAAATACAGACTTTACTTTATCTCTATCAGAACCCCAAATTGCCACCGCATATGCCATGCATGCATGTACGACTTTATAATAAGATGAAAAAAGATCATTAACCGAAGCAAAAACTGATAGTTTTCTGAGTACAAAGATACCCTTGCTCAGATTCCTGCAGACAAGATTAAAATGAGACTCAAACTTGAAATTGTAATCGATGATGAACCCAAGGAAGCGCACCTCAGTTGTAGACTCAACTGATTCCTCACCAAGAAAGTGATAGGTATATTATCTGAACGGTTTCTTATATTAAACTCAAGAAGATTCGTTTTAGAGGTGTTTGCTTTCAGATAATTCTGATCTAGCCAGTCTAGCGAAGTGAAGTCTTGTAAGAATGTTTCCAATTACAGACCCTCTCTATGAGAGTTGGTAAACATAACAAATATGTCGTCAGCATACATAAAAACATTTGAATCCGTTAGGACCTGACTGAGATCATTAATAAATAACAGGAACAAAACAGGACCTAAAATTGAGCCCTGTGGTACACCCTGTTTCATTACTCCTCTATCAGACCAATCGTTTTGGCAACACCCATTGCTGTCTACAGATGACACTTTAACAAGCTGTGTTCTTCCAGCAAGATAGGATTGAAACCAATCATATGGAACACCTCTAACCCCTATACTAGACATTTTGTCTAGTAACAATGTATGATCTTTGAGGTCGAACATCTTGCTAAGGTCGAAGAATTTCCCGAGTCATCTGTTTCAACGATGTCTTGTATTACTAAGAACATGGCATTTACAGTTGATTTCCCCTGGTAAAACCATATTGATGATCAAACAATATATTATTCTTCTCAAGGAAATGCCATAGCCTGTTCAGAACTATTCTCTCAATTCTCTTAAATTACTACTTGGGCATGATGGTCTGTGAGATAAAATATAACTACGGAACTCCGAAAAACACTGGCTAATGCATTTGTGAAATCTATTATGGTCTTAGAATCCTTAAATTCCCTCGTAAATGAGGAAATTGTTTGCCGAAGATCGAAGGATGATACGTCATGCAGCAAAGCAGTAGAATCTGTTGAGAACACAGCTACATCTATTTTAAAATCACCCCAACAACAATCACTTCCTTTCATGATAAGCTCAAGGCAACAATAAATATTATCAAAGAAAACACATTTCCATTAGTAGGAGGCCGGTATACTCCTAGAATAAGAACATTTGTTTTGCCCTGGTCAAGAAGAGCAGCTGAAAACTCACATACACCTTCAACACAAAATTCATGGACATGTATTGACTGAAATGGGATGCCCCTCCTAAAAAAATGCCAACTCCACCTTTCCTCAAACATCATTAAAAACACGTGATCAATGAAAAAAAAAAACATAGGTAATAAATATTTAACATTTAATTTATATAGAATAGTAGTTTTTATTATTAAATAATCGTAGAAAAATACAGTTTCAAACCTTTTTTATTGCCAAATTTTCTAATTTCGCAGCTCTAACCCATGATTCCACAATTGAGTACGAGTAAGTGGAGTGAGAATGTTATAGGTTTTATTTCAAGATACAATTTTCATGTTTTAAATGAACTCAAGTCCAAAATATCAATTAGTCTACCGTCAAAATAAACACATTCAGGGTTTCCCAAGGACCATTACTTGAGAATTACTGACCTAAGCCAAATTTTTGATTTGATATGTTGAATATTGTTTGCTTGGAAATAATTACTGTGGGGAAATAGTTATTCCAATTAGAATAAATTCTAACTGCCAAATCCAATCAACTGTAATGAAAGCTTGAGAAAATCCGGCCAAGTTTCACAGAACCAACAAATCTCAGGCAAAATGTGGACTCAAATCCGAGATCTCCGGCTGGGAGGCTGAGAAGTAGTTTAGGTTAGGCACTGGTCACACGACGGCATGGTCACGCCATTGCCAAGTGGAAGTGTGACTCCGCGTCAATTCACGCATCCTCACGCCAGGCTACGCTGCGCCGTTCATGCACGACTACTGGTCACTACCACAGAGATGCACTTTTGTCATGTTACTGCAAAGCCAACAAATGCGTTTTAGTGAATTTCCTCTATAGGGAAGAAGCTATTACCGTAATCGGCATGGTAAGACCTAGGCCCCGGACCATGATAACTTTTCGTTTTGAGGTCCCCAGATGCCAAAAACACCATTCGCTTAAAACTTTATATATATATATATATATATATATATATATGTATGTATATATATATATATATATATATATATATGTGTCCGTGAGCACGATAACTCTCGTAAAAGTGGTTCGATTTTTATGAAATTTGGTACAAACGTGTAAAGCATCATTTATGACTTTAAGTTCGAAAACCAGACAGATCGACCTATCTGAAGGAGTATTTTCCAAAAATGGGTTTTTGGAGTTTTTTACAAACAATCTTTGAATTAATAAAATTTTAGTCTTCGTAATTGGATTCATCTTTAAAAAACACACAATTTGGTGTTTTGATCATTGCTCTACATTAATTGGTTCCAGAGATATTGAAAGTGCTAAACACAGTACGTTGTCCAATGTTATCCTTATGACGAATAAGAACAATTTTATATCTTGCTTATTTATGAACGTATACCGACCAAACTTGGTGTAGGCTTCATCTGGTTGTGGTCTATTGTTATTTGCACAAAAACCCATTTTTACCGATATAGATCCTGTAGCAGCAAACCTGCGTACTCAGCCCCCATGTTATTCTTATTGAGAATAAGTGAAATATTATGTATCCCTTAACTATGAACATTAATTAATAAAACTTGGTATGTGACTTCACCTAGTTGAGTTATATTTGCATAACAAGCCATATTTTGTGCCCCTTGTTGCAGCAAACCTGTGAACTCAGCTCCCATGTTATTCTTATAGAAAATAATTAAAATGTTATATCGCTTATTTATGAACTTGGTAAGTGGATTTATGCAGTATTAAGTTAGACATATTTATGCAATGGGAATTCGCTGAGTAAGCAGGTTTGCTGCGACGGGGGTATTTAATTTTTATGGTAGCATTAATTAAAATCCCCGCATTATTCAGCTTCAACCATAGCTAAAAGTTATGCATCAAAAGATGACTGAACAAAGAGCTAGAGTACCTGGTCTGAGTACATCATATCTCTTATTTATTCCCATTCAGCCACGTTGAAAAACTTAGTTTATCCCTTTGTTCTGTGTTGAGGTGCTTTGCTGCTTACTCTATCTGGGAAAACTGGTTATGTTGGAAAACATTTATTTTATTAGAAACCCAAGTATAATCTAGGCCCCAAGGAAGATTCTTTTAAATCAAAATTACATAACTTTTTGTTTGGGTATTTGATTGTTTGGTAATATAATTCGGCAATTAAAAATCTTATAGTCAAGCTGCTCATTTATTTATCTTACAGGGAGTTTTTTTTATCGTAACCCAGGAGAAAAACTACAGATATTTGACATGCCAAATATATGTTTTTATTTTGACACTTGCTACAACTAATTGCTACCATTTATTATTTGGAGACTTAATCCGGCCACATAATATTTATACGACAATACGCTATATTCAGAAAAATAAAAAAATTTGTATTATCTACTATCATTGATTTTGAATACAGAAATCAATGCTCCTATACTCTAATATGAGTAAGGTTTGAATGCTTGTTTGCTTGTTTGCTTGCTTGCTTGATCGCAACTTTTGATCTCAAAAACGGCTCCAACGATTTCCTTCAAAATATGTAAGTAATTAATGTCTGAGCTAAAAATATGTTCCAGACAGGTCTAAACACCTCAGGAAAAATCTAATTATGTAAAACACGAATTTGAAAAGTGAAAAAATAACATTGGGCTTAGGAAGTTTTAAATCAAAACAAAATAATCATACTGTTTATAATCAACCAGTGAACTGTCAAAGTATTTTTTTTTTAATCTTTTATTAGAGGCTTTGTATGAAATTACATGAAGCCTTAAGAGCTACGAACATAAATTATTATATTACAGCTCAAGTCCAAAATTTAATTGATTTCATCCGGTAAATAATTTTCTCGATTTTATATAAAAATTCTAAGACGTAACACTATAATTTTGAAAACACACTGAATTAATTTCAATTATATAAAGAGTTCTTATGTATGAAGTCCAAATATTACAATTCAAGTCCAAAACTTAATCAATTTCATCCGGTATATGGTCACTTAAATAATTTTCTTGATTTTGTGTAAAAATTCTAAAATGTAACACCATAATTTTGAGTTTTCTTCTTTAAGAATGTCATGTAAATCAGGAGGTATATGACAGTTACATCTTCTCAACATTTCATAGAGATAATTTTGATGCACTGAGTAGGCAGTGCAGTCCTTAAATATGTGTTGAATACTTTCATGAGTTCCATCATTACATTTTAGGCATTGTGGGGAGTCAATTCTTTGAAGTAAGAAAAGTCGGTCTGCTGTAAAACAGTGTCCAAAACGAAGTCTGCAGATCATAGTGGTGTCACGTCTACTGAATTTGGTTGATTCAAACCATGGGACGTTCGAGTAGGTACTTTGAGTCTTTTTATACCATTCCCCTTTGTTTGTAGATTGCAATAATTCATTACATTTAGCTCTTATTTTATTCTTTATATTAAAACAAATATCGGAATATCGCAAAGGGAACTTATTGTCTACAACTAATGCATCATCGTGAGCTGCACACTTTGCTAGGGAATGCACCTTTTCATTACCCGGAACTCCAACATGGCCAGGAATCCATTGTATCACAATTTCTTTTGAACATTTAATAATTTCTTTTGCAATTGCTAAAGTTAGGTTATCATTGTTAAAGCCACGTAGAGCATTTTCAATGTTGTAAATGGACACAAGAGAATCTGTTGTAATAGCAAATTTGCTGTCATTTAACTGTGATATATATTCTAAAGATTTTAAAATGGCAAATAATTCTGCTGAGACGATTGATGATATTGAGGGAATTTTTATTTTTATTTCCATGTCAACTGCAGGATCATATATACCAACACCAACATTGGTTCCAATTTTGGATCCATCTGTATAATATATATATATATATATATATATATATATATATATATATATATATATATATATTATCCTGTGCCTGTTCCATTTGTGGTGTAAAATGTATAACGATGATTGTAGCAATACAGTATCGTTTACATGCTGTTTACTAGACTGAATACCGGAAGCAAGAACTTTAGAAAAATGGATATTTGGGTTTATCATACATAGAGGTTTATGGAATTGGAAAATTGAATGACCATAGGGTTCGTTGTCGGCTTCACCAATATAATTTTTAATTTTGTCAAAAGCTCGTATAATTGTTGGTGTATGTTTTTTACCCCAAAATGGATGGTGATGGGTGAGCATGCTTAGTTCTTGGAGTTTTAAAAAAGCAGGATGAGATGTATTTAAATGAATTTTCAGAGCTAATCTTTCCGATAACAATTGTCTTCTCAAATTTAGTGTCATTGTGGCAGTTTCAGCATGTAATGCCTGAATGGGTGTTGTCTTAATAGCTCCAGTACATATCCTTAATGCGCTTTTTTGTACAACATCCAATTTTTGTTCATATGTCCTATTTAAATGTCCAAAAATAAAACTGCAGTAATCCAATTTTGGTTGTATTAAAGCTTTGTAGATTCTTAGAAGAAACTTTGGATGAGCTCCCTTCGTCCCAAACGCTAAGCATTTTAAGACATCTAAGTCTTTTCTACACCTGCTGATTGTTTCATCAATATGTTTATGGAATTTAAGTTTTGTATCAATCCAAACACCGAGAATTTTGTGACTGTTCACTTTTTGAATAACTTCACCAAATATGTTACAAGAATATGCAGTTAATCCCCTTTTTCTCGTGAAAACAAGTAATTTACACTTTTTGGGATTAAATGTGAGACCTGATTTGAAATTTAACATGTTAGCTATGTTTGTTAAATTTACTTGCAATTTTCGAGCTGCTAATGTAGAGGATTTGTTAGATACATAAACGAGAAAGTCATCTGCATATTGCAGGGACGTTACTCCTGGAGACAAATGTTTATTCACATCCGCAATATACAAAAAAAATAACAAAGGACTTAGCACACTTCCTTGAGGAATACCTTTATAGGCTGTCCTTGATAGTTCCCTGTCTCCAAATTGAAATGAAATAGTTCTCTCTGAGAGCCAATTAAAACAGTATTTTATAAAAACATAAGGAACGTTCATAGTAAACATTTTTGATATTAAAGTTGTTATAAGTACATTTTCATAAGGTTTAGACAAATCTAAAGATGCTGCAATAATAGTTTCATTTCTTGTTGTTGCTATTTGGATATCGGAAACAAACGTAATTATATGATCATAACATCCACTATCCTTTCTGAATCCGAATTTTGTTTGTGGAATTAGATTGAAGTGTTCAATAAACCACTCCAACCTATTTTTGACTAAGTGTTCATGATTTTAGCTAAGCATGAAATCTTTGCAATAGGTCTGTAGGATTCAGCTACACCTTTGTCACATTGAGGTTTGATAAGAGGTATGATGACATGGTTCTTCCAACATTTAGGAATTGTATCTCCTTCAGATTTCCAAATTCTGTTGTATATTTGTAACAGCAATTCCAAAGCATTTTGAGGCAAGTTCCTTATCATTGAATATGATATACCGTCTGCTCCTGGGGCTGTATCCTTCTTTTTACTAGCCAAAGCAATCTCCAGTTCCTTCATGGTAAAGGGTTCTGTCATCCTAGTATCATTAACAGTCGAAATTGGACAATTAATTTCACTGATTTCTGGGACATGGGCCGGAACTAAAATGTCCATGAAGCTATTAGCCAAATCGATATCTTGTTTCATGAGATGGTTGTCATGAATAACATTACCTTTAAAACTTTTTACTATTCTCCATGCTTCAGACGAGTTTTTATTTTGTAAGTCATTACACAACTTCTCCCACGATTGTGTTTTTGCTCTCTTAATAACATGTTTCGCTTCTCTGGCACATTTTTTGTAAACATTATAATTTTGTGGTGTCATATTTAAACGGAACAGTTTGAAACTCAATCTCCTCTGAGCTACTGCTTTTGAGCATTCAACATTCCACCATGGTTTGTGTTGAAATCCAGATATATTATGTTTTGGTCCATATTTTATGTGAGGAATAGACGAGTCCCCTGCATTATTAATTATACTATGAAATTCTTCTAATTGTTCATCCTCTAATATATTTTCTTCATTTCTCATTTCATTCAGGTTTGTCTTTATAATAGAGGTATAACGTTCCCAATTAGCATTTTTTAAATTTCTACGAGGAATTTTGTTAATGTTACTGTAGGATATGTTATTAATTCATTTTGCATAGTTGAATGTAATGAGTATAGGACAATGATTGCTTCCAACTGCATCCGCTAGAACTGACCAATTATTTAACATGTTGTGTAGCTGTGGTGAGACAAAAGAAAGGTCAATAGCGCTAGAACTTCTAAAAGGGGAAGGTACGGTGGTGTGCGTTCCATCATTAATCGTGATGAAACTTGAGAAACTCAGTGCATTTACAATGTCTTTGCCCCTAGAACACGACTTTCTGTTTCCCCACAAGGTATGATGGGCATTAAAATCCCCTATCACTAAACTCAAATCATCATCGTTTTTTAAAACACGATTTTCCCATATATCAGCCCTAACATTACCCTTACCACAGTAGTAATTAAATATGCTAATAAATGTATTAAATCCTCTTGGTCGGATCTTAATTGCAAGGCCTTCAATGGGATCATTGTTGTATCCAGGATCAATATGTTCCCATTCAATAGAGGAATGAACAAAGAAAGCTATTCCACCGTATTCATCTTCCCTGTCTTGTCTTATAATACTGTAGTCACTTAGTTTATAGTTAAATTGTTCTTTAAACCAAGTTTCCTGTACAGCTGCAATGTGAATCTTATTTTTAAGTAAGAATTCAGGAAACTCAGCCCATTTAGATGATAAGGACTGAGCATTCCACTGTATGAGTCTAAGTTCAGTGTATGTCATCGCAGTAACTAAGATAATCAACATGAAGAAAGAAAGTTTGAAACACATATATTACAAAGTTTGTATTGAATTTAATCCGGCCCTAAATGACATGTCTTCTAATATTGAACTGCATACTTTTTGTATTATGTTGGTTATAGTCGAGTTAATATTCTCACTACCTTGCGGAATTGTTTCTTTCAAGTTTTCCATGAGGTCGGTGGTCCACTTGGTGTGCTTAATTTTAAATAACGCCTCTTCAAACAGTTGTTTTAAATTTTCATCCGTGTGTTTCTCATTGTCTTGGCTTACCTTTTCACAGGCAATAGAGGTTACCGCAGGTTTAGAGCTAGCATTTATACCTCCTTTACTAAACCCCTCATCATATGTTTTATTAAATTTACTAAACTTATCGGTGATACTTTGTTCACGAAATGGCGACTTATTTTGACGAAATGGCCTTTTAGGCTTTAACCAAACTTGTGATTTTGATGATGATTCCGCTACATCTTCTTGGTTTTGCAATTGGGTCAATGCATTGTACCTGTTAGGTATTAAGGAATAGTTATGTTCATGGGGAGGTATTGAATAATTTGATCTTTGCTGCAGCTGTGTCTTCCTTGCATATGAGGTTTGTGTTGGAATACCCACATTGAGCTGAGACATGTGTGTCTTGGGGAAGTACTTTGAAGCAGTCATAAAGTTTTCTCTCATCTGTGTCATTCTTTGCCTTATATTTTGTTGCCGTACAAATTCTGGGCATATTCTTGAAGCACAATCGTGATCCCCTTTGCAGTGTAAACAAGATGGACTTGCACTGCATTCCGTTCCATGAAAAGGTTTTACACAAACTTTACAAATTCTTTCATTTCTACAGTTTCGCGACGAGTGCCCGTAACGGTAACACCGGTAACATTGTTGCACAGGATATGCATATTCCCTTACTGGAAGCACAACATAATTAAGCTTAATTTCTGTCGGGATTTTGTCTCCCAGAAAAGTCACTTTAACCCAATTCGTCTTAATCGGACCCTCTGAAGTATACTTAGTAAGTCTGAAGGCATCTACTATCGGCAAGGGGCTTATGGAATCCTCTACAATTTCTTCAACATCAATGTCCGGCTCAATGTTAATCAACCCAACAACTTCCACACGATTCGATGGTATAAACAAATTGAACTCGGGAAAGTGAGAAGATGACACTAACCTGTTGGCCTTTGTGTGTGATTTACAGTTAATTACAAGATTATTTCCAGCTCTGGTAATACCATTAACTTCAAAACGGAGTTTTTCAATCATTTTTCCAACTTTAAATGGCTTTATCTTTTTTTTGTCTTTAGAAGATGCAATAACTTCATACGGACCAGAGTGAAACACGTCATACAATCTTATTTTAGATGGTTTATCTCTTTTTGACGGGGAATAAGTTGAATTTTTGTTTCTTGTTTCCATATTTTGAGTCATAGAACTATTATTGTCTATTGTCACCTCTTCATGATATCTCTTACGACTGTTCAAATCTTCTGATTGTCTTTGATTAATACTTACTTGCGTTTGATGTTGAAATCCTAGAGGAACGTTATTAGTTGTAGGTAAAGGAGGGAAGACATTATTTGTAATAGTTTTAGTTTGTTCCAACTGCCTATCAAACATAATTTGGTTCCCACCAACATTGGTATCCCCATTATTCTCATCACCTTCATTTAATTCCATCATATTGACAGAATTAGGGCCGTACGGCCCAAAACCAAGGTTCTGTATACTATACAAAACTAATTTATGAAAAACAGAATAGATAACAGATTAACCAAACAGTCACAATAAAATGAAAAAAATGTTCAAAGATAAACTATTTCCATTATTATTTCACATGTCTTGATAAAATGTTTTCAATTATTTGAAAACTATATCAACAAAACTGTAAATAGAAAAATTAGGTTAAAAACAACGTAAACACAACCACACAGCAGGATTGTTGACTCACGACTTACTGACTGTCAAAGTAATACTCATGTAGTTAAAGTATTAACATGTGGTTTTCTGAGAGCAGTGACTAAAAACATCGAATGGAGATTATTTACAGTGTGGTCATGACATATCCAGCTTGAATCAGAGACGTTGATTTATAATAACAACTGGAGTGACCTTAATAATTTAGAACAGAGGCAAATGAGTTAAGCCAATCTGCTCGACAGTAGTAGGATAATACTCCAAGTCATCTAATCAAACTGACTGACATTTCCAGAGCAAAGCTCGGCCCCACAGGTACTTGATATTAAACAGTGACTTTTGCTACTTGTAAATTGAGTTGTGTA
Organism: Allygus modestus; assembly: GCA_963675035.1. Classification (NCBI taxonomy): domain Eukaryota; kingdom Metazoa; phylum Arthropoda; class Insecta; order Hemiptera; family Cicadellidae; genus Allygus; species Allygus modestus. The sequence goes on from OY776111.1 coordinate 303,540,034, forward strand.
AAAAAACACAGCATAAAATATGATAAATTCTGCTTGATTCCCTAAGAAATTGTTTGTGTGGTCGGCTACGTTTTTAATTCATGGCCGGTTTTAACGGTTGTGATGTCAAATTCAAGGGATTATTCTCTAGATGTTTAGAAAGCAATCTATGTTTCCCTTGGATATCAGGGTTCCGCTCCACTGTCTCTCAAAGTTCCCACTATGGAAGACATGTTTTATAGGGGTTTTGTCATGTAAATCAGATTTCAGAACTATTTGTTGTAACTATGGGCTGTCGCTGAGCTGTTTACCTTTTTTTGTATTTTCTGAACTGCCCTTTATGTCTGCGAGATACGAGATCCCCGTGAAGATAGAGGGGTAACCGGCTAGTTTTACTAAATTATCATAGATAAATATACATTTTATCTTATTTTCAAAATATACAATCTTCCATTTACATATGCTATCACTGAGAACCTTCACCTTAACTACCATAACAACATTTGTATGTTACGGCATGTGTTACGATTAGATTATGCTCCTGTGACACATAACATACACTGCACAGAGGCCCGGTTGCTGGTGGAATCTTCAATTACAGTGGTTGCAATTCCACAATTCATACTCATTTGTAATACGTGTTATTACCACCAGGGAGCACAGAGCCAGCTGGCTGTGTCATCTGCTCGATTATCAACTTATGTAGACATTAGACCTCCTTGACAATAGCGAGTTTACTAACAGGCTCAAGAAAAATGTTAAAGTGCTTGAACTGCCATACAGATTTACTTAATATTTTAAATTGGAAGAATGTTTGATGCAAGATCTGTTATTGGACAGCAACTTGCCCATGTTATGTAATTTATTTTATATTTTTTGCTGATTGTTCCATCCTTTTTGAACAGATTGTAAAATATCAAATAAAGTTATAAAAAAAAAAAAAAAAAAAAATTAGACGGCGGCAATCATACTTAAACCCAATCTAAATTCAATTCGGCCTCGCCTAATAGCCTCGTTCGCTGCCCTCGCGGATTTTGCAGCTAAGAGGCGTCCCGCCGAAGATAGTTTTATAATTTTGGGCCATCATTGCCCTTAGAAAGGGCACCTGTGCATTACTTGGGTTGGGCTGATTCAAACTGATGCAGTGGGTATGGGTTTGGTCAATAAATTGTAAACAAACACTTTGGGATTTGAGGGACATAAGTTACAGAAACATGATTTTTGCAAGGTTTCTCATAGGATTAATATGAATTAAGCATATGATTTATACCAGTGTGACCTTTAATTTTATCAGAAGTCTTCATATTTTATGCATTCCAAATTTGTATCTAGAAACAATGCTCTAGAAAGATATACTAGAGATATACTAGAAACAAATATACTATACTATAATAAACAAATATACTTATATTAGAAACAAATGTTTCTAATAATAATATCCATCAGTAACAGCTTTTCAAAAATAGGGACTCGTGCGTGATGTGCTCCAGTTTTGCATTTTTTGTAAACACGTGAATATACAATATCTTTACAAAAAAGTATCCTTTTAAAGTGTAAATATTTGTCAAACATGTTAGAGCTCTAATGTTATCGGCTTTAAACCCTGAAATAATAAAAACAGTGAACTACTCTGTATTCATGGTAAATAGGTGAATGTAAAACTTATTTGAAATCTTAAGTATTTTACTTACTAACACTTGCTCATAAAACATAAATGTATGAATGACAAGCATTTAAATGTGAACTACGTTTATTACATTACATTATAGTGATACTAGCTGTTATTAGCCCATCAAAACTGACGGGCTTGAAACACGAATCAAATTGTTTTCATTAGTAATCGAATAAATATAGTGGCTTCAACATTTTTCTTTTCAAATCTATAACTAAATATCTGTTAGTTTTAAAACGCTAATTTTGAAATGCATGTAATTTTGAAATGGGAAATCACCGTGCGAAATGGTAAGATGCTATTGTAACAAAGCATATCTATATCTATAAAAGAGGAAGTATGTATATATATATATATATGTAGCCTATGGACTCCGAAACTGCTCGACAGATTGTAATGAACTTTCAGGCATTATTAAGCACTATTCAAGGATGGTTTGTGTGAAGTTTGGTGCAAATCTGTCCAAAGGGCTCCGACCCAGAGGACATACAAGGGTGCAGTGTCAGGTTTTAGAAATTTAGTGTTTACAAAATTAACAGCTGTAATTAAAAAAATTCAAAGTTTCTTTAAACTGTCATTTGTTTAAATGTAAACAACACAATGTAAAGAAAGAAATGTAAACACTGGCTGGTTTATTATCTTTTGAATTGTGTTACTTGAATGAATTGTGTTACTTGAATTTATATTAACTTTTAGCGAATTTCCCCTATAGGGAATTAGCGAATTTCCCCTATAGGGAAGAAGCTATTACCGTAGTCGGCATGGTAAGACCTAGGCCCGGGACCATGATAACTTTTCGTTTTGAGGTCCCCAGACCCCAAAAACACCATTCGTTCGATACTGTATATATATATATATATATATATATCTATATATATATATATATGTGTCCGTGAGCACGATAACTCTCGTAAAAATTATCCGATTTTGATGAAATTTGGTATACACGTGTAAAGCAACATTTATGACTTTAAGTTCGAAAACCAGCCAAATCGCTCTATCCGAAGGGGTATTTTGGGGGGGTTTTGTACCCCAAAAATGGGTTTTTTGAATTTTTTATATATAATTTTGGAAATAGTCAAATTTTAGTTTTTACCATTGGATTCAGCGTAAAAAAATACACAATTTGGTATTTTGATCATTTCTCTACGTCAGTTGGTTACCGAGATATTGAAAGTGCTAAACACAGTACGTTGTCTAATGTTATTCTTATGGAGGAAAAGAAAAATTTTATATCTCGCTTATTTATCAACGTATACTGACGAAACTTGGTATACGGCTTCATCTGGTTGTGGACCATTGATATTTGCTCAAAAAAACATTTTTTTACCAAAGGCTCCCTTAGCAGCAAACCTGCGTACTCAGCCCCATGTTATTCTTATGGAGAATAAGTAACGTGTTATCTCCCTTAATTATGAAAATAAATTAATGAAATTTGGTATGTGGCTTTACCTAAATGAGTTATATTGATATTTGTATAAAACCCCATTTTTTGTGTTCCTTCCTTCAGCAAACCTGCATACTCAGCCGCCATGTTATTCTTATGGAGAATAATTAAAATGTTATAAATCGTTTATTTATGAATGTATAATGATAAAACTTGGTATGTGGCTTTATGTGGTGTTAAGATACATATATATCCATTGGAAAATCGCTGAGGACGCAGGTTTGCTGCTACGGGGGTATTTTATTTTAACTTAACCCTTTGAGTGCCAGAGTTTTTCAGTCGTCATATCCCTAGAGTGCCAGAGTTTTTAACACAGTATATCCCAAAAGTGCCAGGCACAAAATCAACATTTTGCAAGGGTTTGCAAAAAAATTAATAACTTTTTATTTGGTAAGATATTATTATGAAACTTTTTTTGTTTTGTAAGTTTAAAGTTTAGCTATAATATTATGCACATATATAATATTTAAAAAATAAAAAATAAAAAATTTGAATAAATATATGTATGTGGGAAATTTCTTTTAATTTTTTTTATTTGTTTCAGGTAAATAAACATTGTTCAAATATAAGATTTTCACCAAATAACTACTAGATTTATAGAGGACATGTTTCCCAAAATATTTCCTGAAAGTTTCATCAAATTTGGGCTTTAGGCGGACAAGTTATTTCCATAAATGTAAAAAAATATAAAAACGGCAAATTAGTACACAAGACAGTAGCCTAACTTTATTCAAAGGTTTAAGTTTTATTACAATATTATTTCATAAAGCAAACTAACTAGGCCTCGTATATTTATGGAGTATATGTTTACCTGAACATATCCTGGAAATGTCCTGGAAGAAATAATAAAAAGTAATGACGTAAGAAAAATTTTCTATAACAACGATTCACAAAATCAACATTTTGCAAGGGTTTTGTACATAAAATCAATAACTTTTTTATTTGGTAAGATATTATTATGAAACTTTTTTTGTTTTGTCGGTTTAAAGTTTAGCTATAATATTATGCACATATATAATATCTAAAAAATACAAAATAAAAAATTTGAATAGGTACATATTATACATGCGGGAAATTTTTAATATTTTTTCAGATAAATAAACATTGTTCAAATATAAGATTTTCACCAAATAACTACTAGATTTATAGAGCTAGAAACTATCCTGGAAATCACCTGTAAGAAATAATAAATACCCCCGTCGCAGCAAACCTGCATACTCAGCGAATTTCCAATGGAGATATAAATGTCTTAATACTACATAAAGCCACTTACCAAGTTTCATAAAAATATATTCACAAATAAGCGATATATACAATTTTAATTATTCTCCATAAGAATAACATTGGGGCTGAGTACGCAGGTTTGCTGCAACAAGGAACACAAAAAATTGGTTTTTATGCTAATATCAATATAACTCAACTAGGTGAACTCGTATACCAGTTTTTATTAATTTATGGTCATAATTAAGGGAGACAGAGCATTTAATTATTATCCATAAGAATAACATGGGGCCTGAGTACGCAGGTTTGCTGCTACGGGAGAATTATGCAAAAACAATTTTTTGGAGCAAATATCAATAGACCTCAACGAGATGAAGCTGTATACCAAGTTTCGTCAGTATACGTTCATAAATAAGCGAGATACAAAAATTTTCTTTTCCTCCATAAGAATAACATTAGACAACGTACTGTGTTTAGCACTTTCAATATCTCGGTAACCAATTGACGTAGAGGAATGATCGAAATACCAAATTGTGTGTTTTTTTAAGCTGAATCGAATGGTCAAAACTAAAATTTGACTTTTTCAAAAATTATATGTAAAAAATTCAAAAAACCCATTTTTGGGGTACAAAACCCCCCCAAAATACCCCTTCGGATAGGTCGATCTGTCTGGTTTTCGAACTTAAAGTCATAAATGCTGCTTTACATGTTTATACCAAATTTCGTCAAAATCGGATAATTTTTACGAGAGTTATCGTGCTCACGGACACATATATATATATATATATATATATATATATATATATACAGTATCGAACGAATGGTGTTTTTGGGGTCTGGGGACCTCAAAACGAAAAGTTATCATGGTCCCGGGCCTAAGTCTTACCATGCCGACTACGGTAATAGCTTCTTCCCTATAGGGGAAATTCGCTAAAAGTAATGACGTAAGACAAATTTTCCATAACAACGATATATCGTTGCAATGTATTTTTCGGTAAGACCACTGACGACGATATATCGTTGTGAAGTATTTTTCGGATGTTCCGTGCACAACGATATATCGTTGCGTGGCACTCAAAGGGTTAACTTAAAATATTTCTTTTTTTTTATCCACATGCCACCAAAAAAAGCGTCAATCGGCAGAAAATTGGCCAAATTATATTAAAAAACTATTAAAATAGCTTTATTTATGTAAACAAGTTAATTTGGGCGCAGCAACGCGCGCCGGGTAACTGCTAGTTGCATATAAAGATATTCATTAGAATGTGTCAAAATTCTTTTTATGAAAGACTTATTAAGCCTGCACAAAAAAAAGCCCAAAAGAAGAATTTGATCGTTTAGTTTAAACTTTGTTGTCAGTTTAGTTAGATTATGTAACTTACTTCAAGCCAAATTCTGTTTCGTAAAAACTGGAATGAAATTGTATTAAATGTTTAAATGTTCTTTCTTAGGGCTCAAATATGCAATTCAAATTCCTAACTGCTTTCTTTGTTTTTATAACCAAAAGATAAACACAGTCTACATATTTACCACCACTTAATTTTATTTTGTCTGCTAACATACAAACTATCTAAGGACAGACAAAAAAACATAATTAGCTAAACTGAATAAATATGTATGTATTCAATGCTAATAGTGGGATAGGTCCAAAGTCCTTAGTTTTCTTTTCTCTTTTATCACAATTTCTTACCAGAGTTTCATCTACCTTCACCCAATTTCAGCCAATATAGCAAAGAAGGTTTATTATATAGCAGAGAACGACTCTGTGAAATCAAACTGAATTTTGGACTTAGAAATAGTTTATTGAACTATACAAATTGCCTTAACTTTTACCTTCACATTTTATCATCAGCATAACAAATAACCCCTCCTATTTTCGTTTTGTTGAATCGTGTATTTGTGTCTTTAATCATGGTTTTTTATACTCATATTCAAATTGCACTTTAGAAAGAATAATGGCTATCATCATCATAGTTTACAAAAAGATTTTGAATGTTCATATGTACCGATTTGTATTTATAAAAAATATATATATATGTATATGATAAACTACCTTAGGTTAAGTCCAGAGAGATTTCATTTTGTTCGGTTGGTATACCTGTAAATTAGCTAATAAAAATTCGAAAACGACAGTTATTAGTATAGAAAGGGCGGCACTAACGTAAATTACTACTCGTGAAAAAGTAAGTTAAATTAATAAAATAATCATTCTAAAAATCATATTTTCATGCCATTTAAATACTCATGTAAAAGTCCAGAGATTTGTAAATGTTTGTTAGTATAAATCAATTTGTATTTCAATGTATAACTTCATTTAAATGAACTATTTCCATATTATGAGCATGAAGGAAATTTTAGTCTTTTTGCAAGTTGAGACAATGTATCCATTTTTCTATATTTGTAATTGGGTAGACTTTCATAAGTGGTGCCAAAAACAACCGAATGAAAAAATCGAAATTTGTAATATCGATATTTTCTATCGAATGAAAATTCGAAATTTGTAATATCGATATATTGATATTAATAATCGATTTAGAATAATAATTTTAAAACATATGATATTTTAATAAAAATTATAAATAAACAAAGTTGAACTAATTTTTTTATAAAAATGACGTTCAATTTTCGTAAGCTTTGTAATTTAGCTTTAAAGGATGATTTGCAATGTTTTTTATATTTGCAAGAGGTAGAATTAATACCAAAAACTCCAGATTGTGACATATGCGGAAGACAACGGATCTATGGAAATCTTACTTCGGTTTGACTGACAAAGGGTATGTTCACTTTACAGTCAATCATAGTAAGAATTTCATAGATCCGTTATCTGGGGCAAATACCCAGACAATCGAAAGCTCTTGGAGAGCTGTTAAACGATCCTTGAAAACCGAAATCAGATCCGATTACTTGGCTGAACACCTTTGCGAGTACCTTTATCGCCGTGAAGTAAAGATGACGGACGAAGATGGATTCTTTCACTTCATCAAATCAACTAAAATGTTATATCCTGGACTATAGTTTTTTTCTTTGAACCATGTTCTTATATTCTTATTTTTTTAAAGAAAGTTATTTGTTTTGTTTCTGTTTACGATTGAATGTTATTTAATATCGTATGATATATATCGGTAGAAAACATCGATATTACAAATTTCGATTTTTTCATTCGGTTGTTTTTGGCACCACTTATGAAAGTCTACCCTTGTAATTTAGTTTGAATTTATTTACCTTTTATTATTCAAGTCTGTATTATTTACAGGCGAGTTCCAGTAATTAGATGCCAGTGCCCGTACGCCCTCAGAAAAGTCAGTAAGGTACCATACTCTGATTAGAAAATAATTAATAGAGTCGATAAACCACTTGTAATATATGTTCCTAGCCCAAAGGATTTTATTATTTTGAAATTTGTTAAATATATATTTGTGATTTGAAATGTTGGATTTCATATATTATTTGACTTCCTAACCACATTGCCAACCTAACTGTAAAGCTATATAAAAATTAAAATTCATATACCTAATTGGCCAACAACACAGGTGTATAGAATATCTGCGCGACTCTGCTAGTATAGCAAACATCAGTATAGCACATCAAAAGTTTTAACCAACTGTATCCATTCATAAATCAAGGCTATCACCATCATCAAATAGCCTATGGCAACATTAAGTGGTTATGTGAAGTTAAATACTATTCAATTAGCTGAAATTAAAATTACTTGGAAATAACCTAATTTTATTATATGGTGACTAAACCAAAGTGTATGTAAAATTAAAATTTCCTACCAGTTAGTAACAGCTATCCAAAATGACTAAGTTCAATATAAATTATTTAAATAAAGAAGAACTAACATACGAACTACTAAACAGAAATCTGGAAATCACAGATTCAAATGTCGAAGCTTTAAGAAAACAACTTAGGTCCTGTATAAATGTAACTCCTCAGGTGAAATACCTAACGGGGAAAATCAGCCTAAAATCTGAACTTGAATTATTACAGGAGAAAGTCGATGTTTTACAAGTTCAAATCGACAACTGTAAAGAAAACCCAACCCCTTTACTTATAGCTAAGATAAATGCAAAATTCAGTCATTTACAGTTAAGACTAGACAATTTATGCAAATGTGAACTTACTCAAACTTACGAGGAAAATGTAAAGGTAGTTAAGGAGCTAGTAGATACTCTTGCTACCGGATATGAAGAAATTAAGACAGGAATATCACCCGATGAATTAAACAAATTTGAAGAAAAGTTAAACAAATCGCTAATCCAAGAGGACGAGGAAAATCTCCTAACAGAACAGAGACTACAAGAGAAAACCCTACATACGTCTACGCCTAGCAAAATCCCTGATCCAGAAACTCATATGCCAGTTCCCCTAAATCCAGTAACCGAGCTTCAGAAAACTAATCTTCCTACTTCAACAGCTAGACAGATGCAAATGCAATTGCCTGACACCTCAAAGCTTACTATTTTTAACAAATTGCAAAATCCCATAGAAAAATGCCTTGAAAAGTTTCCTACCTGCAGTGGATTAGAAATAAACCCACTCTTGAAATTCCTAGGAAACTTTATTAAAATTCAGCATGAGACTAACCTGACACCAGATGAAATATATCAAATTTTGCCGGGATACGCAACCCCTCCATTAATAAACAAAATTCTTGACTTTAAGAAAACATCTAGATCCCTGGAAGAATTGCACACTGAAATCCTGAACACATTTATACCGATAACATTGAGAGAAAAACTTAAACAAGACCTAGTATACCGCCCACAGAAACCTGAAGAACCCCTATCGATTTACATTAGTGAGATAAGAATGCACCATGAAATTCTGAAAACTCCATTAACCGAAAAAGAAGTGGTGACCTTCATAAAAAATGGCTTAAATCCAGAAATCCGCAACAAACTCATTTTCGAAAATAACCCCTCCACTTTTCAAGACCTAGAGCAGCTATGTATAAATGTAAACAATGTTCGTTATAATGACTACTTAAGAACAACAATGTTTTCAACAGCACACGGATCAAACCTAACTAAAACAACAGAACCTAACCTAACCTATGCTAGAAAAAACACACAAAACCACACACCAAACAGAAATCAAAATTACTATGAAAAACGTTGCTATAATTGCAATAAACCCGGACATGTAGCCCGAAACTGTTATAGACCTCAAAAAAACTGGTAAACACGGGAGTTTTGAGCCACTCTAAATATCACCCTCATGCTCCCGGGAAAACTGAAAAAACTACTCCAACTCAACCTAACCTATCAGGGAAAAATATTAAGTGTCAATACGAAACAAATCATAGTCCTGAATTTAAAAAGGAGTATAGGAAAATAACAAGACAATGGAATAAGATAAACACGCCTAACCTTATGAAAATCAAAGGGAAAATTACTGAAACTTTACCTTGTATAGAAGTAAAATTACATGATAAGATAAAGGTAAATTCACTGATTGATACTGGATCCTGTCAAAATTTTATTAGTCTACATCTATATGAGAGACTAAAGGAACTAAAAGTAGTTAAACGGACCAGAAAATGGGAAGGTATAATTAAGGCGGCAAATGAAGGGGAAATTGAAATTTTATGTGAATGTAAATTAAATATAAAAGTTGACGCATATTCATGGACTGAAAATTTCTTAGTCATAAAGGAGAGATGTTATGATATGATTCTAGGAATACCATTCCTTCACAAAAAGGGTTTTACTATTGATTTCGCCCATAAAACTTGTCATTTTAAATTCAAACCTGAAAATAAGATAAAATTATGTGGGGACTACAGCAAGCAAATTTCAGTGATAAAAGATATAAAAACTGATAGCCCTGAAATGTCCGAAGAAATTGAAAAGCTCGTAAAACAATACCCTGGTGTATTTACTGATAGAATAGGGGAAGCTCTCGATTTGGAAGTTAAGTTGGAACTAAACGACCCTACTCCAGTCTGCATTCGACCTTATTACTTGAGCCCTCCAGGTATAACCAAAATGAAGAAGATTATCGACGAGTGGCTGGAACAGGACATCATCGAGCCGTCCACAAGTTGTTATAGCAGCCCTGCGTTTCTCACCAACAAGGACCGCTTAGTCGTTAACTATTCAGAGTTAAATAAGAAAATTGTGAAGATGGACTACCCTATTGGTGACCTGCAAAACATGCATCAACATCTCCAAAGAGCCTCCTATTACTCTATCATAGATTTAAATAAAGCCTTCCTACAATGTAAATTAGCACCTGAATCTAGGGACATGACGTCATTCAGCACAATATTTGGAAAATATCGCATGAAGAGAGTTTGCTTTGGACTACAAGTTGGCAGCTCTGTATTGTCGAGCTACTTGGATAAAATTTTCCACGACATAAAATTCAAGTTTGTTATAAATTTTTGTGACGACATCGTTATATACAGCCCTGATAAGAAATCGCACCTAGAACATGTTAAGGAAGTCATTCACCGGCTAGCCAAAAATAGATTGACCGTAAATGTCCAAAAAGCAAAATTTTTCTGTAAGGAAATAAGTTTCTTAGGACACCTGATAAAGAATAACAGTATTACCATAGACCCTGAAAGAACTGTAAGTGTGATGAAATTCCCGGAGCCGAAAAACGTTAAGCAAGTTAGGCAATTTACTGGTATGTGCGGTTATTGGTCTAAATATATCCCTAAATATGCCGACATCTGTAGACCTCTTCACGCCTTGAAGAAAAAAGGGGCTAAATTTAAGTGGACACCCGATTGCCAGGCAGCCTTCGACACTCTAAAGGCTAAGATAGGAAATCCGCCCGTACTACAACTGGCAGACTTTAAGAAACCTTTTGTCGTTGAATGTGACGCATCCCAATATGGCTGTGGGTCAACTTTATTGCAATACAACGATAAGGGTGATTTAATGCCAATAGCCTTCTACTCAAAAAAATTCACAGATGCGGAATTAAAGTATAGTATCTATGAAAAAGAGGCATATAGCGCAATTTTAGCTATAGAAAAATGGCATCAATTCTTGGAAGTTCAGCCATTTACATTAGTAACAGACAACAAAAGTCTTTATTTTATATTACAGTCTGGCCGAAAACTGGGTCGTCTTGCCAAATGGGTTGAACGGTTATTAAATCTACCATTCAATGTAATTCACAAAAAAGGATCCGAAAATTTGGTTGCAGACGCCCTATCCAGATTATATGACCAGGAGCCAATTGAAGACCAGGATAAGGCGAAATCCGATGATTTAAATCGAGAAATAAAGGAGATTAAAATTAATCTGATAAAATCCCAACAGGAAAATGTAAAAAATGTAAATAGTAAACTTAAATTGGACGAAAGAAATACCAAATATTTGTATAATGTGATCTCAGAAATTCCAATGGCCATGGACGATATTAAAAAGCATCAGAAACAAGATAAAGAATGTATTGAAATAATTGAGAGCATAAAAACCAAGAGCAACCAACAATGTTTTTATCTAAATAACGAAATTCTAATGTATAAAAAACAACAAGGAAAAGCCAGAATTTATTTGCCATCACTGCTGATAAATCTTGTGTTCACATTTTATCACAATAGTTTAATTGGCGGCCACTTAGGTATTGCTCGTACTATCGCCAAGATAAATGAATATTTTTTTCATCCCGACCTGGAACGCAAGATAAAAGAAAAGGTTAAAGAATGTCAAACTTGCGCTATGTCCAAATCAGCTCAGCGGAAATATGAAGGTAAATTAATTTCTATTCCGATCGAAAAAAGCATGAATACCATATTTATCGATCTATTTGGTCCATTGCCGTTATCAAAAACCGGCAATAAATATATTTTGGTTATGATAGATGGATTTAGCCGTTATATATGGTTACACGCATTGAGAGAAGCCACATCGAAACAAATAATAAACAAATTAAAGCTTACATTTGCAAACTTCTCTATACCCCGGATTATTGTATCAGATAATGCAAAATGTTTTACTTCGAATGAATTTCAAGCATATCTATTTAGAAATTGTATACAAGGCCGAAAAATTCCCATTTACCGTGCCTCAGGAAATAGAAGCGAAAGGACTATCCGCGATGTGTCAACACTATTGAGATGTTTTTATCACGATAATCAAACAAATTGGGACCAGGACTTAGATGCAGTCCAAATGAGCTTGAATACCGCAAAAAATAGTTCGACCGGATATACGGCATTCCAGCTAATGTTCAATCACGAAGCAAATAATGCACTATCAAACACTTGGAATCTACATGATTTAATATCCCACGATTTATCAAACGATGAGAAAAAAATTCAACTTCAACGAGCTGTAAATAACGTCAAGAGGAGCGTTTTTAGAAACCGGAAACGTGAGAGATATTCGCCTGCCAAAAGACGACATCCCTTTAGGAAGAATTCTATTGTTTTCTACAAGACCCACTACTTAAGCGACAAGGCGAAGAAGTTTTCAAGAAAACTTGCAACAAAATTCTGCGGACCCTACAAGATATTATGGTTTATTACGGATGTCAGCGTTTTGATCCAGCATGTAAATAATTTATCTGACGTCAAAAAGGTTCATATTATTGATTTAAAACTGCACAAACAATAAAAAAAGGTTTTAACTAATTAGTATTTATCCGAAGAACAAAGAAGAGGTTTATTTAGTTTTATAATTGCCAAATTTAAATAAAAATTATTTATTTTATTAAATCAGTTTTGATTCGTAATGTGTTAAAATATGAAATAATTTGATTTAAAGGTACAATTTTGAGATAGTTTTATATCGGCAAAATGAGCGGAAGAATTATTAACTAAAAGGGAAAATGTTTTTGTTATAAAATATTAGTTATGTAAAAAAATAATAATCTTGTCTCAAATTTATTAGCGAAAGTAGAGTGAATGACTATGTAAATTAAAGGAGTGAATGAGTATGTATCTGGGAATAAATGTAAGGGCCCTCTGAAAGTGTGTACGGATGGTGAATGAATCTTTTTGGAAAAGGATACTCGAGTACACTTCACAATTCACAACACTATTAAACACACGCGATCGCAAACACTGTAACACATTAAACATTAATTACACACGCACACGCACGAACACACACACGGACGACCAATTGAACACGACACACGAACACGACATGCAAACACGTTAAAATCTCGAGAACGACTGAACAAGAATAAATCTGAGACAGCAGTTATCTTAAAAGGGAAAGTAGGAATTCGGGATTTCCGCTTGGAACCGATAACAATGCACATATGTTGCTGTTCATTTTGCAGACTTAAAACTATAACGAAAAGAAAAATGTAAATATAATATCGGTTGAATTAGTTAAGTTATGCATGTACCAAGGGATTTATTTAGTTGTAAATGTAATATTTATTAAATACTTAATTATTGCACGCAAAATAATTGATTTTGATGAAATAAAATATATGAAGTCGGTAATCCATCTGGTAGTGAACTCTAGCGGAGAAAGTTCGAACTACTTAAATTACACTTGTCTTTGACAGAAATTACTCGATACGCGCCAACTTCAAATGTACGGAGATTAATGTTAGTTTATTTTGATTTATATAACTACTAAACGTTATTTTATTCATTTGTAAGGAAGTAATTATCCTTTAAAATCACGTACAGCACTATTTAATTGATATAAAGAAACATAAGGAAGTTTAAAACTTTAAATGTATAGTTTATACGAAATATATATATTTTTTTACCCCAAGTAAGGGAGAATTTGTACCGATTTGTATTTATAAAAAATATATATATATGTATATGATAAACTACCTTAGGTTAAGTCCAGAGAGATTTCATTTTGTTCGGTTGGTATACCTGTAAATTAGCTAATAAAAATTCGAAAACGACAGTTATTAGTATAGAAAGGGCGGCACTAACGTAAATTACTACTCGTGAAAAAGTAAGTTAAATTAATAAAATAATCATTCTAAAAATCATATTTTCATGCCATTTAAATACTCATGTAAAAGTCCAGAGATTTGTAAATGTTTGTTAGTATAAATCAATTTGTATTTCAATGTATAACTTCATTTAAATGAACTATTTCCATATTATGAGCATGAAGGAAATTTTAGTCTTTTTGCAAGTTGAGACAATGTATCCATTTTTCTATATTTGTAATTTAGTTTGAATTTATTTACCTTTTATTATTCAAGTCTGTATTATTTACAGACGAGTTCCAGTAATTAGATGCCAGTGCCCGTACGCCCTCAGAAAAGTCAGTAAGGTACCATACTCTGATTAGAAAATAATTAATAGAGTCGATAAACCACTTGTAATATATGTTCCTAGCCCGAAGGATTTTATTATTTTGAAATTTGTTAAATATATATTTGTGATTTGAAATGTTGGATTTCATATATTATTTGACTTCCTAACCACATTGCCAACCTAACTGTAAAGCTATATAAAAATTAAAATTCATATACCTAATTGGCCAACAACACAGGTGTATACATATTTACACAAAACTATAGAATCTGCCTAAACTGCAACAACAAAGACTACAATTCCAGATGTGAACTGCTATAATGCCGCTTTGTTGTAATAATTTCTGTAACCCAGGATTAAACGAAGGAAAAGTGAGTCAGAATAGCTGTGGGAGTTAAGGCGTGATGACAGTAAGTCTAAGGTTGTAGGTTCAAGCCCCGATCGGGTCACAATAGCTTTGCAGCTATAATCATTTAAACAAATTTATATTATTGGTTTATTAAGCAATTAAATTGTAAAAATCATATTTTTAAAATTAAAATAACCATTTAAATAAAAAAATATAGTTGTGGTCCAGATCCAGCCAATTTTGGAAGTGCCCTGATCGTATTCGTGGAAACAGGTTTATTGGCGAAAATACAACACAAGCTTTGCTTAGAGGTACACAATATAATAGAGGTGTGAGAGCTCAAAAAATAATGTATGAAGCTTTACGTAGGATGAAGTCGTCAACATTTTTAAAGAAATTCAAGAGGACCCTGTATATACATGTATTGAACCAGTCAGGGGCGGATCCAGAGGTCATGTTTGGGGGGGCGGTCACCGAAAATGATCCCTCCCCCTTCCCTGTGGATGGTCCCTGGTACCCCCATTATTTTTTTTAACTGTATGAAATTATACTACGAATGAAAGTAAGTTAACATAATATATCAATAACCTTGTGCTCAAGATAAAAGTAATCTTAACTTTATAAACAAGCTAAACAAAAATTAACTTTAGTTCTACTGCGCCCGACCGTAAATAAAAATAAAATATTTAGGCATAACACTTTTTTATACGTCATCTGTAGGGGTCTAAGAACAAGTAAGATGCATAAATAAACAATTTATTTTTGTATTTACCCACGCGAAAAACTATTTACAAAACGTATTTGAAATCTGCAATACTGAACTATACTACGCAAAGATACAATTAGGAATGAGGCTGACAGCCAAGGTCAACCTCTCGAAAAATAAAAATGTCGTACCACATTTTTACAAAATAAAATACTTGGCTAATGAGCTTCTGTTTGCACGCAATTTAATCTTTGTTTCCTCTTATTTCATTATATATAATTCTAGGAACCTTTTGCTTCTAGCCAAGCCAATGGATATTTATTGCCTAGCAACGGATTACGCGGTTTTAAACAAAAATTAAACCTAACCTGTAAACAAAACACCGCTGGTAGCAAACGACGGTAGGCGGGCGAAATCCAATAAAAAATAATCACCGAATACAATTGTAGCAACCTTTGCTGCTAAAATTTACCTCCAAGACCATGTTGAAAACACTGCATTTTCGGTCTGCCAACTGGCAAAACTGCAACAACTTCGCAATACTCGGGAATATCCATGTTTTTGTAAGACGCTTTTAGGTTAAATACATGGATCTAAGTAATGTGTTATATACTAAAATGAAAGGTTAAAATTTCACCTGTCTAATGGTGTATATTTTATTTTATTTATCGAATGTTTAGGTTCGTTAGTTTGAATTTTAATGTATCTTTGTAGACAGGAGTGGCAAAATTTGACTCTCGGAACCGAAAAACGGGGTTTCGGGAGGCTTTTGCTGCTTACATTTTCATTCGGATTTATTCAAACTTTCATCGTATGCCTGAATAATAAAATAAAACACAAAAATTCACAGGTTTGGGGGGGGGGCGACCGCCCCTACCGCCCCCCCCTTGGATCCGCCCCTGGAACCAGTAATACGCCAGCTTCAAGAATCATTGATGAGTAAAAACAAAGACTCTTGAGCCATATTCAATTTGTTGTTTGAACAATGTGAGATCCTACATTCAAAATTTAAAAGTTTTTTGGATGAGAAGTGCAGCGCAAATGAGACATTAAAGTTTTGGAGTCAGTATTGCAACTTGGTAGAAATATTACTGAAGTGTATCCGTGCTGAAAGAGATGGGCTTTGGGACTTACACTTGGCAACGGTTTCAACCATACTTCTTCCTATTCAACCACATAAAATCTGCTCGAGGCTGTGTACTTTATGTTGAAGACATGAAAAAGCTACCCGAAAAAGTAAAAACTGAATTCAACCAAGGCCACTTTTCAGTTAAAAGGAGACCAGGTAAATTCAATAATGTGGCAACTGATCATACAGAGGAACAGACATTGATAAGGTCTTCAAAAGTGGTTGGAGGAGTTATCGCTATTTCAACTAACAATAATGCTTTTCAAAAGTGGCTGATGTTACACCCGAATAAAGCTTCGATAGCAGATATGCTATTCACATTTTGTGGAACAATGATGGATCCAACTGGTGATGGAGAAGATTGCACTCATAACGAGTGGAGTGTAACTAGACTGACAAGAGATGAAAAGGTTGTATACAAATTAATTATGTTCCTAAGAGATCATGATGACCCCTTTCCAAAACTCAATTGGTGAAGGACTGCGAAACATTGTCAGTGGACTTGTGGCGGATAAGAATATCTCAGACTTTCTTTTAACAGTTGAGGAAAGAGGTCAAACACTTTATAAAGAATTCTTAAGTTGCTTGAACTTAAGAAGGGAATCTTTTCTCCCATAAAGCAAAACCTGTCAAGACATTTTTGACTATGAGTATTGTAAAAAAGTCCCTTATATAAAATCACAAATATATTAAAACACAATGATTTAACATTCATTTTTTTCTTGGCTGCTTAACGTCAATACAATATTGAATATCTTGTTAAACACGAGCTTTTAGAGTATCCTTCAGCCCTGGCAACACCTGACTGTCTCTTAAAGAAACCTACCAAATCCCAGTAAGTGAAAGAGATCGTAAACGAAACAAAGTGTATGGCTTTGAATGAGGTGCCTGAACACAAAACCAAACAAATTCACATAATAGATGAAATGACCTTACTTCAATCAACTCCTGTAACAATCCTCCATAAGTTTGAGACAGTAAAAAACTTATGAGAATTCATCTTAAATAGGATAAACAAAGTGTTGAAGGGCAAAGAGGTTATTCAGTTGGACTTAGTGTTTGACATGTATGACAGGCCTTTAACAAAGCAGTGTGAACAGGAAAGGAGGCAAGGTACAAAGGAACCTCTTAATTTTTCTATTCAAGGAATCCACACAAAAATACCACAGCAATGGCAAAGGTTTTTGTGTGTCAGTTAAACAAAAACCAAAAAACAAACATCAGTTTAATTATGATCATATCATCATACCCGTTAGATCAAATTGCAGTACCAAAAGGTAAACTTTTTACTGTGTCAGGTGGATCATTTGATGGCGAATCTAGTATGCAGAAATATGAAAAAGGTGAAATTATTGAATCAATACAATTAAAACGTAACCACATAGAAGCTGACACAAGACTTCTTTTCAATTCTAAAGAGGCCTTAATATCCCATAACACAGCATTAGTTGTAATCATGCATAGCCCTGACACCGAAGTATTTGTTTTGGGTGTACAGTTTTGGACGGAACTCCATAGTCATGTTCTGCTTTATGGATCAAAACTGGAACTGCTGACAAACGAATTTAATTGGGCTCTCACATAGCTGCAGAGACTTATGGATGTGGTGTTAGTAGTGTATTATCGGCCGGTTTACACTTTTTCCGGTTGCGATACGACCAGCAAGGTTGGAACCAAGAGAGCAGCTCTAAACGAGGCAAAATCAGAAGCAAATAATAATATTTTAAGAAAATTTGGAAATATTGAATTTGATGAAGAAGACTTCAAGAAATATGAATCTAAGGATCCTTAAAAAGCCTGGATCCACCTGTAACGAGAGTAGATTTAAAATCATAGCATCGCATCCAGCAACATACAGAAACATCTCAGCTCTTCCGACTACAAGTGATAGCATGAAACTCCATGTTCTTCGTAGTTGTGCTCAGGTACATGTATGGGATAATGCTTTCAAAGCAAATATTACCCAGCTTAATATTGCTAACTATGGCTATTTTGAGAACTGTTTTGGATCTTTACGCCCTCTGTTGATGACAGATCCATCCATGCCAGTTGATCTATCACCTCCTTGTAAATGCAAAAATGTAATAAATCTTGTCCTTGTTACATAAAATACCCCCGTCACAGCAAACCTGCGTACTCAGCGAATTTTGAATGCACATAAGTAACGTAGTTCATAGAAATGAGTATAAAAATATGAAAAATGTATAGAAACCTGTTCAAGCAAGCCAAAATTGATAACAGTTCTAATAAAATAAAAACTTCAAATAATCAGCCTAAAGAATTGTGAAATATAATTAAGAGAAAAACATGTGACAACAGAAAAGGTTTAAGTGAAGCTAACTTAGACCCTCAGATATTAAATGTACATTTTCTGAATGATGTGGAACAGCCGATTGATAGTTTACCTCATCCAATAATTCTTCGAAACATTACATTGATGTAACTAATAACAGTTCTTACCAGAATTTAAAATTTAAATTGGTAACTTTTTCTGTTGAACAGGTTTACAAACAAATTGTTAAGTTAAGCAATAGTAAATGTCTTAATGTATAAATTCACACATTTAAAAAATGTCTGCTCAGTATATTGTTGAAGTTATTACTTACTTGTTTAATCTTTGTGTAAAAGAAGGAAATTATCCTAACTGTTTGAAATGTGTTAAGGTTATTCCTGTGTACAAAAAGGGCAGTAAATTAGATTTAAGTAGTTATAGGCCAATCAGTATTATTCCTGTTATTAGCAAAGTTTTAGAGAGTTTAGTTAAGGACCAAATTGTTTCTTATTTTGAGGGGAATATTTTTTTAATCAATGTCAATTTGGGTTTAGAGCAAAAAGAGGCACCAACAATGCTGCTCAACAGTTGATTAATTTTTGCTTAGAAGAACTGGAAAATAAAAATAAAGTATTTTTAAAATTGTATGACATGAAGAAGGCATTTGACACAGTGTCTCATGAAATTTTGTTGCAAAAATATGCTCATTACAAGTTTGACGAAAGAGCTGTATAGTTTTTTACATCCTATCTGAGTAACAGGTATCAGAGTGTTTAATATCAAGGTAGTTTTTCTGAATTTAAATTAGTAAAACATGGAGTTCCTCAAGGCTCAATTTTGGGCCCTGTCTGTTTCATTATAAATAAATGATCTGCCACAAAATATTCAGAACAATAATGTCAAACCCTATTTATTTGCAGATGATTTAGCTGTGCAAATCCAATGGAAAGAGACGTGTTATCATCCACATCAATTTCAAAAGAAACTAATAATATAATTGAAGACTGGTGTACTGTATATATAACCATTTGTTTTTAAATGTTCAAAAAAAACAAGACTTAAATATTAACTTAAATAAGAGATTAGAAAATAAGTGTGCCAAGTTTTTGGGAATGTATATTGAGTCCAACTTAAAGTGGAGAGTTCACATAGATTTTGTGTCAAAAAAACTAGCTAAAGGGATATTTATGTTGAACAGATTAAAGTGTAGTTTAGATTTTAATTCTTTAACATATGTGTATTTTGCTCATGTTCATGCTCACCTTAATTGTTATACTATCTTATGGGGTGGTAGTAATTGTAAGAAAAAACTTATTGTATTACAGAAAAAAACAATAAAAATTATGTTTAATGTAAACATGAGGACTCATAGCAAACCATTGTTTAGAGAAGCTAATATTTTAAGTTTTGAAGATATTTATATTTTAAACTGCTTAATGTTTGCAAAAATTTTTTTTTTTTTTTTTTTACGTAGGAGGAACGCTTTATGCGCGAACCCAAAGGAACAGTGTGGGACTCCCTCTTACGAGGTATACCCACTAAACCTCCTACGGAGCCGCGGGGGAAAAACCAGGCCGGAACCCTTATCGGACAACTTCGGCACTGGCCCGCGTGTCTTGCGCCCGGACGGGTCACGTCACCGTTTCGGGAAACTTAGAGGTCACCTAAGCATCCCTCGTCTCGCTTTCCCCGAAGAACGGATTGCACGAAGAGCGCAACCGCTCTCCAGGAGTCTTCATTTCGAAGCATCGTCCCCACCACGACGTCCGGGGACAGATCGCCGACAGCAGAGACGAGCCTCCTCCTGTCTTCAGCGAAACGACTGCACCGGAAGAAAGTATGATGAGCATCATCCACCTCCTCCGGGCAGTAACTACACTGAGGTGACCTCACCTTCCCCATGCGGAAAAGGTATTCCCTGAAGTACCCGTGGCCCGTCAGGAATTGACACAAGAAAAAGTCAATTTCCCCAAATGCACGGCTCAACCACGGGCTTATGTCTCTGATGAGACGAAACGTCCATCGCCCTTCCAGTCCACCGTTCCAACGCTCTTGCCAAACTCGCAGAGTTTCGAGTTTGGCTTCCACAGCAGCTTGGTCTCTTCCGAGATCAGGAGCACGGCGAAAGATGTTCTGCCTCTCAGCGGCGAGCAGATCAAGGGGAAACACTCCAGCCACAACCATTACAGCCAGTCCAGGCACAGTGCGATACGCACAGGCAACCCTAAGAGCCGCCCTGCGCTGAACGGAGAGAATTCTCTTGCTGTGTTTTTTGACTCTCATGGCACCCGCCCACACTTCTGCGCCGTACAGGAGAGTGGCGTTGACGGTGGACATGAGAAGTCGCCTCTTGCTGGACCTCGGGCCTCCGACATTCCCCATCAATCTGCTGAGCGACAGATCAACCCTCGTCGCCTTGTTGCAAACCACCTGGATGTGCTCCCACCATGTGAGGCGGCGGTCAATCACCACTCCCAGATACTTCGCCGCAGTCTTCGTCTGGACCTCCACGTCACCAACAGTCATAGGGATTACTGTTTGGATCCTCCGTCGCGTGAGCATGACGATCTCGGTCTTGGCGACCGCCAGCTCAAGTCCATGACCGCTCATCCATCTGTTGACCCGAAACATCACCTGGTTGAGGCGAAACTGGGCTAACTCCGGATTCCGAGCCGTGATGACTGCGGCTACATCATCTGCGTAGCCCACGAGATAGGCTTGTGGTGGCATCTCGAGGCGAAGCACTCCGTCATATGCCACGTTCCAAAGGTCAGGGCCAAGGATCGACCCTTGCGCCGCGCCGGCGGTGACCACTTTGGAACTATATAGCAGCCTGCGCTCCTTCAGGTAGTCCTGTACCACGACCAAGAGATAGTCGGGTACCCTGAAGTCCCGCTGCAACGCCTCGAGCATGTCCACCCAACGGGCCGAGTTAAAAGCGTTTTTAACGTCCAGGGTGACCAGCAGCACGATCGGCCTGGCCTGATGGCAGGCCGTGTCAGCCCGCTGGACGGCGCCCAGGACTTCAGCCACGGCATTCAAGGTTGAGTGGCCCTTCCGAAAGCCGTGCTGCCGGGGGGACAAGTCCCCAGCGGCTTCGACGGCCGACCTCAACCTGGGTTTCAGCAACCTCTCAAAGAGTTTACCCGCCGTGTCCAACATACAGAGTGGTCTGTATGCCGACGGGGACTCCGGGTCACCTTTGCCTTTGCTGATGAGCGCCAGTCTAGCTGTCTTCCAGCGTGACGGAAACACACCCGCCGCCAAACACGTGTTGAACATGCGCAGCAGCAGATGTGGGTGACTTCCCGCCACAACCTTCAGAGCCTCAACCGGAATGCCATCAGGGCCTGGAGCTCTGTTGTTGTGCATGGCAGACGATGCTGCTACGAGCTCCTGTTCCGTGAACAAAGGAACATCAGGCACCGGCCCCGTTACTCTTTCCTCTCGCCTCACAGGGTGACTTGGGAAGAGAGCATCGACGATGGCCGTGATCGTGCCTTCAGGCATAGACGCACTGCTGGCCCCCATTCCCCCGAGCTTTCTCGTGACGAGCTTGTACCCTTTTCCCCATGGATCGGAGTCCACGTCCCGGCACAGCTCCTTCCAGCAGCGAGCCTTGCTCAGGCGAATTGCACTGGCAAGAGCTTTTTTCGCAGTCTTGTGCTCTGCCGACCTGGCCAAAGCCTCCGGTCGGTTTCGAGTTCTCTGCGCTCTTCTGCAAAGCATCAGTGCCGTTCTCCTGAGCTCCGCGATTTCATCCGTCCACCAGTACACGTGGCGACGACCCCGGACAGGTTTTTTCCGAGGCATCGACGAGTCGCATGCACGCTCGATCAGCTGCATTGTGGAACCCACGAGAGCTTCGACCCGATCTCGATCAGCGGAGTCAAAGCGCTCCGTCAAACCGGCCTCAGGGCTACAACTGAGCCGCTCGACGAATTTTCCCCTGTCCAGTTTGGCCTGATTCCAGCCAATTGGGTTTCGGGTACTGCATCGACGAGACAACTCGTTTTCTTCCAGATTGAAGGAGATGAATTCGTGGTCACTGGCCGTGTACACGTCCATCACCCCCCACTCCGCTACCAGAGGAAACAACCCTGCCGATACCAGCGTGACATCTGGTATGGAGTCACCAAAACCAGGTCTGCGGTATGTCGGCGTGTCCCCTCTGTTCGCCACTTCCAGGTCGAGCCTCGAGGCCATCTCCAGGATTCTTCTCCCCCGGGCGTCAGTGACTGGCATGCCCCACTCAACGGCACGCGCGTTGAAGTCCCCAGCCACTATTACGCCCCCCGAGACACCCTGAAGACTGTCTTCCAGCGCCTCCAGCCTCTCCCGGTACTCCTCGGCGGAATAGTTGGGAGAGAGGTAGACACTGTATACATTGACTCGCCGAAGTCTCACCCAGACGTAACCGTCACCGGATCCGTGACCCAACACCTGTATCCCCCGACTGTCCGAAATCCAGAGAGCCGCGGTGCCAAGCCGGTCATAAAACCAAGATGGACTGGTTTTGATCCGGTAGGGCTCGCTGACGATCACGATCTGGGCTTTGACCTCACAAGCAAGCTGCTCAAGAATGGCGTCAGCTGCTCGACTCCGCTGCAGGTTTGCCTGGACGAAACGGATCATTTCGTGGCAGATCGAGCCCTCTTAGCGTCTAGGGCTTTCCTGAAAGCCCTGCATGCCCCTGAGCCCGGAATGTGGTCCGCGGACGCTCCAGGTGTACCGGTGCAGAGAACGCAAGAAGCGGCCGCTGTGCAAGCAGCGGCCTTATGTTCGCCGCTACCGCACTTCCAACATTTGTTGCCACGGTCGGGACCGGAGCAACTCCGACGCGTGTGGCCGTACCCGAGGCACCGAAAACAGCGTTCTACCTCAAGGCGCTGCCGAACTCGGCAGACGACCCAGCCAATCTTGATCTTCCCAGACCGAAGAAAGAGAAGACCGTCTTTCTCTTCCATCTCAACGACAGCCTTTCTCTGCTCCCGCTTGTTTGGAGAGAACAGGGTGACCTTAGGCACACCGGAGATTGTCGGAAGGTCTCTTGTGATAGCCGCAATGACATCGGCCTCCGAAGCCAGGGCGTCTAGATCCAAGATCTCTACCCTCAGCTTCGGGATGATGGAGCGGACCTCGCCCTTGTCCCCTATAGCTCCCTGAAGTGCTTCCTGGAGTTTCCCCCGGTCGTCACACTTCGAGAGCTCAAGGAGAACCCCCCCGGCCTCCGTCTTCCGGATCTGCCGAACCACAGTTCCGGAGTCCTCTGGCGTCACCTCACTCTTCAACAATCCGAGGATCTCTGAGTAGGTCTTGCCGGTGGACGGATTGATCAGGACCACCTGGTTCCTGGTCTTCCTAGGCCGAGTCTTCTTTGGCTTCTCCTTCTTTTGGCTGGGTGCTTGGGAAGGCACGTTTTCCGCCTCTTCCCGCTTCTTCTGGGCTTTCGCCTCCGCCCGAAGCTTCCTCCTCTGTTTCTTGGAGAGGACCTGATTAAAACCCTCCCTGTCCGCAGACGCAGTGGTGGCTTCTTCTCCGTTCCTCTCCACGTGGACGGTCCTGTTCTTGACGTCCGGTCTCTTCTCCGTTTGCTGTTCCGCAGGAGGGCTAGTCGCCGATCTCTTGCCACCCCCACCAGGCGCCCCAGACTCCGAAGATGGAAGTGGAGCTTGCCCCTGCTTCTCCTCCAGAAGCCTGAGCCACCTTAGCGATGCCTTCCAGAGACCGAGCATCGAGTCGAAGACATCAAGGGATGCATCCAGGGTCACTATCCCGTTCTTGATGCCCATCGACACGGTCTTCTGCTTCGCGACCGCGGCGGACATGTCGAGGAGAGTGTCCCGCATCCTCTGCAGTTCCTCCTCCACCTTTTCCTGAGCAATATCCACGTTCCTTTCATCCGCTGTTTGCAAAAAATAATTATAATAAAAATGACACAAATGAATTTTATCACAATTATAGCACTAGAAATAAATACAATTTAAGGCCTAGTCAATGTAAATACAGCACAGCACTACTGTATATCTAATAGTTTTATAGAACAGTATTAAAGATTATATAATTTGTTACCATATGAAATTAGATGTTTAAGTGATACAAAATTTAAAAAAGTTCTTATAATTGTGTCCTTTTAATATACAAGAATTTATTAATAATGTAAACATAGTTTTAAAATAACGAATTGTATTAAGTGACTATGCCATGCTTATAAACCTTGTAACGGCAATAAAATATTCTTATTCTTATAAGTGAATCTATACTCATACAAATCATTGGAATAAAAGTATTACAAGTTGGAAGAAATTCATTTTTTCGTTTTATTTATGCATCTTATATTGCCGTTAAATATATGATTAATTAGGAGCAAATAAACAAATACAAGTTTCTTAATGTTCAAATCATGAATAGCTACTAGTTTGATTCACTTCGTCGACTCGTTCAATTTTAGCGAGTAGTTCTTTGCCTCACCAAGTCCCAGGACAACCTTAAAACTGGTCTATACCAGTTTTTAGGTTGACATTGGGGACAACTCCATGCAAATGAAGTTGTCATTACATATGGTAAGTCTTTTGGCTGTCTATTATGACAAACTTCCCTTTCACCTTTGGTCCCTCCACTTGCAGTGGCTGGGGACAGAAACTCCGAGTTTGGTCCTCAACCTGAGAATGTATGGTCCCTGGCTGTTGTACATGGGTACCGTGTCAGTTGAGTTGGCCAGTTGGAGGGCAGAGCAGGTCCCTCTGTTATCTAGGGTTGTTTGAGTAGGGCCTGTTTGAGCCTAATCACAGGAGCACGGGAGTTGGCCCTCTGAAAGGTCAATTTGGCTGCCTGTCCCATCCCACCCTTTCCTTTCCTGCGATATCCTATCCTGTAACCACTAATGAGGTATATATCTATAGAGGTCTCATCTGGGGTAAAAAACTGTGCCTACATGCTGACCGCCATTTTGAATGACTTATATAGTAACCAATCAAATCCCCTCTTCACAACTTATGTTAGTCTTTATTACTCTTTGGCTAGATGTTTTGTTTACAAAAATATGCTCCAGTGAGGCTTAATTTTAAGAGTCAACATTTTTAAGTCTTCATCATCGGAAGTTGCCAGACACCATATCTGATATTTGCCCCATAAGACCAATGTTAACTTTGTGCCTCCGTTACTCCTCACCTGATTGTTACATTCAATTAATTTTGGTGTAAAATTAAAGATTTCGTCATCCTCTAGGGAAAAACAATGTCAAATTTATATTTTGTTAACAAAATAATGAGAATATGTACAGTGTTGCAGTTGAAAATGAAACAATTTATTTTAAAAATCATAATACCCAAATTAAGGTTTTTGACATTGTATTTCCCTAGAGGATGACGAAACCTTTAATTTGACACCAAGATGAACTGAATGTGACAATCAGGTGAGGAGTAATGGAGGCACAAAGTTAACATTGGTCTTATGGAACAAAACTCCAAAATGGCGTCTTGTAACTTCCGGTGATGAAGACTCTTAACACGAGACGAAAGCTCTATGTTTATTTACACGTCGTTGTAACCACATGTTTTTAATGTAAACAAAGCAGACGTTTTTAAATCACAGCAGACCAACGAGGTATATATCTATAGAGGTCTCGTCTGGGGTAAAAAACTGTACCAACATGCTCTCCGCCACTTTGACCCTCTATACCCTCCAGTCTCCATGGCAACAATATGTTAACCAATCAAATGCTCCTTTCACACAAGTTATGTTAGCCTTTCTTTCTCTTTAACCAGATGTTTTGTTTACAAAAATATCCTCCAGTGATGTTTCACTTTTTTAACACGAGATGAGAGCTCTATATTTATTCTACCTTGTTGCAGCAGACCATAGAGAAAAATAGACAAGGCATCACCGTTACTTTAGCATTGCAGCTTGTGAAGCCCATTTTTGGCAAGTCCGCCATCTTGGTGGTCCAACATTTAAAAAAATACTGGAATATTAATTATGGAGTTTTAATAATATTTGGAATTATACTTAATAAAGACTGGATACTGATAACTATAACATTAATTTTGTAGACTTGTTAGGCCCACAAATATATTTAGTTACTTAACATTTTATGACAAATATATTAGTAAACTTTTTCTTTCCTATAGTTTGATAATATTACTCATTCCCCTTGGGCTGTGACAGATAGCGTTACTGTACCGTCATTGCAATAGACAGAACTTTGTCCTTACTTTCTTATATAATTTCAAACATAATTTTTTACAATCTCTAAATTCAAATATAATGTTATTAACTGTTGAAAAACTGTCTTTTAAGCCCCATTTCCATTCTAACAGTTTCTGCTCAAGATACGTCTTTTCATGTGATTTCTTTTAGTAAAATGTGTCTGGGAAAGTGTTGTAACTCATGATACGTCTGTTTGTGGGATTGGAATGGGGATGTTGTGTATAAGTAATAGTACTGTCGTATCTCAAAACAATATAACAAAAATTTTCAAAATATTTATAACACAAATTTTATGAATATATATTGATAAAACTTGGCATATGGCTTCACCTAGTAGGACTGGTATATTGATATTTGCACAAAAGAAAATATTTTGTTGATTATCCCCGTAGCAGCAAACCTGCATACTCAGCCCTAATGTTATTCTTATGGAGAATAAGTAAAGTTTTATATCTCCCTTAGTTATGAACATAAATTAATACAACTTAGTATATAGCTTCACCTGGTTGAGTTAATTGATAATTGCACAAAAACATATTTCTTCTCTTTCTTTTTGCAGCAAATCTGTGTACTCAGCCCTAATTTTATTCTTATGGAGAATAAATAAAATGCTTTTGATCACTTATTTATTTATGTATTTTTATGTAACTCGGTAAGTGGCTTTATGTGGTAGTGAGAAACATATGCATGCATTGGAAATTCGCTGAGTACGCAGGTTTGCTGCGATGGGGGCATATATATGAGTCCGTGAATGCGATAACTTGAGTAAAAAACGTCCGATTTTGATTAAATTTGGCTCAAATGTGTAAAGTGACATTCATGACTTAAGATCAAAAACCATAAAAATCTGACCATGGGAAAGGGGGGTTTATGGTTGTTTTAAATTTTCCAAAAATCAGTTTTTTGCATTTTTCCCCATAACAATTTTAAAACACTTAATTTTGGTTTTGACCATGTTGTAGAGCTTAAAAAAAGACAATATTATAGTATTTTGAATTATTAACCTAGGTTAAGTGGTTGCGGATAAAAATCCAAAAAACCTGCTCATAAAATCTCCCATGTTAATCTTATGGGAAAAGGTTTTTGGCTTTTCCTCAGTTCATTTTAATGTAAACTTCACATTTGCTTTTACCAATCAGTTCAGCACCACAAAACAATCATTTTGGTGTTTAAATTGTGAATCCAATCGTTGCAGAGATATTCACAGTGCTAAACACAGTACTTTGTTCAATGTTATCCTTATAGAAAATAATTAAAATTTTATATCTCGATTATTAAATAACAACATTTTTGTTAAATTATAAAATTTTCAAAAATATTTACTTTCAAACAATATTTTTACAATAATACTTCATTATTTGTTAAGGACAATTTAATTTAGAGTAAAGTTATTAAAGTAAATTAAAGTTAAAAGTTATGTAAAGTTGTTGATTTCAATTTTTTCTATTATATAAATAACAAAAAATAAAAAATCCCAGTTTGGTGATTTACTAACCTTAAATCATGATAAAGGCTTTACAGCCTTTAAGTTGACTATTTATGCATATAACAATTATTATTTGATATTTTTTATGATAAAATGCTCATTTTGGAAGAGCACGTATCTCACTGAGATCGTGATTCTCACAAACTAACGTATCTCACTTCTCGTATTTTTTTATACATTTTTTTAAAAGTAAACATGTTTATATTTTTTTCCAATCAACGATTCCAATTGTTGATTTGTATCCTATCTTCTGTAAAATTTTTGTTTTCCTGCTTAATAACATTATCCATCCATAGAAGAGATTAAACACACTTTTCTGATTTTTGCTCTCCTGAAAAATTACCAAAACTGAGATACGTCACTTCGTGAGGAAGGCGACGATATATATATATATATTTATATATGTGTCCGTAAGCACGATAACTCTCGTAAAAAAGGTCCGATCTTAATGAAAGCACCATTTATTTTAACGAGTTCGAAAACCAGACGAATCGCACCATCCAAAGGGGGGTTTTGTACCCAAAAAATGGGGTTTTTGGGGTTTTCACATGTAATTTATATTTCAATAAAATTTTATTTTTTACCATTGAATTTGGCTTAAAAAACAAACAATTTGGTATTTTGATCATTGCTCTATGTCCTTTCTGTAATCAGTTAGACAAGTTCATTGGGCAAAACAATCAGAAAACTCTAAACCCCTTTTTTGGGGATTAACCTTTAAAATTTCGAGTTTTCGGGCCCAAAAAGGGTCAAAAAAGCCCCGGATGTAAAATTAATGCATGTAAAAAGATGGAAATTAGTGAGGCAAAAGTTTAAGTCCTCTCTCGTCATTCTAGCATAAATATTTATCGAGTTATTAAAGAAAACGTGTTTCGATTAAATACAGTACCCTTGTCTTATGGGGGTTTTACACTAGAAAAACCTGTTATTCCTTTGTTAGAGTGCTTTTATCATCACCAGAAACCTCACGCCTACTTTCAAGCCTGTCTGGGCCTTCTCCTAACATTATAATGCGCAAAATTGTATTCCAAGCTTTGCAGGTAAATGAGACCAGGAGCATCAGAACAGCCAACAAATTAATGTTTTAAGATTACAATAAAAATTGGAATAAATGTATGTTTTTACACTGATTTTGATTTTTAAAAGTTTTTATGTGGAAATTCACTTCCCTCACATCAGCGTGTTGCGTGCGAACTAATTGTTAGTTTGAAATGAAAAAGTTTTTCTATAAATATTAAATATCAAATTTGGTATGACTAATCAAGCGTGTACATTAAACCAAAATTGCCTTATTAGTTAATCTACATCAAATACATAAACTAAATAACTGGTTTAAAATTTCAACCTAAATTTGTTAATTGTTTTAGCGAATCTCCCCTATAGGGAAGAAGCTATTACCGTAGGTGGCATGGTAAGACTTAAGAAAGAAGACATAAGAAAGAAAGACATCTTCCTCAAAGCATACATACCAGAGTTAATTCTAGACAAAATCTTTTCCACATGTTCATTCCAATTCAGATGCTTATCTACCAAAAGACCAAGAAATGTTGTACTATTGATCAGTTCAATGAGTTCAGAGTCAATTTGAATGACTGGTTCTGTTAAAACTCTTGATTGAGCTGATTTAAATGCGATATAGTTAGTTTTTTCTGTATTTAAATTTAGGTTGTGCTTTTCTAAAAATTGTGCAATATTTCCTAATTCTACAAAAGACAAAATTTCTAATTGTTCTATTGATTTAGCGGAGATTTTTAAATTTGAATCATCAGCGTAAAGGCAAATATTACTATGTGGAGGGCCTGTAAGGCAATTAGAAATGTTTTTTAAGTAACATATAAAAAGTAAAGGTCCCAATATTGATCCCTGGGGTACTCCAATTTTTATTGGTTTTAGTTCTGATTGATAATGTAATATTCTATTATTTTTTGTGGTATAATTTATCTGAACAAATTGGTATCGGTTGTTTAAATAAGAGCTGAACCATTTCAAAGAGGACTTTTTTACTCCAATTGAATTAAGTTTTTCAAGTAGTGTTGAATGGCTGACACTGTCAAATGCTTTAGACAGGTCCATAAAAATGCCTACACATGGATCTCCTGCATCTATTGCATCGATGATCGATTCTATAAAAGAGACACTTGCCGATATTACCGATCTTCCGTTACAGAATCCATGCTGATTACTATCTATTAAATCATTTTGTTCTAGGAATGCCATTAACTGATTGTGAACTGCCTTTTCATAAATTTTGGAGATGGTTGGTAATAAAGAAACGGGACGATAGTTTGCTGGATTTTTTCTATCCTTTTTCTTGTGTATGGGAATAATTTTGGAAACTTTTAATTTATCAGGAAATATTCCAGAAACAAATGATGCATTAATTAGGTGGCAAAGAACTTGGCTAATCTCTTTTTGTACTGATTTCAATATAATAATTGGCACCTCATCATACCCACTCGAGTACTTATTTTTTAGCGAACTAATTATATGCTCTATCTCTTCTCTATTTATTTCACTTAATCTAAAGGTTGGTCTTAAAGTTAAACTATCTAGACCTGTTAATAAAACTTCCTTATCATCTGCAATATTACTCGCTAATTCTGTGCCTGATACATATTTTCCTACATTTACAAAATAGTTGTTAAATAAATTTGAAACATCTTTTGCCTTATAGTAATCTATACCACCTTCATTTAATGTAATGTTGCAAGGTTTTATGTCCTTTTCATTTCCCACCTCTGAATTTATTATATTCCAAACAGTTTTCTGAATATTCTTTGATTTTTTACTTTCTCCCCCTATACATAGTATATGGAGAAAGTATTGTTTTCGTAAAAATTTTCGAATTTGAGTTGTCAGTGGAAATATTCGTTTTGGTGCTCCCTGAACCCAAAAAAGTGGTTTTTACGTGATGTCTGTGTGTGTGTGTGTGTGTGTGTGTCCGTGTGTGTGTGTGTGTGTGTGTGTGTCTGTGTGGATGTGTACAGAGCTAGAGCCCTAACCTATGGGCCGATTTTTATGAAATTTGGTATGTAGGTACTAATCCACGATATCTCCAGGCATTTTTTTCATTTTTTTGAATTTTTGATTTTTAAGGGTAATTATCCCCCAAAAACCGCCAAAAAACATGAAAAATCCAAATTTCTCAAAAACGGCTCTAACGATTTTGATTAAACTTTCGTGGTTTGTAGAACTTTAGGTTTCCAACAAAATGACACCACCCGCATTTCTGGAAAAATGCGGGTTCAGAAATTACAGGACTTAAAACATCAAAAATTCAGTTTTTTGGATTTTTCATAAAAAATCATAAATGTTAAAAAAGATTACTATTCACCATTAAAAAGAGCTCAAAAAACTAAATAAATTAGTATTTTAAATTACTATTCTACGATTGCTAGTTGCGGAGAAAATTGAAATTTTCATTTAGCGGTAAACACAGTACGTTGTCCAATGTTATTCTTATGGGGAATACAAAAATAACTATTTCTCTCTTAGTTACTGATCAATTTCATTTGATATGCAGGTCAAGTTAGCATTGACCAACAGATGATGTTCGAAATGTGTTGCTATTTAACCCTGGGGGGGGGCAAGGGGGCATTTCCCCTCTCAAAACTACTGTGTGTAGCAACAGACTCTATAGTGCCTCCAAAAAAGCAATTTGGGTGGATATTTCTGAAAACAACTATTTTAGACAATTTTCTGTACATTTATCTATACTTCATATTCTATATTTAGTAAATAAAAAATATTTTTGTCATTAAAGTTTGGCTAAGAGGGAGAAAGTATGTGTCAGTTTCCTGATACCGTTTATTTATTTTATTGTCGACAAAATCTCTGTTAGAGATATTTAGGTTGTTTTTGTAGTTTGATACTTTCTTTTTTAAAATATTAATTTTTCCAAAATCATTTGTATTTCTAATTTGTTTTGCCAGAGTTACAAGTTCACTCTTTTATTTTTTCAGCTTGTCTGATATCCAATTTTTTCCCCGTTTTCTTCTGTTTTACTATTTTTTTAGGAAAAGCAATGTTAAAAAGATATATAAAAGTTTCATAAAAAATATTATACTTTCCCTCAGAGGGAGCAAGGAATACTTCCACCCATGTCTCCTTACTGAGCAGATTTTTGAAAAGTTTTATATTTTCCTGACCAAAGTTTCTATTTTCACGAACAATAAAATTATCTTTCACTGATTTCATGCTAGGTGAAATTATTTCTAAACATTGGCCATCATGATCTGACAGTAATGTTACAACACCATTTACATACATTAAATTACTACAGGCCTTTGTTACAATGAAGTTGTCAATTGCAGTTTTTGAAAAGCTGGTAACTCTAGTCGGAAATTTCACTAAATAATTCATGTTATTACTTTTTAGCATATTGCTAAGCAGAGTATGGCCTTTAGACTGTACTAGGACATCAATATTTATATCTCCTGCAATTATTATCATTTCAAAATATTTTTGCAAATATTCTATGAGTAAACTTAATCTATCCAGGAATTCTTCAGCATTTGATTTAGGTGATCTGTAAACACCAGCTACCGCAAATTTGAAGTTACCAATTACATATTTACTAACACAGAATTCAAACTGTTTTTCATATAATATTTTGTTTTTTAAAGAGTCAGGAACTATTAGTTGTTTCTGTTTTATTTTGTTATTGCAAAAAGAGCATAACTCCTCCCTTACATGAAAGTTTACGTGCAAAGAAGGTATTTACTGTGTAGTTCCCAAGACCATATGATAACTTTTCATTTTGAGGTCCCCAGATGCCAAAAACACCATTCGCTCAAATTTGTATATATATATATATGTGTGTGTGTGTGTGTGTGTGTGTGTGTGTGTGTGTGTGTGTGTGTGTGTGTGTGTGTGTGTGTGTGTGTGTGTGTGTGTGTACTGTATATATATATACAATTTTGAATGACCCCCCAAAACATGATAAGGGGGTCACGTTAGGAACTTCTATGATGGTCCTGGGCTTAAGTTTCACCGTGTGAGTCATGCTAATAGTTCACTTTCCAAAGGAAATTCACTAATAGGTTAAAAAAATATAGCAAACTTACAGTAAATCACTAGAATATATAACTGTTTACTGTGCTTAACCTTTTTGAAATCCATATGTAGAACGATTTAATTATTTAAATACCCCCGTAGCAGCAAACCTGCGTACTCAGCGAATTTCCAATCATATATATGTATCTTAATACCACATAAAGCCACATACCAAGTTTCATCAATATATATTCATAAATAAACAATTTATGACATTTTAATTATTCTCCATAAGAATAAAATAGTGGCTGAGTATGCAGGTTTGCTGAAGGAAGGAAAACAAAAAATGGGGTTTTATACAAATATCAATACAACTCATTTAGGTAAAGCCACATACCAAATTTCATTAATTTATTTTCATAATTAAGGGAGATAACACATTACTTATTCTCCATAAGAATAACATGGGGCTGAGTACGCAGGTTTGGGAGCCTTCGGCAAAAAATTGGTTTTTTGAGCAAATATCAATGGTCCACAACCAGATGAAGCCGTATACCAAGTTTCGTCAGTATACGTTCATAAATAAGCGAGATATAACATTTTTTCTTTTCCTCCATAAGAATAACATTAGACAACGTACTGTGTTTAGCACTTTCAATATCTCGGTAACCAATTGACGTAGAGAAATGATCAAAATACCAAATTGTGTGTTGTTTTAAGCTGAATCCAATGGTAAAAACTAAAATTTGACTATTTCCAAAATTATATATAAAAAATTCATAAAACCCATTTTTGGGGTACAAAACCCCCCCAAAATACCCCTTCGGATAAAGTGATCTGGCTGGTTTTCAAACTTAAAGTCATAAATGTTGCTTTACACGTTTATACCAAATTTGATCAAAATTGGATAATTTTTACGAGAGTTATCGTGCTCACGGACACACATATATACAGTTTCGAACGAATGGTGTTTTTGGGGTCTGGGGACCTCAAAACGAAAAGTTATCATGGTCCCGGGCCTAGGTCTCACCATGCCGACTACGGTAATAGCTTCTTCTCTATAGGGGAAATTCGCTAAAAATAACTGTCCAACTACTGTCCAACAGACTGGACAATAATCCTACAACCTGTTGTATAAACTAATTGTACGGCATAGTAATGACCCAAGTCCCAAACAAAACCATGTGTTGTCGACAGAAAGGATGCGGCGACCAAGGGCGCGACACGAGGGTGCGGGATGGCGTGGCGTCGGCTACTACCGGTCACTGCGCATGCGCAAACTCTGCTCACAACAGTGTTGGTGTTGGGACACTGTTTCCATTATGTTTTGAGCTCTCCTCAAAACTTTGTTGTCAGCTGCTGTTGTCAAAACTTCCAAGCAAGCCT
Organism: Allygus modestus; assembly: GCA_963675035.1. Lineage (NCBI taxonomy): Eukaryota > Metazoa > Arthropoda > Insecta > Hemiptera > Cicadellidae > Allygus > Allygus modestus. Next base: position 303,575,091 of record OY776111.1, read on the forward strand.
GCCACCGCTTGTTTTACTTGGGCCCTCCCACTAACGTTGCCACAGACCAGTTAACTCATTGTGAGTTGCACGACTGGTCAGTTTTGGTTGTGTGTGGGAATCGAACCCACTAACATCGTATCCAAACCTGGCCAAGGTGTTTCCACGACGTAGCCAACTCAGCTAACACGACCAAGAGCCTAGCGGCGATATTAAGGTTTTTCAGTCAGTCCGCGCCCCTAGCGGATAGAACCGTAGTCGCCCGCGGTCATTAGTTTCATATTTTGCTACTAGACTGCATCACCAATCAAATCCCGTTATATGCTATTGCGAATAGAATAAAATTACTACCTTAATGGGTTAATAAAAACACTGCAGTGATCATTGGACCCTTGAAGTCCAGTAGGGCACAGCCCACATAATTTTAGACATTTCTGATATTTTTACCACCGTCTTGGTCCTCAAGCTTTAAAATGAATTGTCATAACCTTACTTAAGTTCTTCCTAGCTCGAGATATTTCGTGGGGACCGATTCGCTTACGGAATTAAATATCTCCATTCTTTTCTAATGGGGGATGTTTTACGTTATTGCTCATTTGCTGTTAATATTTTAGAAATACTTCTATTTTTCCCGCGTCCCTGGGACCAAGACCTTTAATTAGAGCCATCTCCCATCATTCTGCGATTTGCCAAACTCCCACAATTTTGACTTAAACATGACGTTTACAGAATCCTATATTTTATAAAATAATCGGGTCATTTAGTTCACGCAGATTTGAAGACAACCACTTGACGGATTTTGATGATTCTTTTTTAATAAGAAGGTAATTTTGCGTAGAAAGTCTTAACAGAGCCAGAATTTCGATTTAGGTCTAAGGGCTCTGCCCCATGGGACTTCCAAATTCCCATGATATTCATTTAAAGGAGAGTTTTATCTGGCTTATGTCACGTTTTTTCTTAATTCAATTCATTAAAATAAATAACTGTTAAATGAATATATCTAAGTACAGACTGTCATTGTTTTGTTTACAATTGTTCTACTCTCTTACTTATTTAGCGTTTTTAATAAAAAAAATCTTGCAGGGGAGCAGTTTGATATTTATAAAGATAGTTTAAATACACTAAGTATGCAGGTTTGCTGTGACGGGGATATTTAAATAACATAAACTGACAAAAGAGTACAGCTGAAAAATGTAAATAGTAAATAAATTGATGCTGCACTCTAGCGGAACAAATACTAACCTTATCAGATCAAAGAAGAACGTAATGTTTATTTGTAAAACTTGAATTTAATTTTTTTAAATATAAATTTTGAAAACCTTTGTGAAATTGAATGAATTCCTTTTAAACGGGCATTACTTTATTTATTTAACCATGAAACATATAATTATAAACATTTTTAAATAGTCTCTTGTCAGTAAACAATATTTTAACAGTATCTCGTTCTTTACTAACAGAAATTGTTCTCAGTGCATTACCTTATGCAAATTTTACAACTTTTATATGTTAAATATTAAAAGACTGTTGAATGAATGTGTTACATTTTTGAACTGGTAGCGTAAAATATAATGGAATACATTAGTGTAAAATTTTAAAAAAATCCGTTGAACCGTTTTCACGTTATTGCGTTACGAACACAACGACACACTGACGGACAACGAATCATTGTCTACAATCAAATAAAGTTATAGCTGTGTTTGTAGTTTAGCGTATAATCTACAACTTTAAAGTTATTTTGACGTTTTATTCACCAGAGAAATCAAAATAGGTGTTTAAAAATGTTCTGCCTTCTTGTTAAGCTCATGGGCAAGACTTTGTCCGTCGTTTTTCATTGGGAATTAGCTGTACTGAATTTCATCAAATATTTTTCACATTTTTATGTGGAACTGTGAGAAATACTTAGGCTATTTTAAATTATTATATTATGTCACTAGGCCTCTCCCCGATAATCCATCAGAGCTGCAATGTTAATCTATCAGAATCAATTTTGTTTATGACCACCATGGTAACGGCAAGACAAGTGTAAAACACCAGCTAGTAGCTAATAAACTTGTCCCGTGTAATTGACCCATTTAATCTTATGAGCATTAACATTTACTGGATCAGATGTTAACTAAAATAGGTGTTCTGTATTTGAGATAATAGTCAACGTTCACCAGAAATACGTGGGGCATCTTTGAAAGTGCTACTTTCGAATGCGATGGGACATTTAGTCAGATAACATATATCTTATTAATACTATGAAGTGATCACGGGTGAAGCTGTGACGGGTAACAGCTAGTAATAACTTAAAGCCTTTAACCTCTAGGCCTGTACACAAGCTTACCAAGTTTAACCAAGGCCCTAGGCAGTCAAAAGGTTAGCTACCTAATTGGAGATTATGTAAACCAAAAGCTGCTGAATTCAAGCTTAAATCTTAAATGGAAATTTCTAAATGTTAAACTAACATATAAACTTTACCTCCTGATATTTTGATGATGTTTAACGAAATTTTGAGTGAATGATTTTGTGTCTGACTCTGAGAAACAGAAAGTCCTTAAAATGTCACCTCTCTTCTCTATTATTTCCTGTTTTTCCATATTAGCAGTGTTACTGTTTGAGGTGATTACAGTTCTGATTTCATTCTTGTTGTAAATAAAATATTCATTGTTAACACATTGGTCATTGTAATTATAACATTTTAAATCCTCCATTTTTTTGATCAGGTAATTTATTTCCTTGGTTATTAAGATATTTGATACGATTACAAAAGGGCTCAAAACACCATAAGTAATTAAAATATAGATACCGGCCAATCCTTCGTAAGCCCAGACAGCGAAAAATAAGAATGTCGAAAGCGGTTGGTCATTGTCTATAAACGGAATCCAAAGAGGGACCAAAACTTCTCCATAGTAGATTGATCCTATTACATAACATAAAAACGAAGAAGAAAGAGCTATCCACAAAATAATCATCATTAAAAAGTCATTTAAACCAAAATCATCACAAGCTAAAAAACTTTGCTGTATTATGTCCATGGTATTTTTGAAAAGCTTTGCAGTTTTTTGAAGAGCATAACACATGTATAGTGTATTACAGCCAAGAAAATACATATGCATGATGTCCAAGAAGTCTTCCCATTCTTTTTTGGCAATAAACTGGAATATTTTTAGAGTGACCATAGGCACCAAAGGAGTCCAAAAGGAAAAAAAAGTGGCAGGCCATGCTTTGTTGAACAAAAATGTTCTTAGCTCAGTTTTCATTTGTTTCTTCTCTGGTATTGCAGCGATACTGTAGAGGAACCAAGTAACCAGTGTAAAATATGATTTTAAGAATTTATTGTTCATCTTTGTTATTATTTTGAATCACTCCACACAATATCTCTAAATCCACACAATAAACACAGTTATAAAAGCAAAAGGCTTCAGCAAACAAAAATTAAGTGAGTGCAGAGTTTTTTCTAGAACTACAATCATGAATATTTTAGTATATTAAATATTCAATAAATCACTTACTTCGTAATACTGTTCTTCAGTTGTACAGGTTCCCATTCCTTTCTTATTTATCTACCAGTTATATTTATTTAGTGACACAAGGGATGTCAATTATTGCGCGGTTGGAGGGGGGGGAAGATCAGGAGAGCACAGCTGCCTCATGACCCAACCAGGATTTCAGGTTGACAAAATACCCTAAAAGATTTACTTTTATACAATCAGGTTGGAAAATGTTCAATCCCGTATCTAATTTAATGTTCCTGGATTATAGTTATTCAGTTTATATTAGTCTTAGTTACAATTTCAGTAGTTATGATCTTAGAGCAGTTAAATCTTAATACAAATTTTAACACTGACTGACTGTCAGATAATGCCACTTTTTTGGAGGCATTACCGAATCATTTGCTACACACAATGGTTTTAAAAAGGCAAACCCACCTCCCCAAAAGTTAGGAAGCAACATAATCCGAATATCCTCTACTGTTTAATGACAACTTAACTTACATACCGGTACTAATTGAATTAAATTGATCAGCAAATAAAAGAGAAATTAAAATTTATTGTTTCTCAGTAAGAATATTTGTTTACATTTGGTCATATTTAGTTTATATTTCTACTAAAATTTGGTACATTAATTGAAGCTTTATAAGGAAATAAAGAGCCTCTAAAAGTAAGCCTGCATCGAGGCCTTTCTTATCACCTGAGCTAGCAAAATGTATTAATATAATTATCACTTTGAGGACCGTAGAACTGTATTTATATTGCTCAATACTACATGAAGCAACAAAGCTTACCAAGTTTCACTAAATATATTCATAAATAAGCGAGGTATGGTAATTTGATTTACTCTCCATAAGAATAACATTAGGACTTAGTATATACATTTGCTGAAAAAAGGATCACGAAAATAGGTTTTATTATAGAGAATAAGAACAATAATTGTATATCTTGTTTTGGTATGAATGCAAATTGACAAAACTGTGAATATTTCCTTGGACAACAAATATAAGTTGTAACATAAGTTTTGTCAATTTGCAGAGAATTTAATATAACCACTTCTAGTAGATTTAACCGAAGAAGACCTATTCAATAATGACACCCACCATACAGAACAAGTAGAATCAAGCAATAGAGAAACAAACACTAACAACTTGAGGAAAATTACAGCATTTGAGAACAGTAAAATATATAAGGTCGATGTTCAGCACAAAACACTCAAAGCAAACAACAAAGCTAAAGTTGAACTGATTGCGGATAGCCAAGGAAGGGGTGTTCCAGAACTTGTAGCCTCCTGCAGTTATAGTAAAGTTTATATGGATGGACTTGTAAAACCAGGTGCTGGTATCCAGTACGTTTACAGTCAAGCTGCAAAGACTGAACAGAGACCCCTAATCCTAATTGCTGGTACTAATGACATGACAGAAGAACACCCATCTACTATCTATTGCAAAATGGAACCTGAACTTACAAAATTAAGTAAAACCAGACCTGTTTGTATTACAACAGTCCCCCCACGGTATGATGTAGTGCAAGATAATATTTTGCATTACAACATTGCTATGGCCAATAATTACATTAGGGAACTTGTTTCAAGATTAAGCAATGTAAGTATAATTGATTTTGACCACTTCAAAAGATACAATTTCACAAACCATGGCATGCACTTAAATAGTAAAGGAAAGAAGAAACTCGCCTACAAGATCATTAACTTTGTGGAAAGTATTCGTGGTAAAAAGGATGCATCTCATATTGGTAGTTGTGACACTCTAACCTTAACTGAACAACACATGGCAGATGTTATTAAGCTTAATCAAAATTGTACTTCGGTGGGTTTTGCACATAGCATTTCTGCGGATTTCTATGACCCTCGCCACATGTCAGCTGGAGTGGCAGTCGTGTTCAAACAACATTTTGGGAAACCAAAAAATACAGATCGTGTGACGAACCACCTGGCAGTGCAAGATTATCAGAGCAGAGCTACAGTTTTTAGTTTAATAACGAAACCGACATATTTTAGCAAACCAATTAAATATAATTATGATACTGCTTTCAGAGATCTTACTAATCATTTAAAAAAACGGAGATTGAACCATTTAATCTGCTCCCCCATTGGCTTTGTACGTGACAAAATAGACCTGGATCATTTTTTTAACAATCTAGCTCGATTCCAGAAAAGTACAAAAGCTAAAGTTACCATTGTCTCGTATTATCAACAACCTTTCAGAAGATTAAGAGATGTACTCTCTCATGATGATTTCAACAAGAAACTTAATAATCTCATTTCAAGCAGTCAGGATACTTTTTCAAGATCAGCACTCGATAAATTAGGCAGTCATCTGAGACTTTCCGTTCCTGCTACAGCACAGGCAGTCACAGAGGGAGAACACCACCCACCTCACCACAACAGCACTTCTAAAACAGTCATGATGACAGCAACAGAGCGACAATCACAAGTGTCACGTGAAAAAATTTCAGTGGTTCCTGGCGACCTCTCATATAGTGAGGTGTTAAAAAAGCAGAGCAGTGATAGTGATAGTGTTAGTGTTGAAAGTGAATGTGTCTCAGATGTAAGTTTTAGCTCTTTTGTCAGTAACTTTAGTACGGTACAAGCATCTGCTTTGTCTTTATCTTTAAACTTAACAGCTCAAACAACAACAACAATAACATAGTAAAAACTAATACACCCGTCGCAGCAAACCTGCATACTCAGCGAATTTCCAATGAATATATAACATAACACTTAACAGGATTCATAAGAAATGTATTCACAAACAAGCGATATTTAAAATATTAATTATTCTCCTTAAGAATAACATTGGGGATGAGTACGCAGGTTTGCTGCAACAAGGCACGCAAAATAATGGGTTTTTATGCAAATATCAATAGAACTCATCTTAGTGAAGTCACATACCAAGTTTCATCCATATACATTCATAAATAAGCGATATATAACATTTTAAGTATTTTCCATAAGAATAACATGGGGACCAAGTACCTAGGTTTGCTGCTACAGGAACCATAGGCGAAAAATTTTTTTTTGTGCAAACAACAATAAACCATAACCAGATCAAGCCATATACCAAATTCTGCCAGTTTATGTTCATAAATAAGCGAGATATACAATTTTTCTTTTCCTCCATAAGAATAACATTAGACAACGTACTGTGTTTAGCACTTTCAATATCTCGGTAACCAATTGACGTAGAGCAATGATCAAAATACCAAATTGTTTGTTTTTTTAAGCTAAATTCAATGGTATAAATTAAAATTTGATTTAAATTAAAATTACATGTGAAAACCCCAAAAAACACATTTTTGGGGTACAAAACCCCCCAAAAACCTCCCTTCGGATGGTGCGATTCATCTGGTTTTCGAACTTGTTCAAATAAATGGTGCTTTACACATTTGTACCAGATTTCATTAAGATCGGACCTTTTTTACGAGAGTTATCGTGCTTACGGACACATATATATATATAAATATATATATATATATATATATATATATATATACATAGATAAAAATTTGAACGAATGGTGTTTTTGGCATCTGGGGACCTCAAAATTGGAAAAAAAAAAAAAAATTGGTCTCGGGCTTAAGTCTTACCATGAGACCTACGGTAATAGCTTCTTCCCTATAGGGGAAATTCGCTAATAATGAAGTCAAAATAACTACTAAAATAACCCCGTCGCAGCAAACCTGCGTACTTAGCGAATTTCCAATGAATATATATGTCTTAATATTACATTATGCCTCTTACCAGAATTCATAACAAATAAATATTCATAAATAAGCGATATTTAAAATATTCATTATTCTCCATAAGAATAACATTAAGGATGAGTACGCAGGTTTGCTGCAACAAGGAACATAAAATAATGGGTTTTTATATAAATATCAATAGTACTCATCTAAGTGAAGTCACAAACCAAGTTTGATCCATATACATTCATAAATAAGCGATATATAACATTTTTATCATTCTCCATAAGAATAACATGGGGACCGAATACCTAGGTTTGCTGCTTCGAGAACCATAGGTGAAAAATTAGTTTTTGGTTCAAACAACAATAAATGACAACCAGATGAAGCGATATACCAAGTTTCGTCAGTTTATGTTCATAAATAACCGAGATATAAAATTTTTATTTTTCTCCATAAGAATAACATTGGACAACGTACTGTGTTTAGCACTTGTCATATTTCAGTAACCAATTGACGTAGAGCAATGATCAAATTACCAAATTGTTTGTTTTTTTTAAGCTGAATTCAATGGTATAAAATAAAATTGGATTTAATTAACAATTATTTGTGAAAACTCCAAAAAAAACATTTTTGGGGTACAAAACCCCCCAAAAACCCCCCTTTGGATGGTGCGATTCGTCTGGTTTTCGAACTCGTTCAAATAAATGGTGCTTTACACATTTGTACCAAATTTCATTAAGATCGGACCTTTTTTACGAGAGTTATCGTGCTTACGGACATATATATATATATATATAAAATACATACATAAAATATACATATATATACATATATAAAAATTTGAACGAATGGTGTTTTTGGCATCTGGGGACCTCAAAATGAAAAGTTATCATGGTCTCGGGCTTAAGTCTTACCATGAGACCTACGGTAATAGCTTCTTCCCTATAGGGGAAATTCGCTAAAAGGCAATAAAAGTCTTGGCAATATAAAATTATTTCATCAAAATGCTCGAAGTTTAATTGGAAAATTAGATCAGTTTAATGTTTTTCTAGATGATGAAAAGCCCGACATAGTTTTAATAACGGAGCATTGGACTACCGATAATATACTAAATTGTGTAGCCTTGACTGATGGTCTTTACAGTCTAGTTACTTCTTTTTCAAGGCAAAATGAACGAGGCGGTGGACTGTGCAATATTTATCAGAAATAATATTGATTTTGTTGTTGTTTCACTTGATGAGTTTTGTTTACAAGGGTCGCTTGAAGCAGCAGGTATAAAAATTAAGTTAAGAAATGAAGAATTTGTTATTTTGAATGTTTATAGACCACCTGGTTCCAGCATTAATACATTCTTTGACAGATTGTTTCCATTGGTTGAATCTCTAAATTTAGTTAGCAACTTAGTTCTTGCTGGGGATTTTAATATAAATATTTTGGATTTTAATTCAAATGCTTGTGTTCGCTTTAAGGAATTTTTTAACGAATTTAACTTAACAAACTTAATTGATGTACCTACCAGAATCACTGAATTTTCTCAATCATGTCTGGATAATTTCCTTGTTAACCGACAAATGTTATCAAAAAAACTAAGATCAGGTGTTATAATTACGGGCATATCGGATCACCTAGGAATTGAGTTAGTTATACCACTAGATGCTGTGCCTTTACAATATAATTGTTCACAAAATGTCATAAGAGTTATTAATGAGGATAACTTAATTTTAATGACTGAATTACTGGAAAAAGAGACTTGGCCAGAAATCAATGATAACGCTACTGAAGAAAATTTTCAAGATTTCTTTAACATAATAAATTATTATTTTAATTTATGCTGTCCTTTGAAAAAAATGCCTAGTCACAATCTGAAAAGAAATAAAAAATTACCTTGGGTAACAACTCAAGTCACTAACACAAAGAACCAATTAATATTTATAGAATCTATATGGGTTAAAAACCAAAATAACACTCTGTTAAAAGAAAAGCTTGTTAAACTAAAAACTTACTATAAATCTCTAACTGAGCAGACAAAAAAAGATTATTTTAGTGACAAAATTAGCAAGTCTAAAAACATAATGAAAGATACCTGGGGAATAGTTAATGGAGATCTTGGGAGGATTCGTAGAACACATCATAACATTTTATTACAAATCAATGGCAAGCTGGTAACAGACCCACTTGAAGTTTCAAATCAATTTAATAGCTTTTTTAAAAATGTACCGGAATCCTTAGCATCTAAATATAAGCTAAATTACACTTTTAAAGGAACAAGAGTTTTGAACACACTTTTTTTGCACCCAACTAGTGAAAAAGAAATTTTGAAAATAGTTAGCGATATGAAAAATAGCAATTTGTCTGGCTGGGATGGACTTGACAGTAAAACACTAAAATCAATTATCAAATCATTTGCTATACCATTGTCAAACCTTATTAATAACTCTTTTGAGACTGGTCACTACCCAAACCATTTAAAAATTGCCAAAATAATCCCAGTTTATAAGAAAAAAGGTGATAAAACATTGATGGAAAATTACAGGCCCATAGCATTATTACCAACAATAAACAAAGTATTCGAAAAGGTTATTAGTAATCGAATTTTGGTATTCCTGGAAAATAATAGTATTTTATTTACTGACCAATTTGGGTTTAGGAAAAAGAGTTCAACTACAACTGCGATACAAAAATTTATTAAAGAAGTCCTGGTAGGAATTGAGAACGGTGATTATGTCTCGGGAATTTTTCTTGACCTGCAGAAGGCTTTTGATTGTGTACATGTTGATATTTTACTGGATAAATTAGAAAACTATGGAATTCGTGGACATGCATTTAACCTGATGAAATCTTATCTAAGCAACCGCAACAATTCACTTGTGTTAAACATGATAGATGTGAGTACTTTTCTGACAGGGTCGAGATAACCTGGGGTGTGCTACAAGGTTCCGTTCTTGGGCCTTTACTCTTTTTGTTATACATAAATGACGTTGGTGAAATTGGCATTCCAAACCAAACCATTCTTTTTGCCGATGACACTTCTCTAGTTTGCAAACAATCAAATATAGTCAACTTTGAAATTATTACAAACATACAAGTTAATAATATAGTTCAGTTTTATAATGCAAATTGTCTTACCGTAAATGCAAATAAATCGGTTGTTTTAGATTTTACTTCTTTAAAAAAGTCACCCTTTGAATGTTCAATAAGCATTGATGATCAGTTGATGCCAAAAACTGATTCTGTAAAATTTTTGGGTCTTATTGTTGACAAATATTTATGTTGGAATGACCATGTGGGTGATCTGTGTTTAAAATTATCACAGTCTGTTTTTATTCTCAGGAAATTAAGTAAAATGTGCAACATTGACACTTTAAGGATGGCTTATTTTGCTTTTTTTTATTCAAAAGTGACGTATGGGATAGAAATTTGGGGTAACACATCAAAAAAAAATATTGACAAATTATTTAAAATTCAAAAAAGAGCTATTCGTTGTATAGCTGGTTTAGGATATCTTGACTCCTGTAAGGGAAAATTTATAGAACTTAGAATAATGACTTTGCCCAGTATTATTGTTTATAAAGTATTACTACAAATGGCACTAGGCCTATCTGGACTAAAAAAACACCAGGACTTTCATTCCTATAACACTCGAGGCGCTAATAACTTAGTTATAGAAAAATATAGCTCTAAAGTGTACGCATTGGCAACTCAAAAATTCGGACCTAAATTATGGAACGCCCTTCCCCAGAATTTAAAAATATTGGCCTATCCAAAATTCAAAAAAATCAATTGAACTCTTTCTCTTAAACAATCCCTTGTATAAAACTGAAGACTTTTTTGCCTTAATTAGCTAAGGCATTCCTCTTGTATCTTTTAATCTAGTTTTAGAAATTATTTTATTTGAGTTTAATTCTTTTTTTGATAATGATATGTTTCAATTGTATTACTTAATGTTATATGACGAGCTGGAAGATGTAATCCACACATTGTATTACTTACTGGCAATAAATTGAGTATTGAGTATTGGGTATTGAGTAACATAAGTTTTGTCAATTTGCATTCATACCAAAGCAAGATATACAATTGTTCTTACTCTCTATTACAAAAAAAAGGATGTTGGTTTGTTTGTTTGCAAATATATTTGAAGTTTATGGCCTCGGACAACGTTGGACCGTTTATTGCTATGAAACTTGGTATAAATGTAAAATTTCGTGGAGAAGGTTTTTAAGCCATCCATTCCGTCCTAACTCAATTGGGTTCCCCATATAAACCTTATGGAAGGATATTGTTGTTTAGATAAAAGCCATGACATGTTTAGTAGATCAGGTGATCTTGGTGATAGTGGTTTTAGTTGGTAATAGTCAAAGGCATGACAACGTCTGCCGGGTAACAGCTAATTCTCTATAATAATAATATTAGACATGAGATTGCAAGTTTGCTGTCACAGAGACGTCCAAAAAATGGGAGATGTATGCAAATCTTAATAATTAATTCCGGAAGCAAATCGGTCCCCACAAAATTTCTCGAGCTAGGAAGAAAATAAGATACCTTATGATGGTTATTTTTAAAGATTGTGGGCCAAGGACGGTGGGAAAAATATCAGAAATGTCAAAAATTATCTGGGCTACACCCCAATGGACTTAAAAAATCCAATGAATGTCTTATGGAAATATAACTGCCATTCACTGGTAGTTATATTTCCAATGACTGGCATTGTTTTTATATATAAGCAAAATAAACAGTATCAGGAAACTGACACATACTTTCTCCCTTTTAGCCCAACTTTAATGATTAAATTACTTTTTATTTACTAAATATAGAATACAAAGCATGGTCGAATGTACAGAAAATCTTGTAAACAAGTTGTTTTCAAAAATATCCACCCAAATCCCTGTTTTGGAGGCACTACAGAATCCATTGCTACACACATGGTTTTAAGAGAGGAAATGCCCCCTATTCCCCTCCCAGGGTTGTTAAGGGGCAACATATTTCAAATTTCCTCTGTTGGTCAATGCTAACTTGACAAGCATATCAAGTTTGAACGAAATTGGTTAGTAAAGAGAGAAATAGTAATTTTTGTATTCCCCATAAGAATAACATTATGTAAAATCCAAAAACCAAATTTTTTATGTTTTAAGCCCTATAATTTCTGAACCCGAAAGGGCCCATGATAGCCCGGCCTTGATAGGCCCGGGACCATGATAACTTTTCGTTTTGAGGTCCCCAGATGCCAAAAACACCATTTGTTCAAAACTATATATATATATATATATGTGTGTCCGTGGGTGCGATAACTCTCGTAAAAATGATCCGATTTTGATTAAATTTGGTACAAACATGAAAAGCAACATTTATGACTTTAAGTTCGAAAACCAGCCAGATCGCTCTACCCAAAGGGGTATTTTGGAGGGGTTTTGTACGCCAAAAATGGGTTTTTGAGTTTTTTACGTATAATATTTTAGTAAATCCAATTTTAGTTTTCACCATTAAATTCAGCTTTGAAAAAAAACAATTTGGTGTTTTGCTCTTTGCTCTTTGTCAATTGGTTACCAAGATATTGCAAGTGCTAAACACAGTATGTTGTCCAATGTTATCCTTATGGAGAATAAGAAAACTTGTATATCTTGCTTTTTTATCAACTTATCCTGACGAAACTTGGTATATTGATTCATACTGTTGTGTTCTATTGATATTTGCACAAAAAATGATTTTTTTGCCGATAGTTCCCGTAGCAGCAAATCTGCGTACTCAGCCCCCAAGTTATTCTTATGGAGAATAAGTTAAATGTTATCTCCCTTAATTATGAACATAAATTAATAAAATTTGGCATGTGGCTTCACCTATTTGAGTTATAAAAAGTTTGCCTAAAAACCCATTTTGTGTGTACCTTGTTTCAGCAAACCTGCATCCTCAGACACCATGTTATTCTTATAGAGAATAACTAGCTGTTATCCGGCAGACTTTGTCATGCCTTTGACTATTACCAACAATAAACCAATATCACTAAGATCACCTATTCAAGTAAACATGTCATTACCGGTAGCTTTTATGTAAACAACAATATCTTTCCATAAAGTTTATATAGGAACACTTTTGGGCCTCTCTATGAGTACCCAATTGAGTTAGGACGAAATGGATGGCTTAAAAACATTCTCCGTGAAATGTTACTTATATAAACCAAGTTTCATGGCAAACAGTACAACGGTGTCTCAGTCCACAAACTTCAAATATATATAAAAACAAACAAACCAACATCCCTTTTTAGCGAATTTCCCCTATAGGGAAGAAGCTATCACCGTAGTCGGCATGGTAAGACCTAGGCCCGGGACCATGGTAACTTTTCGTTTTGAGGTCCCCAGATGCCAAAAACACCATTCGTTCGAAACTGTATTTATATATAATTATATATGTATATATATATATGTGTGTGTGTGTGTGTGTGTGTGTGTGTGTGTGTGTGTGTGTGTGTGTGTGTGTGTGTGTCCCTGAGCACAATAACTCTCGTAAAAATAATCCGATTTTGACAAAATTTGGTTTAAATATATAAAACAGCATTTCTGATTTTAAGTTCGAAAACCAGACGGATCGACCTATGTGAAAAGGTATTTTGGGGGGTTTTGTACCCCAAAAATGGGTTTTTTGAGTTTTTTACATATAATTTTTGAAAGTTTGTTTTCCATTGGAATCAGCTTAAAAAGACGCATAATTTGGTGTTTTGATCATTGCTCTAAGTCAAATGGTTACAGAGATATTGAAAGTGCTAAACACAGTACGTTGTCCGATGTTATTCTTCAGGAGAATATGAAAAATTGTATATCTCATTTATTTGTCAACTTATCCTGATGAAACTTGGTATATTGATTCATATCGTAGTCTATTGATATTTGCACTAAAAAACATATTTTGGCCGATAGTTCCCGTTGCAGCAAACCTGCGTACTCAGCCCCCATGTTATTCTTATGGAGAATAATTAATGTGTTATCTCCCTTAATTATGAACATAAATTAATAAAATTTTATATGTGGCTTTACCTACTTGAGTTATATTGATATTAGTATAAAACCCCATTTTAGCGAATTTCCCCTATAGGGAAGAAGCTATTACCGTAGTCGGCATGGTAAGACCTAGGCCCGGGACCATGATAACTTTTTGTTTTGAGGTCCCCAGACCCCAAAAACACCATTTGTTCGAAACTGTATATATATGGCTCCGTGGGTGCGATAATTTTTGTAAAAATGGTCCGATTTTGATGAAATGTTGTACAAACGTGTAAAGCAACATTTATGACTTTAAGTTCAAAAACCAGGCAGGTCGCTCTATCAAAAGGGGTATTTTGGGGTGGGTGTTGTACCCCAAAAATGGGTTTTTTGAAGTTATTACATGTAATATTTTAAAACATCAAATTTTAGTTCTCACCATTGGATTCAGCCTTAAAAAACACACAATTTGGTGTTTTGATCATTTCTCTACGTCAATTGGTTACAGAGATATTGAAAGTTCCAAACACAGTACGTTGTCCAATACAATTCTTATGGGGAATAAGACAAAATTTATATCTCGCTTATTCATGAACGTATACTAACAAAACTTGGTATACGGCTTCATCTGGTTGTGGTCTATTGTTATTTGCACAAAAAAAGCAATTGTTACTGATTATTTCCGTAGCGGCAAACTTGCGTACCCAGCCCCCATGTGATTCTTATGGAGAATAAATAAAATGTAATGTCTCCCTTAATTATGAACATAAATTAATAAAATATGGTATGTGGCTTCACCTTGATGAGTTATATTGATATTTGCATAAAAACTCATTTTTTCTGTTCCTTGTTGCAGCAAACCTGCATACTCATCCCCCATGTTATTCTTATGGGGAGTAATCAAAAGGGTATATATCGCTTAATTAAGAATGTATATTGATGAAATTTGGTATGTGGCTTCACCAAGTTGAGTTACATTGATATTTACATGAAAACCCACATCTTTTATTCCTTGTTGCAGCAAACCTGCTTACTCAGCTCCCATGTAATTCTTATTAAAATATTATATGTTGCTTATTTATTAATGAATATTGATGAAACTTGGTATGTGGCTTCATCTAGTTGAATTCTATTTATATTTGCATAAAAACCAATTTGTTGTGTTCCTTGTTTCAGCAAACCCACGTACTTACTCCCAGTGTTATTCTTATAGAGAATAATTAAAATTGTATATATCGCTTTTTTGTGAATTTATTTTTATGAAACTTGGTATGCGTCTCAATGTGGTTTTAAGACATATCTTATGCATTGGAAATTCGCTGAGTACGTAGGTTTGCTGTGACAGGGGTATTTTGTGTTCCTTGCTTCAGCAAACCTGCATACTCAGTCGCCATGTTTATTCTTATGGAGAATAATTAAAATGTCATAAATCGTTTATTTATGAATGTTGATGAAACTTGGTATGTGGCTTTATGTGGTATTAAGATACATATATGTACATTGGAATTTCGCTGAGTATGCAGGTTTGCTGCTATGGGGGTATTTTATCCTTTAGTTATAAAAGCAAAGAAAGTAGTTAGGTTAGTTTTTATTACATTAATAACATTAATATGATGAACAAGCTTTTAAACATTTAGGCCGAATAACATTTAACTGCAGTTTTTAAGAAACAAAATTTGACTTGAAGTGACATCAAAATGGATCTGATTCAACATGTAAAACTAATCTAACAACAAAGTTGATACTAAACCATTGAAAAACCCTTTTGGGCTATTGCATGCAGGCGTAAAATGTTGTTTGTAAAAAGATACGTTTTGAATTTAAACACGTTCTAATGAATATTTTAATATGCATTATGTTGGGGCTTTATTACAATAACACCTTTAAATTTTGCACGGTGGATTCCCATTTTATCCATGAAGTTCAAAATTAGCTTTTAGTGAATTTCCCCTATAGGGAAGAAGCTATTACCGTAGTCGGCATGGTAAGACCTAGGCCCGGGAAAAAGATAACTTTTCGTTTTGAGGTCCCCAGACCCCAAAAACATCATTCGTTCGAAACTGTATATATATTTATATATATGTGTGTCCGTGAGCACGATAACTCTCGTAAAAATTATCCGATTTTGATGAAATTTGGCATAAACGTCTAAAGCAACATTTATGACCTTAAGTTCGAAAACCAGCCAGATCGCTCTATCCAAAGGGGTATTTTGGGGGGGGGGGTTTGTACCCCAAAAATGGGTTTTTTGAATTTGTACATATAATTGTGGAAATAGTCAAATTTTAGTTTTTACCATTTGATTCAGCTTAAAAAACACACAATTTAGTATTTTAATCATTACTCTACGTAAATTGGTTACCGAGATATTGAAAGTGCTAAACACAGTACGTTGTCTAATGTTATTCTTATGGAGGAAAATAAAAAATTTATATCTCGCTTATTTATGAACGTATAATGACGAAACTTGGTATACGGCTTCATCTGGTTGTGGTCCATTGATATTTGCACAAAAAATATTTTTTTGCTAAAGGCTCCCGCAGCAAACTTGCATAATCAGCCCCAAGTTATTCTTATGGATAATAAATAAATGCTATGTCTCTCTTAATTATGAACGTAAATGAATAAATACCCCCGTAGCAGCAAACCTGCGTACTCAGCGAATTTCAAATGAATATATATGTATCTTAATACCACATAAAGCCACATACCAAGTTTCATCAACATACGTTCATAAATAAACGATTTATGACATTTTAATTATTCTCCTTAAGAAAACAACAAGGCGGCTGAGTACGTAGTACGTTGGCTAATGTTATTCTTATGGAGAAAAATAAATACCCCCGTAGCAGCAAACCTGCGTACTCAGCGAGTTTCTAATGCATATGTATGTGTATTAATACCACATAAAGCCACATACCAAGTTTCATCAATATACATTATAATAAATAAACACTTATGAAATTTTAATTATTCTTCATAAGAATAACATGGCGGCTGAGTATGCAGGTTTGCTGAAGCAAGGGACACAAAAATGGGGTTTTATACAAATATCAATATAACTCAAGAAGGTAAAGCCACATACCAAATTTTATTAATTTATGTTCATAATTAAGGGAGATAAACCGTTACTTATTCTCCATAAGAATACCATGGGGGCTGAGGACGCAGGTTTGCTGCTACGGGAACTATCAGCCAAAAAATATTTTTAGTGGAAATATATCAATAGACCACAACGATATGAAGCAATATACCAAGTTTCATCAGGATAAGTTGATAAATAAGCGAGATATACAATTTTTCTTATTCTCCATAAGAATAACATTGGACAATATACTGTGTTTAGCACTATCAATATCTCTGTAACCATTTGACGTAGAGCAATGATCAAAACACCAAATTGTGCGTCTTTTTAAGTTGATTCCAATAAAAAAAAGTAAGATTTGACTTTTATAAAAATTATATGTAAAGAACTCAAAAAACCCATTTTTGGGGTACAAAACCCCCCCAAAATACCCCTTCGGATAGGTCAATCTGTCTGGTTTTCAAACTTAAAGTCATAAATGCTGCTTTACACGTTTATACCAAATTTCATAAAAATCGGATCAGTTTTACGAGAGTTATCTTACTCACGGACATAAGTTATATATATACAGTTTCGAATGAATGGTGTTTTTGGGGTCTGGGGACCTCAAAACGAAAAGTTATCATGGTCCCGGGCCTAGGTCTTACCATGCCGACTACGGTAATAGCTTCTTCCCTATATGGGAAATTCGCTAAAACTGGTATATGACTTCACCTAGATGAGTTATATTGATATTAGCATAAAAACCCATTTTTTGTGTTCCTTGATGCAGCAAACCTGCGTACTCAGCCCCAATGTTATTTTTATAGAGAATAATTAAATTGCTTATTTGTGAATATATTTTTATGAAACTTGTTAAGTGGCTTTAGTAGTATTAAGTCAGTTACCTCCATTGGAAATACACTGAGTATGCAGGTTTGCTGTGACGGGGGTATTTAAATATAAATTGTTAAGCCATTCAATTTATTTTATAACTAGTGAACAATACTTCTTTAGTTTGTTTAAGCCCGTCATTTTTGACAGGCTAATAACAGCTAGTTTTAGCATAAATATTTACCGAGTTATTAAAAAAAATGTGTATCGATCAAACACAGTACACATTGTCTAATGGGAGTTTTGCATTAGAGAAAAGCCTTTTATTCATTTGTTGGTGTACTTTTATCATCCCCAGCCTACTTTAAAGCCTGACTGCCCTAGTGAAAAAATATTTTTCTGGCCCAGATCTGGGCCAGAACTATATAATTTTTTTTATTTAAACGGCTATATTAATTTGAAAAATGTGATTTTTCCAGTTGAATAGCTTAATAAACCAATAATATAAATTTTTAAAAAGGATTTTAGTAAATAGATCAATCATGACCAGGACGGGTCTTGAACCTATGATCTTTGACTTACTGTCCACACGTCTTAACCCCCACGGCCATTCTGACTTGTGAGTGCACCTGGATGGAGTGGAATATACAAATTACCAATAGTCTACACCTACGCACGCAGACAATACTTCAGTTTTATTTTTCTAAGTGAAATGAAAGTTGGAACAAATTGAGTTTGTTCATTTGATTTATGTATCCATTCTTGCCTTGTAATACGATAAACTGTGAGCAAATTAATATATATTTAATATAATTATAATAAAAAATATAAAGTTAATTTATATACACTTAAGAAATTAACACCATTTTGTTACAATATTTGAGGTATTCTCTTTATCGAGCACAAACAAATGTACATATCAATGTATAATTAGGATAATTAATTTTTAAATAGTTATAACTGTTTTTGTATACCCTTTAAATATTTGTACCTGTGGGGCCAAGCTTTGCTCGGGGGAAGGCCAGCCAGTTTGTTTAGATGACTTGGAGCATATTTCACCACTTCCCCCTACTGATAATCAGATTTGTATAACTCATTTGCCTCTTTTCTACATTCTTAAAGTCAATCCAGTAGCTATTTATAGCCCAATGTCCCTTTGATTTAATTTACTACTCTATGTATGTAACCTTCACTCAAATCTTTTAATCTCTGCTCTCAGGAAACCACATGTTAATAATCATAAACAACATGAGTATTACTTTGTAAGTTCCCTGGTTGATTATGAACAGCTGTTACAACCCTTTTTTTACTTTCTCCCCTTATATATAGTATATGGAGAAAGTATTGTTTTCGTCAAAATTTTCGAATTTGAGTTGTTAGTGGAAATATTCGTTTTGGCGCTCCCTGAACCCAAAAAAGTGGTTTTTACGTGATGTCTGTCTATGTGTGTGTGTGTGTGTGTGTGTGTGTCCGTGTGTGTGTGTGTCTGTGTGGATGTGTACAAAGCTAGAGCCCTAACCAATGGGCCGATTCTTATGAAATTTGGTATGTAGGTACTAATCTACGATATCTCCAGGTGTTTTTTTCATTTTTTTGAATTTTTGATTTTTAAGGGTAATTATCCCCCAAAAACCGCCAAAAAACATGAAAAATCAAAATTTCTCAAAAACGGCTCTAACGATTTTGATTAAACTTTAGTCGTTTGTAGAACTTTAGTTGTCCAACAAAATGACACTACCCGCATTCCTGTAAAAATTCCGGTTCAGAAATTACAGGACTTAAAACATCAAAAATTCAGTTTTTTGGATTTTTCATAAAAATACATAAATATAAAAAAAATATTACTATTCACCATTAAAAAGAGCTCAAAAAACTAAATAATTTAGTATTTTGAATTACTATTCTACGATTGCTGGTTTCGGAGAAAATTGAAATTTTCATTTAGCGGTAAACGCAGTACGTTGTCCAATGTTATTCTTATGGGGAATAGAAAAATTACTATTTCTCTCTTATTTACTGATAAATTTCATTCAAACTTGATGTGCTTGTCAAGTTAGCATTGACCAACAGAGGAAATTCGAAATATGTTCCCCCTTAATAACCCTGGGGGGGGGGAATAGGGGGCATTTCCCCTCTTAAAACCACGAGTGTAGCAATGGATTCTGTAGTGCCTCCAAAGCAGGGATTTGGGTGGATGTTTTTTAAAACAACTTGTTTACAAGATTTTCTGTACATTCGACCGTGCTTTGTATTCTATATTTAGTAAATAAAAAGTAATTTATTCATTAAAGTTGGGCTTAAAGGGAGAAAGTATGTGTCAGTTTCCTGATACCGTTTATTTTATTTGAAACTCCATTAGCCCAATGTTAATTTTGTTGACTTTTCATTTTAGTTTTTTAACATTATTTGATTTTTCCTTGAGATGAGGCCTGTCTATAACTTATTTTTATCCCAGAAATGAGTTATTTAGATCATTTGAAGAAAATCGTTGGAGCCATTTTTGAGATCAGTGTCGCAAGCAAGCAAACATACAAGCAAACCTTACTCATATTAGAGTATAGGATAATAATATTATAATATAATATTAATGTAATGTATACAACAATTAACCAACCTTGGTCCAACAATATTAATTATATTAAAAGACGATTGCACAACAGATTACCATTTTGAGGTCATAATCCCGTCCCGAAATAATCCCGAGGTAAAATAAATCTTGCCTGGAAAACAGGATAATTTTTCCTGAAAAATTCCTAAAATTTTGGAACCCGTCAATCTGTAATCATGAGCTAAGGAACAACTAAACTAAATTTCTGTCAAACTGAGAAAGAAGCAGGTGTGCTGACAGGAAAGGGTGACGGAAATAAAATTCCCTCTAACCCAATTGATCACTGCACTTCTTAGATTATTAAAAAAAATTGAGTCTCTCGACTGACTGGCGCCCTAGACTGCAGCCTAGACAGCCTAATGGTTAATCAGGAATCAGGCTCTGGTTTTCACTTGTGCAACACATTGTATTTCATTGTCATTAACTTGTGACGGCCCAAAATCCCTAGACTGTTTAAAGCCATTAATACGACACTGTAATTAAATAATTACAATTTACCGTTCCTAATAATTAAATTTCTACCGTCACTAAAATCTATAATTGGAAGGAGGAACGGTGCTCTTAACATTATTTCATTTATTATTTCATTTTGGAGAGTTGGCTGGTACAAAAATTAAATCAACCACCAGACGCTAGGATATTTGCTCCGTGCTAATCTCAACTTAGACGCTCCCACGGGCCCGGCCGGGCGTTGATGTCAGCAGGAATGCAAGCGTCAGCATTTCCTCTCTCAGCGCCAACCTCAAAGCACGATTTCAGTACCTCTTAGTTTGAGTAACGGCGTGAGTGATCGTTTGGCTGCAGCACTTGTCAATGAAGTGTTCCCGTGACGTCACGTGCGAAACTGTGTCTGATTGGATGGGCAGCTTCAGCATCGACGAAGGAGACAAGAGCCGCGCCCGAGTCCCTAAGATGTGACGATGTAATTAAGACGCGTCGCGCCGCCTCTCCCTGTTAAATTATTAATTGGTGTTTTCTTTCTAAATTCAATGTAACCTTAATTATTGTATTTTTAACCGCGGATTTACCTATTGTTAAAGAAGTTTAAGTTGGTTTTTAAATCAGTTGCTGTAAAGTTGTAAAGTTTAATAAATAGTAATTTTGTTTCCCAACCGGCATTATTATTATTTGAACTCCCGAAATCGGCTCTTTTTACAATTGGTGTCAGTGCGGGGTAGTGTTGCGAGAATACACTCTGAAGAATCCCACGGACGGAGAATGGATTTTGGTAAGTAGTAAAATTTATTTTAATTAATTGGTGCAATCTTCTTTAATTTTATAGGTGTCGTTTTAACAGTAGGTAACCGCTTAATCTTGTAAAGCAATAAATTAAACTCATTCTAGCGCAACTCCCGTAAAGAAATATGCATTTTTCGAATTATTAGAGAATTTCAAAGTAATTAGATTAATTTGAATAAATCCTCAAGTCGCCATTAGCCTCTTTGTGAGAGGAACAGATAGCGTCGGTTCCCCCTCCTTCGTCACTTTGCATTAATTGTGTGTGACGCCAAATCGAGATGGCATGGAACTGTTATGAGAATGTATTAGAATTTCATTGTTTGAGAAGACATATTAAATCGAAATTATTAGGCTATCAGAGTTGTTGTTGAGCCTAGTGATAATAGATATTGATAAATAATAAAGGTAGAGTTGATTTTAAGTATTACCTGTGACTAAGGAGGTTTATTTTAAAAGTAAAGTGACTTGGAATATTAATTGTGGAAGGAAGCTTGGAGCCGCCATTTGCAATCTTGGCAAATCGTCTCTGTTGCGTTCGGATTAATCCGCCATATTTGATTTGCCGATTTGCCACTTCAGTTTTATTGAAGTGCAAATAAGCGAGTTTAATTGCAACTCATCGTGGAAAAGGGAGAAGACGACATTAAAGTGAAATTATAAATTATCTGGGAATTAAATTGAAGAAATATTATATTGTAAATTAATCCGAATTGTCCGAAGCGAGACTTGGGCGACAATTATCGTAACAAGGCTGTGGCGTATAGTGACGCCGTGATTCATAAGGCAGTAGTAGGGTTTGCCGTGTTTGTAAACAGATGTCTGTATAGATTAATCTAAACAGAGTCCCACACTTGTTGCTGTTAGTAGATGAGATAGTCATTCCTGAAGCAAGTTATATTTTTATTTAGTGGTTCAACATGGTTTTGTTTAAGAACGAGTGTTTGTAGGATTTATTTATTATATTAACCTTAGAATAAATGCTTTCTAAATTAACCTAAGTTTATTTGCATGTGTGATTAACTCTGGGTCGTATATTTAAGTGGTAAATTTATAAATGCATTGGAAAAAAATCTGGGCGTCATTGGAAATAGGCCAATAATTTAAAATCAAGTGATTGAAAAAAAAAAAAAATATTGTTACAAATTAATAAAAATTAATGATCTGACACTTATAAACTGTATAAATTTTCTGGCCTATCTTCATTGTCAGGTCAAAGGATACCAGTGCATTTTTGTTTACCAAAGAAATTAAGTAAATCAGAACTTTGAAAATTTTCGACGAAACAAAGCGTTAGTAGTGGGGAAATAGGAGTTCTGTGACATTTCATTGAAATAAATTGGGACTTAGAAATAATCGACGTGGACCACCATAGTAGTGGAGAAATGGGCGTTTGACAATAATTTTCGAAATTTATTGTGTATTTTGAGCTAAGGACTTAGCCGGATTTTTCAAAATTTCACTGAATACTATAAACGACTTGTGATTTTTGTTTGAAATTAATTTGGTGATTTTAATTGAATAATTCATTGTGTTGGGACTTAGAGTAATCGCGTTCTGGGGTTTAAGTTTATTTTAATGAACTTAAAGTCGGGACTTTAAATTATTTTTGAAATTTTCTTTGAAAATGAACAACGTGACTTAGGCATGTGAGCCTCTGCTGACTGCTTCAGTAAAGTATTGGAAATTCTAAATGGGACTGGGTGAATTTTAATTATTTCAGAAGCTCTCATCAGTAGGGGGTTATTGAGGGTTCTACACCGGTGGATCCAGTAATTTTAATGTTGAGAGAATTAACGGGCAGTAACCTTCGGTAACGGTTGTGAATGGGCAATAGATCAATTATTTAACCTTTTGTTTGCAGTTTTGGAAAAAAGGCTGTTTTGCTCTCCTTCAAAATTATGTGAGACAAAATAGCATAGAGGAGAAAATCAAATCGCAGTTTGGTTGCTGTATTGGTTTTTTGGAACTGAGCTATACTGTGCTCATTGTTTAGCTCTGGTTCCTGGTTTTGGGCCAACTGAACATGACAGTCAGTAGAGCAGTGGTACTGTTTGGTTTTGGTACCGGACTTTGTATTTTTTTATGTAGGATAATCAGCAATGTGAAGATATTTAGTATACCTCTTTCTGTGTGTGTGTGAATTTAGTTAACAGCCATAAAAGGAGTAGGTGAGAAAAAGAGTAATTCAAATGGGAATTAATAAAGCTTTGAGTTGAATCCAGTAAATTTGGTGTGTATTTGTTATTAGTTTTAGTATCTGCAGATAGCTTTAAATACTGTTGCAGATCGGTGCTTTGTAAACAATGATCGCATTTCTTTTTACAGTTTGAAATCGTGAGCGTCAAATTGCCTAGTTTGATAGTTTGAGAAATTTAATTTTTTTTTTTTTTTTTTGCATGCAGTCTGTCCCTTAAATTGTATGGCTGCATCTGTTTTATTATCAGTACTCCGAACATGGACAGAAATTATTTGCCGATGTAATATTTAAAGTATTTAAAGTATGTGTCTAATACTTTACCCCCTCATCTGGGACTGAGCATTGTGAAGCCAGAGCTCCCATTTGTGGTGTGATGAATTAGGTAATGAACCAGAGATTAGGAGTAAATACGATGATTTACGATTTAGTCCATTTACACTAAATTCAAAATTTACAAAAAAGAGTCCAGTTATTTCCCCTTATATTTAAAATATAAGGCTGGTGAAGTTAGTGATAAGTGATTCTTCGTAGGAAGTTTGTTGTTTTTAGTGGTTTGTGCTCTAACTTGTGATAACACGTGTTCACTGGATAACCTGTTTTGTTTGTTGTACAGGAAAGTTATAATACTAGGCCATTCTTGTGCTGTCCCTGTGGATTGGGACACCGGAGGGTCTTCCTCGCTGTGGAGTTGCCGAGGGAGTGCATTCGTAACCATTACTGAATGGATTATGCTGATGTGGACAAGTGTTATCACCTAAATATACTGATGCACTAGTGTTTAGGAATCACATTATGGTTATTTGTTTTTTTAAATAGAATTCCAAAATGTGTGCTGTGCTCCGGGAATATGCTTGCTAACTCATGCTATTCTTGGCCAGACCTTAAAGAGAACGAAAATTTAATTAACGCAAACGGGAATGGGGAGTAAATTATGTTTTGCTTGTTCTATGGCAAGCTGTTCTGTAGAAAGCCCAGCCTGTGCAGCGCAATTCGCCTGTACAGCCGGCAAAGCGGAGGTTGATGGTTGCGTGTTTACTAAGGGGTGGTACGAGTAAACCAGCCGATGGTCTTCTGGGCCTGTTGTTTTAGTCTATTTGAGTTTTGTTTCGGGGGAAATGCCCCATTGAAATTATGACGTTGAATGGGCCTCCCTCAAGAAAAAAAATAGATGTGTTTGTAGTAGCAACTGATGAGTCCAATATTGCCTGCCTGTGCAAATGGCAGCAGTACACTCATGTTGGACCGGAATGCGAAGTTGTGATTTCTGACTTTTCTAAGTCAAATGCTCTCTGTTGAGGAGACTGAAGTGATCGGTGTGATTCGATCATTGGCGGATCGGGTGCCTGCCCGATTTATCGGCAGCTCCTTGTATTCCAGCGACTGTGGAAAAATGTTTTTTTTTCTGAGATTGATGGGTGCATAGTGCTTCAGAGCCCTGTAAGGTAACTCTGAACTGTTATGAGGATGGCTGAAAGATCAACCTGACCACCATGCAGTTGAGTGGAGTTGGAGTGATCTCCGAGGCGTTATTAGTGATAAGTTTAAGGTGCCTGCCCGTATACACGGCAGCAACACTCATGTCGGTCAGATGAGTAAAGTTTTGTTCTTGATTTGAAGTCGATTCTCTCTGACGAAGAGACCAAGTTGAGGAAAAGCGATGTGAATGCCACCTTGAAGGTCCTGCAGGGACTAGATGATCAGCTTGGCACCTAAGCGTAAAGGGGTATTCTTTGGAGAGTACTTTCCAGCACCTTAGAGTCCATTATGCTGGCGCCCACATGGTTGAGTAGGACATGTGGGGCAGCCTTTCTGTTATTGTGGTAATCACAGTTGTCTTTTTAGGTTTGAGATGGAGAGTTCGAGTTGCCGACCTGCTCCGTGTCACCCTGGGAGGCCGTGTACAGCGCCCGCAGGCTGCGCAGACAGAGTCGCCACTTCAGAACCTTGGAAAGATGGTACCCTCCTGTTGAATTGGTAGCAGATCGTGCACCGGAAGCAGAGCACGACAGTTCCACGAGCGCAGCTAACGTTAGGCTGACCTTGCGGTAAAATGTGACGAGGAGTGACTTACCGACCGGGAAACCTTCAGTAAGTGAAAAGTATTTAATAAACATAGACTTTCGACCACGATCAAGAAGTTGCGTACTACGCTGCGAAGAAGCGAGTACCTCTGGACTTGTCTCCGCGAGAACGAGATGGAGAAAGGACTGGGGATCCCCCTCCGATTATTGTGTTATTGATGTTTTTTTTCTTTGATGTCGATATGTGTTGTAGTGTAATTCATTTTTTTGTAATGGTGTAATAATTGTAGGCTGGTAATGGAAACTTTTTTGAATTATTATTCGATGCGATCCAACTAACGTTAGTAGTATATCCCACGAAAGGGTAAAGGATTCACTGGCCCAACCTGGTGTCCACAGGAAGGTAATGCGCGCACTCCCCACTCCTAATACCCCCTTCCCTTCAACTCCCTGACTGGACTGTAGACACCTGGGAGCCAACCTGAATGAGTTTTCAAAATTTAAAAGGAACAATTTACAAATAGTTAGTGTATAGTCAGTCAAGAGTACTACAGAAAATGCCTTGCTGAGGGATTTTCCGGACCCTGTCAGCAAGACAGTGTTGTGTCGCTACCAGGCCTACTGAACGTGAGTTCGTATTAAAGATTAATTAATAATTCCTTGTACTGTATTGATTATTCAATTGTATATTTGATTTATTATTAGTAATTTTCAAGTTGTTTTGAGGTTTCGGCCGATAGTGGGTGGAGTACCACCGGAATTTATGAACGATCATTGGATTGGTGAAAAGTTTTTTTTTGTTGATTCTTGGTGTCAATATGTTACTTGGCTATTTCGACATGTGTTGACGAGTTAATTAGAGTAGGCACTGTAGCGTGGGAAAGGGTGTGTTAGGATAGCAGTAAATTTTCTTTTGCTAATATTTGACCTACGTTGGAAGATCCGTTACTACCGAAGGGGTGACAGAGTGTAAGACCGGCCCCAAGTGAAACCCCGTGCGGCTTCACCATAGCGGGCAAGTAGCGTTCTAAATTGCCATAAAAGTACTGAACTCAATTACCCTCTTTCGAACTTTAAAATATAATAATTCATACCCTGTTCAGATACTTAGAAAAATTATAACCAATTGGTTCTAAATACACATAATTAAATTCAGTGACGAATCTTCTAACATTGTTGTAATGGTCTGTTTAGATGGGAATGTGTGTTGTGTTTTTGTGTTTAAGTTTAGGTAACTTTTGTCCTTTTGAAATGAGATATTTTTTTTTTTAGGTGTTGTTTTGGTTGTTTAACTTTGACTTTTGAGATGTTTTGATTGTGATATTTTTGAGATATATTTTGTAAAGGGAGAGGCTAATGCGGACCGGCGACAATTCGAGTTTTTTTTTCTTCGTAAAAAAAAAATAAAGTTGAAGTTAAATATTTTTTTTATTTGCGGAGAGAGTTGAGGTTAGCTATCCAGAGTTAGAAGTTTCCTGATCACCGACCAACCAACGGAAGACGGAGTGTACTCTCCAAACATTGAGAGAAGTTGGACTTGGCAATCTGCTGTTACCTCATGCTGGGGACAGCATGGTCTAAGGGTGAGGGGGGTGTGACGGCCCAAAATCCCTAGACTGTTTAAAGCCATTAATACGACACTGTAATTAAATAATTACAATTTACCGTTCCTAATAATCAAATTTCTACCGTCACTAAAATCTATAATTGGAAGGAGGAACGGTGCTCTTAACATTATTTCATTTATTATTTCATTTTGGAGAGTTGGCTGGTACAAAAATTAAATCAACCACCAGACGCTAGGATATTTGCTCCGTGCTAATCTCAACTTAGACGCTCCCACGGGCCCGGCCGGGCGTTGATGTCAGCAGGAATGCAAGCGTCAGCATTTCCTCTCTCAGCGCCAACCTCAAAGCACGATTTCAGTACCTCTTAGTTTGAGTAACGGCGTGAGTGATCGTTTGGCTGCAGCACTTGTCAATGAAGTGTTCCCGTGACGTCACGTGCGAAACTGTTTCTGATTGGATGGGCAGCTTCAGCATCGGCGAAGGAGACAAGAGCCGCGCCCGAGTCCCTAAGATGTGACGATGTAATTAACACGCGTCGCGCCGCCTCTCCCTGTTAAATTATTAATTGGTGTTTTCTTTTTAAATTCAATGCAACCTTAATTATTTTATTTTTAACCGCGGATTTACCTATTGTTAAAGAAGTTTAAGTTGGTTTTTAAATCAGTTGCTGTAAAGTTGTAAAGTTTAATAAATAGTAATTTTGTTTCCCAACCGGCATTATTATTATTTGAACTCCCGAAATCGGCTCTTTTTATAAACTTAAAAGTTTGATAGTAACACCCTTTTTATAAAAAATTGTTTAATACAGGTAATAATTACTATCCTCCTCCTACTGACTAATTATAAATATTTGTATAGCTATTTCATTACTAATTCCCAATTACATGATATCAAAAAAGTTTAAATTATATTTTTTTATGTTATATTTTTGTTCATCATTTCATGCAGTGTTCTCCTTCCTTCCTAAGACATGTCCAAATTTGGCTTAGACATCCCCAGGTATAGTCCAGACAATCCCAATTCTGGCCCAGACCTCCCCAGATCTGGCCCAGACATCCCCAGATCTGGTCCATATATCCCCAGATCTGGCCCAGACAGCCAGATCTGGCCAGTCACTGGCCCAGATCTGGCCCAGAAATTATTTTTTCACTAGGATGGACCTTCTCCAAACCTTATAACTTATGCACAAAATGTTATTCCCGGCATTGCAGGTGAATGAAACCAAGAGCATCAGAACAGCCAAAAAATCAGTGTTTTCAGATTTCAATAAAAATTGGAATGTTTTTACAGTGATTTTGGGTTTTTAGCGAATTTCCCTTATAGGGAAGAAGCTATTACTGTAGGTCTCATGGTAAGACTTAAGCCCGAGACCAAGATAACTTTTTGTTTTGAGGTCCCCAGATGCCAAAAAGACTATTCGTTAAAATTTATATATATGTCTATCTATATATGTGTCCGTGAATTTCTCCTGTAGGGAAGAAGCTATTACCGTAGTCGGCATGGTAAGACCTAGGCCCGGGACCATGATAACTTAAATGAATTCATATTCTGTCTTAAATTTATTTTTACTAATCCATTTATTTGTAACTATAGCTGGCCCGATAGACGTTGTCCTATCCTAATGTCATTGAATTTGTTTTATGTCAAATACTCGTTCATTTTCAATATGAGCTTGTTCGCTTCGCTCACTCACCTCCCAGATGAGCGCCAGTGTCCTCCCTGCGCCGGTACCGGTTAACGCGTGTACAAACGAACATTGTGGCCGCCGACCGCCCGTTGATTAAATTTTATTTTTTCGTGTCATAAATGTAACAATGTGCGTCTGTTCTTCGTGATGTATGTATTTGTTCTCTTTTAACTTTCGACAACGTCTACTGGACAGCTTCATAGCCACAGCTTGATTCTCGGACGACTTCCACGTAATCATGATACAAAACTTAATATTGAACTTAGTATTGAAACCAGACCAGATTAAAAACGATTACAACAGAACTGGTGACGGAAAGGTAACATAAACCCACTATTCTCATAAGTCTTACCAGTTCAGGGGTAATTTTTAAATATGAATAAAAAGTATCCTATATATGTGTTAATCCAGGTAATAAATTATCCGTGTGCAAAATTTCATTTAAATCGGTTCAGCCGTTCTTGAGTTATAAAATTTGAATTTGTAACTAACACCACTTTGTTTTATATATTGAGATTATGTTGCACAACGAACAGCCACCATACAGCGCTCTGCGGAGTTAGATTAGGTTAGACTATAATTTTGTTGTGAACTGCAAACTAGTTGTTTGTTATTTTGTTTACGCAAATCCATTTGTAGGTCCAATATAACATTATGATTGATGGTAAAGCTTGTGGGGCGTGGCCCTGAGGGCCGATGCAAATTATAAGGGGTTTCTGCACACCTACACGACAATACCTTTCTAATGGTGTGCGTGAATTTCTCCTATGATGTGCACACCTTGATAAAAAAGGAGAAACAGTTTTGTGCTTGCCTATTTAATATAGTGATGATGATGATTGAAAGAATTATTCAACTTGTAAAAAATGAAAAATTGTGTATGGTAACAGCTGATTTTTAGAGGAGCAAGTTCAAGATGGAAGAAATTGTTTAAAGGTAACCCAGTAAACAACATTTAGATTTTGTGAAATTGTTATCTTAATATTATTTTGGTAATATAACAAAATTGTAGTTCATCACACGGGCCAAAAGTTGCTTTTTTGATCCTCACTTACTTCTCTGACCGAGGCTTTGCCTCGGTCATTAAACTTGAGCTCATGTTGAAAAGCATCACTTTTGGTGTGTAGTGATACTATATTTCAGTCACTGCAGTTGATTCTATAAACTCTTGAACTTTCATAAATATTGGATGTGTCTTTCTTATCGCTGTAAAAATTGTTCATGAATTGAAATGAGTTATGCCTTGTTCTGTAACTTATCTTGTAATTTGATTCCTCAAAAGTCTTTCTGATGCCTTTATTAAGTGCTGCACTGTAAGGAACACATATATACTCACTTTTTGGTTCAAAAATATTTAATCTAATCATTTTGTCAATGGTTTTTGTGTGATAACCATTTGCAGTGGCAATGGATTTAGTTTTATTGTCAGTTCATCTTTGTTTTGTTTTTGTTTTATTTTTTGAATATGAACCATAGTTTGAAGCTTGCCACTAATGTATGATTTGATTTTTTATATGTAGTAGTATATATAATTAGTGTTAGTATATGTAACATTGTTGACGAATGTCATACAATTTATAAATTTTTGATGACAATAAAGGGATTGATTGATTGAGTTCTTAATTCTTTACTGAAGAATTGGTATGTCTATTAATTTGTTTGTTAAAACACAAACACATGTAAGTGTAATTAAAATGATTTTCTAGTTGTTTATTATATTTATCACTAATCTGTGAATTTAATGTTCTGATATATGTATTTCTCTAAATAAATAATGAATAAATAATACATTTTTACTCAAATCTGCAAATAGTTAAACGAGGTGTTCCCCAGGGATCTATACTGGGTCCCTTACTTTTTTTTTGTTATATGAAGGGGTTCCCTGGTGTGGTACAAGCAGGAGGCTCAGTGTGTCTCTACGCCGATGATGCTAATATTACTATTTCAGGCAAAAATCAAGACGATATTGAATTTAAAGTTTTTCTGAGTCTTTTGAGTGTTAAAGAGTTTTCAGGCAGCAAAAATCTTTCATTAAGTTTTAATAAATCAAATTTTATATCATTTTGTACTAAACAAACAAGATCTAAATTAGAGCCTATTAGAGCCTTGTCTATTTAGACAATTCAAAATTGAATCAAGTTGAAAACACAAAATTCCTTGGACTTGTACTAGACCAACATTTATGTTGGGATAAACATGTAGATCATGTGGTTAAAAAAATGTCATCAGGTTTATATGCTTTACGACAAATGTCAAGGGTTTGTAACCTTAACACCTTGAAAACAATTTATTTTTCATTAATAAACTCACATATGTCTTATGGTATAGCCATATATGGAGCTACAACAAAGAAAAATTTAGACCGAATTCTTCTTCAACAAAAAAAAGCATTAAGAATAATTTTTAATATTAAGAAAAAACAGTCTGTAAGACCATATTTTTCTCAGATGGGTATTTTAACAGTATACGATTTGTACATTTTTGAATCTATATTGTATGTAACAAAATTAAATATTGCAACTAAGAATCCAAATGTTCATGACCATAACATCAGAAATAATAGGTATGTGGAACAACATCGATTAAAATTCTTTGAAAAGAAGACTAGTTTCACAGGCACAAAGTTTTTATTTAATTTACCTAATAACATTTTAAAAGAACAAAATTTTAAAACTTTCAAAAATTTACTTAAAAATTATTTAGTAACCTTATCTTTATATTCACTTGATGATTTTTGGAACTTAAATATTACCACATAATAAAATGTGTTTCTATTGTGGCTGGGATGGCTTTTATTTTCTACTTGATTGAAAGTGTAATAATATTATCTTTATTGTTCTTCATAGGAGAAATTAAATTTTGTAATTTTATACTTAATTTTAAGTTTTTCGCAATTATTATTTGTTTATGTACATATGTGACGCTATTCTTGTAACAAACTTGCATGAATGAATAAAGAGAATTTGAATTTGAATTTGAATAAACATCTTCACATTAGGCTTATGTAAAATTTGCAGTTATGTCATTGTCAGAGCTTAAGAATTCACTGTTACGAAAAAATGGACTAGAGGTGTCCTGTTCTCTGCATGGGAATGTTACAGATGGTCAGATGTTTTTAAATTTTAATATTATAATCATTAAATTGACTAAATAAAACTAGTCGACCCTCTCGGAATTCCGCACTGCGAACCAAATCTTGTCAGCTAATCAGATGTTCTTTTGTTTACATTTTCGCTCCTGTCAAAACAAACTATTCCCTTTATTAATCTTTCATATTATTCAAATTTCAGAGAAGCGGTACATTTTTAGACTGTGGGTCTATTTTTCGTCAATAGCCGGCACGATAAGCTTTAAAATGAGGGGTGAATCATGGAAAGGAATAAAGGAATAAGGAAGATCTCGCTGACTGACAGAAAAACAGGCTAGAGAAATAATATATAAGATATAACTCCATAAGAATATTTTAACGTTAAAAGCCTATAAGGTGGAGCCCTAGATGTGGATATTTATCCAAACTCCAAAAGGCACATCCTGAGGGTAAGATTGAGTTTTTGATTGATGAATTAACAAGTTTTATGAATAAGGGGCGACAGGACTCCACAGGGCCAGCCTTACACATAAGTAATTCTTTTGAATCAATCAAATGTTCTGTTAGACCAATATTCATGATTTTTTTAGTTGATAGGTAATTATACTTAGATATATCATCACGCATCCAGACTAACATCTATCTGCGACAATGGACTTTGCCACGAAGGTTTCTGAAGTCCCATGTTAATATAATCTTATGAAGAGTATTTGATTTTTATCAAATACAGTATGCGCCAAAATAAACAGTACTGAAAATGTAAAATTTTATTTGACATAGCTTTGCCAACATTTTTTCATAGCTTTACCATCATATACAATGAAGAAAAATCGGTTAAACTCCGTAAATAACATGTTCAATATGACCTCCGTTCAGTTTGAGGCAACACTCGTACCATTTTTGAAGGTGTTGCATCATTTTGGTGAAGAGGGGTTGTTCCATGCTCCTTATACACGTTTATTTTTTTCCTTGAGTTATACGATGGTGGCTGGAAGGTCCTCACCTTCGAAAGTTTTGAACAACACTAATAATCACAGCATTACTAGTAGGGTTTGTGTGAAAATGTTCCTGGAAACGTTATGCAGTGTGTGACAAACTTGGCCAACCCGCGCGTCCGATTCCGTATGAGCGAAAATAATGCTCTATGATAAAAGATTTCTCTGCAGTAGCTAACATCATGTCAGTAAAAACTAGCCTCAAATAAGAAATAAATAATAAACAAGAAGACGTGGCAACAATGAAAAGTTGACACAGCCGATCGACAATGCAACTACAGCTGATTCAGATTCAGTACTGTTTATTTTGGCGAATACTGTAATTACTTCAACATGTTCATTAGGTTTACTACAGAATGTAGCATATATATTACAACTGTTTTATCACCGGATGGTTAAGTTTTTATAAACGAAAATTCTCTGGGGTGTAAATACTCGTAGGCTATGAAACTGGTGGAATGAACAACAACTAACTTGACTCTATAGTAAATGCAAGTAGAACTGGTGGGTCAAGGACAAACATTGTAATAGACCAGCTGATATTGTTACTATTATGTCATATGGATAAATGATCAGCTGGCATAGCTCAACAATATTTGAATTCTAATACAGTTCTTAAACCAAATAGGATACTGAAAGATTAAAATCGTGAGAGAATCAAATGAAATATTATTTTAACTGAGTACTCTTTTAAGGGAGGAATTAATTTATTTTTCAGACAACATGTTTCGGGACTTTAGCCCAACTTCATAGTCAACAAAATAATTTTATAATATAAAAATAAATGAAATCAAATCATTCACGAAATATTTCAGATGATTGTTTCACTTTCATGGATAAACAGTTCTTTATATATATTTCGTTTTAGCTTTCTTATCTTTTTTCAAAATAGGGTTATTCAGATTTATTTGTGCATTTGTATACTATTGATATGTTATTAAATCAATTAGGTACTTTAATTGCTTCATTTATTCACACATAAACTTCTTCCTGTCAGACAAAGTATAAACATTTTAACATATAAATCAACTGTTGGTTATTTAGTTTTTTTTTTCTGGTGTCAGCTGCTTCAGTAGTAAAATATAGGATATAGACTGCTGCAAACCCTGAAACAAGATAATGAAAAACAATTAACAATTTCAATAGCTGAAACACGTTTCAAGATGTTTAATTAAACAACTGTTTCTTTTTTTAAATATACAAGAAACGATTAGATTTTTGTAAAATTTCAAAATTATGGGGCAACTGATTTGTATAGTAATGCCTCTCCCCCTAAATGTATTTAAGTTCACCTTTCCAGTCTATATTTATTTGTCAAAACTTATGTTTTATGATTGCTTCAGTCACTGCTGACAAAATATGTTTTGATGTATGCAACTGTATGCAACCATTATGGGAATTATAGGTAGGTGGGGTATTCACCAACTGCCTTGCTCTACCATTTTTACATTTTTAATTGTTTAACCTATACTATTTTTTTTCAGGAGTAACAAGGACTTCCGATAAAATAATCTTACTGATTGCATCTTGTGTATTATTAGTCTTAGTTCACCCTATACTCTTATATAAGCAATGTCTGCTTGTTTGCAAAATTTATCTCGGAGTACAGCTTAAAGGATTTTGGTTAAACTTTGGAATTAGAGATTTCTGGACCTAAAAAATCTATTGGTGAAAACCTCAACCCCAGGAAACCTCACATTTTGTAAAATGAAAAAAAATAATTTGAAAGCAGGGGCGGTTTTAGGAATTGTTTGGGTGGGCCCTGTTCTTAGGGGTACGGGCTATGAACGAAATACAGTACTAGGACAATGAACTGAATATTTTTGATAGTTAGAAAATTGTTGTATTTTTAACTAAAGCTCATTTTAGACCAAAGAAAACAAAAACTTATGTTTTTTGAAGTTAATGTATGCACTTAAACTGTACCTGATCAAACTGTAAATCACTTGGTTTGAACAAATACTAAATAGTACTTGCTAAATAGAAGGTTAAAGAAAGAATAACACTTCAATTTTGATGACAGTTTTTTTTTACAAAATTAATATTCATAACGTTACTGTTTTATTTTAGAGTATATTGGAGTTGTAAGTTGGTATAACCAGTAACTGTAATAAACCTTAACAAGTTGGAACACAGTCATATGCTTCCACATACAAAACTTTTAAAACTCAAAACCAGTGTAAAAACATACATTTATTCTAATTTTATTAAAATGTGTAAACATAATTTTTTGGCTACTCTGATGCTCCTGGTTTCATTTAGAGAGGAGAGGGGATGACCGGTTCAAAGGCTGCTCGTGTGATGTCGGCTCCGTGAAATTATTATTTTTCAACGGGAAGTAGTGATCAGTTTATCACAGTTTTTCTATGATATCACTTATTAGTAATACTGATTACGTCTTCAATACATAAACGTGTTTTGGTGCAGTGAATTTCTCCTAATTATTTAATCTAGTATTGCTAGAGCCTGTCTGCATTATCAGTGGACACCATGGGAGGTGGAACAAAGGTCACGACGCGTAATACAGCCAAGTCAGACGACGCGTCTGAGTCGGCTTCGCTTTCAGACTATCGATGGAAAGTTGAACACTATTTTAGTATTGCTTGAAACAAACACTAGTGATATTGCTGAAATCAAGAAAGAGCAAAGGGACATGTGTACGTCGATTGAACAGTGCCACGCAGAGATTGGTGATGTGAAGCAATTAGTGACAAATCAGGGCAAGAAAACTGAGATGTATGAAACGGAACTTCAACGCGTGACTCAAGAAAATGTAAGTTTGAATAGATAGCTGTGTAAGTTAAAGACTGAAATTAAGGACTTGGAACAGTATTCCCACAGGAATAACATCATTGTTTATATATGGTGTGCCTGAGGACAGCAATGAAAATATTATGAGTGTTATGCGGCGGTTAGCATCTGCGTTACAGTTTCCGGACTGGTCGACGAGTTTAGTGGATGCCGTTCATCGCATGGGAACCTAGGCCTATCATAATAAAATTTGTAAGTCGTATGATTAAGGAGGAGTTTTTGAGAAAGCGCAGTGTTCGGCGCAATCTGAAAGCACAAGACCTCGGCTTCGCAAGTGAAAATGCGATTTATATTAATGAGTCGTAGAAACCAGATTTTTTGGTTGTTGAGGATCCTTATTACCCGGCGCTAGTGGCGAGGTTTGTTGTTGGCGCTCCGTTATCTTATCAATCAAGGTCGTCCGGACCGGCTATTGTTTCTGGCGAGCAGACTTCCTTCTGATATTTCAACGGCTTTGCGAGATTGACTGATCTCAGTTATATTCTATATCTAACGTAAATGATGCTGTTGATTATTTTTACGACAAAGTAAACAATGTGCTTAATGATGTTTGTCCAAGGAAGCAAAAAAAGCAGTCGAGATATCTTTCTTGGTTTACCACCTCACTGATTTAAAATTTAAGATTAAAGGCTAGATTACTCAGAAAATATAAAAAATATAATACTTTTGAGAACTATGAAAGGTTCAAAACCCAAAGAACAGTAGTGAAAAGGAAGATAAAACTCGCTTACAATAATTATACCTAAAGCGTTGAGGAAAATTTAATTTTAGATTGCACAAGGTTTTGGGGTTTTGTAAGGAGTAAAAAACTGGGGATTAATAAATCATTGATCATGGAATATAATGGGGAAAGATTGGATGACGGAGCGATTGGATCGCCAGTGCGTTTGGAGAGTACTTTAGTTCAGTGTATGAGAAATATGTTATGGACCGAATGTGGAGACTGCGATGTCAGGGCCGTGTCTGGAGGGGGTGGATTGCCTCAGCCTCCCATGCCTTGAGCGCCAGGACGTGCAGGATGCCATTAAAAAACTAAAATCAAAATGTACTACAGGACCAGATCAATTGCCGCAGTATTTATTCAAAGGTTGTTCTAATTTTTTTATTGATCCTTTAACTTTTTTGTTTAATTTAAGTTTAACCCATTGAGGTAGTAATTTTATTCTATTTGTAGTAGCCTATAACGGGAATTGATTGGTGCCGCACTCTAGTAGCAAAATATGTAACTAATGACCGCGGGCGTCTACGGTTCTATCCGCTAGGGGCGCGGACTGACTGAAAACCCTTAATATCGCCGCCAGGCCTTTGGTCGTGTTAGCTGAGTTGGCTACGTCGTGGAAACACCTTGGCCAGGTGGCGATACGATGTTCGTGGGTTCGATTCCCGCACACGACCAAAACTGACCAGTTGTGCAACTCTCAATGAGTTAACCGGTCTGTGGCAACGTTGGTGGGAGGGCCCAAGTAAAATAAACGGTGGCAGGCTTGCTTGGAAGTTGACGGGATCGGTTAATTCTTTGAGACTTGCACATGGTCAACACTGATTTTGCTAATTTTTACTTATGTCTACTGTGTGTGTGCCAATGCGACTCTCTAAACTGAAATAAAACAATATTTTAATTAAAATATGCCATTAATCCATTTAAAAACACCAATTTTATATTCCAATTCACACGTTAATAAAATTACAAGTAAGGAACGAGACCTGCTCGTATGTCTACGCCAATGGGTTAAGCTCTAATTTATTTCCTAATAAATGGAAGATTACAAAAGTTACTCCAATTTTTAAAAGCGGTAAAGAATCACTTATAAGTAACCATAGACCTGTAGCAGTTTCATCAATCCCGGTTAAGATTTTTCTAAATTCTTATTCAATCATTTTAAAAAGTATATGACCTCTCTTCAGCATGGGTTTGTCCCTGGAAAATAAGTTAACACTAATTTTATCAACTTCACAAACTATGTCTCCTCAGGGTTGGACTCGGGGATTCAGACTGATGCACTATTTCTTGACCTGGCAAAAGCCTTTGATAAAGTCAATCACTCAATTTTGTTGAGAAAGCCAATTTTGTTATTACAGAATGTCAAAAAACTTTGTTTCTTTTTTTAAGACCTATATTTTCAACCGAGAGCAGTATGTTTTTTATAATGGTTTTCTTTCTTCAACATTCACAGTTCAGTCAGGTGTTCCTCAAGGATCAAATTTAGAACCTTGTTTGTTTACAATTGACTGTTTGTTTGTTGAATGATTGTTTGTTAATGATTTGTGTGACAACATTAATTCAGCAAAAACATTATTATTTGCCGATGATTTGAAGATATTTGTACACATTAAAAATAAAGATGATTCTAATGAACTACAAAATGATCTCAACAACGTTTTTCAATGGAGTTTAGATAACAAAATTGTGCTTTAATATCTCAAAATGTCAATTGGTGTTGTTCACACGAGCTCAAACATGGTATATGGCTAGAAGTTAAATGGTGTTTCAATAGCAAGAACCAATAAAATCAAAGGTCTAGGGTTGCTCTATGATTCCACGTTGTCATTCAATTATCATATAGATATAATTATAGCATCAGCTTATAAAATCATGGGATTCGTTTTTAGACAAAGTTCGAAACATAGTAACGTTAATTTTACTTTATAACTCATTTATCAGGTCGAGGTTAGAGTGTGCCTCTATTATTTGGAACCCATTTCACATCACATATCAAGAAGCCTTGGAAAGAGTTCAAAAACGTTTTTTAAGATTTTTATATTTCAAATTATTTAATATTTACAAGTACAGGGTTCCTTATATAATGAGTTATTTGAACTGTTTGGATTCGAGAGACTAGGTCTGAGGAGGTCAGCGCTGGTATTCCTGTAAAAGCTGGTGCGGGGCCGGGTGGACGACTGTGCCAGTGTAGCGGCTCTGACCCATCGTGTTCCCAACTTCAATAGTTGAAACAAACATCTTTTCAGTTTACCTTACTCTCATACTATGGCCCACGCCAACTCGCTGCTGCACCTGGTGATGAGATCTTACAATTTATTTGTTAATAGAGGGAGCACAGTGGATATTTTTGTTGATTCACTGAGCGTTTTAAAACATAAATCAAAGGCTCACTTATGTTAATGATTCAAAATTTACTTTTCATTTTTTAAATTATAATTTATTGTTATGTAATTATATAGTTTATATTTATTTGTTGTTTATTGTATAGTTTATTATTATATTATCTTATTTATTATTTATTGCATATATTTGCATGGGATCTTGGATCTGAGTACATGTTGGATTTTTTGTTGTTTGAAAAATGTTCTTTTGTAATTTATTTATTAGTGAATTTCCTTTGGAAAGTGAACTATTAGCAAGACCCGCACGGTGAAACTTAAGCCCGGGACCACCATAGAATTTCCTAACGTGACCCCCTGAACACGTTTTGGGGGGTCGTTCAAAATTGTATATATATATGTATATATATATGTATATATATGTATATATATATATATGTATATATGTATATATATGTATATATATGTATATATATGTATATATATATGTGTGTGTGTTTGCACTCTAGCGTTCACATTTTTTGTCCGATTTACTTCAAACTAGGTAAGGACGTACCTTTCTGTGATCAGTTGGACAAGTTCGTTGGGCAACACAATCGGAAAACGCTAAACCCCTTTTTTGGGGATTAATCTTTCAAATTTCGAGTTTTTGGGCCCAAAAAGGGTCAGAAAAGCCCAGGATGTAAAATTAATGCATGTAAAACGATGAAATTTAGTGAGGCGAAAGTTTTAAGCCCTCTCTCGTCATTCTAGCATAAATATATACCGAGTTATTAAAGAAAATGTGTTTTGACCAAACACAGTACATTGTCTTATGGGTGTTTTACCCTAGAAAAGCCTGTTATTCCTTTGTTAGAGTACTTTTATCTTCCCCAGCAACTCACGCCTACTTTCAAGCTTGTCTGGTCCTTCTCCTAACATTATACAATGTGCAATATGTAATGTGCAAAATTGTATTCCTAGCTTTGCAGGTAAATGAAACCAGAAGCATCAGAACAGACAAAAAATCAGTGTTTTCAGATTTCAATAAAAATTGGAATAAATGTATGTTTTTACACTGCTTTTGAGTTTTAAAAGTTTTTAAGTGGAAATTCACTTCCCTCACGTCAGCGTGCTGCGTGCGAACTCCTTTATTGTTTCTTGTTTTTGTTTTTTATACAGAAAGTGTTTGAATATTCTTATATGATAATTATACTTGAAAGTTAAATGAAGATCTCCAAGAATGGACATTAAATTTATGTGAACTGTTTCAATGTAATTGGTTTATAACTGTTTTGAAGCATGTAAATAAATAAATAAATTTACCAGCAATGCTATGAATACAATTTTGCGCATTATAAGGTTAGGACTTCTCCTAACCTTCCTCCAGTAAGGCTTGAAAGTAGGCGCAAGGTTGCTGGGGATGATATAAATACACCAACAAATGACTAACATGTTTTCTAATGTAAAAACCCCATAAGATAACGTACTGTGTTTAGCTGATATACATTTTCTTTTATAACTTGGTAAATATTTATGCTAAAATGACGAGAGAGGGCTTAAAACTTTTGCTTCACTAATTCCCATCTTAGTACGTGCATTAATTTTATATCCGGAGCCTCTCTGACCCTTTTTGGGTCCAAAAACTCGAAATTTGAAAGAATAATCCCCAAAAAAGGGATTTAGAGTTTTCCGATTGTTTTGCTCAACAAACTTGTCCATCTGATTATAGAAAGGAACATCCCTACCAAATTTGAAGTAAATCGGGCTAAAAATGTGACCGATGCGTATGAGTGCATACACACACACACATATATAATTTTGAACGACCCCCAAAAACGTGTTCAGGGGTCACTTTAGGAACTTCTATGGTGGTCCCGGGCTTAAGTTTCACCGTTCGGCTCATGCTAATAGTTCACTTTCCATAGGAAATTCACTAACAAGGCGACTGGAATGTCAACAACAGAAATGAGGCGGGAAGAGCGTGTCACTTACGACCAGCAATCACATAAGACCAAAAATTGTGGTTGCTGCTTATCACATGGACAGCTGTAAAATCACAAAGCGGCCACTGCAGCCGACCCACTCAAATTTTCCAAATTTCCCTTTGTAAAATCTTGGCAAAATAAATGTACTTTAATTAAACAAAAGAGCAATAATGTAAAATGTTTGGGTGGCCTGGCCTATCAGGCCCACCTGCTAGAACCGCCCCTGTTTGAAAGTGTGGCATACTAACATTACGCTTATGGAGTTTCAAATATAATATGGAGTTTAAAATATAAAATATAAATCATAACAGCTGTGAATAAATAGCCAGTAAACTCAGAGGCAAGGTGTGACTTTTTCACTGTCACTGCATGATCACATTCTTAAAATTTTATTTCCCCAAAAAAGGATGGGAGTTGCAGGAAAATTTAAAGATGCATGGTGTCATAAAAATATATGAACCCAATATTTTATAAATAAAATGCATTAAATTAGCGTATACATAAATTGAAAATAATATTTCACAAACTGTTCTGGCAACTGCTGTAAGATAGGGTACGATAAAGGATAAAGCTGTATTATCTAACTTTTTTTGGGCCTATATAGATTGAAATTCGCTTGCTCCACCGCTCCGTGCATCCGAGAACACATGAGGTCTGCTGACAAACCCCGGAACATGCACAAAGGTCGCCGGATTTGCATTAGACAGCGATGTTGGAAGCATTCTATACAGCCATGTGTTGCTTGAAGTTGTCATGATAGGGTGAAGAGGGGAACCACCGATGGGCGTGGGGGGTAGGCTAGATGTATCGCTTAAACCAGCAATATCCGTTCGATCAGGCATATTCGGACAATTAAGAGACAGTTGAGCTGAGACAATCTCCTCGTAATGTAGGGGAGGGGTGCATGACAGCCACCTTTTTTCTTAGACCTAGTCAATTTTTCATGCATCTGCCCATGTGGGTACATTTTCAAAATGACATACTGTAATAGTTTACATTTTACAACAATTATTATTTTTGTATAAACCTTTGTATACTATTTTTGAAATAAAATATGTTTTTATACAACATTTTTCTATTGAGTTGTTTAACCCACAAAAGCTAACCAGATATCAGCGAGCATGGCTCTGTCCCCCCAGTGCTACAGTTATTAAACAGTTTTGATGATAACTTTTAGTTTAATTTGCACATGAATATAAATGTACAGGATATTAAAATACTCCTGTCCCAGCAAACCTGTGTACTTAACATACTTAAAATGAATGAATGTTAATGTTTTACCTCATTAACTAAATGTCATCAAAATCTTTAAGTATAATTCTGTAAGCGAAAATTTTAAGTCTAAATTGTGGAAGTTTGGCAAATCGTAGGGTGATGAGAGACAGCTCTAATTAAAGGTCTTGATCCTAGAGACTCTTGATCCTTTTTAGAAAATAGCAGTATTTCTAAAAAGTTACCAGCAAACGAGAAATAACGTAAAACGCCCCCCATAAGAAAAGTATGGGGATTTAAACACATCTGCTTTGTTTATGTACTAACATTGTGTTCTTCCTGTTTTATTTTCCTCGGTATGTAAAGAGAGAAAAAAATCAGTTGAGGCAGAGTATTGGAGCAAGGTTAAGAGGCTATGGCCCCTTCAAGCCACTAGTATATTCATAAAAACGTAAGATTGAGATATACACAAATTATTTATTAACCTATGGATTAGTCACAAGTTCTCTGTGTCAGGGAGCACAAAAACAGGGTTATTACGCAAGTATCAATGTACTACCATATGAAGCAGGATACCAAGTTTCAATAATACGCATTAATATACTTATTAACAAATACAAAGAAGAGAGAAACATCAACAAATTTAAGAAGATTGTAAAAATAATTCTGTAAGATGGAGGATATTATGGAATAGGTGAATATCCTAGAAGAAAAAATAAAATAAAACTCAATTAACTATAGAGTATACAATTTAGGCTAGAATTAATCGTTAACATTTATTTATTATGCCTATGCAAAACTACTGTATTGTTTATGGCCAATAAATTATTATTATTATTGAACACATATTATATTATCTCAATCTTACGTTTATATTGCTTATTAGCAATTGTACATACTTATTCTCCATAAGAATAACATTGGACAACGTAGTTTGTTAGCACTTTTAATATCTCTGTAACCAAATTACATAGATCAATGATCAAAATGCCAAATTCTTTTTTAGCGAATTTCCCCTATAAGGAAGAAGCTATTAACGTAGTAAGCATAGTAAGACCTAGGCCCGGGACAATGATTTTCGTTTTGAGGTCTCCAGATGCCAAAAACACTGTATAAATATGTATGTGTCTGTGGGTGCAATAACTCTTGTAAAAAAGGTCCGATTTTGATGAAATTTGGTACAAAAGTATTGCAACATTCATGCCTTTAAGTTCGAAAACCAGACAGACTCATCCGAAGGGGTATTTTGGGGCGGGGTGTCCCCCAAAAATGGGTTTTTTGAATTTTTTATATGTAATATTTTTTTAAGTCAAACTTTAGTTTTTCCTTTGGATTCAGCTTTAAAAGACACACAATTTGGAGTTTTGATCATTTCTCTACGTCAATTGGTTACCTACCGAGATATTGGAAGTGCTAAACACAGTACTTTGTCCAATGTTATTCTTATGGAGAACAAGACAAATTTTATACCTCGCTTATTCATGAACGTATACTGATGAAACTTGGTGTACGGTATACGGCTTCATCTGGTTGTGGCCTATTGTTATTTGCACAAAGAAAGCCACTTTTGCTGATGTTTCCCTAAGCAGAAAACCTGCGTACTCAGCCCCTATGTTATTCTTATGGAGAATAAGTAAAATATTATGTCTCCCAAAATTGTGAACATAAATTAATAAAAC
Source organism: Allygus modestus (assembly GCA_963675035.1). NCBI lineage: Eukaryota > Metazoa > Arthropoda > Insecta > Hemiptera > Cicadellidae > Allygus > Allygus modestus. The sequence goes on from OY776111.1 coordinate 303,619,246, forward strand.
TTGGTATGTGGCTTTACATAGATGGGTTACAATATATATTTGCATAGAAACCCATTTGTTGTGTTCCTTGTTGCAGCAAACCTGCTTACTTAGCCCCCATGTTATTCTTATAGAGAATAATTAAAATGTTATACATCGCTTATTTACGAATGTATATTGATGAAACTTGGAATGTGGCTTTCACCTATTAGTTGAATTCTATTGATATTTCCAAAAAAAAAACAAACAATTGTTTGTGTTCCTTGTTTCCTACTCATCCCCCATGTTATTCTTATAGAGAATAGTTAAAATGTTATAAATCGCTTATTTGTGAATATATTTTTATGAAATTTGGTAAGTGGCTTTATGTGGTATTAAGACATATATATGCATTGGACATTTTCTGAGTACGCAGGTTTGCTGGGACGGGCGTATTTAGATTCATGAAAACCACATTTCCATTTATATAACTTGTCTTTCATATTTTTAACGAATTTCTCCTAAACGGAAGAAGCTATTACTATAGTCGGCATGGTGAGACCTAGGCTCGGGACCATGATAACTTTTAGTTTTGAGGACTCCAGATGCCAAAAACAACATTCGTTCAAATTTTTATATATGTGACCATAAGCACGATAACTCTCGTAAAAAAGGTCCGATCTTAATGAAACTTTTTACAAATGTGTAAAGTACCAGTTCTTTGAAGGAGTTCGAAAGCCACAGAAATCGCACCATCCAAAGGGAGATTTTGGGGTTTACCCATGTAATTTTTATTTAAATCAAATTGTAATTATCACCTTTGAATTAAGCTTAAAAAACAAACAATTTAGTATTTTGATCATTGCTCTACGTCAATTGGTTACTGATAAATTGAAAGTGCTAAACACAGTACGTTGTCTAATGTTATTGTTATGTTTTTTGGCTATGGTTCCCGTAGCAGTTCACCTCGTACTCGGTCCCCATGTTATTCTTTTGGAAAGTAATTAAAATGTTATATATCGCTTATTTATGAATGTATATGGATGAAACTTGGTATGTGACTTCACTTAGGTGAGTTCTATTGATATTTGAATTTTTTTATTTGCAATATTTTGTATTCCTTGTAGCAGCAAACGTGCGTACTCATCCCCAATGTTACTCTTATAGAGAATAATTAATATTTTGAATATCTCTTAATTGTGAATACATTTCTTATGAATCCTGGTAAGTGGTGGCTTAACGTGTCACTAAGTTAGATACATATCCATTAGAAATTCGCTGAGTACGCAGGTTTACTGCAACGGGGGTATTTTGTACATATGATTATTTAATTTGATTGTTATCTAAAGCAGAAATAAAGCCATCAGCAATGCTACCAATTAATACTCAATAAATTAAATAGTTTTCTATTTGCGAGCAAAACTAAAGAGGATTTGATTGCTGCTGGACTTGAAACTCACATTCAAAAATGTTTCAAAAGAAGCTGTGAAAATTCCACCGCCTGAGTATTTGACTGGAAGGCGGCAAAACTCCATCATTATGATGAGAGAGGTCTTGAAACTGTGAGGACAGTTGTACCACTCTCCCTCATAGAGTGCACGGAACAGCCGGTCACACTGGAAACAACAAGTCACATCTGAATTGTGTCACATTTTAGAGACAATAAAGCTATAATTTTAGATCATTTAAGTTAATTTTTCCAAGGCATATTATTTGTTTATGATCAAATTATCGTTTAGTTTGATCCCATAAGTTGGTTGGTTCTGCAGATGTTGCTTCAGAAAATTTCAATTTAGTAATTCAGAAAACTTGTTATAAAAACCGTTTGTCAATTTTTGGTAAGTTTTGTGTTTGTAATAATAGACTTTCTAAAAGGTAATCCTATATATTAAAACCAGCTGTTCCCGCAGGCTTCACCCCGCAAACAATAATTTATAAACACTATGATATTTGTGTGTGCTGCATTATTCTATGGTTATCTCATGGAACAACTACGAATCAAGATCCGCTGTTTGTATTTTCATCAGCTCAAACTCAAATTGAATGCCCATAAAAATAATACAGGATTGGAACTATGACTCCCCGTGGGGCGGAGCCCTATGGGAATTTCTTAAAATCCTTTCTTAGTGAGCACCTAAGACCCAAGAGGAAAGTATGTTCCAAATTTAATTGCAATCCGTTCTGTGGTTTTTGAGATTTCGTGATGAGTGAGTGAGTCAGTGAGTCAGTCAGTGGTATTTGGATTTTATATATTAAGATTAATCAAATTTGATATCTCGATTATTTATGAATGTATATTCATGAAACTTGGCATGTGCTTCACCTAGTACTGGTATATTGATATTTGCACAAAAAATATGTTTTGCTTGATTGTACCCGTAGCAGCAAACTTGCATCCTCAGCCCTAATGTTATTCTTATGGAGAATAAGTAAAGTTGTACATCTCCCTTAATTATGAACATAAATTAATAAAACTTGGTATGTAGCTTCACCTGGTTGAGTTATATTGATAATTGCATAAAAACACATTTATTATATTTCTTGTTGCAGCAAACCTGCGTACTCAGCCTTCAATGTTGATCTTATGGAGAATAAATAAAATGCTGTAATATATCACTTACTTATTCATGTATTGTTATGAAACTTGGTAAATGGCTTTGTATGGTAGCGAGAAACATATACATGCATCGAAAATTCGCTGAGAACGCAGGTTTGCTTCGATGGGGGTATTTTCTTTTATTAGCTCAATATAAGTATATGTAAAATATTTACTGACTAATATTATATTTAATAATGAAATATATGTAATATTTACCGTGTTTGTTAGCCTTTGTCCATTCCAGCAGTAAATATAAAGCAAGTAGTACGAGAGGAAAAGAATGGGGCTGGACTTGATTATCACTTTGTTTAATCGTTCCGTCTGAAAACAATATATATTTAGTTTTTTTTTAATAATAACTGATGTATGAACAGCATATATCTAATTTATTTTTATAAGTGGAAACACAATTAATTAACTTTAAACTATGTACTTGAGAATCGGCACTGATCTGTAGCATCAGGAGATTCTGGAACTTGAAAATGTCATAGTTTGTGATTATAATGCCTATTCAAATTGGAAAATAATATCGGTTCACACTACTCTAAATATAGATTGTATTTAAATTTTACACATGTTTTTTCCAGTAGCTATCACATGTTTTCCATGTGGACATTCAACAGGTTAGATTTTAAAATTGAGTATTGTAAATTATAAAATATTTGTAAGAAGATACAACATGTCATTACTATTCTATAATTGTAGTAAGTTATGAATAATATGGTTTTATTACTAAAATAACTAGAATTATAGCTTGCGTCAAAGATTTCTGCCTGTGTAGAACATTATTTAATCTTCTATAACAGCTGCCATTGAATAGTTACAATGTAAAATAGTGTGCGGAATTCATGTCTCTCTAACAACACAAGTTTTAAATGACATAGTGACTCATAAGAGCAGATCTTTGCCATTAACTATAACATTTAAGCAACTGAATTGACACATCGGTTTTGAGTTACTACTTTATTGAAACCGATAATACCAAAAAATATCATAATAATTGTAAAATAAAGTAATAGCCTATCATTAATATAGATTTTTGTAATATAATCAAGTATAAAAATATAAAAATTAGTATTGATTTATTTTTAGGTAAACAATACATCTTATAAAACGTAAACAGAAAGTGTTTGTAGCTTCTACAAGCCGCTAGTATTATTAGTGAATTTCCTATGGAAAGTGAACTATTAGCATGACCCGCACGGTGAAACTTAAGCCCGGGACCACCATAGAAGTTCTTAACGTGAACTCCTGAACACGTTTTGGGGGGTCGTTCAAAATTAAGTAAAGTTGTACATCTCCCTTAATTATGAACATAAATTAATAAAACTTGGTATGTAGCTTCACCTGGTTGAGTTATATTGATAATTGCATAAAAACACATATTTATTATCTTTCTTGTTGCAGCAAACCTGCGTACTCAGCCTTCAATGTTGTTCTTATGGAGAATAAATAAAATGCTGTAATATATCACTTACTTATTCATGTATTGTTATGAAACTTGGTAAAAGGCTTTGTATGCTATATATATATGTGTATATGTATGTACTCTAGCGGTCGCATTTATTGTCCGATTTACTTCGAATTTGGTAGGGACGTTCCTTTCTATAATCAGTTGAACAAGTTCGTTGGGCAAAACAATCGGAAAACTCTAAACCCTTTTTTGGGAATTATTCTTTCAAATTTTGAGTTTTTGGGACCAAAAAGGGTCAGAAAAGCCCCGGACATACAATTAATGCACGTATTAAGATGGGAATTAGTAAAGCAAAAATTCTAAGCCCTCTCTCGTCATTCTATCATAAATATTAACCGAGTTATTAAAGAAAATGTATATCGGCTAAACACAGTACGTTGTCTTATGGGGTTTTTACATTAGAAAAGCATGTTATTCATTTGTTGGTGTATTGTTTCATCCCCAGCAACCTCGCGCCTACTTTTAAGCCTGACTGGACCTTCTCCTAACTTTATAATGCGCAAAATTGTATTCCTAACATTGCAGATTTCAGATTTCAATAAAATTGGCATAAATGTATGTTTTTACACTGGGTTTGAGTTTTAAAAGTTTTGTATGTGGAAATTCACTTCCCTCACGTCAGCGTGCTGCGTGCGAACTCGTTATAATTTACTATCTTTATATTAGGCCTTAACAATAGAAGCTTCATGTTCACTAGACTTACAAAGGACAGTTTTTAAGGGAAACCGGGAATTTATATTGCTGTAAAATTATGAATTTCTCTTGTTCAAGTGGGTTTATATGGCATATGGTTAAATCTTGATCTTGAATCTTATATTTTGTTTGCTCTATTATCTTGTTAAAAGAGAGAATAAAATTTCCATTATTATTATCATTTCATCTGCACTGTCTGTCAAATGTAATATTTAGTGGAAAATATATTTAATAAAATACCCCCGTTGCAGCAAACCTGCATACTCAGCGAATTTCCAATGAATATATATAAGATAACACATTATAACACTTAACAGGATTCATAAGAAATATATTCACAAACAAGAGATATTTAAAATATTAATTATTCTCCATAAGTATAACATTCGGGATGAGTGGCTTGCTACAACAAAGGAACACAAAATAATGGGTTTTATGCAAATATTAATAGAACTCATCTTAGTGAAGTCACTTGCCAAGTTTCATCCATATACATTCATAAATAAGCGATATATAACATTTTAATTATTTTCCATAAGAATAACATGGGGACCAAGTACCTAGGTTTGCTGCTATGGGAACCATAGGCAAAAAATTGTTTTTTTTGTGCAAACTACAATAAACCACAACCAGATGAAGCCATATACCAAATTTCGTCAGTTCATGTTCATAATTAAGCGAGATATACAATTTTTCTTTTTCTCTATAAGAATTACATTAGACAACGTACTGTGTTTAGCACTTTCAATATCTCAGTAACCAATTGACATAGAGCAATGATCAAAATACCAAATTTTTTTGTTTTTTATGCTGAATTCAATGGTAAAACTTAAAATTTTATTTAAATAAAAATTACATTTGGAAACCCCAAAAACACATTTTTGTGGTACAAAACCCCCCAAAACCCCCCTTCGGATGGTGCAATTCGTATGGTTTTCGAACTTGTTCAAATAAATGGTACTTTACACATTTGTACCAAATTTCATTAAGATCGGACCTTTTTTACGAGAGTTATCGTGCTTACGGACACACATATATATATACAAATATAAAAATTTGAACGAATGGTGTTTTTAGCATCTGGGGACCTCAAAACGAAAATTTTTGGTCTCGGGCTTAAGTCTTACCATGAGACCTATGGTAATAGCTTCTTCCCTATAGGGGAAATTCGCTAAAAAGGATATACGAGGGTCATCCAGAAACTAAAGAATGTTTACTTACAGCACCATAGCACAGCTCACCAAAGCCCACCAAAGTATGAGCGGAGTCTCGTTGCTGTGCGGTCATGTGTATTATTTCTACAGCGATTAAGTAGGCAACGTCAATCAAAAATCCCACCAAATTTGAGATCGACAGTGTCATCGATTCCTGGATGCGTAATACACCCTACCTATTGAAACTTTTGGGCAAAAACCAAAGAAAGTTTATGGGGAGTTGGGGGTAAGATCTTAAAATTTATGTAATGTGCTAAGATTTTAGTGGCTGTTTTCCTAAAATTTTCCCTTATGTCCTTCTTTCAAATCATCTTTAACAAACCATGACCCGTCACTCTGATCCTTTTCGTGCACAATGGATCTTCTTTCATTAAACCTGTTGCACCATTTTTTCCCCTGAAGACTCGTCTTGAAGACTTGTTTGCACTTTCACCAGACACTTTCTTCGGTATTTGTCTAAACATTTCTTAAACCGAATATCACTGTGTGTCTCTTATTTGGTGGAATTTTTTATTAATGCCACCATTTTGAATCGCTGTAGAAATAAGACGTGTGACCTCACAGCAACGAGGCTCAGCTCATACTTTGTGGTCAAGAGGTGAGTGGGACTGCCACACTTGCAATTGCGGTGATGGGGGAGCTGTGCAAGATGCAGTAAGTAAAAGTTCTTTACTTTCTGAATGACCCTCATACTAGAAGAATTAATTTATGGGATTCAGCTTTTATATATGCAAGACTGAACTTTAAACAAATTATATTTTAGAGTGTTCAGTCCCGTACTAAAAGGTGAATTACAATAACAATGTCCAAACTAAAAAATATAATTATGGTCTATGACATAACTCTTCCTGGGCTCCTAAACTTTATAATCACTATGTTAAACTGTTTTTTATTAATCCAGAGTTTGCCAACGCAAATTTGCTACTATAACACTTTTTAAACCTTACGTAATACATATTGAAAGCCAAGAAGCAAGAATGAGTCACTGTGAACAGAGCCTGGGTCAGAAACACATAATGGTGAATCTTCGATACTCCATAAATCACTCTGAAAAAAATAAAACAATATAAAACAGTTTTATTTTTACAACTTTTAAAACATATAAACCTTAGGTTATCATAAAAATACAGTAGATGCTCAGAAATCCAGACTATTGTAGTGGACGGCCGGTCCGGATTTTAAGAAATCCGGATTTCCGGGAGATGGGTATGAATCATCTTTTCCGCGTTTAGTGAACAAATATGACAATATGCGTTTACATTTATGTGCTAAGTGTCATTTGCCTACTGATTTACATCGTCAGTGATGAGTCATTGAGAGGAGAAGAACTGAACGAAGCAGCGAACCGGATAAGTAAACAATAACAAACACCAGTAACGGCACAGTTGGATTAAGCGAGGACGCGGACCATCCGAGGTCGGGTTAGTGCACCTGACGATGCAAACTACATGACATTTTTGTAATTAAGTATAATCACGTGTAAACTGAAGACGCTAAACCGTGAAGTTTGATTTTATTTGCAATAAAAGATATTAAATATTCAAGATCATCGGTCCGGATAAGTGTGATCCGGATTTCTGAGAGTCTACTGTATATATAAACAGTTGGGGTTATCGCTTGAGGGGGCGATAGCCCCTAACCTTACTCTAAGTAGGAACACATGATAGTTCGTAAACAAAGTAGCCACTTAATCACATGTCTTAATGTAACAAAGCAAACTTTTTAAATCCCCGTGCTTTTTTTATGGGGGATGTTTTACGTTTTTTCTTGTTTGCTGGTAACTTTTTAGAAACACTGCTGTTTTTCCAGAGTCCCTGGGATCAAGACATAATTTGAGCCGTCTCCCATCATCCTGCGATTTGCTAAACTCCCACAATTTTGACTTAAAAATTTCACTTACAGAATTATATATAAAGATAATGCCCCATATAGTATGCAGCAAAACTGCATACTCAGTAAATGTCCAGTGCTTATTGATAACGAAACGAAGTGAAGGAATCTGTATTAGCAGAGACAATGATTCGTTTCATCAACATACATACATAAATAATCGATATATCAAATTTTAATTATTCTCTATAACACTGGACAACGTACTGTGTTTAGCACTTTGAATATCTCTGCAATGGTTGGACGTAGAATCACAATTTAAACATTAAAATTATTGTTTTGTAGAGCTGAACTGATTGGTAAAAGCAAATGTGAGGTTTACATTAAAATTAACTGATTAAAAGCTAAAAACCTTTTTCCCATAAGATTAACATCGGAGATTTTATGAGCAGGTTTTTTGGATTTTCTCCGCAACCACGTAACCTAGGTTAATAATTTAAAATACTAAATTATTTGTTTTTTTTAGCCCTATAAAATGCTTGAAACCAAAATTGAGTGTTTTAAAAATTTTAGGGTGAATAGTGCAAAAACTTATTTTTGGAAAATTGTAAACCCCCCTTCCCATGGTCCGATTTTTCTGGTTTTCAAACTTAAAGTCATGAATGTCACTTTACACATTTGAGCCAAATTTCATCAAAATTAGACGTTTTTTACTCAAGTTCTCATGTTAACGGACACACACACACACACACACACACACACACACACACACACACATATATATATATATATATATAGATAAATATATATATATATATATATATATATAAATTTGAACGAATAGTGTTTTTGACATCTGGGGACCTCAAAACAAAAAGTTATCATGGCCTCGGGCTTAAGTCTTACCATGAGACCTACGGCAATAGCTTCTTCCCTATAGGGGAAATTCGCTAACAAAAATGCAGAATTTTCTATTTGTCTAATAGGCAATGAATGGTTGACAGATGACTGTATCGAGAAGTATTTCAATATCACAAACAGTATTTTAACTAATAAGGAAATTTTCCTAGTTAATCCATCATTTAGCCAGGGTTCTAAATGCCTTGGTGATTTTGACTACATTTTGAAGCCCCTACAACTTCAGAAATAGTCTTATGTAATTAATTATTCCAGTGAATGATGCAACAAATTTTGACAGTAATAGCGGCTCACATTGGAGTTTGATATTTTTCTCAAGACCGGATAACACATACATATAGATCTTGACTCTATAGGAGAATATAATTTAAAATCAAAGTACGGTTTTCAAGGAACCTACACGCAGGATTATCAAGTGCCCCCAGTACGTAAATAGTTTGATTGACTGCGGCATATACATGCTGATGTTTATTGATTGTATTATGCAAGCGATCCAGAATGTGGGAGCTAACTTTAAGACTGACATTATTTTTCAGCACTTACAGATTGAACCATCAGACATTGTGATCAAGCGTTCTGCCATCGCATATCTAATACCCAACCACAATTTTGTGTATCTAAGTTCAGATCAACTAAAGAAAGTAATTTTTAAACCAGTTTTTAACCATCATACACCCTCTGCAGTCAATACAGTTCCAGTAGACAAACAAACCTCACATCAAACTGCCAAACAAAAAGGGTTGGATGTGTTAGGGCAAACTGTCCAAAACTTAAAAAACAAAATATGGTGTCAACAGAAATTAACTGGACCACAGTAAAATACAGCAAATATGATCTAAAGACAAGTAAAAAACTACCAAGTATGCAACGACAGGTTCCTGTAAATGCATCTAACCAGTATCATGTACTTGAAAACTAGGGTGAAGAAAACTTGGACAGTGCTATCTCTGAACCTATTAAATCATTATCTTCTAGCCTTAAGATAACTGATAATAAACAAAACCTTGAAGTAAAGAAGAGTGTAGGAGGTGGTGAGGTACCCAAAAGCAGAAAAATAAATAAAAATTCAAAAGAAAGAATGTCCAAAGATAAGTCAAAGTTTAAAATAGCAATGATCACAGACAGTCAGGGAAGAGGAGTGGCACAAGAAATCACAACTTAATCGAAGGAGACATAACAGCAACAGGATTTGTGATGCCAAATGTGGGCCTTTTGCATGTGGTAGATGTGGCTTCAAAAGAAGATTGTAACACAATAATTATACTTGGAGGCACAAACAACGCTCTAAGCAACACAACAGAGGAATTATATACCACAGTCTGGAGGCTAAATTAAAGAAATTAAGTCAGCATAAAACTATTTTTATTCGTACTGTTCCTGAGAGACATGACTCTACAGTTGATGATATTATTCATTCCGAAGTCCAAGAGTTAAACAATTATATTACAGAATTGGTCGCACGTCTAAATAACATGTTCCTCATTAATACGAATTTTCTAAATAGATCCCACTACACTAATTATGGAATACATGTTAACAAAAAATTAAAAAAGTGCTTGCTACTTTAATCTTGAATAGGGTCACAAAATTGGTGAAAAAACATCTAAGTAACTGTGACTGTGGCCTTTCAGCCAGAAGCTCTCCTAACTCATTATCCGTACCACCAGAAACAGCTGACGCAAAACAAGACATAAAAATAATGGAGTCGGGTATGAATGACATAATAGATGAATATTCTCATCATGATACAGTTACATTTGCACATTGTATCTCTGCAGGTTTTGGTCGTGTAAAGCATATGAGCCAAGGCGTTGCTACTGTTTTTTTACAAAAATTTGGTAAACCATTCTATTCCGATTACTGTGATACCAACCTGACATGTCAGAAAACCGTTCAGGGGGCAGCCATCTACAGTCTCGTCACCAAACATGAATACTACCAAAACTCAGAGAATTTTCCGTATTACAATTGTATATATAATATGGCCTTCCAGCAGCTCACCAAACATGTCAAAGCCAATAATGTTAAAACTTTAATATGCTCCCCTATGGGTTGCACTAGGAATTGTGTCTCACTTGATCACTTTATATCAAATGTGAAAAACTTTTAACTCAATACAGGTGCTTCCGTAATCATAGTCGTGTGCCCTGAAAACAACCTAAAACACCTACTAAATGGACAATCTTATACTGCATTCGTAAGAAAATTACACCAGTTAACATCTTTAACATCGTGTTCTTCACAGTTGCATACAGAGGCTAACTTATCTTTGCAATCTGAAGAAATTCAAGAAACTGCTGATGTAAGTTGTACATACACATCAATAAACTCTGAAACAGCTCAGGCAGACATGAGTGAGACAAGTCACCTGTCATCCATTGCTGGCTTTTCAACCATCATACAGCAAAATGTCCAGTCTACCGAGAATAGCCTTATATAGTCTACTCAGCAAGACAAGTCTAGTCTCTGTATGTCAAATGCAGCTACTACTGTGCTCCAGAGTCCTGTCAGTCACCAACTGGTTCCTGGTCATCTGAACTACAGCGACTTTGTGAGGTCCATGCCAGTGAGTGAAGTGAGAAAGCAGAGTAAAGGGCAAATATGCAATCTGAGTGGAAGTTTACAAAATAATGTCATTAGTGCAAATAGCCATGTAGTTAATAGCTTTAATTTAGATTTAAACTAAGCTTTTTTGACAGAAATCTTGAGTCTGCCAACTCAAAAACAAAAAACACTTTTAATCAGAATAACATTCCTGCAGGAAAAAATAAAGTATTGTTCTCAGATAAAAACATAAAAATGGACTCTAAGTTTGATCTAATTATGCAATACAATGCACAAGGTTTAACCCATTGGCGTAGACATACGAGCTGGTCTCGTTCCTTACTTGTCATTTTTAAAACCTATGAATTGGAATAGAAATTTGTGTTTTTAAATGGATTAATGGTTTATTTTCATTAAAATACTGTTTTCATTCAGTTTTTAGAGTCGCATTGGCACACACACAGCAGACATAAGTAAAAAGTAGCAAAATCAGTGTTGACCATGTGCAACTCACAAAGAATTAACCGATCCCGTCAACTTCCAAGCAAGCCTGCCACCGTTTGTTTTACTTGGGCCCTCCCACCAACGTTGCCACAGACCGGTTAACTCATTGTGAGTTGCACGACTGGTCAGTTTGGTCGTGTGCGGGAATCGAACCCACGAACATCGTATCTACACCTGGCCAAGGTGTTTTCACGACGTAGCCAACTCAGCTAACACGACCAATGGCCTTGCGGGCGATATTAATGGTTTTCAGTCAGTCTGCGCCCCCAGCGGATAGAACCGTAGTCGCCCGTGGTCATTAGTTACATATTTTGCTACTAGAGTGCAGCACCAATCAAATACCGTTATAGGCTATTGTGAATAGAATAAAATTACTACCTTAATGGGTTAAACCCATCAAAAATATGTGAGCTAAATTTGTTTTTGTTTTAATCAAAATTAAAGGTAAAAGCAATTTCATTAAATGAACATTGGCTAGACAATAATTCTATTCTCTTACTCAATACAGTTAATAATTTTTATTTGGCTGATTTTTATGTTAGAAATAATGGATTGAGAGGAGGTTCCTGTATTTTAGTTGAACAAAATTGTAAATATAGATGTAGAAATGATTTTTCAGTGTTATATGAAGATTTTATTTTTGAATGTTCTGCAATTGAACTTCTGGATTTTAATGTTATTGTAATTTCAATTTATACAATACCTAATTACAAAACCAGTAAACTGTTTCTTGTTAAATTAGAAAAGTTACTTATAAATATACATAGAGTAGTGAACAAAAATATGTCTGTCTGTGTAACAGGGGATTTTAATATTGAATCACGCAGTAGTATATTGAATATTGAACTGTGTTTATGTGAATCAAGTCAATTATACATTATTTTATAGTTTTTTCAGCTAGGAAAGAACAGAAATTTCTTAAACTTATTCATTCAGTAAATTTGTAACTTCTTTAGATACTGTCACAAATTAACCAAACAAGATATTTAACATGTGGGTAAACCTGGGTGGCGAAAAGGACAAAGATTATAGGGGGGGGCAGATTTCCTAATAGCCCTTAGGCGGCAATTGCTTTGATCCGCCACTGCCAGGCAAAACGCTGGTGACTGGAAATGAGTGACTTGAGCAGAAATAACCTTCTTCTTCAGGTTAGAAGGAAATGACAGAAGTTCAAATAGTAAACTGCCTAACTAGATTATGTTTACTTGCCAATACACAATTTGTAAATACATTTGAATAACCTATGATTTATTATTAAAATATTCAAAAAGTAAATAAATATCTATAAAGAAACCAATTGATTTAGCTAAAGCAATAGAAGGTTTATAAATTGTTATATTGGTCAATGTTTACATTTGGCTTATAGCGAATTTCCCCTATAGGAAATTACCGTAGCCGGCAAGCTATTACCGTAGATGGCATGGTAAGACCTAGGCCCGGGACCAAGGTAACTTTTCGTTTTGAGGTCCCCAGACCCCAAAAACACCATTTGTTCGAAACTGTATATATATACATATATGTGTCCGTGGGTGCGATAACTCTTGTAAAAAAGGTCCGATTTTGATGAAATTTGGTACAAACAAGAAAAGCAGCATTTATGACTTTAAGTTCGAAAACCAGACAGATCGCCCCATCCGAAGTGGTATTTTGGGGGGGTTTTGTACCCCAAAAATTGGGTTTTGAAGTTTTTAATGTAATATTTATTGAAATCAAATTTTAGTTTTCACCATTGGATTCAGCTTTAAAAAACACACAATCTGGTGTTTTGTTCATTTCTCTACGACAATTGGTTACAGAGATATTGAAAGTGCTAAACACAGTACATTGTCCAATGCTATTCTTATGGAGAATAACACAAAATTTATATCTTGCTTATTTATGAACGTATACTAACCAAACTTGGTTTACAGCTTCATCTGGTTGTGGTCTACTGTTATTTGCACAAAATAAGCAATTTTTAGGGATTATTCCCGTAGCAGCAAACCTGCGTACTCAGTTCCCATGTTATTCTTATGGAGAATAAGTAAAATGTAATGTCTCCCTTAATTATGAACATAAATTAATAAAACTTGGTATGTGGCTTCACCTTGTTGAGTTATATTGATGTTCACATAAAAACCAATTTTTTGTATGCCAGTTTGCAGCAAACCTGCGTACTCATCCCCAATGTTATTCTTATGGAGAATAATTAAAATTGTATATATATCGCTTATTTATGAATATATTTTTATGCGGCTTTATGTGGTATTAAGACATATATTATGCATTGGAAATTCACTGAGTATGCAGGTTTGCTGCGACGGGGGTATTTGATTTGACAGGCAACTCATCTGCCATTTCATCTCGCGTAGTGAATTTGAACAATGCTAAAAACCAGCTGGTAGGTGAGTTGACTGACTCACCACTCACCCGTTTCAAAAATAGGCTCCCTGGTGTCTAAAATTTAAAAATGGCCGTACTGATGTGTCATGAGGAAGAGGGTCAAGGGCGAAAATCTGTCACTACAGAAAACCTTGTTCAACGAGTTGGTGAAGTGGTTAGAGAAAACTGAAGGTTCACCCTAAGTGAATGCAATTTCAAGGTCATCTCTATACTCTATCGTTACAGAACATTTAGGCTACAAAAGATTGCTGTGTGCTCCCTAGGTCTTGAAAATGTTGTCAGAAGACCACAAAACTCGCCGAATGAGCGCTGCTTTGACGTTCCTTGACCCCTTTCGTCATGCACATCAGTAGGAAGTCCTTTCATCTTTAAATTTTCGACCATTCACACACAACACCACCACTCAAAATGTTTTTTTTTTCCGTAAACTCGGCTCATTCTGCAATTAATTTCCGCTGCTCTATTCGCTTCTGCTTTCAGGAAACAAATAACTCTTTGCAATTCACACTTGGCGGAAGAATCGATTGAGGCGGTCATGTTTACGCGTTGTCAACTCAATTCAGAGTGCTACTCTGAAATCTGTTCTGAGCGTGGATGTAGCAGAGTGTTTGGTGGGGTGGGATGCGCTGTTCATGTAAACATTGTCAAATGCCTACTGATTGTCCAGCGTTTACACTGTGCGATCATTCAACGTTATGACACACTTCAATTCACTGACAGCAACATTCTTTCAAGAGGGTATTGAAAAGCTGATTCACTTCAGGTACAAAAATTCCTCAATTGTTACGATGACTATGTCGAAAAGTAAGCATAAGTGTACCTATCTTTTGGTAATCAAATCATTTTAGCAAATTTTCTCTATGGAAAAGAAACTATTACCGTGGGTTGAATCGTGGAAGGGTAAAAATGCAGTATAGGGTACTGTTGGCAACACATGCAATTTTTTGATTGTAACTAATATATTTGTATCTGTAGATTCCAGATATAAAACAATTTTTCTGACGGAAACTCTTTTGTACCTGCACAAAACAATATTTGTTCCACTTTTGAACATGTTTTGTGAAATAATATGGCAAACAGAAATTTAAATTCTTTTTGTGTTTGTGGGTGCGATAAATTTGGTAAAAATGGTCTGATTTTGATTAAATTTGGCACAGATATGTAAAGTATTACTTATCTGAATGAGTTTGAAAACCAGATGGATCACATTATCCAAAGGGGAGTTTTACTGGGTATTGATCCCCATATATAGATTTAGATATGTGTCCGTATGAATGCGATAATTTTTATAAAACCCTACAATTTTGATTAAAATTTGCACAAATGTGTTAAGTGGTACTCATGACCTTGAGTTCGAAAACCGGAAAGATCGGGCAGTGGGAAAGGAGTTTTATGCGGGTTCAAAATCTTTTTTAATCAGATTTTCGTATTTTTTCACCCTAAAAATGTTAAATTACTCAATTTTGGTTCTGACCATTTTATAGAGCTTAAAAAAACAAATAACATAGCATTGTGAATCATTCTAAATCAGTTGAAAAATAACGACATAGTGGGCCGAAAACAGAATTCCTTAGTGAATTTACGCATGATAGTGAGTACGCAATTGAGTGAGGCGTTGCCGACGTGGTGGACAGTGAAATGATCACTCGCCACTATTTTCACCATTGCCATCTTGCTACTTCCCCTCTAGCCATCACCTGGCCTTAACCTGAACGTGCTTCTAGCGTGTTAAATAACATTGTTTGGATCTTTTGATCTGTGGTAGGGGAGATTATGTAAACCAAAAGCTGCTGAATTCAAGCTTAAATCTTAAATGGAAATTTCTAAATGTTAAACTAACATATAAACTCTACCTCCTGATATTTTGATGATGTTTAACAAAATTGCGAGTGAATGATTTTGTGTCTGACTCTGAGAAACAGAAAGTCCTTAAAATGTCACCTCTCTTCTCTGTTATTTCCTGTTTTTCCATATTAGCAGTGTTACTGTTTGAGGTGATTACAGTTCTGATTTCATTCTTGTTGTAAATAAAATATTCATTGTTAACACATTGGTCATTGTAATTATAACATTTTAAATCCTCCATTTTTTTGATCAGGTAATTTATTTCCTTGGTTATTAAGATATTTGATACGATTACAAAAGGGCTCAAAACACCATAAGTAATTAACATATAGATACCGGCCAATCCTTCGTAAGCCCAGACAGCAAAAAATAAGAATGTCGAAAGCGGTTGGTCATTGTCTATGAAAGGAATCCAAAGAGGGACCAAAACCTCTCCATAGTAGATTGAGCCTATTATATAAGATAAAAATGAAGAAGAAATAGCTATCCACAAAACAATTATCATTGAAAAATCATTTAAAACAAAACTATCACAAGACAAAAAATGTTGCTTTACATTGTCCATGGTGGTTTTGTAAAACTTTGGAATTGTTTGAACTGCGTAAACAATATATAAAGTGTTACAGCCGAGAAAGTACATATGCATGATGTCCAAAAAATCTTCCCATTCTTTTTTGGCGATATACTGGTGTATTTTGAGGGTGACCATAGGAACCAGTGGGGCCCAAAAGATCAAAAAGGTGGCAGGCCATACTTTGTTGAACAAAAATGTTCTTAGTTCAGTTTTCATTTGTTTCTTCTCTGGTATAGCAGCGACACTATATAGGAGCCATGTCACGAATGTGAAATATCTTTCTAAGAGTTTATTGTTCATGGTCGTTACAAATACACCACAATGTTTTAAGAGTAAAACACAACAAAAAACTAATAATTTCAAAGTAAATGTAGAGAGTTTCACAAACAACTGCCATGCATATTTAAATCATTTAATATTTCATAAATCACTTTTGCCATAATACCTGAGGCAACAAAATGTTGTACTGCTTTCCTTTCATTATTTATTAATCAGTCAGTTATATTTAAAGAGTGACCTATTGATTTACAAGTAATATGAATGTAAGGAATGAAATGGTGGCCATTTCAAATGTATATAGCGTAATATCTTGAAAACGGCAAATAATTGATTAGTTGATCAAAGTATTTAAAACATTTTGAATTTTAAGCCAAAAAGGATGTTATAACGATTATAAAGATCACTCGGCCAATAGCTGAGTAATTGCAGTTTTTATGAGTAAAGTCGTGGTAATCCTGGTAATTTATATAGAATTTGCACAACTTTACTAATAAGATTTGTAATTTCTCAGCTATGGGTAGAGTGATCTCTATAATCTTTATACCATCCTTTCCGGCTCAAAATTTCACATTTTTTAATTATATAAGTCAAATAATCAATTATTTGTGGTTTTTAAGATATTAAGCTTTAAAAATATGAATGCACCATTTGGAAATGGTTAAAGATAGAAAAGCCTAATTAAATACCAAATTAGCCCTAATCTAGTAAGATACACATGGCAAGTTTCAAGTCAGTACTTAATGTGGTTCCTAAGATATGCTACATATTGATTAAAAATCACATACAGGAAAACAGATGGAAAACGGAACAATTTAGAAAAGGTTAATACAAAGTTTTTCACTCCTTTTGATGAGTTCTACCAAATACTCCATGTGTGCCATACTCTTGCGGGACTTCCTGTATTTAAAAAAGTTTATAAGATTAAAGTGTTAGTAATTTATATCGTTAATGAATGTGAAGGAAGAAAAATAAATATTTTCTTTTAAATCTTTTATATCAAACATATTTTTTATTATAAAAAATATCCTCCAGTGAGGCTTCACTTTTTCACCCCATATGAGAACTCTAAATGTGTAAGCTCAGTATCGGTAGGACTGAGCCTTGCTCGGTAAATAACTATTAGCTTAGCCTGATATAGTGTGTTTAACTATAGCCTCCTTCCATAACAACAACATATTATTAGATTATTTGACTCTTTCACATTTTTAAGGTCATCACTCCAGTTCTTCTTTAATGCCCCTTCTTAAGATATGGGCGGAATTCACAAACGCTCCTCCAAGCTTCCTTACCTTTAACCTTCCTTGATCCATCCTTCGTCCTTCCTTCAACCTCCCTATATGTAAATATGTAAATAATTAATAAAAAAATGGGGTAATACGCATACATATTGGCCAACTGTGTTTAACTAACAAATGAGAAACTATTAAATAACTACTGCCGGATATCTCCAATTTTCATAGGAATCGCATAGTTTATATGTATTTAATTTAAAAAAAATTAGCTATTAGCATAACTTTCATTGAAAGTTATCTTAACGAATATATTATTACGATTCATCAGGAAACGAAAATAGTAGTACATTAATTTTTCTTTGTTTGGATACCAACACTTACAATGGATTGATCTTTAAGGAACGTCTGTGAATTCGGGATTTTCATTTGAGGATGGTTGGAGGGTGGTTGGAGGAAGGTTGAAGGAAGGTTGGAGGCCGGATCAAGGGAGGTTAAAGCTAAGGAAGCTTGGAGGAGCGTCGGTGAATTCCGCCCTATATGTGCTAACAGAGTATGTGATTCTAAAAATCACATTAAGTGTTACCTCCAGTTAAACAATAAACCTCCTTGGTTTGAACCTTAGAACAGATGACCTTCGTTTTTGTTTACATGCTTGTTGTTTCTCAGAGTATTGCAAAACAAAGTGTGTGTTATCAAAAATGTCTCTCTTCTCATTCATGTAAGAATAGTTTACTTGTAACTTATTTGTGACCGTATCATTTCAAGTTTAAATTTCTACCCTCTTTAATCAATATGCAATCATCATTCAATAGTTTTAATCACTGTTCCCAGGAAACCACATGGTATAACATAACTCACAATCTGAATATTACATTGACAGTTCACCAATAGCGTAATTTTGGTATTTTGATTGGAGGGGCAAACATGGTCGTGATCGTGATTATTGTGACTTTTCATGTATGACAATAAAAAAGCTTTTCATGGTCTCCAAATTATTGGGGGGGGGGCAATTGCCCCTCTTTGCCAACCCCAAATTACGCCTATGAGTTAACTGGTTGTTTATAAGCAGCGGTTTGATTTTTTTTTTTTATTTTAAACTCCGTACCCCCAAGGTTAATTTATTTAGATTATCAAATTCAATTATTTACAAAATTTGATTTTTTCTGGAGATGAGACCTGTCTAGAACTTATTTTTATCTCAGATATTAGTTATTTCCAACATTTAAAGGAAATAGCTGGAGTCTTTTTTGAGATCAGAGTTGCAACAAAGATAGCAAACCTTACTCAATTAGAGTATAGGGTGGGATTGGGATGAAAGGTTTACTTGATAGTAAATCAGTAGTAATGTTTCCATTAGACACCTGATTGCATTACAGAAGTATTTTAATTAATTACAGCTATAATTAGTTAATTTAACAGTTTTGTCGTTGATCTTTGTACTTTAAGGATATATTTATTGAAACATAAGGAGGAAAAAACAAAAATCAAGCTCTGCAGGGTTCTTCCCCATCTAATGTTCTATGAATGTCCCGAGTTTCAGCCTTCTACGTCATGGATAGCTACAGAAACCTGTGCACAAATTTACAATTTCCCCTTTCTTTTTCCTTTCAAAATTATTAAATGATACAAATATTTTTTTAAATATATTTTTTAATATAACTTATACAACTGACTTTTTAGTACTTCTGCTATTAAAAATGGAGTTCTGTGCTATTCTATATTATTTGTTGCTCTTTTGTTTGAGCACATGTAACTCATTGGACCGGGAGCTAGGAGGTCAAAAATTACATCATAAGGTCCATAGGAAAAACCTGGGCCATTTTAAGGCGGCATCTTTGGGGATGATGTAAATGTCTTTGTGAACCGTCAATCTGGGGGCTTTCTCCCAGGTGGACAAAATCAAAAATTTGAAAAAAAGTCAAATTTTACATCATAAGGTCCACGGATTTGACATATGCCATTTCGTTGTATACGTTTTGGGGATCACAAAAACACCTAGGTGGACAAGATTTTTGTGGTTTTACCCCAAGTGGACAAACTTGAAAAATCAACAAAAATCCAAAATTTTACGTCATAAGGTCCACAAATACTTATATGCATCAGAGTTGATAATATCAGAGTTGCCTTATAACTTTAAGTCATAAATGTTGCTTTACACATTTGTACCTTTACATATAACTTTAAGTTCGAAATCCATAAATATCGGACCATGGGAATGGAGCTTTATGGGGGTTCCAAAAATCAGTTTATTGAATTATTTACCCACAAATTTATAAAACAGTACATTTTGGTTTTGACCATTTTACAGAGCTTAAAAAAAAACAAATAATATAGTATTTTGAATCATTAACCTAGGTTAAGTGGTTGCGGAGAAAATCCCCAAAAATATGATCATAAAATTCCCCATGTTAATCTTATGGGGAAAAGGTTTTTAGCTTTTCCTCAGTTAATTTTTACTAAAAACTTCTAATTTATTTTTACCAATAAGTTCATCCCCACAAATCAATCATTTTGGTTTTTAAATTGTGATTCTACGTCTAACCGTTGCAGAGATATTCAAAGTAGTACGTTGTCTAATGTTATCCTAATGGAGAATTAAAAAAAGTTGATATCTCTATTATTTATGAAGGTATATTCATGAAACTTGGTGCGTGGCTTCATCTAGTACTGGTACATTGATGTTTGCACTAAAAAAAGATTTTTTGTTGATTGTCCCCAATGCAGCAAACCTGGATACTCAGCCCTATTGTTATTCTTATGGAGAATAAGTAAAGTTCCCCTTATGAACTTAAAGTAAGAACATAAATTAATAAAACTTAGTATGTAGCTTCACCTGGTTGAGTTATAATTGCATAAAAACATGTTTGATATCTTTCTTGTCCCAGCAAACCTGCGTACTCAGCCCTAATGTTATTCTTATGGAGAATACATAATAAAATGCATATATCACTTAATTATAAATGTATTTTTATAAAACTTGGTAAGTGGCTTTAAGTGTTAGGGATAAACATATATATGCATTATAAATTCGCTGAGTGCGTGGGTTTGCTGCGACGGGGTATTTAAAAAAAATAACAAATAAGATAAATTGGGCGCCATTTTGAAATTGGAAATTGGTTTTTGATAATTTGTTATCCTTAGCTTTAGACAGTGTATTTAATCATTTATAGATGGTTACAACCTATTTTTGCCCCTTTTAGGCTTTTTTGAGGGCAAAATAAGCAAAAATAAAAAAATGAACTTTTTAGCAAAAAAACAAAGTTTTTATTTTTTTTTAATAATAAGTTTTGTTTTCACGCTATGACCCCTCAAAAAAATGTAATTGAAATTGGTTTGATAGGATGGGTTTCAGGCACATAAAAAGAAATCCAAAATTCCAAACATGAAATTTTCAATCTTGTCCACCTTGGGTAAAGCCCCCGAAAATTTTGTCCACCTAAGTGGTTTTGTGTGCCTGAATACCTGAGGAATGAAATGCCGCCTATTTTATTTGTGGACCTTATGACGTAAATTTTGGATTTTTGTTGATTTTTCAAGTTTGTCCACCTGGGGTAAAGCCCCAAAAAATCTTGTCCACCTAGGTGTTTTTGTGATCCCAAAACTTATACAACAAAATGGCATATGTCAAATCCGTGGACCTTATGACGTAAAATTTGATCTTGTCCACCTGGGACAGTTCACAAACACATTTTCCTCATCCCCGAAGATGCCCCTTCGAAATGGCCCAGGTTTTTCCTGTGGACCTTATGATGTAATTTTTGACCTCACAGCTCCCGGTCCACATCAATAGTCATGGTCATACAAAGTGTCTTAATTTTATATGGGTTGAAATGGTTGTAGGTATAGTGTTCAAATAAAACTCTCTTTCTGGAAACATTTGTAAGCAATCCAGCCCCCTAATCTTCTCTCCTCAGTATTTATTACTAAAGTGTATCAAATATTCTGAGTTGTGGATAGGGGAGAATGGAGAGCAAAATTATTTATCTAATTTGTAAATTATTTTATTTTTTAAGAAATTTGTTAGTAATTTACTCGGTAACTGAATGGGTAGCGAGGTGTAACTACTATTTAGAGTACCCACATAATAATCTGAGGCTTGCTATATCGATCCTGAGCAATGTCTCAATATGTTAAACATATATACATAAATACTCATAAGGCATGTATAATTTACTAAAACGGATGAGAAAACTTACTCTCAGAGAAAACTGCTCAAGCAAATCTCACTGCGTGAATGATAGATAATGGATGTGCACCTGCGCCGATAAGTTTGGGAGTTCTCTTAGACAGTTACTATTCCTGTAAACAGTTGCGGACGAATCGTAGGAAATAAATATGATGTTTCTGCCGTTCTGTGATCAGTTAGCATGTTGGAAAATGCATAAATTATTAGTAGAAAGATGTATGGAATTATTTTGGAAATTTGGCGTTTTGACCTTAATAAAATTAAAAAATTAAATCCCAGCCCGGGCCAGTTGTCCCCCCCTGATTACGGCCCTAACCTTAATAGTACTTTAAATAACAGTATACCAGCGCTAAACTGACTCTAACCTTATTTTGTATTGTATAGTAAAAGATGTTGTTAACAAAGCACATATAAAGAAATTTTGTTCATGAAAACTAAGCTTTTGTGTAAAATACCTTTGCCTGTGAGTTTTTTTGGAGAATTTTTTCCCTACTGGCTTAGTGAGATGTTTAATTTAAGAAAAAAGTTCCTTGATACAGTAGAACACCTCTTAACTGACCCTCTGAGGACAGTCATCCAGGGCGGTTAAAGAAAAAAGTTGGTAAACCCTTTCCGCTTGGCGAACAAAGAAAAAAGTTGGGGCTGCCCCGCCCGCAGCATTTAACTACGTTGTATGTCGGATCTCAACTGTAAATGCATTTTTAGTTTTCGTTCTTTTTTAGATTTTCTAGATTTTTGTTTGGTCCCCAAATCATCCGTTTCAAAATAAAAACACGAATGTTTGCTTTATTAACAAATAAATAATTAAGTGACCAGCTATGTTTTTAAACGTACCTGGATAGGCCAGTCTAAAAAATGAGAGTGGAAAGGGTTAAAATGGATTATGATCTTAACTCCAAGAAATACGCTCCAGTTGATAAAATGTACTCAGGAATCTCTAAAATGTATACAGACAAGATCAATAACAAACTTACAATTACAAATGCAATCTCCTTTCTATATACTGTTACATGTGACTGTAGGGTTAACTAATATGAACATCATACTTTACTCTTCAACAAGGAGCCGTAATATTGGTTGTAAACTAATTTTAAACTAAAACATTCACCAATATTTAAAAAATTTTATATTTTGTTTGTAAAATTGGAAAAATATTGGTGAATGTATTAACTAAAAAAAAAAACATACTTTACGTTTAACCACACTTTTACATTACATAAAACTAATTTATATATTTGAGATTAAGTTTATCACTACATAACATTTTAAACTGATTTACAAATCATAAAAAGTAGTGATCGACCAGAGGTCAAAATATGACCATAAACTCTACGTAAACCCAAAGCGGCACTTACGAATAATGGCTGTTTGCGTGAATTTTTTGGCCTATCCTGCATGAGCAGTTAAATAAAATGCTTTTGAACCAGTATCCTTATGCTGAACTTCATAAATAACCTCTCTTTATCTCCCCCTCTCTCCACCCTTCCTCACTCCCCTCTCCACCCTCCCCCTGAACCACCGTCCTCCCCGAAAACCCAGGATTAATTTCTTGAACGTGGAGTAAAAATGGATAAGAGAAGGGAGTTACCACTCCAGTATTTGTTATTTACATTAGTCCTTAAACATCTGCTCTTGCTGTTGTGCTGGCATTTGTTATTATATCAGCTTATATCAGCAGTCAAAATATGCAATAATTCAATTGATTACTGTTCTTCCATAAGATTAACATTGTAACTTTGAAGGCTTGTGGAGTGTAGCCCTTAGGGCCGATGTAAATTATAGGGGTTTTCTGCACATCTACACAACAATATCTTTCTAACACTATGCGTGAATTTCTACTACACTGAGAAAAAAGGAGGGACAGTTTTGTGCTTGCCTATATAATAATGTATAATGATGTTCTACCCCATCTGATTTTTGTTTCATTATGGTTTTGTTATTTCAACTAATTACGGTATTTTTGGGAAGCATTTTCTTCTCGCCCTCTCTCTCTCCTCCCATGGGATGGGCTCCTGGTCCAGTCAGTGCGGCATCTTGACTCGGGTTGCATGTTCCTAGTGATAGTTTCTCAGCTACTTGACACATTTCCTTCTCACTCTTTCTTTCTCCTCCCATGGGATGGGCTCCTGATCAAGCCAGTGTGGATTCTTGACTCTGGTTGTATGTTACAAGTGATAGTTTCTCAGCCACTTGACACATTTCCTTCTCGCTCTTTCTCTCTCCTACAATGGGATGAGCTCCTGATCCAGTCAGTGTGGCTTCTTGACTCCGGTTGCATGTTACTAGTGATAGTTTCTCAGCCATTTGACACATTTCCTTCTCGCTCTTTCTCTCTCCTCCAATGGGATGGGCTCCTGTTCCACCCAGTGAGGCTTCTTGACTCCAGTTGGATGTTACAAGTGATAGTTTCATAGCCACTTGACACATTTTGTTTCTCTCTCCTCCCATGGGATGGGCTCCTTGTCCATCCAGTGAGGCTTCTTGACTCTGGTTGGATGTTACAAGTGATAGTTTCTCAGCCACTTGACACATTTTGTTTCTCTCTCCTCCCATGGGATGGGCTCCTGTTCCACCCAGTGAGGCTTCTTGACTCCAGTTGGATGTTACAAGTGATAGTTTCTCAGCCACTTGACACATTTTGTTTCTCTCTCCTCCCATGGGATGGGCTCCTGTTCCACCCAGTGAGGCTTCTTGACTCCAGTTGGATGTTACAAGTGATAGTTTCTCAGCCACTTGACACATTTTGTTTCTCTCTCCTCCCATAGGATGGGCTCCTGTTCCACCCAGTGAGGCTTCTTGACTCCGGTTGCATGTTACAAGTGATAGTTTCTCAGCCACTTGACACATTTTGTTTCTCTCTCCTCCCATGGGATGGGCTCCTTGTCCACCCAGTGAGGCTTCTTGACTCTGGTTGCATGTTACAAGTGATAGTTTCTCAGCCACTTGACACACTTCATTCTCGCCCTCTCTCTCCTTACATGGTATGTGCTTCTGGTCTAGCTAGTGTGGCTTCTTGACTCCCAATTGAATATGTTACAAGGGATAGTTTCTCAGCTACTTGACACATTTCGTTCTCACCCTTTCTCCCTATTCCAATGGGATGGGCTCCTGTTCCACCCAGTGAGGTTTCTTGACTCCAGTTACATGTTACTAGTGGTAGTTTCTCAGTTACTTGACAGATTTCCTTCTTGCTCTTTCTCTCTCCTACAATGGGATGAGCTCCTTATCAGTCAGTGAGGCTTCTTGACTCCGGTTGCATGTTACTAGTGATAGTTTTTCAGCCACTTGACACATTTCCTTCTCGCTCTTTCTCTCTCCTCCAATGGGATGGGCTTCTGTTCCACCCAGTGAGGCTTCTTGACTCCAGTTACATGTTACTAGTGGTAGTTTCTCAGTCACATGACAGATTTCCTTCTTGCTCTTTCTCTCTCCTACAATGGGATGAGCTCCTTATCAGTCAGTGAGGCTTCTTGGCTCCGGTTGCATGTTACTAGTGATAGTTTCTCAGCCACTTGACACATTTCCTTCTCGCTCTTTCTCTCTCCTCCAATGGGATGGGCTCCTTGTCCACCCAGTGAGGCTTCTTGACTCTGGTTACATGTTACAAGTGATAGTTTCTCAGCCACTTGACACACTTCATTCTTGCCCCCTCTCTCTCCTCCCATGGGATGGGCTCCTGGTCCAGTCAGTGCGACTTCTTGACTCCGGTTGCATGTTACTAGTGATAGTTACTCAGCCATTTGACACATTTCCTTCTCGCTCTTTCTCTCTCCTCCAATGGGATGGGCTCCTGTTCCACCCAGTGAGGCTTCTTGACTCCAGTTGGATGTTACAAGTGATAGTTTCATAGCCACTTGACACATTTTGTTTCTCCCTCCTCCCATGGGATGGGCTCCTTGTCCACCCAGTGAGGCTTCTTGACTCTGGTTGCATGTTACAAGTGATAGTTTCTCAGCCACTTGACACACTTCATTCTTGCCCCCTCTCTCTCCTTACATGGGATGTGCTCTTGGTCCAGCCAGTGTGGCTTCTTGACTCCCAATTGAATATGTTACAAGTGATAGTTTCTCAGCTACTTGACACATTTCGTTCTTGCCCTTTCTCTCTCCTCCAATGGGATGGGTTCCTGTTCCACCCAGTGAGGCTTCTTGATTCCAGTTGCATGTTACTAGTGGTAGTTTCTCAGTCACTTGACAGATTTCCTTCTTGCTCTTTCTCTCTCCTACAATGGGATGAGCTCCTTATCAGTCAGTGAGGCTTCTTGACTCCGGTTTCATGTTACTAATGATAGTTTTTCAGCCACTTGACACATTTCCTTCTCGCTCTTTCCCTCTCCTCCAATGGGATGGGCTCCTGTTCCACCCAGTGAGGCTTCTTGACTCTAGTTACATGTTACTAGTGGTAGTTTCTCAGTCACTTGACAGATTTCCTTCTTGCTCTTTCTCTCTCCTACAATAGGATGAGCTCCTTATCAGTCAGTGAGGCTTCTTGACTCCGGTTGCATGTTACTAGTGATAGTTTCTCAGTCACTTGACACATTTCCTTCTCGCTCTTTCTCTCTTCTCCAATGGGATGGGCTCCTGTTCCACCCAGTGAGGCTCCTTGACTCCGGTTGCATGTTACTAGTGATAGTTTCTCAGTCACTTGACACATTTCCTTCTCGCTCTTTCTCTCTTCTCCAATGGGATGGGCTCCTGTTCCACCCAGTGAGGCTCCTTGACTCCGGTTGCATGTTACTAGTGATAGTTTCTCAGCCACATGACACATTTCCTTCTCGCTCTTTCTCTCTCCTCCAATGGGATGGGCTCCTTGTCCACCCAGTGAGGCTTCTTGACCCTGGTTGCATGTTACTAGTGATAGTTTCTCAGCTACTTGACACATTTCCTTCTTACTCTTTCTTTTTCTCCCATGGGATGGGCTCCTGATCAAGCCAGTGTGGATTCTTGACTCTGGTTGTATGTTACAAGTGATAGTTTCTCAGCCACTTGACACATTTCCTTCTCGCTCTTTCTCTCTCCTACAATGGGATGAGCTCCTGATCCAGTCAGTGCGGCTTCTTGACTCCGGTTGCATGTTACTAGTGATAGTTTCTCAGCCATTTGACACATTTCCTTCTCGCTCTTTCTCTCTCCTCCAATGGGATGGGCTCCTGTTCCACCCAGTGAGGCTTCTTGACTCCAGTTGGATGTTACAAGTGATAGTTTCATAGCCACTTGACACATTTTGTTTCTCTCTCCTCCCATGGGATGGGCTCCTTGTCCACCCAGTGAGGCTTCTTGACTCTGGTTGCATGTTACAAGTGATAGTTTCTCAGCCACTTGACACACTTCATTCTTGCCCCCTCTCTCTCCTTACATGGGATGTGCTCTTGGTCCAGCCAGTGTGGCTTCTTGACTCCCAATTGAATATGTTACAAATGATTGTTTCTCAGCTACTTGACACATTTCGTTCTTGCCCTTTCTCTCTCCTCCAATGGGATGGGTTCCTGTTCCACCCAGTGAGGCTTCTTGACTCCAGTTGCATGTTACTTCTGGTAGTTTCTCAGTCACTTGACACATTTCCTTCTCGCTCTTTCTCTCTACTCCAATGGGATGGGCTCCTGATCCAGCCAGTGAGGCTCCTTGACTCTGGTTGCATGTTACAACTGATAGTTTCTCAGCCATTTGACTCATTTTCTTCTCGCTCTTTCTCTCTCCTCCAATGGGATGGGCTCCTGTTCCACCCAGTGAGGCTTCTTGACTCCAGTTGCATGTTACTTGTGGTAGTTTCTCAGTCACTTGACAGATTTCCTTCTTGCTCTTTCTCTCTCCTACAGTAGGATGAGCCCCTTATCCAGTCAGTGTGGCTTCTTGACTCCAGTTGCATGTTACAACTGATAGTTTCTCAGCCACTTGACACATTTCCTTCTCGCTCTTTCTCTCTCCTCCAATGGGATGGGCTCCTTGTCCACCCAGTGAGGCTTCTTGACTCTGGTTACATGTTACAAGTGATAGTTTCTCAGCCACTTGACACACTTCATTCTTGCCCCCTCTCTCTCCTCCCATGGGATGGGCTCCTGGTCCAGTCAGTGCGACTTCTTGACTCCGGTTGCATGTTACTAGTGATAGTTACTCAGCCATTTGACACATTTCCTTCTCGCTCTTTCTCTCTCCTCCAATGGGATGGGCTCCTGTTCCACCCAGTGAGGCTTCTTGACTCCAGTTGGATGTTACAAGTGATAGTTTCATAGCCACTTGACACATTTTGTTTCTCCCTCCTCCCATGGGATGGGCTCCTTGTCCACCCAGTGAGGCTTCTTGACTCTGGTTGCATGTTACAAGTGATAGTTTCTCAGCCACTTGACACACTTCATTCTTGCCCCCTCTCTCTCCTTACATGGGATGTGCTCTTGGTCCAGCCAGTGTGGCTTCTTGACTCCCAATTGAATATGTTACAAGTGATAGTTTCTCAGCTACTTGACACATTTCGTTCTTGCCCTTTCTCTCTCCTCCAATGGGATGGGTTCCTGTTCCACCCAGTGAGGCTTCTTGATTCCAGTTGCATGTTACTAGTGGTAGTTTCTCAGTCACTTGACAGATTTCCTTCTTGCTCTTTCTCTCTCCTACAATGGGATGAGCTCCTTATCAGTCAGTGAGGCTTCTTGACTCCGGTTGCATGTTACTAATGATAGTTTTTCAGCCACTTGACACATTTCCTTCTCGCTCTTTCCCTCTCCTCCAATGGGATGGGCTCCTGTTCCACCCAGTGAGGCTTCTTGACTCTAGTTACATGTTACTAGTGGTAGTTTCTCAGTCACTTGACAGATTTCCTTCTTGCTCTTTCTCTCTCCTACAATAGGATGAGCTCCTTATCAGTCAGTGAGGCTTCTTGACTCCGGTTGCATGTTACTAGTGATAGTTTCTCAGTCACTTGACACATTTCCTTCTCGCTCTTTCTCTCTTCTCCAATGGGATGGGCTCCTGTTCCACCCAGTGAGGCTCCTTGACTCCGGTTGCATGTTACTAGTGATAGTTTCTCAGCCACATGACACATTTCCTTCTCGCTCTTTCTCTCTCCTCCAATGGGATGGGCTCCTTGTCCACCCAGTGAGGCTTCTTGACCCTGGTTGCATGTTACTAGTGATAGTTTCTCAGCCACTTGACACATTTCCTTCTCGCTCTTTCTCTCTCCTACAATGGGATGAGCTCCTGATCCAGTCAGTGCGGCTTCTTGACTCCGGTTGCATGTTACTAGTGATAGTTTCTCAGCCATTTGACACATTTCCTTCTCGCTCTTTCTCTCTCCTCCAATGGGATGGGCTCCTGTTCCACCCAGTGAGGCTTCTTGACTCCAGTTGGATGTTACAAGTGATAGTTTCATAGCCACTTGACACATTTTGTTTCTCTCTCCTCCCATGGGATGGGCTCCTTGTCCACCCAGTGAGGCTTCTTGACTCTGGTTGCATGTTACAAGTGATAGTTTCTCAGCCACTTGACACACTTCATTCTTGCCCCCTCTCTCTCCTTACATGGGATGTGCTCTTGGTCCAGCCAGTGTGGCTTCTTGACTCCCAATTGAATATGTTACAAATGATTGTTTCTCAGCTACTTGACACATTTCGTTCTTGCCCTTTCTCTCTCCTCCAATGGGATGGGTTCCTGTTCCACCCAGTGAGGCTTCTTGACTCCAGTTGCATGTTACTTCTGGTAGTTTCTCAGTCACTTGACACATTTCCTTCTCGCTCTTTCTCTCTACTCCAATGGGATGGGCTCCTGATCCAGCCAGTGAGGCTCCTTGACTCTGGTTGCATGTTACAACTGATAGTTTCTCAGCCATTTGACTCATTTTCTTCTCGCTCTTTCTCTCTCCTCCAATGGGATGGGCTCCTGTTCCACCCAGTGAGGCTTCTTGACTCCAGTTGCATGTTACTTGTGGTAGTTTCTCAGTCACTTGACAGATTTCCTTCTTGCTCTTTCTCTCTCCTACAGTAGGATGAGCCCCTTATCCAGTCAGTGTGGCTTCTTGACTCCAGTTGCATGTTACTAGTGATAGTTTCTCAGCCACTTGATACATTTCCTTCTCGCTATTTATTTCTCCTCCCATGGGATGGGCTCCTGTTCCAGCCAGTGTTGTTTCTTGACTCCGGTTGCATTTTACAAGTGATAGTTTCTCAGCCACTTGACACATTTCCTTCTCGCTCTTTCTCTCTATTCCAATGGGATGGGCTCCTGATCCAGCCAGTGAGGCTTCTTGACTCTGGTTGCATGTTACAACTGATAGTTTCTCAGCCATTTGACTCATTTCCTTCTCGCTCTTTCTCTCTCCTTCATTGGGATGGGCTCCTGATCCAGCCAGTGAGGCTTCTTGACTCCGGTTGCATGTTACAAGTGATAGTTTTGCAGCCACTTGACACATTTCCTTCTCGCTCTTTCTCTCTACTCCAATGGGATGGGCTCCTGATCCAGCCAGTGAGGCTTCTTGACTCTGGTTGCATGTTACAACTGATAGTTTCTCAGCCATTTGACTCATTTCCTTCTCGCTCTTTCTCTCTCCTTCAATGGGATGGGCTCCTGATCCAGCCAGTGAGGCTTCTTGACTCCGGTTGCATGTTACAAGTGATAGTTTTGCAGCCACTTGAAACATTTTCTTCTCTCTCTCTCTCTCTCTCTCTCTCTCTCTCTTTCTCCCCTCCAATGGGATGAGCTCCTGATCCAGCCAGTGAGGCTTATTGACTCCGGTTGCATGTTACAAGTGATAGTTTCTCAGCTACTTGACACATTTCGTTTTCGCCTTTTCTCTCTCCTCTAACCCGGCTCCTGTTTCACCCAGTGAGGCTTCTTGACTTCAGTTGCACGTTACAAGTGATAGTTTTTCAGCCACTTGACACATTTCCTTCTCGCCCTCTCTCTCTCCTCCCATGGGATGGGCTCCTGGTCTAGCCAATGAGGCTTCTCCTGCTGGTAGAGGTTGAATCTGAAACAAGAGATTTTGCTGATGATCACTGATTTACAGTTCATCCATCAACCCTTCCAACAAACTGCTATTTTGATCCATCAAAAACAACATTCAATATCAATTTGATACAAACAATGCAAGAATCATTGAGATACAAAATTTATTTATTATAGTTTTTTTTTAGAACAAATATAAAGGATTTGTTTTGAGGAATGTCTACATGCATGATTGACAATATCCTACCAATAAGATTGTGCATGTGAAAGTTTGGATGCATGCTGTTATTTGTTTTATATATATATATATATATTTGAATGTTTAGACTTCTATCACGCAAAAGCTACTGGACCTATTAAGCTAATATTATGCATGAACATAGCTTATATATCACATTAACATTTAGTGTCCACATCTAATCTTAAGGCTTCACCCCATGGGGGCTGTAAGTTCCAATACAAATCTTACGGTACAAGATCCTTTATAAAATTGCCAGCTGTAGTCCCTTATTAGCTGATGTTTGTGAGTTACTGCAAAATAAATCATATGTTAAAACGTAAATAAAGATATAATAGTTCTGGTTAGGTTAATATTTTCAATGTGTTTTAATTTTTCATGAGCGATGCCGCGGGTAACAGCTAGTTTTAAAATAAACTAAGAACAAATATTGGAGGGAGGAAAATCAAGTTTATCTTCAATTTTATCAAAAGCAATGTTTGTTTGCTTGCACATTTGAATAGTTAATGCCACCAACATTCTAAGTAAAATATTACTATTTTTCAAGAAAGGATACAACATTTTTAGGTACAATAACAACCATAAACAGCCCAAAAAATTTACTATTGTAAAAAAAACTTTCTTGACAGTTTAAAATTCGTATTTAAATCAATATAAGAAGAATATTAAACACTAGTGGCTTGAAGGAACCTTGCTCCAATACCTCATCCAATACCTTGCCTCATCTGATCCTTTTACTCTTTACATGCTGGGGAACATAAAACAGTATAAATATAGACTGGCTGTTTACACATATCATTTCGTAAACAAAAGTAGACTTTTAGTCACATGTTTTAAATTCATTTTTCCTACTGCTGGATATTGATGTATCAATTTAAAATGTAGGTATATATTACCTTGTTCAATATCCTTGGTGAGGTGTGGTCACTACATGTTTCGTGGCAACTGCCACATCTCCATTAACATGTTTTAATGCAAACTAACAAGACGTTTTAAATTCCCATGCTTTTATTATGGGGATGTTATGTTATTTTTCGTTTGTTAGTAACTTTTTAGAACTACTGCTATTTTTCCTAAGTCCTTGGGATCAAGACTTTTAATTTGAGCCGTCTCCCATCATCCTGCAACCACTTCATCATCACTGCAATTTGCCAAACTCCTAAAATGTTGACTTAACAATTTTGCTTACAGAATGTATATAAAAATTTGCTGTATGAAGCATGTATTTTACAAAAGAACCCTCTGATAAATAAAAAAATGCAGCCAAAAATGATATTTAGAAATTAAATCAATTTAAAAACTACACCCATTATTTTATTAGGTCGTGAATCTGTTGAATTTCTTCTTCAAAAGTTAATATCCTTATATATAATACATGAAGCCGTTTTCTGTCAACACAACTGCTCCCTTATCTCTTGACCAAATTTAATGTTTGAGGGATCAAAAATTCGTCTCAGTTCGTAGTTTTGTAATAATGTTTTCAATTTTCAATATTTTTATTCTCAAGGGTACGGGCCGTCCTCAAAGTTGGGTTTTTGCCCATAAGATTAACATTGAGGATAGTTGTATTTGAATTGCAGCTATTTAAATATTATGAACAGGTTATTAGAAATACCATATTACAAGTAAGGAATATATTTATCTATAGAAGTAAAATAACTTTTGTTTCTACATCACTTTGAGCAGTGCAACTTTGTCTGAAGCGGAGATATTTAAATTTGTGTTAAAGTTTGTTTATCTTTGTCTGTCTGTTTATGAGCCAGATCTGTTACGCGTTAAAAAAAAAGAAAAATACCCCCGTCGCAACAAACCTGCGTACTCAGCGAATTTACAATGCATTTATATGTTTCTCACTCCTACAGAAAGCCACTTACCAAGTTTCACAATAATACATTTATAAATGAGTGATTTATAACATTTTATTTATTCTCCATAAGAATAACATTAGGACTGAGTACGCAGGTTTGCTGCAATGAGGAAGATAAGAAATGAGTTTTTATGCAAGTATCAATATAACTGAACCAGGTGAAGCTATATTACCAAGTTTTATTAATTTATGTTCATAATTAAGGGAGATATAAAACTTATTCTCCATAAAAATAACATTAGGCTGAGTATGCAGGTTAGCTGCTACGGGGATAATCAACAAATTTATTTTTTGTGCAAATATCAATATACAGTACAACATGAAGCCACATACCAAGTTTCATCAATATACATTCATAAACAATCGAAATATCAAATTTTATTTATTCTCCATAAGGATAACATTGGACAACATACTGTGTTTAGCACTTTGAATATCTCTGCAACGGTTGGACGTAGAATCACAATTTAAATACCAAAATGATTGTTTTGTCAAGCTGAAGTGATTGGTAAAAGCAAATGTTAAGATTAAAGTAAAATTAACTGAGGAAAAGCGAAATACCCCCGTCGCAGCAAACCTGCGTACTCAGCGAATTTCCAATGCATAATATATGTCTTAATACCATATAAAGCCACATACCAAGTTTCATAAAAATATATTCACATATAAGCGATATATACAATTTTAATTATTCTCCATAAGAGTAACATTGGTGATGAGTACGTAGGTTTGCTGAAACAAGGAACACAAACGATTGTTTTTTATGCAGATATAAATAGTATTTAACTAGGTGAAGCCACATACCAAGTTTCATCAATATTCAATCATAAGTAAGCACTATATAACATTTTAATTATTCTCTATAAGAATAACATGGGAGCTGAGTAAGCAGGTTTGCTGCAACAAGGAACTAAAAAAAAAGGTTTTTTATACAAATATCAATATAACTCAACAAGGTGAAGCCACATACCAAGTTTTATTAATTTATGTTCATAATTAAGGGAGTCATTACATTTTACTTATTCTCCATAAGAATAACATGGGGGCTGAGTACCCAGGTTCGCTGCTACGGGGATTATCAACAAAAATCAATTTTTTGTGGAAATATCAATATACCAGTACTACGTGACGCCACATGCCAAAATTCATCAATATACGGTACTTTGGTATTATACGGATGCCACTATTTTTGGAGGTTAATTTTTACCGGATACAAAGGATAACTACATAATTCGAAAAACGTACTTTTATTGACTTACTGTAAAAATTTTACATCATTCTGATGAGCGGTCTTTGTGTTGTGCCTCCCAAAAGCCAGCGATGTCCGCTAGGATCGTGTTGAATGCGTCGCCGCCGCTAGCAGCCACACCCGATCGCCACATGTACTCCGCCAAATAAACAGCGCGCTGCGGCAGTTATGTTAGGATGGGTTATCATAAAAATACGTACGGTTTCCTCTTCATTTCGAGGTAAATCCCACACCAAAAGAACGTCACTCATTATGAAAACAAATGTAACGTAGTGCACGGCAATAAATCACTCATGACACTGACCCAGATACAGGCGGTGACAGCTGATGCGCGCGCTCCGGTCAACGACCTGACCTTGGCCTATTTGGAGGGGGTTTGGCGGCCGGAAGTATGACTCATCAGGTATCATTCGATTTGTAACGAAACAAGGAAAGTCCTACAATCATTTTTATGATAACCCATCCTAACATAACTGCCGCAGCGCGCTGTATAAGGGTGGCATCCGTATAATACCAAAGTACCCAATATACATTCATTAATAATGGAGATATCAAATTTTATTTATTCTCCATAAGGATAACATTGGACAACGTACAGTACTGTGTTTAGCACTTTGAATATCTCTGCAATGGTTGGACGTAGAATCACAATTTAAACACCAAAATGATTGTTTTGTGGAGCTGAGTTGATTGGTAAAAGCAAATGTGAAGTTTACATTTAAATTAACTCAGGAAAAGCCAAAAACCTTTTTCCCATAAGATTAACGTAAGAGATTTTATGAGTAGGTTTTTTGGATTTTTTCCCCAACCACTTAACCTAGCTTAATAATTCAAAATACCGTATTATTTGTTTTTTTAAGCTCTATAACATGGTCTAAACCAAAATTAAGTGTTTTAAAAATTGTTAGGTAAAAAATGCAAAAAACTGATTTTCGGAAAATTTAAAACCCCCATAAACCCCCCCCCCCCCATGGTCCGATTTTTCTGGTTTTCGAACTTAAAGTCATAAATGTCACTTTACACATTTGAGCCAAATTTCATCGAAATTGGACGTTTTTTACTCAAGTTATCGCATTCACGGACACACACACACACACATACAGTATATATATATATATATATATATATATATATATATATAAATTTGAACGAATAGTGTTTTAGTCATCTGGGGACCTAAAAAAAAGTTGTCATGGTCTTGGGCTTAAGTCTTACCATGAGACCTACGGTAATAGCTTCTTCCCTATAGGGGAAATTCGCTAATATACATGTTGACGCTTGTAATGCAACGTAACCATTGCCTTTTTATAATAAAGCATTATTATTATTATTAAATATCAGTAAACCCCAACCATATGAAGCCACACACCAAGTTTCATTAATATTTGTTCATTAATAAGCGAGAAAAACATTTTACTTACTCTCCATAAGATTAACACTGGACAACGTACTGTGTTTAGCACTTTCAATATCTCGGTAACCAATTGACATAGAGCAATGATCAAAATACCAAATTATTTGTTCTTTTCAAGTAGAATTCAGTAGTACAAACGAAAGTTTGGCTTGAAAAATAATTATAAGTAAAATGTTCAAAAAACCCATTTTCATAGTACAAAACCCCTTATAATGGTGCGATCTGCCTAGTTTTCAAACTCATGAAAATGGATGCTGTCTTGTATGTTTATACCAAATTTCATCAAGATTGGACTCTTTTACTAAATTTATCGTGCCCACAGATATCTATGAATTTGAACGAATGGTGTTTTTTGCATCTGGGGGCCTCAAAACGAAAAGTTATCATGGTCTCGGGCTTAAGTCTTACCATGCCACCTACGGTAATAGCGTATTCCCTATAGGGGAAATTCCCTAAAAGTACAAATATATTCTGATTTATATATTTCTGATGACTATATTTCTGATTCTGATGGGGAAAAATTGGATGTAGGAATATAATACAAACAGTTTAATATTTTCGAACAGCGAATTTAAAGCATCATTACTAAATCAATGGCACATCAGATGGCAAAAGTTACAAAACAGTTTAACAATACCCCCGTCGCAGCAAACTTGCGTACTCAGCGAATTTCCAATGCATTTATATTTTTCTCACTCCTACATAAAGCCACTTACAAAGTTTCACAAAAATACATTTATAAATAAGTGATTTATAACATTTTATTTATTCTCCATAAGAATAACATTAGGACTGAGTACGCAGGTTTGCTGCAATGGGGAAGAAAGAAATGAGTTTTTATGCAATTATCAATATCCAGGTGAAGCTACATTACAAGTTTTATTAATTTATGTTCATAATTAAGGGAGATATAAAACTTTACATATTCTCCATAAGAATAACATTGGGGCTGAGTATGCAGGTTAGCTGCTACGGGTACAATCAACAACAAATTTATTTGTTGTTCAAATATCAATATACCAGTACAACATGAAGCCACATACCAAGTTTCATCAATATACATTCATAAATAATCGAGATATCAAATTTTATTTATTCTCCATAAGGATAACAATGGACAACGTACTGTGTTTAGCACTTTGAATATCTCTGCAACGGTTGGACGTAGATTCACAATTTAAACACCAAAATGATTTTTTTGTCAAGCTGAAGTGATTGGTAAAAGCAAATGTTAAGATTAAAGTAAAATAACTGAGGAAAAGCCAAAAACCTTTTTCCCATAAGATTAACATGGGAGATTTTATGAGCAGGTTTTTTTGGATTTTTTCCGCAACCACTTAACCTAGGTTAATAATTCAAAATACTATATTATTTGTTTTTTTAAGCTCTATAACATAGTCAAAACAAAAATTAAGTTTTTTAAAAATGTTAGGGTGAAAAATGCAAAAAACTGATTTTTGGAAAATTTAAAATAAAGTCATAAATGTCACTTTACACATTTGAGCCAAATTTCATCGAAATCGGATGTTTTTTTACTCAAGTTATCGCATTCACGGACATATATATATATATATATATATACCGGGTGTCCAGCCTAAAGTGTTACAATAGCTAACTTTTTTATTTTATGTCTGACAGTAAACTTCTTATGGAGGACCCCCTTTATTTTTTTATGCTGCTTCTAAGTATGTATTTCAATTATCAAAATTTCCCGCCATTTTTCCAATATGGGGGACATCTTTGTTTTTTCTTATGGAATACTCTGTATTTTATTATGATTTTAGATAGCAAACGAGATTTTAAAAAGTTTTTATTCTTGGTATTTTTTTCCTAAACCTAATCAATGAGGCTCTAGAGCATTTTTAAGGTTTAATTTCACTAACTTCAAGAATTATACTGTCGAAAGTCACAGCTGTGCAACAATGGTAATTACACATGTTCAAGTAAATCAAAAGTATGAGGTTTCCTGTTCCTGTTTATTCGTTGTTGTGTTTATGAACTGTCTTAAGAGTACAATTTAATGTGACTGTGTATTGTAATAGTGTTTTTTTATTGTTACAATGACTTTTAACGAACAAGTGGATATGTTATTAATCTTAGGGGAATGCCACAAAAACACAAGATCCGCAGCTGAACTGTATGCCACTCGTTTTCCTAACAGGCGGCATCCATCAGGTATGAGCTTTTTACGCCTTGAAAAAAAAGCTCATTTAACAGGTAACTTGGGTCCTAGAAAACGGAATCGAACACATCCTATCACCGATTTTGATACCGAAGCAGATGTTTTGGCCTCAGTTATGGTTGACCCGCACCTCTCTACTCGAGAAATTGAGAGGTATACAAACATAAGTAAGAGTTCAGTTTCAGTAATATTACGGAAACATAAATTTCACCCATATCATGTCATTCTTAACCAAGAGATACGAGAAACTGATTACCCTAGAAGGTTAGCATTTTGCACATGGTTGACGGAACAAATCCAGTTGCAACCTCGTTTTTTGTCAACTGTTTTATTTTCAGACGAGGCAACGTTCCTCAGTACCGGACATTTGAACAGACATAATATGCATTATTGGTCTACTGACAACCCTCACTGGATGCAGACCATTGATAACCAAAGAAAATGGTCATTAAATGTTTGGTGTGGTATTTTCGAAGGCAAAATTGTCGGACCTCACTTTTTCGATGGCCCGCTAAACGGGATCGACTACGCTAACTTTATAGAAAACCATCTTCCTGTTCTTCTAGACAATTTTCCCCTTCAGGCCAGAATGGATATGTGGTTCCAGCAGGACGGTGCTCCACCACACTTCTCCAGAGTGGCCCGAGAAACCGTCAATGATGTGTTTGAAGGATGTTGGATAGGGAGAGGAGGCCCAGTTGCATGGCCACCGAGATCACCAGATCTCACACCACTGGACTTTTTCCTTTGGGGTGCGATTAAGGACAAAGTGTTTAAAACCCGACCAACGACACCTGCAGACATGAAGTGCAGGATCCAAGCCGCCTGCAGTGACATAAATGAACAAACTATTATTATTTCGCAAAGAGCTCATGAAGAACGCTTGGCCATGTGTATTGAGCAACATGGACAGTTGTTTGAGCATCTTATGTAGAACTAGGATAATTGAGCTCTCTTGTTGTGAACGTGTACATAATTTAATCTAAGTGTTTAAACTGTAAATAAATAAAGATAAGCAATATCATTCACATTTAAAAGCTGTGTTTTACTATTAATTTTAACTTAACTATTTTCCAGAACTAAAACTAATAAAAACTACTAAAACTGAATTTACTTAAAAATGGTATTTTAGTGTCTCTAGAGCCTCATTCATTAGGTTTAGGAAAAAAATACCAAGAATAAAAACTTTTTAAAATCTTGTTTGCTATCTAAAATCATAATAAAATACAGGGTATTCCATAAGAAAAAACAAAGTTGTCCGCCATATTGGAAAAATGGCGGGAAATTTTGATAATTGAAATACATACTTAGAAGCAGCATAAAAAAATAAAGGGGGTCCCCCATAAGAAGTTTACTGTCAGATATAAAATAAAAAAGTTATTGTAACTATTGCTATTGCTATTGCTATTGTAACACTTTAGGATGGACACCCGGTATATATATATATATATATATATATATATATATATATATATATATATATATATATAAATTTGAACGAATAGTGTTTTTGGCTTCTGGGGACCTCTAAACAAAAAGTAATCATGGTCTCGGGCTTAAGTCTCACCATGAGACCTACGGTAATAGCTTCTTCCCTATAGGGGAAATTCGCTAAAACCTTTTTCCCATAAGATTAACATGGGAGATTTTATGAGCAGGTTTTTTTGATTTTTTCCGCAACCACTTAACCTAGTTTAATAATTCAAAATACTATATTATTTGTTTTTTTTAAGCTCTATAACATGGTCAAAACCAAAATTAAGTGTTTAAAAAAATTTAGGGTGAAAAATGCAAAAAACTGATTTTTGGAAAATTTAAAACCCCCATAAACCCCCCTTTCCATAGTCCGATTTTTCTGGTTTTCGAACTTAAAGTCATAAATGTCACTTTACACATTTGAGCCAAATTTAATCGAAATCGGACGTTTTTACTCAAGTTATCGCATTCACGGACACATATATAGATATATGTACATATATATATATATATATATATATATATATATATATATATAAATTTGAACGAATAGTGTTTTTGGCTTCTGGGGACCTCAAAACAAAAAGTTATCATGGTCTCGGGCTTAAGTCTCACCATGAGACCTACGGTAATAGCTTCTTTCCTATAGGGGAAATTCGCTAAAAGAAAACTGAAGTGAATGGAATAGAACATTTTGCCCATTGTCGTGTGGAGCAGAAAACTTATGCTATTTCAAGTCATTGTACGTCATTAGGATTATTCCCCTTGACCCGTCAATTCTCCAAAGTAGAAGTTGCTCCAAAAGTCATTGTGATTATAATGCTGCATTTTGTATGTGTTTTTAAGTCCATCATGCACAAACTACAAGAGTTATTGAGCAGATATTTGGAAGAAGATGGGTCCATACCAAAACAGTTATGGACTTATTCCCGTTGCAATGAGGCTCAGCCCTAATGACCTTTTACATTTCCATGTTGCCACTTCCCTAGTGAAAAAATATTTTCTGGCCAGATCTGGACCAGATCTGGGGCTGTCTGGGCCAGATCTGGGGCTGTCTGGGCCAGATCTGGGGCTGTCTGGGCCAGATATGGGGCTGTATGGGCCAGATATGGGGCTGTCTAGGCCAGATATTGGGCTGTCTGGGGCAGATCTGGGGATGTCTGGGCCAGATCTGAAGTTGTCTGGGCCAGAACTGGGAATGTCTGGGCCAGATCTGGTGATATCTGGGCCAGATCTGAGGATTTCTGGGCCAGATCTGGGGATATCTGGGCCAAATCTGGGGATGTATGGACCAGAACTGGGAATGTCTGGACTATACCTGGGGATGTCTAAGCCATAACTGAGCATGTCTGCATGTCTGAGCCAAATTTGGGGATGTCTTAGGAACGAAGATATGAAGTGAGAACACTGCATGAAAATGTTGAACAAAAATAAAATATACAACAAATATAATTTAAACTTTTTTGAAACCATGTAATTGGGAATAAGTAACAAACTAGCTATATAAATAATTAATTAGTTAGTAGGAGGAGTATAGTAATTATTACCGGTAATAAACAATTGTTTATAAAAAGGGTGTTGCTATAAAACGTATAAGTCAATGACAATGAAATAAGTCTATGTTTATCATATTACAAGGCAAGAATGGATACATAAATCAAATGAACAAACTGAATTTGTTTCAACTTTCATTTCACTTAGAAAAATAAAACTGAAATATTGTCTGCGTCGCGTAGGTGTAGACTATTGGTAATTTGTATATCCCACTCCATCCATGTACTCTCACTCTCACAAGTCAAGATGGCTGTGGATGGCATGTGGACAGTAAGTCAAAGATCATAGGTTCAAGATCCATCCTGGTCATAATATTTTTTAAACTAAA
Source organism: Allygus modestus (assembly GCA_963675035.1). Lineage (NCBI taxonomy): Eukaryota > Metazoa > Arthropoda > Insecta > Hemiptera > Cicadellidae > Allygus > Allygus modestus. The sequence goes on from OY776111.1 coordinate 303,660,716, forward strand.
ATCCTTTTTAAAAATTTATATTATTGGTTTATCAAGCTATTCAATTGGAAAAATCATTTTTTCAAATTAAAATAACCATTTAAATTTTAAAAAAAACCTATATAATTCTGGCCCAGTGCTATTTTTTCACTTGGGTTACCATGTTGTCCAATCATATAACCACTTATTAGACCGATTGAGAAAAACATTGGTAAAAAGACAGCAGGTAAATGCACCTAATCGGAATTAGCCACATACTCTCCATCCCGCATGTCCTTTAGGACTCATCAGCTCTGTTGGCCTTTAAAATGTTGATTTAAACATCACTCACGTTAGTAGTTACCCGGACCAATTGAGCATGATCCAACAGAATTAAAAACTTTGCCTAGTCCTGTTACAAAAATGCTTTAGGGCTCTCCAAATGTTGGAGCTATCAAATTTATGCATAAAGAAAATATGTTCTAATAAGGCATCATTCCCAAAAAATATTTAGTTTTGTATAGAAAATAATTTGAAAAAAATAACATTGGAGTTAGACTAGCAGCTAAAAAAAGGCACGAGCCACTTGAAGTGGATACATTTCTATGTGAGTGCTGCCAGTATAAAACTTTTAAATCACACTGAGCGCTACCTGTGGCAAATTTTAAAATCACACCACCGTCTACTGCTTGTTGAATTGTAACTTTTACCTAGTTCGATACGATAAGGCAGTCTAATGGATATGGCACTGGATTCATGATCATGAGGTCCCAGGTTCAATCCTACCTTTTCGTGTTTATTTTTTGAGGTACCATTTTTTTGTTATATTTTACACAAAACCATTTTTGTAATATGTTACAAAGAAAAGAGCCACCATACAGCACTCTGCAGAGTTAAGTTAGCTTAGTTTATTATAATTTTGTTGTAAATATAACTTAATTTTGTAGAGTATAAGTACGTTTCTTCTGTTTACATTTTAAAATACTACGTTTCACTGGTAATTTAAGACACACATTGTTTTCTCATAATAAAGTATCTGTTGCTAATAGTTCGTTCGTCATCGGACGAGCTCGGCTTCCTTCGGGTGGCAAAGTCTCCACTTCCAGTGGCTCGTGCCTTTTTTTAGCTACTAGTTGGAGTTAGGGTTAAGATTTGTAAATAAAAACATAAGAATCTTAACAGCTGTTCGAAAACAACCAGTCAATTGTAAAAATAATACTCACTTCCAAGGTAAAGTGTCAGCATGTGATTTTTGTGAGAGTAGCGATTATAACCAATGTATACATAACTTGAATGTATAGATGATTAGATTATGTATACATTTCTACAACCATTAAAATTTATGATAGAATAATTAAATATAAAGTGGACATGTCCAAAATAAAACGAAACTAGCAAATAAGCAAAGTAAATAAGCTCGCCTTGGAGAGGAACCGTGAAGATAAGCATTTTGAACAAACTGACTGTCTTTTCAAGCAAAGCTTGGTCCCCCAGGTGCTTTAACTAATTTATCTAACTTTTCAAGCATAATAATGCACTATGATCAAGAGCGAAGCCGCAACGGGCTATATAGAATTTAATATTTAATTTTAGGGTCAATATTAAATGTATATACTGGTGTCTGGTGGTTAAATGTATATATGTGTCTGGTAATGCTGAGCAATACAATGACAATTGTATTGGCAGTATTTAGTCATATTGTGCTATTAGCAATAATGTAATACCAGTAGGACCTGCTTCCTCAAACTAATGCTTCTCCTGCACTTGAACTCCTGCAAATACATCTTTCAATATATGATGTTCATCGTTTTTCTTTATTATTAAAAGGATTTCTTGATTTTTAGCCTCTAAAACTATTAATTATTTTACGTGTTTGGTACCAGTCGAAAGCTCTTACCCTCAAGATGTGCTTTTTTGGGGTTTGAATCATAATTTCCTAATATTTCGCTCTTTTAATAAAATGTGCTTGTGTATGAAATATTAGAGAATTTCGCCTTTAGGGAAGAAGCTATTACCGTAAGTCTCATGGTAAGACTTAAGCCCGAGACCATGATAACTTTTCATTTTGAGGTCCCCAGGTGTCAAAAACACCATTCGTTCAAATTTGTATATATGTATATATATAAATATATATATATGTGTCCGTAAGCACGTTAACTCTCATAAAAAAGGTCCAATCGTAATGAAATTTGGCACAAATGTGAAAGTACCATTTATTTGAACGAGTTCGAAAACCAGATGAATCCACGGGGGGTTTTGTACCCCAAAAATGGTTTTTTGGGGTTTCACATGTAATTTTTATTTAAATCAAATTTTAATTTTTACCATTGAATTCAGCTTAAAAAACAAATAATTTGGTATTTTGACCATTGCTCTACGTCAATTGGTTACTGAGATATTGAAAGTGCTAAATACAGTACGTTGTCTCATGTTATTCTTATGGAGGAAAAGAACAATTTTATATCTCGCTTATTTATGAACATAAACTGACAAAATTTGGCATATGGCTTCATCTGGTTGTGGTTTATTGTTGTTTGCACAAAAAAATCATTTTTCACCTATGGGACCCGTAGCAGCAAACCTAGGTACTCGGTCCCCATGTTATTCTTATAGAAAATAATTAAAATGTTATATATCGCTTATTTATGAATGTATATGGATGAAACTTTGTATGTGACTTCACTAAGATGAGTTCTATTGATATTTGCATAAAAACCCATTATTTTGTGTTCCTTGTTGCAGCAAACCTGTGTACTAATCCCCAATGTTATTTTTATTGAGAATAATAAATATTTTAAATATCGCTTGTTTGTGAATATATTTCTTATGAATCCTGTTAAGTGTTTTAATGTGTTATGTTATATATTCATTGGAAATTCGCTGAGTATGCAGGTTTGCTGTGACGGGGGTATTAAGGTGTCCTTATGCTATAGTAAAATGACAAAAGGAGTGCAGAAAGAAGTGATAACTTGAAAAAAGTTCTGTGATGGAATTGTTTTAAATTCACCTTCACGGTCTGCCCTATGGAGTTTTAAAGTTCCAATGCTAGTCTTATGGTGTTATATTTTATGGAGTCAAGCAGCTCATTATAATATAAAAATTACAAAACATGTGACCCTATGCCGTGCGGAGAACGGAGCAACTGCTAGTCATTCTAATAATAATTTTAATAACTTCCGGCACAAAGTGATTTTGAAATCTGTTCTTGCATGCTGTTGTGCTGTGTCTTTCTTTATTTTTGTTAGTGTACTACGTTCAACGCGCGTTAGTATTGATCGCTTGGACATGATTAGCGAGAATGTCGTCCAGACGCATGTTACAAAGCACGTTAGTAATGATTGCCCCCCCCCCTTTGAATCATCAATATCACTTTAAAATATGTGTTGTAAAAACAAAATTGTAATCAAACTTGCCTATAAAGCAGACCTGGCGGTTTTTTTGTTATTTATCAGACCCGTTAAATCGATGGGTCCAGAATTCAAAAGATTCAAATTCAGATACGTTAGTATTTGGCACTCGTCATCTCCTTTAGTGCTATGTAAAAGTAGTTGTGCGGGTCCAAAAAAAAGTTTAATTGGTTTAATGCTGACTTGAAAAAATGTAAAGATCTTCTGATAGGCTATTATGATGTTTTCAAAAATATGGAAAGAAGTAAGTCTGAATTGACTGAGGCAGCTCGCAAAACTTATTTATTTTTCAAAAATCAATACAAAACTAAGATAAAGGATGCCAAGAGACTGACTTTTGAGCAGTACATTGACAGAGCAAACAATAAATGCAAGGCTGCTTGGGAGGTGATCATAGCTGAAACAAAGAACACTACAGGTACTAGGAAAGTTACACTTAATCCTGATAAACTTAATAATTATTTCCTTGATTCAGTTTCAGATTTACATGGGAAAATTCCCTCCACTAACACACCAGCCTTAAATCTTGCACAACGACTAAAACACACTACACCAGATTTCATGTGGAGGGCAATAACATCTGATGAGGTAACCAAAACAGTTTCTAAACTTTCCAATTCCAAGAGTACTGATTTTTATTGGATTTCAAATTATTTACTTAAAAGTACAATAATATACTTTTGTGAACCTTTCACTTTTGTTATCAATCAATGCATTCTTCATGGTTATTTTTCGGATCTTTTCAAGATATCTAAGATCACACCTGTTTTCAAAAAGGGTGATAAAAATTCACCTCAAAATTATCGCCCGGTGTCTATAGTTCCTATTTTTTCTAAGGTTTTTGAATCTATCATGTATACTCAATTAGTTTATCATTTTGAGTCTAATAACCTGATTAGCAACTGTCAGCATGGCTTCAGATCAAAATTTTCCACAACTTCAGCTGTTTCAAGTCTGGTACAAGATGCTCTATTGGCTTTGGGGAAGAAAGAATCTGTCACCCTTACACTTTGTGATTTAAGCAAAGCGTTTGATTGTGTTTAACATGAAATTCTCTTGGAAAAACTCTGTTTGTATGGGTTCGCTAATGACTCACTTCATTTAATTAAATCTTATCTTACTAATCGCAAACAAATGTATCAATTTCTGGTCTTGATTCATCAACTCTCTCTGTCACCACAGGTGTTCCGCAAGGATCGGTTCTTGGTCCCTTCCTGTTTATAGTGTTTGTCAACGACTTGCCTTCCAATGTTCCTTCAAAAGTTGTAGTCTATGCAGATGATACCACTTTATTTTCTTCTAATAATAATTTGAAAGACTTGAATGAAAGGGTGAGACAGGCCTTTATTTCTGTTGAAAATTGGTTCTCTTCCAACAAATTGCTTTGTAACAAAGATAAAACGCAAGAATTGTTGCTCAGCCTGTCACATTTTAGTGGTCATCAGTCCGTCAAATTGCTCGGTTTCCACATTGACAACAAATTGAACTGGAAATCACACATAATTAATGTATGTAATAAAATCTCAAGAGTATCCTTTTTAATGTGGAAGCTCAGGGACTTCGTAGGAGATGCTTATTTGAGGGCTGCTTATTTCGCATTTTTTCAGTCTCATGTCTCATATGGTATCATCCTGTGGGGACACTAGTGCTATTCATGAAATTTTGTTAATTCAAAAGAAGGTGATTAGGACTATTTGTAGAGCAGAACATGATGCACATTGCAAACCGCTTTTTATTGATTTGAATATTATGACAGTTGTTAACCTCTACATTTTTTTACATTCTAACTTACACTAAATCTCACATTACAGAATTCATTGATAGGCACACCATCCATCATCACAACACCAGAAACAGGAACAAAATTGATCTTCCGCAACACAGGCTGGCCAAATCAGGTAACTCTTTCAAATTCAACTGTGTGAAATTTTTTAATAAGTTGCTTCATTCAGCACGACATGTTTCCACAAGCAGGTTTAAGTCAATTTTAAATCAATGACTCATCGCCAATCCTTTTTATGGAATTGAGGAATTTATGGAATGTAAACAGTACATGACCTTTTAAGGTATGTAGGTCTAGCAAGAAGCTTATTTAATTTAGTTTTAAGAACTTTGTTTATCTTATTAGTTATAAGACCACTGCTGACGTGTCCTATCTCTGTTTTGTAACGGACTAATGGAAATAAAGATTACTGATTACTGATTCATACAATATTTTGCTTTATCTTCTATATCAACATGTTTTCTAATTGCTTGATCAGTGTCCATATAACCTGATATATTTTCAACATCTTTCCCCTTAAACCACTGGTTATTTCCGCTATCAGATAATATTGAAACATCTTGATTTTGGAAAATGAATTTAATACCAACGTCATCCATATTATCAACGTCTCAAAAGGTGTAAGTCAACTGGCAACATCTGAACATATCATGCATTTTTTAACAGACTGTACAATATAACCCTATGCAAAAATTATTATTGAGTATTGTTAATACATTAATGATACTTTATAATATTCAATTGTTACGGTCTATGATATCTGTGAGAAGTAATAGTACTGTACTATTAGATATAATAATAAATTTAGGATTGAGAATTGTATATTACCAGTCAACTGTATTATACAGTATTATTAAATGAAATATGGATCATTGAAGGTATATATTATTGGGTATTATAAACATGAAAGTACTATAGGAAATTGTTATAATACCAGTAAACTGAATCATACAGTATTATTGAGTGAACTACGTATTATTGTACTGTTATTATATGATAGTTGGTATTATAAAGAGTATTCTTAAGTGTAGTATGCATCATTGAAACTATAATAATAAATTATAGTTTGAATTATACAGGGTGATATTTAGTGTAGTACATATCATTATCCTTTTTTAAATCATGTAATTGGGAATTAGTAATGAAATAGCTCTACAGATAGTTAATTAGTTAGTATGATAATTAATAGGAGAAAGACAGTAATTTTTTATAAACAATTGAATATTTAGAGGGTTAATATCAAACGTATAAGTCAATGACAATGAAATACAGTATGTTCCACAATTAAAAACCAGGGCCTGGTTAACCTTTTGGCTGACTAGGCTGCAGCTTAGGGCGCCAGCCAACCAAGGAACTCGATGTTTTTAATAATCTTATAAGTGCGGTGATCAATTGGCTAGAGGGAATTTTATTTCTGTGCGCCCTTAGTTTGATAGAAAGTTGGTTTAGTTGTTCCTTAGCTCATGATTACCGAAATTTCGGGAATTTTTCAGGCAGTATTTATCTTACCTCGGGATTATTTTGGGACGGAATTATATCCTCAAAACGGTCATAATCTGTGATGCAATCGTCTTTTAATATTGTCAATATTGTTGGACCAAGGTTGGTTAATTGTTGTATAAATTGTATTAACATTATATTATATTAGTATTATTAGCTTAATAAAAAGATTAAAAGGGTACACTGTTATAATTATTTTAGTATTAATTATCTTAATTATATTATTATTATAATTACATTAAATATATATTAATTTGCTCCCAGTTTGTCATATTACATGGCAAGAATAGATACATAAAACAAATGAACCAAATTAATTTGTTCCAACTTTTATTACTTTTATTTTAGTGACGAGGTGGATGAGCAGATTCGATTAGAAAAATAAAACTAAAGTATTGTCGAGTTGTGTAGGTGTAGACTATTGGTAATTTGTGTATCCCACTCCATCCTAGTGTTTCCATGAGTCGGAATGGCCGCGGGGTTAAGGCGTGTGGGCAGTAAGTCAAAGATCGTAGGTTCGAAACCTGACCTGGTCATGACATTTTTGCAACAAAAATCCTTTTTTAGCGAATTTCCCCTGTAGGGTAGAAGCTATTACCGTAGTCGGTATGGTAAGACCTAGGCCCGGGACCATGATAACTTGTCGTTTTGAGGTACCCAGATGCCAAAAACACCATTCATTCAAAACAGTATATGTGTATATATATATATATATATATGTGTGTGTGTGTGTGTGTGTGTGTGTGTGTGTGTGTGTGTGTGTGTGTGTGTGTGTGTGTGTGTGTGTGTGAGTGTCTGTGAGTATGATAACTCTCGTTAAAATAATCCGATTTTGACGAAATTTGGTATAAACGTGTAAAGCAGCATTTATGACTTTGAGTTCGAAAACCAGACATATCGACCTATCCTATGGGTTTTTTGAGCTTTTTACATATAATTTTTGAAAATGTCAAATTTTAAGTTTTTCCATTCAAATCAGCTTAAAAAGACGCACAATTTGGTGTTTTGATCATTGCTCTACGTCAAATGGTTATAGAGATATTGAAAGTGCTAAACACAGTACATTGTCCAATGTTATTCTTATGAAGAATAAGAAAAATTGTAAGTCTCGCTTATTAGTGAATTTCTTATGGAAAAGTGAACTATTAGAATGACCCGCACGGTAAAACTTAAGCCTGGGACCACCATAGAAGTTCCTAACGTGACCCCCTAAACACGTTTTGGGGGGTCGTTCAAATTATATGTATAAATATATATGCGTACATTATATATACATGTGTATGCACTCTAGCAGTCACATTTTTTGTCCGATTTACTTCAAATTTGGTAGGGTCGTTCCTTTCTATAATCAGTTGGACAAGGTCATTGGGCAAAATCAGAAAACTGTAAACCCCTTTTTTGGGGATTATTGTTTCAAATTTCGAGTTTTTGGGCCCAAAAAGGTCAGACAAGTCCCGGACGGAAAAGTAATGCATGTATTAAGATGGGAATTAGTGAAGCGAAAGTTTTAAGCCCTCTTTCATCATTCTAGCATAAGTATTTACCGAGTTATTAAAGGAAATGTATTTCGGCTAAACACAGTACGTTGTCTTATGGGGTTTTTTACAATAGAAAGCATGTTTTTCATTTGTTGGTGTATTTGTATCATCCCCAGCAACCTGGCGCCTACTTTAAAGCCTGACTGGACCTTCTCCTAACCTTATAATGCGCAAAATTGTATTCCTAGCATTGCAGGTAAAAGAAACCAGGAGCATCAGAACAGCCAAAAAATCAATATTTTCAGATTTCAATAAAATTGGAATGAATGTATGTTTTTACACAGGTTTTGAGTTTTAAAAGTTTTGTATGTGGAAATTCACTTCCCTCACGTCAGCGTGCGAACTCGTTTATCAACTTATCCTGATGAAACTTGGTATATTACTTCATATCATTATGGTCTATTGATATTTTCACTAAAAAGACATTTGTTGGCCAATAGTTCCCATAGCAGCAAACCTGCGTACTCATCCCCGCGTTATTCTTATGGAGAATAAGTAATGTGTTATCTCCCTTTATTATGAACATAAATTAATACAATTTTAGTATGTGGCTTTACCTACTTGAGTTATATTGATATTTGTATAAAACCCTATTTTTTTGTTCCTTGCTTCAGCAAACCTGCATACTAAGCCGTCATGTTATTCTTATGGAGAATAATTAAAATGTTATAAATCGTTTATTAATGAATGTACATTGATGAAACTTGGTATGTGGCTTTATGTGGTATTAAGTTACATATGGAAATGCATTGGAAATTCACCGAGTACGCATATTTGCTGCTACAGTGGTATTAAAATTTATATTATTGGTTTATTAAGCAATTTAATTGAAAAAAATAATACTATTTAAAACTAAAATAACATTTAAATAAACAAATTATACTTCATTATTATAGATTTTATATTTTGTATCGTTAAGTATTATTAAAATTAAAATTATTGTATTATTGAATATTATAGAATTTTAATAATACTTTTAATGATATTTCCTATAGTAATTTCAAGTATTATTGTCAAATTTACGCACTGAATATTATTGTTACTCAATAATACGGTAAATAATATTTTATAATACTATTTTTGGTTGTATTCAATAATACTCTATAATCATTTTTGCATAGGGAAATCTTAAAAGTGTACTCTTCTTGGATGTTTTAGTTTTAAAACACACCAAATATTACTCTTGTCATGGATAATTTGAAACTAATCTAACTGATTTGTCATAATGCATGATAAACCTGCACATTTGGAGACAAGGGCTTTACGGAATAAGTAATTTTTCCCATACATAAGCATAACTGCAGTTGAATTTGAGGTTCCAAAAGTATTTTATGGTATATAAGGCTTGACTTGGATTTTACAGGATATAATTTGATTTTTACATGCGAAAACACAAAGTCTTGGATAAATACGAGGTTTAACTTAAAATTTACAGAATAGAAGAATTTTTTTCTTATTCATATAAGTAAAAATCTCACGACTATGTAATGGTTACCATCGAAGGTGGAGTCAGTCCTATGACCTCGGTAGATAACAAGTGTTGAACCAATCATATTTCACATCAAGGCGGAGCTTGGCGCGAGATAACAGACCTCAGCCGCACTGACAACACTTGTAGGTCGACCAATATTTATTGAATATCGCTTTAAAAACCGGACCATTCATTCGGAAATAAACTTTTTACTCGTAAACCTAATGGCGCTTCGACTTTGAACGGTAAATTCAGCTTGGAAAACTGAGGTAATCTGATCAATATCCTAATTTTCTGAATCTTAATCCTAATTGCGATCAGGCAAAAAAATATTTTTCAAAATACAATAAATGCAACAAAAATACAATCTATTTATCACCTACAAACAATAATGAAATCATTCAAATTGTTAAGGATTTAGAAGACAAACATACTGCAGGCTGGGATGGTATATCTGTTCATCTAATCAAACAATGCATATATTCAATAGTCCCACACCTTTCTTATATCTTTAATATATGTTTACAATTTGCTGTATTTCCTGATCTTTTAAAACTATCAGTTGTAATTCCAATTAAAAAGAAAAATGGGACGAATACTTTGGAAAACTTCAGGCCAATATCCATCCTTCCTTCATTCTCAAAAATCTTAGAAAAATTGGGGTATGAGAGACTTATTAATTTTATAGATAAATATAATATATTAAATACCGAACAATATGGTTTTCGAAGAAATACGTCTACTTTAAACGCATTAATAAAATATACTAATCTAATCATTGAAAATATTGAACAAAATCAATTCACAGCATCAATTATATGTGATATGTCAAAAGCTTTTGATAGTATTGATCACAAATTACTACTTGAAAAGTTACAATTTTATGGTATAAGAGGTATAGCAGGAGATTTTTTTCATTCATACTTAAGCAATAGGAAACAATTGGTAAAAAATAAATTTAAAAATAAATCATCCGAATCAGAACTTAAAAATGTAAAATTTGGCGTGCCACAAGAATCTATTATGGGGCCACTATTATTTATTATATATGTTGCTGATATGCCATTTAATGTTAAAGCCAGCCAAATTGTCCAATTTGCTGATGACACCAGCTTAGTGGTATCAGCAGAAAGCTTCGAATATCTGCAGGATAGAATAAACGAGTCTCTGCTTGATATAGACCAGTGGTTTAATGCAAATGGATTGGCACTGAATAAATCTAAGACTTATATTCTGAGCATGAAATTCAAAAAAGAACAAAACGAAAAAATAATCAATGCTAAAATTAATGGCACAACAATTCCTACAGTAGAAGAAGTATCAGTTCTGGGCGTTTTAATTGACAGTAAATTAAATTGGAGTAGTAATATTGAAAAAACATCTAAAAAACTAAGTTCATGTTGTTACTGTTTAAGAGTTTTGTCAAAGTCTCTAAGTAGAGAAATTTTACGAATAACATATTTTGCGTATTTTCAAAACATACTTTCCTATTGTTTACCAATTTGGTTTGGCACTTCATCAGAGAACAAAATAAAAATTTTCAAAATTCAAAAACAAGCAATCCGAATTATTTACAGTATACCACAGACGAATCATGTCACAACTTTTTTAAAGATTCAAAAATATTAACTGTATGCGGCCTGTATATATTTGATTTAGCAAAATTTTTCTTAAAAAATAAAAGCCAATTTACTGAATCTCAACAAGTAAACAAATATGATACAAGACAAAATTCTTTAATATTACATCATATTCATAGAACAACTTTGTACGAAAGATCAATTACATATACATCTGGAAAATTGATTAATCACATAAAAAAAATACAACTTAGCAATGGAATCAAGAAAAGATTTAAATAAATTTAAAAAAATTTTGCTTGAAAACCCCGTTTATTACGTTGACGATGATTTCCACCAACTTTAAACAAAAGAACCTCATACGAATAACCAAGTGCCAAGTGGATGATTGCGAACTTTTTTACATTTTGTTCTCCACTTTTATAACAACACGTTTACCTTTTATATTGTACACATTGTAAAATGTTTATACAATAAAGATCTGTATCTGTATCTGTATATGCCCTCGAAATGGGGCGCCGATTCTTATAATGATAAAATTGAATTTTCGCTTTCAAAACTAGATTATTAATTTGAAAATGCACTTTTTCTGTTTTCACTACATAAACATTCATATGCTGTATGAGTATGAAATTTGCCTTCATGAGTATGATTTTTATGTCATTTAACTACTGGAGTTAAGAACATGTCCAAATTTGGTAAAAAAACACACATTTTTAGAGAAAAGATGTCAAATTTAAGTTTTTTTAGCCAAAAAATGCATAAAATTAGGAAATTTTCCATAAAAAATCACGTGTTGATTACGCGTCCAGTCCTCCTCTTGGACGCCGTTAGCATCAATTACACCTACTGTAAATCCTCTTGATGAAGCAGCAAAAGAACACGATATATGGTATAGTAAACATAAGAGAGCAGAGAATAGATGGAAAGCAGATAAAATACTAGAGGATAAGGCATTTGAACGCCTGATTACACCTGATATTTATGAGAGACCTTTAGCTTTGGCTAAAGAGACAGCAATGTGAGCAAAACAGAAATTAGGCATGGGGTTTACCTGTAACACTGTCATAAAAATATGATGGGAGTAATGAGGCCTAAATTAATAAACGGTATCAGGAAACTGACACAAACTTTCTCCCTTTTAGCCCAACTTTAATGAATAAATTACTTTTTATTTACTAAATATAGAATACAAAACACGGTCGATTGTACAGAAAATCTTGTAAACAAGTTGTTTTAAAAAACAGCCAACCAAATCCGTGCTTTGGAGGCACTACAGAATCCATTGCTACAATCGTGGTTTTAAGAGGGGAAATGCCCCCTATTCCCCCCCAGGGTTATTAAGGGGCAACATATTTCGAATTTCCTCTGTTGGTCAATGCTAACTTGACAAGCATATCAAGTTTGAATGAAATTGATCAGTAAATAAGAGAGAAATAGTAATTTTTGTATTCCCCATAAGAATAACATTGGAAAACGTACTGTGTTTACCGCAAAATGAAAATTTCAATTTTCTCCAAAACCAGCAATCGTAGAACAGTAATTCAAAATACTAAATTATTTAGTTTTTTGAGCTCTTTTTAATGGTGAATAGTAATATTTTTTTATATTTATGTCTTTTTATGAAAAATCCAAAAAACTGAATTTTTGATGTTTTAAGTCATAATAGAATAGAATAGAATAGATTTATTTTCTCAGAAATAAAACATTTCAAATTACAATTTCACAGTAAAAAAAAAAAAAATAAATAAGCATTAATTTTCTTGTTTTCAGTCCACAGTTTGTAATTTAAACACAATATCACTTATTATCCTGCCAGAACTGACCATCTTTGTTCCTGAAAAAATATAGTAAAACTAAAGATATATTAACAAACAAAAAAAAACAATATCACGTACATTCCGAGAAAAATAGGGCCTCTAAAGGCTAAGCCTGTTTTAGAGGTTTCAACAAAAAGGTATAATAAAATAAAATACGCTCAAAGAAAAATTAACTGAGTACGCTATGGAATGTCTTACATCTAAATACTTAACAAAATTATCTTAAAATCAATCTCTAAATTTCATTAGAACATGTCAAAAACAAAAGTTGAACTATGACTAAAATATACTGTCTTGTGGGAAAAACAAACAATAACTGAAAATGGTTTTATACACTATGATTCTGTGATAAATCTCCCACAAAATGTAAATGAGGTAATTTTATCAGTAAAAATATTTATTTTTTTAGTTCAATATTTTCATTAACACGTCTATATTTTCTAACTCCAATAGCCAATTTTTTAATTTTACTATAAAAATCTTTTTGTTTTTAGCTTCTTTTATATAATCAGGAATCAAATTGAATACTCTCGGACCAACAAAAGAAAATGTTTTAGTAAAAAAGGTATAATTTGGTTTTGGAACAAGGCTGTGATGGTGAGTTCTTAATTTGCTTCGATAAGAGTCAGTATTTTGGGGGAGATTTCCACTTTTATCATAAAAACTTTTTAAGACCTTATATATAAACAGATACCTTAAGGGAAGAATTTTTAATGATAAAAACAAAGGCCTTGAACTGTCTCTTTGGCTTCTCCTAGCTATTAATCTAACAAAATGTTTTTGCTGTACATAAATTGCTTCTAAATTTGAAAGATAATTCCCACCGTAACAAATAAGCCCATATTCCAGTCTACTTTCAACTAAGGAAAAGTACAGGGAACGTAATACATTTTCTGGACACAATCTTTTAAAAAAATAAAAAAACCTCAAAACACCATTTAAAGTTGATTTCAATTTTGACACGTGAATTTTCCAGTTTACTTCCCTATCAAGAAAAATTCCCAAATACTTAATAGAATCCACTTTCTGAATGTTTTCGCAATTAATTGTACAAGGAGCATGTTTTCTGAGACAATTTACACATCTATAATTTATGGGACCTGAAAATTTGACATCTTTTCTTAAATTGAAATTAATAAATTTGGTTTTCTCAGTACTTAAAAGCATGTGATTCTTGACAAACCAGAATTTGAGCAAATCTGTATTTATGTCACTTCTAATTGCCTCCAAGTTGTTGCCCACATAACAAAGGGCAGTGTCATCAGCAAATGAAGTTAATTTACCTTTAAAGGATGCACCACAAAGATCATTTATGTATTATGTAGTCCTGTAATTTCTGAACCCGAATTTTTACAGGAATGCGGGTGGTGTCATTTTGTTGGAAAACTAAAGTTCTACAAACGACTAAAGTTTAATCAAAATCGTTAGAGCCGTTTTTGAGAAATTTGGATTTTTCGTGTTTTTTGGCGGTTTTTGGGGGATAATTACCCTTAAAAATAAAAAATTCAACAAAATGAAAAAATGCCTGGAGATATCGTGGATTAGTACCTACATACCAAATTTCATAAAAATCGGCCCATTGGTTAAGGTTCTAGCTCTGTACACATCCACACAGACACAAACACACACACACACACACACACACACGGACACACACACACGGACACACACACACATGGACACACACACACAGAGACAGACATCACGTAAAAATCACTTTTTTGGGTTCAGGGAGCACCAAAACGAATATTTCCACTAACTACTCAAATTCGAAAATTTTGACGAAAACAATACTTTCTCCATATACTATGTATAGAGGGAGAAAGTAAATACCCCCGTCGCAGCAAACCTGCATACTCAGCGAATTTCCAATGAATAACACATAACATAACATAACACATTAAAACACTTTACAGGATTCATAAGAAATGTATTCACAAACAAGCGATGTTTAAAATATTAATTATTCTCCATAAGAATAACATTGGGGATGAGTACGCAGGTTTGCTGCAAAAAGGCACAAAAAATAATGGTTTTTTATGCAAATATCAATAGAACTCATCTTAGTGAAGTCACATACCAAGTTTCATACATATACATTCATAAATAAGCGATATATAGCATTTTAAGTATTTTCCATAAGAATGACATGGGGACCAAGTACCTAGGTTTGCTGCTACAGGAACCATAGGCGAAAAATTGTTTTTTTGTGCAAACAACAATAAACCACAACCAGATCAAGCCATATACCAAATTTCGCCAGTTTATGTTCATAAATAAGCGAGATATACAATTTTTCATTTTCTCCATAAGAATAACATTAGACAACGTACTGTGTTTAGCACTTTCAATATCTCGGTAACCAATTGACGTAGAGCAATGATGAAAATACCAAATTGTTTGTTTTTTAAGCTGAATTCAATGGTATAAATTAAAATTTGATTTCAATTAAAATTACATATGAAAACCCAAAAAACACATATGTGTGTGTGTCCGTAAGCACATATATATATACATATTTACATATAATATATTTACATATATATATATATATATGTGTGTGTGTGTGTCCGTAAGCACGATAACTCTCGTAAAAAAGGTCCGATCTTAATGAAATTTGGTGCAAATGTGTAAAGTACCATTTATTTGAACGAGTTCGAAAACCAGATGAATCGCACCATCCGAAGGGGGGTTTTGGGGGGGTTTTGTACCCCAAAAATGTGTTTTTTGGGTTTTCATATGTAATTTTAATTGAAATCAAATTTTAATTTATACCATTGAATTCAGCTTAAAAAACAAACAATTTGGTATTTTCATCATTGCTCTACGTCAATTGGTTACCGAGATATTGAAAGTGCTAAACACAGTACGTTGTCTAATGTTATTCTTATGGAGAAAATGAAAAATTGTATATCTCGCTTATTTATGAACATAAACTGGCGAAATTTGGTATATGGCTTGATCTGGTTGTGGTTTATTGTTGTTTGCACAAAAAAACAATTTTTCGCCTATGGTTCCTGTAGCAGCAAACCTAGGTACTTGGTCCCCATGTTATTATTATGGAAAATACTTAAAATGCTATATATCGCTTATTTATGAATGTATATGTATGAAACTTGGTATGTGACTTCACTAAGATGAGTTCTATTGATATTTGCATAAAAAACCATTATTTTTTGTGCCTTTTTGCAGCAAACCTGCGTACTCATCCCCAATGTTATTCTTATGGAGAATAATTAATATTTTAAACATCGCTTGTTTGTGAATACATTTCTTATGAATCCTGTAAAGTGTTTTAATGTGTTATGTTATGTTATGTGTTATTCATTGGAAATTCGCTGAGTATGCAGGTTTGCTGCGACGGGGGTATTTACTTTCTCCCTCTATACATAGTATATGGAGAAAGTATTGTTTTCGTCAAAATTTTCGAATTTGAGTTGTTAGTGGAAATATTCGTTTTGGTGCTCCCTGAACCCAAAAAAGTGGTTTTTACGTGATGTCTGTCTCTGTGTGTGTGTGTCCATGTGTGTGTGTGTCCGTGTGTGTGTGTGTCCGTGTGTGTGTGTGTGTGTGTGTGTGTGTGTGTGTGTGTGTGTGTGTGTTTGTGTCTGTGTGGATGTGTACAGAGCTAGAACCTTAACCAATGGGCCGATTTTTATGAAATTATATTATATATATATATATATAAATTTGAACGAATGGTGTTTTTGGCATCTGGGGACCTCAAAATGAAAAGTTATCATGGTCTAGGGCTTAAGTCTTACCATGAGACCTACGGTAATAGCTTCTTCCCTATAGGGGAAATTCGCTAAAAGGGGCGCAGGAGGTCAAACATGGGTTCCGGAGAACTAATTTGGAACTGGCATCAGATAGGAAGAAATATATACATTTATTTAATCGAAAATAGTGCGTTTGTGCGAGAATTATTATAGTATGTAGATAACGCTCCAAGTTATCAATGGCGACATTGACCTCCAACCGCGAGATTGACCTCACCCGCACTGACATCACTTGTAGGTCGACCGATATTAATTGAATTTTCGCTTTAAAAACTGGCCTACTGATTCGGAAATGTACTTTTTTTTGAAAACCTAATGACGCTTCAACTAAGAAAGATATATTCGGTCAGTTGACTGTCGCGGGCGCTCTGGGGATTCCCGATGAGTCATGTGAATTTAATCCAGAAAATTTAACATGTCAAAATTGGGTTGAAAAAACACCCAATTTTTTAGGGAAAAAGTGTCAAATTTAAGTGGTTTTAGCAAAAAATGTTTATTTACAGCTAGCTGTTGTGAGCGCCCAGAATTTAATCCCTTTTTCGTACCCCTCATACCCCTCATCGATGATCTTGTAAATCTCAACGCTTGCAGCAATGACTTGGATATCACAGCGGCACTGACCTATGCCCGCGAGATAGCAGCATCCGCCGCGCTGTTATCACGTGTTAGTCTACGATTTTGTATTGAATTTTAGCTTTGAAAAATGAACTATTAATTCGGAAATGTACTTTATTTTTGTTGGAAACCGAAGAGCGCTTCGACTTTGGAGGGTATATATGAACTGGAGAAATTATGTCATCTGACAATAATAATCTCGAAATGACGGGGTTCTGGCGCTATGACCTCGTACACCTTCCAAGAATTAATTCAGAATGTAATCCCCTCGTACACCTCGTACACCCTCATTGCACGTCAATCCTCCTTTACTACTGGTTGGCAAATCGCAGGATGATGGGAGAATTTAAGGTTTTGATTCCAGGGACTCGGGAAAAATAGCAATATTTCTAAAAAGTTATCAGCAAACGAGAAATTATGTAAAACATCCCCCATAAGAAAAGCAAGGGAATTTAAAAACGTCTGCTTTGTTTACATGAAATCATGTAATTAAGTGACTACTTTGTTTACAAACTGACATGGGTTCCTACCAAGGAGTTCTATTGTTAATACTGGAGACAACACTGATGAACAAAATGTCGAGCCATTCTTTGCCAAATTTTTGTGAGGCTAAGAACTACTCGGTGGAATCGATCGAGTCGACAAATTGAATCAAACAAATAACTATTCATGATTTGAAAATTAATAAACTTGTATTTGTTTATTTGCTATCATAATTAATCATATTTCACAGCAAGATTAGATACATAAATCTAACAAAAAAATTAATTTGTTCAAACTTTTATTACTTTTATCCTAGTGATTTGCATGAGTAGATTCACTTATAGGAATAAAACAACCAATTAAGATATTTCAAAGAACAAGAAATTTGCCTCACCAGTGTACCAACCTGACAAAATCGCCGGCTCGCTTTTTTGACAAAAATAATGAAGCAGTGTTACTTCCAGTTATACAATAAACCTCCTTGATTCCTACTTATATTGTTTTCATTTCCTCAGCATGTAAAGAGAAACAAAATTAGATGAGGCAGAGTATTGGAGCAAAGTTAGGGGCTTTCAAGCCACTAGTATTCTTAGTATATTTGATTACTTTTATTACAAATAATTATTATGTATTATAACACTTTGAACGCATTGTCGGGTGGAGTTCTCAACACCTAACTCCTAAATCTGTTTAGATTATATGAGATACAGTAGAGGTCTCAGAAATCCGGACTATTGTGGCGGTCGGCCGGTCCGGATTTTGAAAAATCCGGATTTCCCGCATGTAGGCATGAATAATCAATTACGCCTTTATTGTGAGCAATTTTGCCAGATGAGTTTACGGTCCAGATAACCGGGAGTTCCCATTCGTGCCGGGACACAGTGAAGCAGGCTTTATGACCAATATCTTCCACTATCATTGTCAGCGCTCGGTGCTCGATCCGATGTGTGGTTGGGAAAAAAGTCTAGTAGTGTGTGACTGACATTGGACCAGACATCGGATCGAGCACCGAGCACTCTCGAGGCGGTTTTTTGAAAAAAGATCAATCCAATGTCTTGTTTGGGGTCTGGCTCGGGAAGAAGTTCGGAGTTAATTTTGATACCTTCGTGCACTGCTCCCTGCTTCCTGATCGATCCGATGTCTTGTGCATGTAAAGTTCTGGTAGTTTGTGGCTGTCTTTAGGCTCCTATAATTGCAGCTCTTTGCAGGCCATCCGAGCCTATTTTTCTTTTTGTGATGCTTGGTTAGTCCTTAACAGACGAGGACTTAAAGTTTTAATTTAGATTAATAAGAAAATTGTTAGAGCCGGTATAAATATTTCTCTAGATTAAATGTTGTCAGACTCAATTTTAAACAACAGTACATTTGACAAAAGTTAAGTACATGCAAAGAAAAAAAATAATCACAAATTAAACAAAGGATTAAATAGAAAAAGTTATGATAAGAAAGACATTACATTTGTAATAAATTACAATGCTATTGTAGTTTATTTTAAACTATTCAAATTAATTATCGGAGATCGGAACATCCATATTTACTTACTCACGAAAATATAAAAAAATATCAAAACATGCTTTATAAATTTAAACATATGGCTAATTTGTAAAACTACGGACGAAAGATCTGGCAACATGGGTCACTCAGTGTTGCCAGTTTGTGCCAAAAACTCACGATTTTTGGCCTAGACATGTTACACCAGTCCCACATTGCAAATTCCCCCACCCGCCTAATTTGACGCTCCTGACTTTACAGTAAGTTTTTTTTTTAATTTGTAAATTTATGTACAAATTAAGGTGAGAGTTAAGGCAAGAGATTGAAGCACAACTTGCCCAGGGGGAGTGACAACGAATTCATCATAAGTAGCAAGCATGATCCACAGCCCTGACATGGTGTCTAGTCCTTGTGCCTTGGACTGGGTGAAAGTTAAGGCAAGAGATTGAAGCACAACTTACCCAGGGGGAGTGACAACGAATTCATCATAAGTAGCAAGCATGTTCCACAGCTCTGACATGGTGTCTAGTCCTCGGGCCTTGGACTGGGTGAAAGTTAAGGCAAGAGATTGAAGCTCAACTTACCCAGGGGGAGTGACAACAAATTTATCATTAGTAGCAAGCGCTTTAGCTAATAGAAGCTAAAAGTAAGTAGCAAGCTAATGTTATATTAGAATGGCGCTTTAGTATACAGCCTGACCACCAAAGACAAGCACTACGAAAAACCTAAAAATTATGACTATGATTGGGCTTTTCAAAACCTGAGGTGTTCAAAAGGAGAGGTCTTAATTATCTAATATGTTCGCCGATTGGGTGTGAGCGGGACAAAATTAAATTAGATCATTTCATTACCAACTTGAGAAACTTTCAGCATGAAACCGGTGCAGCTGTTACTATTGTGTCTTATCACCAAGAATCTTTTAGACAATTAAGAAATGGTTTATCACATAAAGACTTTCAGCATAAACTTCTACAACTGATTCTCCTGACAAAACCCACCAACAAGCAAACGTCTAACATCAGCGATGGTCGCCCAACTGAACCAAAAACTGGCCCTTCAACGCAGCAGGATCAACTGCAGAGGGAGATAACAGCTGCCGACACCCATCCTTCCAACCCTGGAACAACAGTTAGAGATGACCAGTCCCCCAGCACATCATCAGAGCGGCCTCCGCAGTTTGAGAGTGTCTTGTGCAGTGTTGAAAGTCAGTCCGGTATTAATTCTGTTTCAGAAAGTGTAATTAGTGTTCAGGATAAAAGCAGTCTGGGAAAAGATAAATCAATCCACTGTTCAAATGATTCTTTAAATAGGATTGTAAAGAAAGATGTTATTGTAAGTGATCCAGTTTTTTTAGAAATGTAAACCTTCTAATTTTTCATTATAATATCTAAGGGTCTCCAAATAAACTAGAAGAATTAGATATATTTCTATTAAACAACCAAAGTAGAAATAAAATCCTTTTTTTAACAGAGCATTGGCTCGATAATGAAAATAAGGAATATTTAAACAACTGCGGATTATCTTTTGTAATGGGATATTTTAGGGCAGAGTGTAAAAAAAATGGTTCATGTATGGCAAATAGGTCAGCAAAAATTTAATCAAAAGGGTCAATATTGTAAATAAGTATGATACATTTTCATTAAATCATGTTTTTGAACTTTGTGCAATCAAACTTAGTATGTATAGTTTAACTTTTTTGATTATTTGTATTTATAGAATTCCAGACAAGAACAACTTTGAAACATTTTGCACTCAGTTAAAATTACTTCTTGATAACATAAGACAAGAGGGAAAATATATAAAATATAGGATTATTTTGGGTGGAGACCTAAATGTTGATACATTGGTTAATGATAAGTATTCAAAAGGGTTAACTCATATAGTTAGTGCTCATGGGCTAACACCTAGTTACAATGTGCCAACTAGGATTGCCAAAACATCTAAAACCTGTATAGATCATATTATAACAAACTGTGTGGTTAAAAATGTGGAGATATTACAGCCCGGACTCTCTGATCACACTACCCAGCTTATTGAAATAGCTAGCATTGATGGCTTTATCATTGATTATACATCCTACGGAAGGATGTAGGATGTATAATCAATGGCTTTATGCACCATAAAGCTCTAGTTCAAAGTTTTCAGAAAATAGCATTAGAGGGTTTTCTGAAAACCTGGAAAGTGAGGATTTGAGTTCACTTTATGACATAAGGTATATTAAACATAAGTCTGAAGCTGAAAGTAAACTGATTCAATATGTAGAGCAACTGAAATCACAGAACATTAGAGTAGCTAGATTAAGATCAGATAAAGGAGGAGAGTTCACATCAAATAACTTTAAATCTTTTTGTGCAAACAATGGTATTCAGTTAGAGTATACTGCTAGTTATACGCCTCAACAAAATGGTGTCGCTGAAAGGCTGAACAGAACAATCCTTGATAAAGTAAGATCTATGTTTGTGGATACTAACTTGCCCAAATATCTGTGGGGAGAAGCAGTCTGTTGTGCGATATATCAGTTAAACAGATCACCAACACATGCTCTTAATGGGAGAGTACCTGCCCATATTTACTTTGGTAAATCAAATGGAACTTTAGACGAATTGAGAGTTTTTGGATCTAAAGTTTGGGTATACAATCTTCCAAAGAAAGGTAAGCTTGAACCAAGAGCAACAGAAATGCGGATGGTTGGGTATGGTGGTCCTGGTTACCGTCTATGGAATCCAGTAAACAACAAAATTGTAGTGTCTCATGATGTCAAATTTAACGAAAATGATTACAGACACCAAACTGTTTCAAAAGTAACAGAATCGAAAGTTGTCCCACAGCTTAGTAATGAAAATGAAGAACCAGACAGTTCTGATGAAATTCCAGAACACACACAATTACATGGAAATCAACATGACGAACCCCATGAGGAGCAGAATCATCAAAGGAGTAAAAGGAAAACAACGTTTCCAAAAAAGTATGAGGATTACGATATCTATAGTGCTTATTATTGTTTAATCTCTACCGAAAATGATCCTTCAACTTATAAAGAAGCTGTAGAATCTGGCAGTGAGTGGCAAAAAGCTATTCAAAATGAACTGGATAGTCATAACAAATTTCAAACTTGGTCAGTAGCAGATTTACCTGAAGGAAAAGTTGCAATAGACACTAAATGGGTTTTCAGGACCAAGCAGGATAATGTTAAAAAATCCAGATTAGTAGCAAAAGGATTTCAAGAACAGTGTAGTTCTAATGTCTATGCTCCTGTTGCTAAAATGACTACTGTTCGAATGACAATTTCTCATGCACTTCGGAATGATTGGGAACTTAGACATTTAGATGTTCCCACTGCTTTCTTAAATGTTAGATTGGAAGAGGATGTTTTCATTAAAATACCTCAGGGAGTAACCGCAACAAAAGGAAAGGTTTTAAAGCTCAATAGAGCTTTGTACGGACTAAAAGAATCGCCTCGTTGCTGGAACAATTGTTTCAATGAATTCATTCAAAAGAATGGATTGAAACGTTCAATGCATGATGTGTGTTTATACATAGGAGAAGATGTCTGGTTAACACTATTCGTTGATGATTGTCTTTTAACAGGAAAACAAGAGAAAATTGAAGAGTTGGTGAGTAAATTAAAAAGTGAATTTAATGTAAAAGATTTAGGCAGTATAGGAACATTCCTCGGAACTGAAAAATCAAGAAGTGGTGACACAATATCTCTAAGCCAAAGTACTACAGAAGTTCAATATGATTGATTGTAAAGGAAAAGAAACTCCAATGGAAGTAAACTTTCAAGTTAATCTCGATGAAGATATTATAACCAATGTTCCATATCGTGAGGTAATTGGAAGTCTAAACTACTTAGCAATGATTTCAAAACCTGACAACAAAATGTCTAAATTCAAGTATACTAAAATTTAGTAATTTCAAGAACACCAAGAGATCCAAACATATTGACATTAACGCTCATTTCATCAAAGATATTGTCGCTAAGGGTATTGTGAAAGTTCTATACGTATCTTCAGATAAGAACGTAGCAGACATTTTTACCAAGTCGTTGTGTAAAGAGAAGTTTGTTAAATTCTCAAGAGCCTTAAGTTTGTTGTAATTTTGTGATGAGCAATTTTAAGTTGTATTATTCAATAACGGACTAAACTTGAATGGGGGTGTTGGAAGTTAAAATACAACTACTCCAGTAAATATTATATTAGCATATGACAATGCTAATCATATGTTTATATTTACTATGAAAGGTTTTAAGTTTAAATAAAAATGGCTTCATTGTTTTATCTTGATTATGTTTTGTATTAATAAAAAAATAGAACCACTGCACTGCTTTTAATAATTTCTTTAGAGATGAGGTTCCCATGTTTTTGATAAAACATATTGGTGAAATTTTGGCTCACCACTTAGCCAATATATTCAACCAATGCTTAACCTTAGGGATATTTCCAGTTCTTTAGAAATATTCTGCCATTAAACACATCCAGAAGAAAAATAACAAACAATTAGAAAACTAAATTCCTAAAATAATAGTAACAGTTATTCTTTGCAATGTTTGACTGTAATTTTTTATTGATGTTAGTGTTATGGGCTATTATTAAGAGCATTTTCTTTTATAGATTATGTTAATAAGGATTTAAAAGTAAGTCTAATTAATTTATTGAACTTAATTTTGCTGGAAAATATTATTTTAATATAATTTTAAATAGACTTCTACCCTTCTTAGAAAAATCTAAAATAATTAACAAAGAACTATTTGGTTTTAGAGAGAACTTATCAACAATAGATGCAGTTGCAAGGATCACTGATTATATTTTTAAAAATATTGATACAAAAACCCCATCTACAGCTATTTTTTGTGACTTGTCAAAAGCTTTTGACACAATTGATAGAAATATATTATTAAGGAAGCTGTAAAAATATGGAATCAGAGGTATAGCCAATAACATCTTCAAATCTTACTTTGAAAACCGTTTTCAAAAAGTGCAGATAAATGACCAACACGTAATGTATGAATCAAATTGGGAATTAAATTATACCGGTTGTTCTCAAGGATCGATCTTAGGACTGGTCCTTTTTTTAGTATATGTGGCAGACTTACCAAAAAGTATTAATTCAATATCGTCAAATGCTATTCAGTATGCTGATGACACATCCTTGGTTGTAAGAGAGGAAGGCTTAAGAGATTTATATCTAAATATATACGAATGTATTCAAAATTTAAGTCACTGGTTTAAGAAAAATGGTTTAAAACTAAATTAAAATAAAACACAAATAATTAAATTTAAAAACCGTAAAGGTAATCTAAATTCAAACTCAAATGAAAAAAAAAATTTTGCAAATTCTTAGGCATTACTATAGAGTCATCAACAAGTTTCTGTTATTGAATAAAAATATAGTATTCAACAGAAGTTTTTTTTTTAATATAGCAGAATACACGCTTTTTACACACGCTTTTTTTATACACACTTTTTACAGCCTAAACAAATTTGTTGAAACAAATAGCAAATTTAATTCTGTTTAAAGTAAATGTGTAAATAACCCATTATTAATAATGTGACTTTGTTCTTTACTTTAATACTTAATAGTTAGTTATTGGTAATATGTTGTGACAATTCTCTATGTGCATTCTTCTATATATTTTTTATGGAGAAATAAAGATTCTTATTCTTATTCAACCATGTTCCACAGCCCCGACATGGCGTCTAGTCCTCGGGCCTTGGACTGGGTGAAAGTTAAGGCAAGAGATTGAAGCACAACTTACCCAGGGGGAGTGACAACAAACTCATCATAAGTAGCAAGCATGTTCCACAGCCCCAACATGGTGTCTAGTCCTCGGGCCTTGGACTGGGTGAAAGTTAAGGCAAGAAATTGAAGCACAACTTACCCAGGGGGAGTGACAACGAACTCATCATAAGTAGCAAGCATGTTCCACAGCTCCAACATGGTGTCTAGTCCTCGGGCCTTGAACTGGGTGAAAGTTAAGGCAATAGATTGAAGCACAACTTACCCAGGGGGAGTGACAACAAACTCATCATAAGTAGCAAGCATGTTCCACAGCCCCAACATGGTGTCTAGTCCTCGGGCCTTGGACTGGGTGAAAGTTAAGGCAAGAGATTGAAGCACAACTTACCCAGGGGGAGTGACAACAAACTCATCATAAGTAGCAAGCATGTTCCACAGCCCCAACATGGTGTCTAGTCCTCGGGCCTTGGACTGGGTGAAAGTTAAGGCAAGAGATTGAAGCACAACTTACCCAGGGGGAGTGACAACGAGCTTATCATAAGTGGCAAGCATGTTCCACAGCCCCAACATGGTGTCTAGTCCTCGGGCCTTGGACTGGGTGAAAGTTAAGGCAAGAGATTGAAGCACAACTTACCCAGGAGGAGTGACAACGAACTCATCATAAGTAGCAAGCATGTTCCACAGACCCGACATGGTGTCTAGTTCTTGTGCCTTGGACTGGGTGACAGTTAAGGCAAGAGATTGAATGACAACTTACCCAGGAGGAGTGACAACGAACTCATCATAAGTAGCAAGCATGTTCCACAGACCCGACATGGTGTCTAGTTCTTGTGCCTTGGACTGGGTGACAGTTAAGGCAAGAGATTGAATGACAACTTACCCAGGAGGAGTGACAACGAACTCATCATAAGTATCAAGCATGTTCCACAGACCCGACATGGTGTCTAGTTCTTGTGCCTTGGACTGGGTGACAGTTAAGGCAAGAGATTGAATGACAACTTACCCAGGAGGAGTGACAACGAACTCATCATAAGTAGCAAGCATGTTCCACAGCCCCGACATGGCGTCTAGTCCTCGGGCCTTGGACTGGGTGACAGTTAAGGCAAGAGATTGAATGACAACTTACCCAGGAGGAGTGACAACGAACTCATCATAAGTAGCAAGCATGTTCCACAGACCCGACATGGTGTCTAGTTCTTGTGCCTTGGACTGGGTGACAGTTAAGGCAAGAGATTGAATGACAACTTACCCAGGAGGAGTGACAACGAACTCATCATAAGTAGCAAGCATGTTCCACAGACCCGACATGGTGTCTAGTTCTTGTGCCTTGGACTGGGTGACAGTTAAGGCAAGAGATTGAAGCTCAACTTACCCAGGGGGAGTGACAATGAACTCGTCATAAGTAGCAAGCATGTTCCACAGCCCCGACATGGCGTCTAGTCCTCGGGCCTTGGACTGGGCGAGAGTTAAGGCAAGAGATTGAATGACAACTTACCCAGGAGGAGTGACAATGAACTCGTCATAAGTAGCAAGCATGTTCCACAGCCCCGACATGGCGTCTAGTCCTCGGGCCTTGGACTGGGCGAGAGTTAAGGCAAGAGATTGAATGACAACTTACCCAGGAGGAGTGACAACGAACTCATCATAAGTAGCAAGCATCTTCCACAGACCCGACATGGTGTCTAGTTCTTGTGCCTTGGACTGGGTGACAGTTAAGGCAAGAGATTGAAGCTCAACTTACCCAGGGGGAGTGACAACGAACTCATCATAAGTAGCAGGCATGTTCCACGGCCCCGACATGGGGTCTAGTCCTCGGGCCTTGGACTGGGCGAGAGTTAAGGCAAGAGATTGAATGACAACTTACCCAGGGGGAGTGACAACGAACTCATCATAAGTAGCAAGCATGTTCCACAGACCCGACATGGTGTCTAGTTCTTGTGCCTTGGACTGGGTGACAGTTAAGGCAAGAGATTGAAGCACAACTTACCCAGGGGGAGTGACAACGAACTCATCATAAGTAGCAAGCATGTTCCACAGCCCCAACATGGTGTCTAGTCCTCGGGCCTTGGACTGGGTGAAAGTTAAGGCAAGAGATTGAAGCACAACTTACCCAGGAGGAGTGACAATGAACTCATCATAAGTAGCAAGCATGTTCCACAGACCCGACATGGCGTCTAGTTCTTGTGCCTAGGACTGGGCGAGAGTTAAGGCAAGAGATTGAATGACAACTTACCCAGGAGGAGTGACAACGAACTCATCATAAGTAGCAAGCATGTTCCACAGACCCGACATGGTGTCTAGTTCTTGTGCCTTGGACTGGGTGACAGTTAAGGCAAGAGATTGAAGCTCAACTTACCCAGGGGGAGAGACAATGAACTCGTCATAAGTAGCAAGCATGTTCCACAGCCCCGACATGGCGTCTAGTCCTCGGGCCTTGGACTGGGCGAGAGTTAAGGCAAGAGATTGAAGCACAACTTACCCAGGAGGAGTGACAACAAACTCATCATAAGTAGCAAGCATGTTCCACAGCCCCGACATGGCGTCTAGTCCTCGGGCCTTGGACTGGGCGAGAGTTAAGGCAAGAGATTGAATGACAACTTACCCAGGGGGAGTGACAACGAACTCATCATAAGTAGCAAGCATGTTCCACAGCCCTGACATTGCATCTAGTCCTCGGGCCTTGGACTCGGGCCTTTTACTTCCACCTGGAGTTCTGTGAGAGTGACTTCTCCTGCGGCAATAGAAAAATAAATAAAAAATTGTTCAGTAAATTAACCGGACTTCAATATATTTCAGGTTAACCGAATTCTAGAGACAAAGCCATAAGTAGAGCAAGATTATAGGATGACTGGTAATACGGGAATCACGACACCCAATGAAAAACAATTCTAATGTTGATACAAGAATTGCTCATTATTCAATTACTAGGAAGCATATGATGCTTGAAACTGAGCAAAATATTACAACCAAATTAATTGCCTACATATTTGTATTATCTTAGCTTACATTCAACCTGTTATCCACACCTGTCCGGAGATTCAGCCAATGGTCTTGTAAAATATTACTTCAGTAAAATAGGCAAATTACACCAGGGGCGGATCCCGAGGTCATGTTTGGGGGGGGGGCGGTCACCGAAAGTTACCCCTCCCCCTTCCCTGTGGATGGTCCAAGGCACCCCCATTATTGTTTTTAACTATATGAAATTATACAACGAATGAAAGTAAGTTAACATAATATATCAATAACCTTGTACTCAAGAAAAAAACAATCTTAACTTTATAAACAAGCTAAACAAAAATTAACTTTAGTTTTACTGCGCCCGACCGTTAATAAAAATAAAATATTTAGGCATTACACTTTTTCTACGTCATCTGTAGGCATCTAAGAACAAGTAAAATGCCTAAATAAACAATTTGTTTTAGTATTTACCCACGCGAAAAACTATTTACAAAACGTATTTGAAATCTGCAATACTGAACTATACTACGCGAAGATACAATTAGGAATGAGGCTGACAGCCAAGGTCAACCACTCAAAAAATGAAAATGGCGTACTACATTTTTAGAAAATAAAATACTTGGCGTATGAGCTTCTGTTTGCACGCAATTTATTCTTTGTTTCCTCTTATTTCATTACATATAATTCGAGGCACTTTTTGCTTCTGGCCTAGCAACAGATTACGTGGGTTTTCAACAAAAATCAAACCTAACCTGTAAACAAAACACCACTGATAGCAAACTACGGTAGGCGGGCGAAATCCAGTAAAAGATAATCACCGAATACAACTGTATTTGCTGCTAAAATTTACCTCTAAGACCATGTTGAAAATTCTGCATTTTCGGTCTGCCAACTGGCAAAACTGCAACAACTTTGCGATACTCGGGAATATCTATGTTTTTGGAAGACGCTTTTAGGTTAATACATGGATCTAAGTAATGTGTTATATACTAAAATGGAAGATTAAAATTTCACCTGTCTAATGGTGTGTATTTTTTTCATTTATCAAACGTTTAGGTTCGTTGGTTTGAATTTTAATGTAACCTTGTAGACGGGAGCGGCAAAATTTGACTCTCGGAACCGAAAAACGGGGTTTCGGGAGGCTTTTGCTGCTTTCAAACTTTCATCGTACGCCTGAATAATAAAACACACAAATTCTTAGGTTTGGAGGGGCGACCGCCCCTACCGCCCCCCCTTGGATCCGCCCCTGAATTACACTAATTTACCTCTTCAGGCTTTAAAACCACTAACACCTTGCAAATTGTGTTGTATTTAAACACCGGTTTATGAAATAAATACTTATATTTATTTTAAATATGCATTTCTAAGTCCTAGATATGTACAAATTCAGAAAATGTCTGAAAGTCTCGATCTCAGGGCTTTGGTCTATTGGCCTTACAAGTTTCAATGTTTATCTACCAGATGATGATTTAATTTGATGATAATATAAACATGTGAATGTTAGCTGTAAAAGTTAATCTGTTTCTCCTCATATAGTAATGTGTTAATGGAATTATCACATATGTGAAACCCGTGCGTGAGAATGAGTGTGTTTTATATGTGTGTTACTCATCAATATAAATTTGTCTGTTGTTTTACCGACACCAGGAGCAGCCAGAAAGAGATGTAGTGGGGAAGGAGGGTTGGAATTTCCAGCTGCAAATTAGTCACTGGAGGTTTGGTGAATGAATAACTTTGACTTATAGAGGTTCTCTAGTCAATACTTCGACTTGT
Source organism: Allygus modestus (assembly GCA_963675035.1). Lineage (NCBI taxonomy): Eukaryota > Metazoa > Arthropoda > Insecta > Hemiptera > Cicadellidae > Allygus > Allygus modestus. The sequence continues at coordinate 303,690,611 of OY776111.1, forward strand.
AGAGGTACGGAGATTGTAATTATTCGAGTTATAGATGTTATACAGCTAAAACTTTGACTTATAGAGGTGCGGCGACAGGCTAAGAATACTGCACAAGTTCGAGTTATCAAGGTGTTTCCTACTAACCCTTCGACTTATAGAGTAAAATAACATAGCATTAGGTAGGCACATTCAGGGGGAATGATAAAAATTTGAGTTATCAAGGAATTCGACTTATAGAGGTTTGAGTTATCGAGATTCCACTGTAGTAATGTTTTTCGAGACTTAGGATTTAACAAAGGAAAATAATTTACTTCTGGTTCCATTATCAGTGCTGATAATTGGTTGGGTAGCACAGTGGTTAGCGTGCTCGCTTTATAATCTGAAGTTTGCTAGATCAATCCTTAGCAAAATCCTAAGAAAATGTTGTGAAGGTTCGATACTGGATCCAGCTGCCATGGGCTAATTAATAATCCTGACTAAAGAGAGAACCCGTCGGTCATTTTAGTTAGTAACAAGGCTACACAAGGCATCTCACCCATTCTACATTATCGTTCATTCATATTTGCCTTATAGTATGCCCAGGTTGTGTCCGTGTCTTAGAGATATTAAGATAAAACACAGTTACTGCTACAACAGTAAAAGAAAAAGTCCTTGAAATATAAATATGAAATATAGAATACATACATATGAATTACCTTCAGCTAAATTTTGCTGACACTTTTTTACAGTACATATTATAAACTTTATTTCCCCTGAGAATATAATTTTTATTGATAATTGCTTGCAAATTTCAATCCAAAAACATAATTTTAAATAAGAAAAGTTTTCTATTGTGCTGTTTTTTGTTTAATTCTTTGCTCTGTAGATTTAGGTTACAAAGACCATCACAAAACCATGACACAAATAATTACATAGCATACATATCTTATGTATTAATACGCTAAGTCGATTTTTGTTGAGAGAACTCCTCCGTTATTTCTGAACCGATTTTAACGATTGAGGTACCAAAATATTCGTCCTGATTTTTAGTTGTGCATAAAGGTTTTCATTTTCAATAGTTTCAATCTGAAGGGCATGGGCTGCCCTCAAAGATAGTTTTCTTCCTATAAGATTAACATGGGATAATTTTATTTGAACTGCAGCTGTTAATACATAAAATACATATGGACAGATTATTAGCAAAACCAGATGTTACAGGTAAAGAATTTATGCATCTATATAAATAAAATAAATTTATTTTCTATATCGCTTTGAGCAGTGAAATGTTGTGTGCAGTGGAGATATTTATTTTTTGGCTAAAATTTGTTTATCCGTCTGTCTGTTTATGAGCCGCGCTTTTCACAAAACAGACTATACAGAATGAGTCTAGAGGGGGAAACTTGTTGGATGTTTTAAATCATAGTACGTACAGCTTTAGGGTTATGCCGCTTTATCCGGCACTGCTATAAAGTAGATTTTAAGGGTATAGGTCACTCAACCTTTCACTACAGAATACACCGTATTTTATAATGAGCATTTAGTCAGCTAATTATCTTTTATCACAGAACGGAGGAAACACGTCTGCTTTAATACTCTACAAAGATGTACTAAACCATATAAAATAACGGCAAGGCAATGAAACATTGAATACGGATCACATAATCCCTTGCAACATGGGATAAGCTCAGTTTATCTCGGTAGTCATTGTGATGGTAAAATATTTTATGAATTTTTAATTCCACCATCAAAAATTCCAACAAGCTACAGGATTTTTTGAGCAGATATTTTGAGGAAGATGGGTCCATCCCAAAAAAGTTATGGGCTTATTCCCGTTCCAATGAGGCTTGGCCCTAACGACCTTTAACATTTCCATATTAATCACTAGACCGATTGAGCAAATATTTGGTTTAAATGCAGCAAGCAATGTACTATAATCAGAAACAAGCCTATCAAACTGAAACAGACTTATCTGCTTCGTCTGCCTTTAAAACTTTAATTTAATCATCACTGACGATATTAGTTAACTGGACCAATTGCGCATACATTTGATAGGAGGATAGTTAATACATCTATACTTATTTAATAGGTGAGCAGGTTTTTTGTGACAATCACTCCTCCTAAACTACTGAACCGATTTTCATGTTTTTGGTGTCATTGGAAAGAGCCTAATGTGAAGTTGTGCAGGAAACCTTTTTTATAGAGAAATAATTTGTGAGTGAGGCCCTGGGGCCCCTTAAAGTGGAGTTTTTCCCATAAGCTTAACATTGGGAAATAACTATAACTTTTAAGCAATCAGCTGGATAGAGTAAACACAGTTAATCAGCAGGCCATGTTGGCTTTAGAATGGAACACAATATTTATACGGGAATGTCAGTATAATATTACGTGTGATCGCGAGCGAAGCTGCGACAGGCTACTAGTCAGAATAAAACCTTTGCCTACTCCTGTTCCAAAAAAACTCTACTTTTGTAAATGTTTGTTTTGTATAGACTTTTTTTAACAAACATTATTTCTGGTTCAACGTACAAGATGCTTACATTACACACAGAAGAAAATAACAATTGGAACAATAACAAAATTGGGTTCACTTTGTTCAGAGACATCCGGTAACGTGAAAGAAATTAGCTAAAGAATAATTTAAATGTGTAACATGACATGTAGGGTAATTTTACTAAGGTAGATCATCCACAAGGTCTGCCACATCTTGAGGAAGTCTGGCTTTCAAACGTCGTTGAAAGGTTGGCTCTCCAATGTCAAAGGTTACCGCTCCGGGACAGAGGTATAAGTGTGACATAAACTTGCTGGTATTTCTTCTGATAAAACTTAGAACTGTGTCAAGCCTGAATTCTTCATGTATGTGTGCATTGTGAATATACCAAGGACAATTAGCCGCAATTCTTAGAACTTTATTTTGGTTAACTTGAATTTTGTTTAGTTTACTAGAGGATATGCACATTCTCCAAACCGAACAAGCATACATGATTAAAGATCTTAAAATTGTTTTATATATTAGAATTGCGCATGCCGCCTTCAAAGTTGACTTTCTATTTATATTCAGAAAAAGAACGGACAGACATACATATGCTTGAGTCAATTTTGTGTTAACGTGTAAGTTCCAGGACAATTTTTTATCTAAATATACACCTATATATTTAATACCTTGATCATCAGGGTTCCACGAAACTTCTGTATTTTCAATAAGAATTTCCGGAGGCAAATTATATTTTCTGAGAGAGAACACTTTAGCTTCACATTTCGTAGGATTCAGAGAAAGCCTCCATCTTCTATACCAGTTGTTCAGAGTCGTGACACTTCCCTGCGATAAATTATGGCTTAATTGATATCAGAGTGTTAGGTATGTAATAATGGCTGTGTCATCGGCATAAAGAGCAAGAATAGCTTGGGGAAGGTCTGGCATGTTAGCCCTAAATATGTTGAAGAGAAGAAGCCCTAAAATCAAGCCTTGAGGTACTCCTGCTCTTACGGGACGAACGTTGGAGAGTGTAGAGTTAAGTTTTAAACAAAGAGTCCTGTCAGTTAGAAAAGATTGCAATATATTTCTAAGATGCAAGGGGGAACCAAATTGGTATAACTTATATAATAACCCATCATGCCAAGCTTTGTCAAACACCTTTGCAACATCCAGGAATGCGGTTGCAGAATGCAGTTTCCTTTCAAACCCTCAATTGATGGTTTGACAGTTATAGACATTATTGTAAGATGTATAGACAATTATTCAAAAAAAATAATATTAGGGTTATTGTTAAGATTTGAAAAATAAATACAAAAGAATCATAACAGCTGTTCAAAAGCAACCATTCAACTGTAAAAACGAGTTCGCACGCAGCACGCTGACGTGAGGGAAGTGAATTTCCACATACAAAACTTTTAAAACTCAAAACCAGTGTAAAAACATACATTTATTCCAATTTTATTGAAATCTGAAAACATTGATTTTTTGGCTGTTCTGCTCCTGGTTTCATTTACCTGCAATGCTAGGAATACAATTTTGCGCATTATAAGGTTAGGAGAAGGTCCAGTCAGGCTTTAAAGTAGGCGCGAGGTTGTTGGGGATGATAAAAATAAACCAACAAATGAGTAGCATGCTTTTCTAATGTAAAAACTCCATACGACAACGTACTGTGTTTAGCCGATATACATTTTCTTTAATAACTTGGTAAATATTTATGCTAGAATGAAGAGAGAGGGCTTAAAACTATTGCTTCTCTAATTCCCATCTTATTAAAAGCATTAATTTTACGTCCGGGGCTTTTCTGACCCTTTTGGCCCGAAAACTCAAAATTTGAAAGAATAATCCCCAAAAAAGGGGGTTAGAATTTTCCGATTGTTTTGCCCAACAAACTTGTCCAACTGATTATAGAAAGGAACACTCCTACCAAATTTGAAGTAAATCGGACAAAAAATGTGACCGCCAGAGTGCATACACACATATATATAGGGATTCTGTAGAGGTTAATAAATAGGGCTACTAATATTATTACTTTTATTAACATTAATGATTGAAACAAAGTACCCTTTTTTATTTTCATTTAGTTTATTTTGACGACTAGTTTCAACTCTTAGGTCATTTTCATGTCTAAATATTTATAACCTAATAAACTATAAACAAATAAAATATAATTTAAAAACTATCACATGTATAAAATCCTAATTATACAGGACAGTAGTAAATCATATGATTTGTTCTTACATGTACAGTATATAATCTTTGTTGTATATTTTAATATTTTCTTGATATTTTATTCTTCTATATACGTGATAATTCTTATTTATTAATTTTTGCAAATATTGCGTTCTCTTGACAGAGAGAAACTAAATGTGAAAGAAGATTTATGGATTTATATCAATAATAAAAAATGTCCACAACAGCTGTTAAATACAACGCACTTAGACCAAGAGAACGCAATATTTGCAAAAATAAGTGAAATGATGAATTATAAATAAGAATTATCATGTACATAGAAGAATAAAATATCAAGAAAATATTAAAATATACAACAAAGATTATATACTGTACATGTAAGAACAAATCATATGATTTACTATTGTCCTGTATATTTAGGATTTTATACATGTGATAGTTTTTAAATTATATTTTATTTGTTTATAGTTTATTAGGTTATAAATATTTAGACTTGAAAATGACCTAAGAGTTGAAACTAGTCGTCAAAATAAACTAAATGAAAATAAAAAAGGGTACTTTGTTTCAATCATTTTTACAATGTTAATAAAAGTAATATAGAACAAGACAAATCTTATATATAATTTTGAACGACCCCCCCAAAACTTGATCAGGGGGTCACGTTAGGAACTTCTATGGTTGTCCCGGGCTTAAGTTTCACCGTGCAGGTCATACTAATAGTTCACTTTTCGATAGGAAATTCACTAATAACACTCAAATGGTATAGTATCATGTGATTTTTGTGAGAATAATGGTTGCAACCAATGTACACATAACTTTAAATGTACATAATTAGGTTATATGTATAAATTGCGAGAACCGTTAAAACTAAAGATTGAATATAAAGCGGACATGTCCAAAATGAAAAGAAACGAGCAAATAAGCGAAGCAAATATGCTCGGATTGGAGAGGAACCGTGAATATAAGTACTCTAGGCATTTTGAACAAACTTATTGGCTTTTTCAGCAAAGCCCGGTCCCCCAGGTGCTTTAACAATTCTAACTAACTTCTCAAACAAAATAATGTTTTGAGATCGCGAGCGAAGCCGCGACAGGCTACTAGTAATATTTCATTTTCCTCAAATTATGCAGTTGTAAAAACTCTTCCCAAATCAAAATATACCATCAGTATAACTGAAATTTAATCAAATTTAAAATAAACCAAATTATTTAGTTATTGCAAAAACACAAAAGGTATTTATAAGTTTATGTTTTCACAGAGAATGAAGTGAAAGATAACATCAACAAATTCAATTTTGTCACTTGCAAGAAAATACATACAAAATATTTTTAATTTACTCATCAGCTGTTGAATTGAATCCAGATGCCAAGATTGGAACAAGATACGCTAAACAAAATTATGAAAAATGGCCAAAAATCTGTGTTTTTGCCTATTGCAAACTTGTAACTCAGTTACTTTAGGATATAGTATTTTTTTATTAACCTGCTTGGCCTTTTTTCATCTACTGACACCAACCTGGCTGCTATGCGTTTCGTAGTTTACTCTGAAGAGGTGGTTACACGCCACTACACGCTATTCTTATGTAGGATAAAAATGATTCTAATGTTAATTTTATGGACAAAAGAATAATAAACTTTGAGGGTGTCGAAGACCATTATTCTCTTACGTTTATCTTTTTGAAATGTAGGTGAAAAAAAACTTTAAGCTGAGCTGTATCCAACGACACAAAAAAACATGAAAATCAGTTGAAAATTGTAGGAATTCCAGTCCCAAAAAAACCTTGCTAATTAAATGATAGATTAACGTTTCAATGCATTCTATCGCTGACTATACACAATTTAAAAACAAAAAATGCCTCTAACATAAAGAGAAAACATCAAGAGCAGCTATTGATGTTTGTTTTTCATTCTCTAGCAACATGTACAGACCTGGAGAGCCCGCTGTCTGCGCCAGGGCTGCGCACAGTGAGCTCGCGGGACTCTGCGCCAGCCTCCCCCATGGGGCTCCGTAGTCTGCGGCGGCGCTGAGGCTTCTCTATACAGAACTCACTCAGTTTGTCCTGCATCTCTCTCTCCACGTTGGGTGGCAAGGGACGCGGAGTCACTCTGGCGATTTTAGTCTCATCAATGCCTAGGGCCTCCTGCAGCAGGGGCATAATATACAATATGGAAGGAATAGAAAATAAGGATTATTTGGATTTCAGCCCACCTAAAACCTGATAGTTTTAGGCAGTATGTGGATAAGCAGCTATGTTTACTGATTCTGTTTGAAGTTGTATTGCTTTGAACAAAATCTGATCAGATGTTAGGGATTCTTATACCGATCTTATACTTTTCAAAGTTCGTGCGCCTGGTATGTTCAATGATTTTCCTCCTCCTCGCTCCTCAGTACAGTCAGCTTACAAGTCTACATAAATTTTCAAAACATAAGTTATGATTATTTTAGTCACTGTTTACAATTTGTTATGTTTAATTGACTGTACCTATCTGTTTACCTTGGAGGGAATCATGGTGGAGGGATTTACCATATCTTTTGCACTATTCCTCCCGGCCCTACAAGTACTATGAGAGGACCTTTACTGTGATTTGTAAATCAGTCAAAAAATGTGTTTATAAGAGTTTTTAGATCCCCTTATGAATAGTGGTATCAAAAATCAGGATGATATTTATTTCTTCAATAAATTTATACCAAAACACGTTGCACCCGTATAAATGATTGGAGAACCCTTACTGATAATATCTTACAGTGATCAAATGATTCTAAATTTAATTTGTAACAACTGCTACTAACTAAAAATATGTGGAAACAGAAAGTTTCAATACATATTTATTGCCTACTGAACTATTATCAGGAGCAGGAAAGGTGACAGTTGGGCTCCGGCCAATAATAAGGCTTCATGCTATCATTGTTGCCACTTTGTCATAGAAAAATATCACTCGAGTGTTATGTCGTCCAGCTGGTTTGCAATGTGGCAATGCAGCACATCTACTATTTGCTGGTATTGGTTGATAGCCCTGTAAACCATGCCCTTAACTGTCTTTCTCTCCTGCTCCTGCTCGTGGGACTATATATACAGGGTGATTGGTACTTGGTGTGACAATATTTGTTGGGTGATAATATGGAGTAAATGGAGTCTAAATACACAATTCTTTTTGTTTATCTCAAAGTGGTCTCTTAGCTGTAAATGTTATAAATTTGTTTTAGAAAAAACTAATGTTGCCATGAAAAAGCTTAAAATTTTCAATTTTATTTTTATCTGATGACAACATGAATATTATTTTCTGAAAGCTGGTGAAATTTTGACTTAGTTAAAATTGTTTCGTACTTGATAGTCATTATTTTATAAAAGTAGTGGTGTCTTAAACTTCAAAAATAATTTTTTGTAAAAAAATAACAGTATTGTTAACTAACTAATAATAATTTGGTTATTTCAATAAGTTATAAAATGTCAAATAGCCTAAAAAAACTTCCCAATTTTATTAACTTTAATTTAATACCAATAATTCTTTTATTTATTTGGAGTATGTCGGAAGAAAACAAATATTTACGTAAAAAAACACGGGTTAACAGAATATAGTAATAAAAAGTAAATAACCTATTTGCTTCTAGTGATCCTGTCCAAGTTATTATTGCTTTTTAATGGAATGAACACTCTTAAAAAAACAAAAACAAATAAAAAAAAATTGTATTTTACTTTCTGAACTGCCCAGGTTCTGTTTTCAATCTTTATAGATAAGAAATTCTTAAGGATTGTTATCAGAACCAATTCCTCAACAGTTATCACATTATCATACACAAAGGACATGCATGAAGTGAACCTTATCTAGGAGATAATTTACCTCACAACTTTCAAAAACACAGTTTAAGCAATTTATTGATCCAGTTTGGTGAAAACTATCATGGAGTACACAGTGCGTGAGTATGCAGAAATGCATTATGTTTACGGTTTCTGCGACGGAAATGCTCGAGCTGCTCAAAGAGAATACCATGTCCGGTACCCCGAGCGACGAGTTCCTAGTCCTGCAGTGTTTTCCAGATTACATCAACGTTTATTGGAAAGAGAGTCTGTTTATAAACAGCCAAGCGAGGTAGGTAATGCCCGTCAAAATATAAATGTGGATGAATTAGTTTTAAATATGGTTGAGGACAATCCTCAAATCAGTTCCCGACAGCTCGCCAGTGAGGTCGGAGTTTTCCAGTGGAAAGTATTGAGCATTTTACATGAAAATCAGTTCCATCCTTACCACTTCACTCAGGTTCATGCTTTGGAGCCTCAAGACCAGTTCTTGAAAAATGTTCTGTACACCGATGAATCCAAATTTACTAGGGATGGCGTTTTTAACATTCACAATATGCATCACTGGGAGCAAGAAAATCCCAGAGTGATTCGTGAAAGTTCACACCAAAGAAGATTTCATGTCAATGTTTGGAGTGGAATCATTGGAAACCAACTTGTAGGGCCACACTTTTTTCCAGAAAACCTAAATGGCGTTGATTATTTGAATTTCCTCCAACATGACCTGCCCAACCTTCTAGATGGACTCAATCTCGACCGTCGTCAAAGAGATAGTATCATCTTTCAGCAGGATGGAGCGCCTCCACACTTCACTAACGACGTGCGCGACTGGCTATCACTAAACTATCCAACGTGGGTAGGGCGCGGAGGGCCTGTAGCTTGGCCAGCCCGGTCTCCTGACCTCTCCCCCTTGGACTTTTTCGTGTGGGGAACAATGAAAGACATTGTTTATTCTTTGCCCGTAGACTCTGTGGAGGAGTTGACGAACAGAATCATCGAAGCTGCACAAACTGTTCGAGACAAACTGTCACTTAACGTCACAGTGAGAGCAATGAGGAAACGTGCAAGGGCCTGCATTAGAAAAGGAGGCAGGCAGTTTGAAAATGAAATGAAATAGTTTTTTTGGTGTTGTTTTTTTAGAGTGCTGTTTTGATGAGTGATTTATAAAGTATTTTTTAAAGGTGAGAGGGTTTTTTATAACTATCTGAAAGGATGTAAATGTTTCCCGTGTTTTTCTAACTTGTAGTTTGTTTTGTACCAACATAATTCCACAGAAAATAACAATTATTGGTATTAAATTACAGCTTAGAATACGGAGAAGCTTTTTGTGGTATTTGACATTTTATAAAATTATAAAATAACACTATCATTATTTGTTGAAAGTTTTTACACAAACCAATGTTTTTAGTCTTAAACACCACAATTGTCATAAAATAATGACTGACAAGTACAAAACCATCTTAACTGAATCTAAATTTTACCAGCTTTCAGAAAATGCTGTCAAAACCATCATCAGATGAAAGGAAATTTGAAAAATTTAAGCTTTTCAATGGAAAGACCAGTTTTTTTATGAAAATAATTATAAAATTCATAGATAAGATATCACTTTAAGTTAAACAAAACTAATTGGATATTTATACTCTATTTAGTCCATATTATCACCCAAAAAATGTTGTCACACCAAGTACCAATCACCCTGTGTATATATATATATATATATACCTACACAAAGAACAGTATTGCCAAATTTAAATCTGTCTTACATTGTATAAGAACTCTAAAAATGAAATATAACAACACAATTTTCTGACTTTTTAGAATAACTATTCAATTAGTCTTTCATCTTGTTCAAGGCAGACACTCAACAAAATCTTTCTTTTTTCTGAATTTCTTTGCTGCAAAATCATCTTTTAATTTTTTAAGTTAAGCCTACTAAGAATATTACTATCATCGTTCAAGATACTTATATAGCATTTAAAGCTCCCATTTAAGACCGCTTCTAATACAAGTTTCAATTTATAAAAAGCTATTTCTATGGAAGCATTGGACACCAATAATGTATTTTATAATTTTCAACGTTTGGGAAAGCAATCAAATGACCGTTTTCTTGCAGGTCTTATTTGTATATCCATTGCTCAGTTTACCCCGCAATAAACAGTGAGAGCTTCTTTCTTAAGACTTCACATGCAAGTAAATATTACCTCATGTTGATCTCACTTAAGCATGATATGTACTTGTAGGTGATGTTTTACTTGGTGGTGAAACAAATTACTCTTATGGAATTTGGAACAGACGTTTAAAGTAGTATTTCTTTAAATGAGATAACAAATCCTGCAAGATATGGTATCATTCCAAGGAGTTAGTGAGGTCGTTTTTATATTTTTGTAATAAGTTTTTAATTCAAAACACTTTTCCCTATTTAAAAAATGGATGTAAACTTTGGTGACTTTACCAAAGGATATATTCTAGTTTTTTTAGCGAATTTCCCCTATAGGGAAGAAGCTATTACCGTAGTCGGCATGGGAAGACCTAGGCCCAGGACCATGATAACTTTTCGTTTTGAGGTCCCCAGACCCCAAAAACACCATTCGTTCGAAACTGTATATATATATATATATATATATATATATATATATCTATATATATATATATATATGTGTCCGTGAGCACGATAACTCTCGTAAAAGTTATCCGATTTTGATGAAATTTGGTATAAACGTGTAAAGCAACATTTATGACTTTAAGTTCGAAAACCAGCCAGATCGCTTTATCCGAAGGGGTATTTGGGGGGGGTTTTGTACCCCAAAAATGGGTTTTTTGAGTTTTTTACATATAATTTTTGAAATTGTCAAATTTTAGTTTTTACCATTGGATTCAGCTTAAAAAAACACACAATTTGGTATTTTGACCATTTCTCTACGTCAATTGGTTACCGAGATATTGAAAGTGCTAAACACAGTACGTTGTCTAATGTTATTCTTATGGAGGAAAAGAAAAATTTTATATCTCGCTTATTTATGAACGTATACTGACGAAACTTGGTATATGGCTTCATCTGGTTGTAGACCATTGATATTTGCTCAAAAAAACAATTTTTTGCCAAAGGCTCCCGTAGCAGCAAACCTGCGTACTCAGCCCCATGTTATTCTTATGGAGAATAAGTAACGTGTTATCTCCCTTAATTATGAAAATAAATTAATGAAATTTGGTATGTGGCTTTACCTAAATGAGTTATATTGATATTTGTATAAAACCCCATTTTTTGTTTTCCTTCCTTCAGCAAACCTGCATACTCAGCCGCCATGTTTTTCTTATGGAGAATAATTAAAATGTCATAAATCATTTATTTATGAATGTATATTGATGAAACTTGGTATGTGGCTTTATGTGGTATTAAGATACATATATATGCATTGGAAATTCGCTGAGTACGCAGGTTTGCTGCTACGGGGGTATTTTGTATTTCTCTCACCCAAGTATCAGTGCTGCAGGTGTCACAAGATGAACACGTAGAACAAACCGACCCCCTCTCCTCTTGTTTCATGTCATGCATGACCTCCTGGTAAGTGCAGGAGAACTGTCCTTCTTTTTCAGTGTCTGCAAACCTGGCTTCAAACAAGTAGAGTTTTAGTACGATTTTTTAAAATCTGAACAAATTATTAAGTATGAGCCTTTTGAGCTTCGTCAAGATCACTCATACCTCATCCTCATCTGTAGTTGAAGCTTGTGAGTAGGATACCCAATGATTGAGCCGTGGCCAATCAGAAGCCAGCATTTTGGTCACGTGACTTGTGACGTCATTAGGCTCCGCCCCCAAGATGGCGGCGCTCATGTCGGCTTCACTTTTTCCCCGCCAAATTTTCTAACCTCACTTTTCTCCCGCCAAATTTCCCGCCAGATTTTTCCCGCCATATTTCCTAACCTCACTTTCCCGCCACCACGTTCTCTCCAGATTTTTTTCGGTAGTGTTGCCAACCTATGCTCTACGGCTATTATATGCTCGACATTACTATATATATATATATATATATATATATATATATATATATATATATATATATGCTCTACACTATGGCTCCACTATTATATATGTTCTATGTATACTTTTAATTATTGCTACATTATATGTATATGCTCTATGCTATTATATGATACATAATTATACATATACTGTACGGCTGTATTCTTTATGGCTACATGATATGCTAAAAACCAAGCGGAGCTAAAGGTAAGGTAATAATGACGATTATTTATATAATAATATATCACCTTCTTCCTCCATGACTCCCTCTTCTTCTTACTCTGCGCTGTACTCATCAATCACCGTTAGTCAGCTACAATATCCAGTTTCAACCTGTTAAAATACTGCTCTGCGATTGGTCGGAGTAAGCTCGCATCCCATTGGTCGTGTTAGGCGTTCTGATCGCTGATTGGTCCATCCATATACCTCCACCGCTGCCGGCTTGCCTCGTTCACTCTGTTCCCGGCTTTCGTGTTGGTCAGAGGTCTCTGCGCTGCTCCGTTATTTGCTATTGTGGTATAGTGAGTTTGTGATAGTATTGTGCAATTGCAGTAAGTGCTAGCTATAATTTACCGTTAGTATTTAACGCGTATTATATTTTATTTAGTGTACTGGGGCTAACCTCAAATTTATTGCATAACATAACCCTATTTTTCGTGTTTAGCATAACCTAATTTATCCTCGTGTCTAACATAACCTCACTCTTTTAGTCTTACATAATCTCACTTTATTAGTGTAATTTTCTAGCCCTAGTGTTGTATTTACTCAAGTCGAGGCTTTACATAACCTCACTTTTTCCCTAACCTCACTTTTTTGTTTTGATTTATTATTTAAATTTTATTTTGACTTAAGTAGTAATGGCCAGTGTTGTTGAGCCTGTTGAAGTACTCAGTGACGAGCAGGCGTATGTAAAGAAATTCCGCTTGTACGGCACTAAAACTATTTTCAAATTTACTAACCCTCCTCCTGAAACTACTGAAATTGATTGGCTCAGACAAGGTTTCGCCAAAATTGTAAATGAGATGAAGGGCCAAGCCCATGAAAACGATCAGCTCGGCTTTACTTTGCAGAGTCTAAATTTAAAATCAAAAGAACCTGGTTTTGTAGCTTTTCGGCCCGCTGGTGAAATTAATGAAGACATCCTTTGGCAAATTTTTGGGGGGATCGTTCAATCAAATTCTGAATCCATCAAGTCCACTGACACTTTTAAAGTAGAATGTACCCGAGTTAATCTCCCTGTAGGTTCCGGTCGTACTGGGAGGGTAAGACCTGGCCTATACAACAGCTTTGATGAGGAGTGTAAGGCGAGAAGAGGAATTGTTGTAATTAAAAATAAAGACAATCTGTGTCTCCCCAGGGCCTTGGTTGTAGGTATCGCTCATATTACAAAAGACCCTCTATACAAAAGGATTTGGCAAGACGACAACAAAAGACAAACCGTAGGGGCTCAGGAACTTATTCGGCAGGCTAGAGTAGAGATGCCCGAGGATGGCGCTGGAATCCCAGAACTTGAGAAGTTTCAAGACTTGCTGAAAGAGTTCAAAATCACCGTGTTCAGTTATGACAATAAAGGCCGGGACGTTTATTTTGAGGGACGTGTTGAAAATCCAAAATTCAAGATTAACTTGCTCTTTCATAACGGCCACTATAACGTAATCACTAGTCTGACTGCCGCTTTCGCCTGCGCTTATTTCTGCGAAGCCTGCCATGTCCCCTACGATCACAAGCGTGAGCATCGATGCTCAAATATCTGTCCTCAATGTCAAACCATCTCGCCTCCCTGCAAAGAGGAGCATGGGGGAATAGTTTGTCCAAAATGTAACATGACTTAGAGAAATCAGCGGTGTTTCACTGCTCACCAAGTTGATAAATGTAAGTCAGTTAAAAAGTGTCTTGATTGCGGAAAATTAATTTGGATTAGAGACAGATCCACACCCCACAAGTGCGGTGAAGTCTATTGCAAACCTTGCGGCTCCTTCCAAGATCCTAATCATAAATGTTTCATGCAGCGAGACGAGGGTAAGCCTAAACGCAAGGACTACCTATTCATTTTCTTTGATCTAGAGACTCGCCAAGACAAGTCTCTCCCCTCTGACCCCAAGCAAAAATTACATAAAGTAAACTTGTGCGTTTCTCAACAGTTTTGCTTTAATTGCATCGAGTCTAGATTTTGTATGACATAAAGAAACCGTACAAGAGTCTTCAACTCTGACCCGGTTAAAGATTTCATGGATTATGTCATGGAAGTCAGGAAAGAGTTCAAAAATGTGTGTGATTGCCCACAACGGCCAAGGCTTTGATTTTCAGTTTTTGTTAAAGTATGTGTTGGAAGAAACTAAATTCACACCCGATCTGGTCATGAGGGGAACCAAAATTATCCTCATGGAAATGGACAATGTGAGGTTTGTGGACTCACTCAACTATTTCCCCATGGCCCTCGCAGCGCTTCCTCAAGCCTTCGATCTGCCTCCTGAGAGAAAGAAGGGCTACTTTCCCCACTTGTTTAACACTCTGGCAAACCAAGATTATGTAGGCCCTATGCCCGACAAAAACTTCTATTGCCCGGGATCAATGTTTGAAAAATCCCACAAGGCCTTTGAAAGCTGGTACGATGCGAGGGTAACGGAAAACTACGTTTGTGACTTTAAAAAGGAAATCTTAGAGTACGGCATCTCTGATGTAGAGATCCTAGCTCAGGCCTGTCTTAAGTTCAGATCGATATTCCTCCAAGAGTGTAATGTCGACCCTTTCCTAGAGGCTGTAACGATCGCTAGTGCTTGCAATTTGGCCTTCCGCCGAAACTTTTTGAAACCAAGCACGATCGGCCTCATCCCGAAAAATGGCTACCGTTTAGTGGAAAACCAGTCAGCTATAGCCATTCAGTGGCTCAGCTGGGAAGAAGAGAAACGCGGAGTGAGGATCGAGCATGCGGGGCGTGGTAAAGAAGTAAAGATTAACGGCCTGAAAGTAGATGGGGTTGACTGGGAAAACATCTATGAGTTTCACGGGTGCTACTGGCACGGTTGCCCCAAATGCTTCCCTTACAATCGAGAGGCTCCTCTGAAGGAGGATCCCTCAGACTCACTTCACTTGAGATATGAGAGAACCAAGTCAAAAATAGCTAAGTTTAATGACTACGAGGTAGTCGAGATGTGGGAATGTGAGTTTCGTAAAGTAAAGAAAGAACAAAAACTCACACACTTTGACTCTCTCCCCATATTGAACACCCTTCCTCTAGACCCTAGACAAGCTTTCTTTGGGGGCAGAACGGGCAACTCCAAGACTTACCACAAATGTGAAGGGGAAGAACAAATCGAGTATGTGGACGTGTGCTCTCTCTATCCGTATGTGTGTAAGTACGGTAAGTATCCCCTTGGTCATCCTACGATTCACGTGGGTGACAGGGAGTGCAGACAGAGAGGGCTCGGTGTAGATGGTCTGCTCAAGTGTAAAGTCCTGCCGCCTCGGGATCTCTACCACCCGGTACTCCCAGCGAAAATGAACAAGAAACTCATGTTTGCCTTGTGTAGGACTTGTGGGGAAACTCAAAATCAGGGGGAGTGCGATCATGAGAGTGAGGAAAGGGCGTTGGTAGGGACTTGGACTATAGATGAGGTGAGGAAGGCTATAGAGAAAGGTTACGTTGTCCTCGACATGTACGAGTTGTGGGAGTACGAGGTAGCCACTTATGAAAAAGGGGGGCTTTTCACCGATTTTATCAATAAATTCTTGAAAATGAAGCAGGAAGCCTCAGGCTATCCTAGCTGGTGTGAAACTGAGGAAGACAAAGAACGGTACGTGCGGGACTACTTCAATCATGAAGGAATCAAATTAGAGAAAGACAAAATTTGTAAAAACTGGGGTTTGAGACAATTGGCTAAATTAATGTTAAATTCATTTTGGGGAAAATTCGGGCAGCGGGAGAACCAAACCAAGGCCATGATTGTCAGAGACTCAAAGACTCTCTTTGAAATGCTGACAAGCCCAGAAATACAAGTCAATAGGATCCAGACTGTTAATGAGCAGGTTGTAGTAGTCAGCTGGGAGTACCTGGAGGAGGTCGGCGAGCCCTTACGAAACGTGAACGTTGTGATCGCTGCCTACACTACAGCCCAAGCGAGACTTAAGCTCTATGAACATATGGAGGCTCTGGGAGGTCAGGTTCTCTACTACGACACCGACTCGGTTCTCTACATTTATAAGGGAGGTTTGTATAAGGTTCCTACGGGAGATTACCTCGGGGAAATGACAGATGAATTGGCTGGTGATTACGGGCCTGGCTCTTTCATCGTAGAATTCGTTTCTGGGGGGCCAAAAACTTACGCGTACCTTGTCTGGTCAACCAAAGAACAATGTCTGAAAACAGTTTGTAAAATCAAGGGCCTCACCCTCAATACGAAGACTTCCGAAACTTTAAACTTTGAAGCTCTGAAACAAATGGTCCTTAGTGAAAGTGTACAAAAACTGAAAATTAACGAATCTAGAATCAGGAGGACTAAAGACAGAGATATTGTAACTGTAAGCGAAACTAAAGTTTTCAAAATTACTGGACCAAAAAGGAAGCTCGAGGGCGAGTACGACACCCTGCCTTATGGCTACAAAATTCAAAGACTTGAGTAAAACAACACCGGAAGTACGAGGGGGCGAAACGTCCCCCCTAACCCATAATGAGTCATACTTTCCCTTCCCGTGGGTCACTCTGCCTCGGTCACTTTTGCCGCTGCTCCTGCCGAGGTAAGACGTGTCCTTACGTAGCTCTGATCTGTGCTATTGCAATTTGTTTGCTGTACCTGTTGAAATGGAGGGGGAGGAAGTTTGGGAACAAAATATTGGTTGGATCTTCATAAATCTATTTTGTGACGGAAGACCTGTTCGAAAAATAAAATTTGAAGGAAAGCCATTAAAATTGGACTTAAAATCAAATGCAGACTTTGACAGGATAGAAGTTTAATTTTTGAGCGGTAAGGCTATGCTAAATAGCGGATTCTCTAAAGAAAGAATTATAAAAAAGTAGCTAAATTCTCCAAGTACGATGAATTAGAATATAACATTTATTTTGACAGCGGTGAAAAAAACTAGGATGTCTGACTGACTCGTTTGTGTTAGATGACGAGTGGGGCAACCCGGAAGACCGCCCATGCATTGACCTTACGATTTATGATGAATTTAATAAAGAACACGTGCACCACGTGTTAATTAAATTTAAAAACCTGACAACTAGTTACAACCGGTTAAAATACAGCTCTGTGATTGGTCGGAATAAACTCGCATCCCATTGGTTGTAATTAGGCGTTCTGATCGCTGATTGGTCGATACTTTTAGCGCTCTTTATTCTCAAACGTTAACTTCACTCTCCCTCGGTCACTTTTGCCGCTGCTCCTGCCGAGGTAAGACGTGTCCCTACGTTGCTCTGATCTGTACTATTGCACAATACTTAATATAAAATGTCTCACTTAACTTCTTATATATTTAATAACCAGGCCGTTACTGTACTATTTGACAGTGAAAATAATCCTTGGTTCAAAGGAAAGGATGTCGCAAAAGTACTGGGATACTCTAAGTTACATAAAGCTCTTTCAACGCATGTAAGTGAAAAATATAAGAAAACTCAACCGGAAGTAGGTCTACCCCAAAGTGGGGTAGACCTATCCTACAATGATTCTAAGGTTATTTTCATATGCGAGCCCGGCTTGTATGAATTGATATTTTCCTCCAAACTACCAATTGCTAAATATTTCAAGTACTGGGTTTTTGAAGAAGTCCTGCCTTCCATTAGAAAGTATGGAATGTATAAAATCCAACAAGAGAATAATCAGTTGTTACAATCACTTACAAGATCACTGGAAATTAACCAACAGCTCACTCAAATTAACTCAGAATTTAAAACTACAAACGATATAATGTGTAAAGAAAACCAGTCACTGAATGAGTTGCTGACTGAACAGGCACCGAAGGTTGCTGTGATGTCAGACGACGATGGACTAAAACATGTTTTATGTGTCCTTATTAAAGAAACTCTTCTGGAGCTTTACGGAGTCTGCGAGTACAAATGTATTCGCATACAAAAAAGAAAATTTAACAAAGCTCTCATTAAAGCCAAAAATGAAGGTTTCGTACCTTGTTTCATCAAGTCTCCTGTTCCTAACGGGATTAATGTACTTAACAAAGCAAAAGAAGTAATGAAGAGTTATGGTATGCACTTTGACTATGCATACAATAACATCCTAACTTCTCACAATTTTGTTAATATAGTTGAGCATGTCTTGGACAATGCATAAGTTCCCACTGTATGAATGTGTGTGCGTGTGAATGAAGGTCCCTGGCGCGAGTGACGAAAAGCCCCGTAAACCTGAATGAAGGTCACTGGCGCGGGCGACAAAAAGCCCCGTAAACCAGAATGTGAGATGAAGGGTCTTGTACGTTGAGGCGTCTAGCTAACACCTAGGCTACTCCTTGGAACGGCCCGGAGTGAATGATGGACTATTAACACTGAGGAGCCTTGATCCGAGGAGGACTTGGGCTACTCCTTGAGTACGTATGGTGGGACTTGTAAAAATTACAAAGTAAAACAAACATAATATAAATTAAAAATAAAAACGGGGGAGGCAGCTAGTTTACTTTCGGAAGGCCTCTACGGGCCATGGCGGTGGAGGAGCCATGGTTTATCTTTAAAAAATACTCTATCCTTTGTTTGTTAAAAGGGAGAGGACATTAGTTCGTACTGGGCTACAACCAGGTAATCTGGATTGGCTCACGCACGGAATAATGTTTAACCTGGGTGCATATGCACGGGTGGTCTCAAACCCCACTCAAGCAAACAGACACTCAGTCAATCCTTGGTTCAAAGCAAAAGATGTTGCTAAAATCTTGGGCTACGCTAACCCTAAAGAAGCAATCAGAGATCATGTCAGAGAAAAATATCGTAAAACAATGCCTGAAGAAGGGAGGAACGAAACGTTCCTCCCTTTGAATTTTCAATTTCATACGGTATACATCAATGTGCCAGGGCTATATTCATTAATTTTAAAATCTAAATTGCCCATTTCTGAGAAGTTTCGAGACTGGGTTTTCGAAGAAGTATTGCCCTCCATAAGAAAGTATGGAAGAGTATACGGCGTTGAACACAGCGTACACCGGGTGTATAGGAGGCAACAACACGATAGACATTTCACTCAGTACTGACCGAGCGTTACTGCGGTGAGGGTTATCAAGAGGAAGTATGGCGTGGTGTCTGATAAGCTCTTTAGCGGACAAGCTATTTGTCTTTGCCATATTTGTTACGAGCTTAATATTTATTTATATAATGAGAACCACCGATGTAAGTATAAAACTAGTGTCCTCAGAATAAAGTTATCATTAGTAAAATGGATGGTAAGACAGCTATAGCTGAGGAGCTGCACAGACCGGCCAGGATAAATTACTCCAGGCGTAAAGTCACACTTAAGGGTTTAAGGGACCTTTACCAGGCTGATCTCGTTGAAATGAAGCCTTATGCGGAAACCAACAAAGGCTACAAATATATTCTTTCCATGATTAACTGTTTGTCAAAACTAGCTTTTGCCGTACCTCTAAAAGACAAGTCAGCGCCAGAAGTGGCAAAGGCACTCGCTCCTATCTTAGCTAAATATAAAATGAAAAACTTTCACACAGACCAAGGTACAGAGTGGTTCAACAAACATGTAAACGCGTTAATGAAGAAATACAAAATCAACCATTACCATACATTTTCCGAACTTAAGGCTAGTATAGTAGAAAGACTAAACAGAACGATTAAGACAAAAATGTACAAGTTATTTACTGCCAGAGGTAGTTATGAGTGGGTACGTCTATTGCCAGAAATCATAAAATCTTACAACAACACAAAGCACAGGACTATAGGTATGAAACCCAAGGATGTAAGACAGAAACATGTCAAAGACATTCTAAATAAAATAAATAAAGTTAAAAAACCCAAACATAAAATCCTTAAACAAAAATTAAAATTAGGTGATAGTGTTAGAATCAGTAAAGCTAAAAGAGTGTTTAAAAAAGGCTATTTGCCAAATTGGACAAATGAGACGTTTACAGTATACGCGATTAAACCGACAAGACCAGTAACATACATATTACAAGACAACAGAGGGGAAATATTAAAAGGTGGGTTTTATGCAGAAGAAATTAGCAAGTCAAAAACCGGTGACATTTATTTAGTTGAAAGAGTTTTAAAAAGGAAAGGAGACAGACTATTTGTACGCTGGAAGGGATATGATAGCAGCCATGACAGTTGGATTGACGCCAAGGACTTGGTGTGATAGCGGTTGGCCGCTGCATCCGCTCGGTATGTGCTTATCAAGACCACGTCCGGGAAGTATATATCAGTTGTAATCAGTAGTGACTAATCAGTCAGGATGCGGGTTGAGAAGCAGGAAGTCGAGCTTCCCGTTCAAAACTTTGATGAATATATCGGGTCGGGCATGGTTAAAAAGAACAAACACGGTATTTTATTACCTAATTCAATTCGCTGTATTATATGTGGGCCAAGTTCCTCTGGGAAGACCAACGTTTTATTTAATTTATTATTTGATCAGAATGGGTTAAGGTTTGAAAATGTCTATGTTTTTTCAAAGTCCCTCCATCAGCCAAAGTACGAATTTTTAAAGAAGGTAATGCCTAAGGAGGTCGGTTATTTCGCGTATGATGACAATAGTCTAGTTGTACACCCAAACGAAGCTAAACCAAGCTCTATAATGATCTTTGACGATATTTCCTGCGAAAAACATGACCATATACGCAGTTATTTCACTATGGGTAGACATAAAAATATAGATACATTTTATTTAGGGCAGACATACAGTGCTATACCCAAGCAGCTGGTGAGGGACAAGTGTAACTTTGTTATTTTATGTAAACACGACGATATGAATTTAAGGCATGTGTACAGTGATCATGTCACTACCGACATGTCCTTTGACAAATTTAGAGAGTTGTGCGCTCAAGCGTGGCGAGACAACTTTGGGTTTCTGGTGATTGGCAAGACGCTGGACCCATATAAGGGAAGGTACAGGGTGAGAATGGACAGTTTTGTAACAGAGCTATAATGGTGCGCATCTACACGTACAACGATTTAAGAGGCTTCAACACAAGACAGCGTATTGTTAAGTCAAACCTGTGTTCTTTTTATTACAAAGACAAGAAGAAATTTTGTGGAAACTACTGCAGTAAGAAAGACCCTCATGGATATGAATATAGCAAAAGATGCTGGAGACATAAGAAACTAAAAAGATCCGCTGTGATACCACCAGTAATTCTGCTAATGATTTCAGCGAGTGATAGAACTTATAACCGTGATACATGGCTTAGTTTTATGAACAAGTGTGAAAAAAAGAACGTACCGTTGGAACTTGTAATATATCACGAAGATATGTACAACTGTACCGTGCGAGACCCTCAAAACATGATATCTAGATTCAGGCCGTTCCCCGAATTTTTTGGTAAAGTATTGCCTTTACGTAACCTTCACGGTAGTGTTAATTTTACACAAATCTGTAATGAAATGCTGCAATACGGATGTAAGATTCCCTTCGCTAAACGATGTATACTCTTGACAGAATACAGTATTCCTATAAGATCACCGATGACAGTCTATAAAAGAGCTTTAAGGTTAAAATGTCACATCGATATTAGTTATAACGTTGGGTACGCAAAAGTTCCTGACAGTATACCAGGGGGAAATAGAAATAAACCTTATAACGGGGTTAATAATTTGTGCCAGGGATTGTATACTACAGAGTTTCTCAAACTGGCCTTGCCCACACTCCCGTTACAGTGTGAGAGATTCGGTATAAGTCTAAACAACGGTGTGTACAGTGTAACAAACAGAGTGCTATTTGACCAGTGGAAAGCGTTTACAGGGGCTAATCCTGATGAATTCTGGCTTTTAAATTCTTATTTACTGCAAAACCTCAACGAATCTAGACCTATGGAGCTACTCAAGGGATTCATGCAAAAAACAATTGAAAGTGATAAATACACCGTAGCAGAAATACCTGAATGGAGAGACGGGTGGAAACCTACTTTTGTATTCAGGAGTTTTACCGGTCGTTATGTGATCCCCAGGTTCAATGCTAGAGAACAGAGGTACTACAGAGGTATGGACTTTAGCGCTGGTATTTCACTGTTGGATATTATCGAGTACATACGGAGGCATAAGAAGCGTGCCTTGTTTTTCAGACAAGTCGAAATGCCTTAAATCTAGATGCGCTGATTGAAATATACCATTTATGACAATGAAGCGAAGCAGTAGACAGCAACTGACAAGCCGACTCATAGAGCTACGTAATGCTATTAAGAGAAAGTATAAAATGTTTAACGAAGGATCCGAGGAAAGTGATATTATGCTTGAGAAACAGTATAAACCAATTATCCAAGAACTTAGAAAATCAACCACAGTTAGCCCTGACATAAAAACAGAACCCGAAACCTTTAAAGAAGAGCCAATGGACTACAATACGACAGATGATGAAGGAGAAGCTGAATTTATTCCGCAGAGTGTATCAACACCTGAAACCAGTGGGTTAAAGCAAATTGTATCGACCCCTTCGGGACTGGAAACAGCGTCCCAATATATGGAAAGTCAGTTTAGTAACCCCATGACGGTGAGGTATATGACACTTCTTTTAAAAGATGCTAGCGGTAAGGTCCGAGTTATTGATCATGACTACGGTCCTAGATACGAAGGCAGTACTTTAATGATGGGAGATAAGGTGTTAGACTTTGACAACGATGGAACTATTCTAATAAACAACACAAGATATAGTCCTACTGAAGGTTTGTATGAGCTAATATTTAAGAGAACCCCTGACGAGGATAAATACGATGAAGACGATCTTAAGACCTATAAGAGTATTATTATCGCTACCAACGCTCACAAGAGAGGCTACAAATTCCACAATCAAATTAGAAGGGACAACAATCTAAAGTACAGAAGAATTATAAAAGACCTATTCCCAGCCAGAGTGGGCAAGGGTCTAGCGTGGAAAAATGCAAAATCCCGTGATATAATACACTGGGACGATGCCAACAAATTGGTGGATAGATTACGACACATAGCCATGTCAACCGAGACTGGAAACAGAGTCCATAGCAATGAAATACTAAGTATTGTGGAAGAGCTAAGGGAAGCGGGGTATATAAAAGGAGCTGGAAACAGTAGGTTTAAAGCATTATTAAAATGACGATTGACAAGTTTGGACGTAGTGTAAAGTCCCGAGATGAGGCCGTCAAGGGCCCCAAGGGAGAGGGTTTCAATTTAACGCCCCAAGGTGACTATGATATGCAAAATAAACGGTTATGTAAATTGGCTACACCGTTACAGCCACTAGACGCTGCTACAAAGAATTATGTTGACCATAAATCTATACCTTCTGACGTTAAGAGGTTCAATATGCAAAACAAAAGACTATGGAGTGTAGCTAACCCTGTAGATTCCTCGGACGCAGTTAACTTGGGCACACTGAAAAAACTGAGTATGACTATCTCCTACGATAATTATGACGCTAACAATAAACGAATAAATAATTTAGCTTTACCAACAGACCCCAGTGATGCAGTGACAAAGGCATATGTGGAAAACACTTGTGAATCACAGCTTGGACCTTTAACCACTAACCTAGACCAATTGCAATCGGAATTAACGAGTATTAAGACCCGACTGGTGAAGTGTGAAGGTCTAATAAGTAGTCATTAAGATTTTCACGAGAAACGGTTGAGAAAATTCGGTACCATGGTCTTTAATTATATTAACAAAAAAAATGGGAGGTCTGCCATTCTACCCACGCCGGGTGAAAAGGATTACTTAGACTGGGAAGTTTTGTTTGCTGACGGGTTGGAAGGTGGTGAAGAGCCTGAAGAAGAAGACATCAAACCTCTTCCGCCTGATACTTATGATCTCTTTATGATTGAAGAGGGACTGAGTGGAGCTTCTTTTGAAACAAATTAAAGAGAATTTTCGTCTTGAGCCAACGGGGATATTTGATGATACTGTTCCTTTCCCCAATCTCCTCAGCTAACTCCGAGCCAGTTTAGGTATAAAAGGGGCAAGTTTACTTCATTACTGACATTAATGTGTTGGAGTGCAACGACATTACAACGGATGATACTAGCGCTTGCAATAAATGGCTAACACAAGAAGGAAAACTCTCAGACGTAAGATAGCGGTTGTGCGAGGCGGAGGTATTGTTTCATCTGTTCTTAATAAGGCCATAGACTTACTACCTGTCGAATTACATCTCCCCGGTTATCAGTACTGCGGACCTGGCATGAGGTTAAAAGAGAGATTGGCTAGAGGTGACAAAGGAATAAACGGGCTAGACGCGGCCTGTAAGGCCCACGACATAGCATACTCGCGGTATTCCGACAACGAGCGACGAAGGCAAGCGGACAAGGAGTTGGCGGAACGCGCTTGGCAAAGATTCAAGTCCGGTAACGCCAGTGTTGGTGAGAAAGCCGCTGCTTGGGCAGTCACAACAGCCATGAAAGCAAAAAAAAAATTGGGGGGAGGTCGTAAGAAGAAACGCCCGCCTCCAAAAGGTAAAGGATTGTATCTTAGACCCTACAGAAAGGAAGGTTCGGGTACAAAGGCGGGCAGAAGAAAGAAAAAGGGCATATTTAAGAAGAAAAAAATAATCTCAATACCAATAAAGCCGCTTACAAATTACGATTTGATTAAATATGCAAAGTTGTTAAAAATTCCAAACTTTAGAGGAGTTTACATGAGAGACGGACTACCACAACGCCCGAGAAAGTACGAATCTGCTATAGTAAACTTGGACAGTACAACCGGTCCAGGCACGCACTGGGTATGTTACAGGAAGATTGATAAAAAGGTCTATTATTATGACAGTTTTGGAAACCTAAGACCACCACCGGAAATTTCTAAGTACTTGGGTGAATGTGAGATGTACTATAACTACGAGAGACAACAGAATTTCGACTCAGTTGTTTGTGGCCATTTGTGTTTAAAGTTTCTCTGTAGTAATGTTCTGTCTAACAGGGGTAACTAGTGTTCTATCCCACGAGCTAGCGTTTCCTATTCATGTTAGCGAGGGTACATGGGAACTTGGTTTAATTGAACTGACCACTTATAACTCTATACCGAACATTGAAAAAGACATAAATGATACGTTTTACTACGGTGATGATAAAAGTATTACAATCCCTGAAGGCTCTTACGAAATTGAGGACATTGAAAAATATATACAATCGCAACTGCCAAAAGAAGTACAATTTACTTTGAAACCTAATAATAACACTTTGAAAGCTACGATATGTTGTTCTGAGAAAATTGACTTTACTAAAGAACATTCATTGGGAACACTCTTGGGCTACAAAAAACAAATATACGGGGCCAAAAATGAACATGTATCGGAACTGCCTGTAGATATAATAAAAGTTAACTCTATACGGGTGGAATGTAATGTCACACGCGGGTCATACTTGAACGGGGTTGAGGGCCATGTCATACACGAGTTCTACCCGGCTGAACCACCGGGCTATAAAATAATAGAATTACCGAGGAATGTCATTTATTTACCGGTGATCAGTCAAAGGATCAACAACTTGACAGTGTCCCTAAAAGACCAAAACGGTAATCTTGTTAACTTTCGCGGAGAAAGGATCTCGGTGAGACTACATCTCAGGCGCAGTAATGGGGCTACTATTTAGGCATATACCATTAGGGCAACAAGTCAGTAGTGTTCAGAAAGCCAAGGTGTTAACTTGTAAAAATATAACGTTTCTTCGCTCTCTCGGTTTTAAGGTAATACAGAATGGCGCTACTGGCGATAGACAGCCACGCTGAGTATGATGACTTAATAACAGGGATGGAGTTTCACACACATCAACCATACGTGTCCACTACTTATAACAATAATGATGAAATAAGA
The DNA here is from genome assembly GCA_963675035.1 of Allygus modestus. NCBI lineage: Eukaryota > Metazoa > Arthropoda > Insecta > Hemiptera > Cicadellidae > Allygus > Allygus modestus. The sequence continues at coordinate 303,716,974 of OY776111.1, forward strand.
ATACCATTATTACAGCAGGATATAATAACTGCCCCTTTTGAAAGCTTTATCGTGATTCCCGGCAAGACCAACGCTACAAAAGCAGACGGGACTCCTCAGGATGTTTCCTTTATTAATAATGCTATGGCTTTCTTGTTTGAAGAAATCCGCTACGAGATTTGTGACAAGGAAATTGACAGAACGAAAAATGTCGGTATTAGTGCTACTTTAAAAAATATTCTTTCAATTCGGGACGAAGAGAAAAATGCTCTAAAGGTCACTTGCTGGCTTGGCCCTGGTAGTACTGAAAAAGTTACAGATTTTGTATATTCGCTACCACTAAAACTCTTGCTAGGATTCGCTGAAGACTACAGGCGGGTGTTGGTCAATGTTAAACAGGAACTGATACAGTAAAACGTATGTATTACGTTCGGGTACGGATAGTAACGCTGTAAAAATAGCTGCTGGGACTTTAACATTAACAATTGACAAAATCTACTGGCGAGTACCTCACGTTACAGTAAACGACACTGAAAAACTAAAATTATACAACTTTATTGAAAAAGACCCAGCAATACATCTTCCTTTCCGTCAGTGGGAAATGATTGAATACCCGAACCTCCCTAGTACAGACACATTATCTTGGACACTTAAAACATCTAACCAAACAGAAAAACCCCGGTATGTTGTTCTGGCCTTCCAGACAGGCAGAAAGAATGACTTAACAAAGGATATGTCACGGTTCGATACCTGTGACCTTCTCGATGTTAAACTGTATTTAAACTCTAGTTTCTATCCGTACGATAACCTTCGTGGGAACACCACCTTGTTCTATGATATGTATAAGAACTTTCAAAACTCGTATTACGGCAGAATCGGCTCACCGATATTAAACTTTGATGATTTTAAAACAAAATGCCCTCTGTATGTAATTGACTGTTCAAAGCAGGACGATACTATTAAGACCGGTCCAGTAGATGTAAGGCTTGAGATTCAAACTAAAACAGCAATCCCAGCTAATACTTGGGCATACTGTCTCATAATTCACGACTGTCACTACACATACACACCGATCACGGGAGATGTCAGGAAAATATCGAGTTAGTTTCTCCAGCCCGGTAGTTACAAAAATATACAGTTTGCCCGCTGAAGATAGAAAATCAGATTGGGAACAGTTAGCAAGGGATAGGGCCAGGTTTTTGAGACGTATCAAATCAACAGAAGAGAAAATCTCCAATGTAATTGGAGCCCGGAGGGTCCAACACTTAGAATCATAATAATTGGGTTGAACTACTTCCGGTGTAGTATTATCAAAGGGGGAACGAAACGTTCACCCCTTGGAGTGGGGGTAAAATATACATATAATTTTCAGAGGTTTATTCTCTTGCTAGCACTCAGCGAGTAAACATGGGTGAGTGGGTTATTATTCAGTTTTATAACGCCGATAATGTTTTAATAGGTACAGCAAAATTGGATTGTTACAAGATATACTGTGAGAAGGAAATATCTGATATTCCTGAGGGTACCAACACCGTAGTTGTTAAACTCAGAGACGACGGAGACTTTAGCAGTGATGAGGATGGGGAGGGTTTTGATGTTGTGGGTTAAGAGATTTTGTTAGTCTGAGGTTAACACTCGGTGAGTAAACATGGGTTACTACGGTTGGGTAAAAATTGAATATTACTACAAAAAAGTATTGATGAAAACAGATTACGTAGATAGTTACAAGTTTGCTAGTGTTGAAAAGGAGTTTAAATTAATGCCGGGGATCGATAGCATTATAGTAAAATGGCGTACAGATTTTGACAACAGTGGAGAATCCTCTTCAGATTCTGAGGAGGAGGGGGAGGGGAACGGAGATAATGGGGATAGGGTATATGAGGATGGGTGTTTATTAACGGAGCATCAGTAGCAGAGATGACATCAGCCGAGACGGAGGTAAGTATGGGAGCTATGCCCATCCCTAAGGGTACAGAGCCTATAAATTTAATGACCGGAGTTTTTCTAAAGTCAGTTCACTTCTTGGACCCTGAGCTCACCAAGTGCGTAGTATCGGGTATTTTTAAAAACAGGGACAACAGCCTGGTAGTATTAATTAAGGGGAGGAAAGGTGTTGTGTTTTGGTCTTACGATTCTTACTGTCAGCTGTGTGACCGTTTCAATGAAATTACTTTAGCTTTTGAAGGCAAGCATCAATGTTTTTTAAATACCGATACGGGGGCAGAAATTAAAGTTAACAGTATCTTTGGTCAACAGTACGCTCGTATCTCTGATGGTGAACACACGCTCAGTCTCAATCGAAACGAGTGGAATCAGCTTGTAATTAATATTCCTTTAATTGGCCGCTCTCTATTGGAATTGTTTTACTTGGAGGATATTATTAAAGTTTTTATTGGTCAAGTTTTATCGGGCGCTGAAACCCGTACTGATCAACTGCCATCTCAAGTAGCTGACCGTCTTTTTAGCGAAATTTCACTATGGAAGCTGTAGTTGAATTCCACGGATTCAAAGACAATAATAATAAATTTATTGTAAAGGAGTTTGCTATAGTCGGAAAGTCTTACAGAACTCAGCTAGTATTTCGACCTCCTTACTGTTTTAATTTTTTGAATAGCAAGATGAAAAGAACAGCCCGCTGGCTGACTCGTCACTTTCACCACATAAAGTGGGATGAAGGTGAGGTACATTACAGCGAAGAGCTTTTACGCTCACTGTGTAAACCCTTCGAGGCCATACACACAAAAGGCCTGGAGAAGGCTCAATTCCTTCGGGCATTTCATTCTAATGTTATAGAAATAAATGAAAGTTTGTATATAGATGATGATGATTTTACAGTAGCTTGCATTATACATAAAAATAAAAACGAAACTTGCGCCTTGAGGTCCGCACAGTACTACGCTCGAAAAATATTTTCGAGTGGGGCCTAATAAAAATAAGGCCCGACAGTCGCTCGCCCAGCAGGCAGGGCTAAACCCTTTGTAAGTCCAGGGGTGTGGGGAGGTTGGCCTAAAAACCGTGAAACCGTTTGTTGTAATCCTCCGACTGTCAGGGAAATGCGAATTTAAAGGCGCAACAAAAAAAGTATAAAGTAAAAACAAAACAAAAAATTAAAAATTAAAATTCTCTGTCTATTTTCTAGGCTAAAATGAACGGACACAGTCTTAGTAAATAGCCTACTGGGATAAACAGAGAACAAAAAATATATATCGGAGGCAGTATTTTTGTAATGGAATGGCTGCCACGAATCACTGCGTTGGTTGGGGCAGTGGTTATAAACAGTGAGAATAGGCCTACTGGGGATACTCACTTTAATAAAAAACGCGCCGAGACCCTACCCCCTGGGTGGTGTGGAAACATGGGTCATAATCAGCTTACAATAGAAAAATTTAATTTTTAACTTCAAAAGAAATCCCTTTAGCCATAGAGCATATACATGTAATGTAGCCATAAAGAATACAGCCATACAGTATATGTATAATTATGTATCATATAATAGCATAGAGCATATACATATAATGTAGCAATAATTAAAAGTATACATAGAACATATATAATAGTGGAGCCATAGTGTAGAGCATATATATATATATATAGTAATGTAGAGCATATAATAGCCGTAGAGCATAGGTTGGCAACACTACCGAAAAAAAATCTGGAGAGAACGTGGTGGCGGGAAAGTGAGGTTAGGAAATATGGCGGGAAAAATCTGGCGGGAAATTTGGCGGGAGAAAAGTGAGGTTAGAAAATTTGGCGGGGAAAAAGTGAAGCCGACATGGGCGCCGCCATCTTGGGGGCGGAGCCTAATGACGTCACAAGTCACGTGACCAAAATGCTGGCTTCTGATTGGCCACGGCTCAATCATTGGGTATCCTACTCTTGTGTGTATGTAATCATCGGCGGGGTTAAGCATTGCTGCCCCTGATTATAGGAACGAAAATTGAAATATTCCCTCCCTATATAATGATTCATTTTTTTGGGTTCCCGAGGAGGCCCAGAACTTAGTTTAGAATGAGACAAATAAAAAAGTGATGAAAGGATGGGAACATTAAATATGAAACTAAAACTAAAAGTATGCACAGCTGTTTGATACTTGTATCCTCCAATAATCTAAATGCAGGATATAACACATAGGATGAGTGATGTTGATAAATCCAACATCTAGTTATGAATGTAAATATGAAGCATTAACAGACAAATTTGACAAAAAAAATAAAATTAGTTTTTGCATAATTTATAACAATAATACACGTAATCATCCAGTTGCATTGAAAATGGATGTAATTTAAGAATACGTGTTTTGTAAACCTAGGTGTGGTATTTTTTAGCCCATAACAGTGGCTGGCATTGTAATTAGGTTTTTATTAAGGTGTTCTATAAACTTACCAGGCGAGTTTGTCAAAAGCTTACCAGGACAGTTTGGCTCAAACTTAAAAGGAAGGTTTTCTTAAAGTGTTTGTATCAAAGTGTTCTAAAAGCTTGCTTGAAAAGCTTGTGAAAAGTTTTGAAGGAGGGAACTAGAAAGCTTGCCTCACGCTTTTCAAAGGTTTGGTTGCTTGTCACGGAAAACTTGTAGCAAGTGTTTAAGTGTGTCGAGGAAAGTTTTAGGCATGCTTGCCTCAAGTTATCTTTTATACCTGGGAAAGGCTCAAGCACGAGACCATAATAACTTTTGTTTCAAGAGATTTCATTCCGTTTTTGACAAATTTCTAAAAGCAAATCACTTAGTATGTATAGATTGCAGATTTACTGTGTTTACACAGTTATGAAATTCGTAGAGTTGAAAAATATAATTTATTCTAACTAAAATCATGATTATTTCCATAACTATTTATTTTCTAGAAGGAATTATTATTTTAGACAATCTACACAAATCAGGGTTTACAATGAGGGGTTGAATATTAAAATCCGTCCTTTGGAACTCCAGATTTAGTTGTGCAAATATACCCCTTACATTCACGTGTTTTGCTTAAAGTAGATTGCGAATTTGGATGTTGGTTTGAATTTTTATCTATAATTCAAAAACGATGGAGAACTCAACCACAACAAATTTTATATTCTTGAAGCTTATGAAATTTCCTTTTAAGCGATATAAGATGCTAGCTACAAACTGATACAGCAAAATCAAATTTGGACTGGAAAAACAATTAATTTCTTTTGAATATCCTAAAAATTCATACTTTACGCTTTTTCTACCATAAAATATTAAATATGTTAGACTTTCATAATTATTTGGCAATCTACACAATTCAGTGTTTACAGTGAGGGGTTGAATATTAAAATCCGTCCGTTAGAACTCCAGATTTAGTTGTATAAAGAAACCCCTTACATTCATGTGTTTTGCCAAAGGTAGATTGCGAATTTGGAAGTTGGATTGAATTTTTATCTATGGTTCAAAAACGATAAACAACTCAGCCACTGCAAATTTTATACTCATGAAGCTTACAAAATTTCCTTTTAAGCGATATAAGGTGCTAGCTACAAACTGATACAACAAAAACAATTATTGACTGAAAAAAACAATAAATTTATTTACAAATTTCTTTTTAATTTCTTAAAAATTAATACTTTACGCTTTTTCTACCACAAAATATTAAATATGTCAAGCTTTCATAGTTATTTGTCAATCTACACAATTCAGGGTTTACAATGAGGGGTTTAATATTTAAATCCGTCCGTTGGAACTCCAGATTTAGTTGTACAAAGATACCCCTTACATTCATGTGTTTTGCTAAAGGTAGATTGCGTATTTGGAAGTTGGTTTGAATATTTATCTATAATTCAAAAACGATGTGCAACTCGACCACAGCAAATTTTATATTCAAGAAGCTTATTGGATTTCCTTTTAAACGTTATATGGCACTAGCTACAGAACTGATACAACAACAACAAACGTTGACTGGAAAAAACAATAAATGTCTTTACAAATTTCTTTTGAATTTCTTAAAAATTAATACTTTACGCTTTTCCTACCATAAAATACTAAATATGTCAGTCTTTCATAGTTATTTGACAATCTACACAATTCAGTGTTTACAATGAGGGGTTGAATATTAAAACCCGTCCGTTGGAACTCCAAATTTAGTTGTACAAAGATATCCCTTACATTCATGTGTTTTGCTAAAGGTATATTGCGAATTTGGAAGTTGGTTTGAATTTTTATCGAGACGATTTTATAAGCCAGATTTGTTCCGCGTTTCACAAAAAAGACTGTTTCTGAGGGTCCCATAATTTTACGCTGGATATTGGAAGTTGGCAGAACTGCTGTTGTTATGTATGGAGTGGGGACGAGGGCGTGGCTTCCTGGTGTAGTACTCGCGGCTACGGGGTGGGGGTCAGTGCCAGTTCCCCGCCAAACATTTTTACTGCGCGAGGACGGCGCTGCGGGAGTTCCTGACTGTTCCAATTCTGCGCTCCCTTTATATCTATAATTCAAAAACTATAGATAGATCTACCAAAACAGTTTTTATATTATTGAAGCTTATGAAATTTGCTTTACATAGATATAAAGCGTTAGCTACAATACTGATAGTACAAAGATTAATGTTGACTGGAAACAACAATTCATTTTTTACAAATTTTGAATGTATATCTTATAATTAAATAATTTACGCTTTTTCTACCATAACTTACTACATATGTCAGACGTTCATAATTATTTCATAATCTATACAATTCACGGTTTACAATGATAGTTTAACCATTAAAATCCGTCCAGTAGAACTCCAGGTTCAGTTGTACAAAGACACCCCTTACACACATTGTATATTTTTAAAGATATAACGGCAAATCCCGAGGTCATTTACTTATATTGCCTGTAACTTAAAAACGGTTGGGAAATCGGCCAAAGTGGATGGTGATTTTCTGAAAGTATATAGAAAATTTCCTATAAACTGTTATTATTCATTTCATGATAAAAGTGATAAAGCACCATCAAAAGTTGGACAGAAAAAACTGTATATATTGTAAATGATTTTGTAAATTTGAGTTATTTGTCATTTTCTACACATATATCTTAAGCAAATGTTCAACACTTATGATATTTTACAAATTGGTGTAATCAAAGGTTTAAAATGACGTATCAAACATTAAAATCGGTAGAGTATAACTTAAGATTTAGTTGTTTAAAGATATCTCTGTTTTCTCAGATGCGGATAAAATGAATTTCTAAAAAAATCCCATGTTTTTCTTATGGGAAACATTTGATGGTTTTTACCCCATAAATCATGACAAATTCACCACTTTCATAATTTGTTGACCATCTGCACTTCTAGAGGTTTTGAATGACGCATCAATTATGAAAATCGTCCCACTGGAACTCTAGATTTAGTTGTACAAAGAAATTCCTTACTCAATTATATAATAAGAGAAGATATTAATTTGCCTAGTATATATTTGTCTTATATTATGGTTCTTTTAGTGAATTTCCCCAATAGGGAAGAAACTATTACCGTAGTCGGCATGGTAAGACCTAGGCCCGGGTCCATGATAACTTTTCGTTTTGAGGTCCCCAGATGCCAAAAACACTATTCGTTCAAAACTCTCTCTCTGTGTGTGTGTGTGTGTGTGTGTGTGTGTGTGTGTGTGTGTGTGTGTGTGTGTGTGTGTGTGTGTGCGTACGCATCCATATCTTTGTCGGGACACACACCTGCATGGGAGCAGACAGTCGGGCAAACACCCAATTGTCGGGACTCACACACGTCCCGACAACCAATACTGCATCAAACGTTTTAGTTGGTCTCAAGAAAGACTTAGAAACAAAATTTGAAAATGACCCGACAAGGTCTGTACGAAACCGGTTTCACGTTTGCATATCTTTGTCGGGCCCAAAATATCACTGTACAGTGGCGCGCCAGTGGCGTTGCGGCGAACTACCCGAACTAGAGTGTGTGGCCCGACACTCGCTTCAAATGCTGGCTTAAATAAACGCTTGTGATTGGTTGGAAACTCTTTACGTAATACAGCGTTGCCAATTCGATCTATTCCCTTGAGAAGGATTGGAAATTGGAAATTTTGCTTATGACAAGTGCCAGTTGGGCAGTTGCCAGTGTCAGTCGTCACTGTTGTAAGGTGAGTAATGTAACGTAATTACCTACTACACTACTGATAATTAATTACATGTCATGGATATGATTTTGCCTATATACAGTGTGTTAATTTTTTACTTTCTCCCCCTTATACATATGGAGAAAGTATTGTTTTCGTCAAAATTTTCGAATTTGAGTTGTTAGTTGAAATATTCGTTTTGGTGCACCCTGAACCCAAAAAAGTGATTTTTACGTGATGTCTGTGTGTCTGTCTGTTTGTATGGATGTGTACAGAGCTAGAGCCCAAACCAATGGTCCGATTTTTATGAAATTTGGTATGTAGGTACTAATCCACGATATCTCCAGGCGGTTTTTTCATTTTGGAATTGTTTTATTTTTAAGGGTAATTATCCCCAAAAAACAGCCAAAAATCATGAAAAATTAAGATTTCTAAAAAACGGCTCTACCGATCTTGATTAAACATTAGTCGTTTGTATAAATTTAGTTTTCCAACAAAATGACACCACCCGAATTTCTATAAAACTTTGGGTTCAGAAATTACAAGACTTAAAATATCAAATATTCATTTTTTTATAAAAAAATATTACTATTCACCATTAAAAAGAGCTCAAAAAACTAAATAATTTAGTATTTTGAATTACTATTCTACGATTACTGGTTGCGGAGAAAATTTAAATTTAAATGTTGCGGTAAACGCATTACGTTGTCCAACTTTATTCTTATGGGGACTACAAAAATTACTATTTCTCTCTTATTTATTGATAAATTTCGTTCAAACTTGATATGCGAGTCAAGTTAGCATTGACCAACAGAGGAAATTCAAAATATTTTGCCCCTTAATAAACCTGAAGGGGGGGAAAGGGGGCATTTCCCCTCTTAAAACCACGTGCGTAGCGATGGATTCTGTAGTGCCTGCTAAACAGGAATTTGGGTGGATATTTTTGAAAGCAACTTATTTACAAGATTTTCTGTACATTTGATCGTGCTTTGTATTATATATTTATTAAATCAAAACTAATTGATTCATTAAAGTTGGGCTAAAAGGGAAAAACTATGTGTCAGTTTCCTGATACCGTTTATTTATGCTCACTATTGGAATCTCGTAAACCTTAATAGTTACAAGGAAGGTTAAACAAGTAAAGTAGTGCGTAACTAAAAACTAAATAAAATGGCAAAAAGAAATCAAAAATATTCCACCAAACTCGTTCGCTACGCTCAAAAAAACATTTTTGACCAATAACAAAAATTGCTTATAAAACTCTTATTTTCAAGATACAAAATACCCCCGTAGCAGCAAACCTGCGTCCTCAGCAAATTTCCAATGTATATATATGTATCTTAATACCACATAAAGCCACATAACAAGTTTCATCAATATACATTCATAAATAAACGATTTACGACATTTTTATTATTCTCCATAAGAATAACATGGCGGCTGAGTATGCAGGCTTGCTGAAGCAAGGAACACAAAAAATTGGGTTTTATACAAACATCAGTATAACTCAAGTAGGTAAAGCTACATACCAAATTTTATTAATTTATGTTCATAATTAAGGGAGATAATAGGTTACTTATTTATCATAAGAATAACATGGGGCTGAGTACACAGGTTTGCTGCTACGGGAACTATCGGCCAAAAAATGATTTTTAGTGCAAATATTAATAGACCACAACGATATGAAGCAATATACCAAGTTTCATCAGGAAAAGTTGATAAATATGTGAGATATACAATGTTTCTTATTCTCCATAAGAATAACATTGGACAACGTACTGTGTTTAGCACTTTCAATATCTCTGTACCATTTGACGTAGAGGACTGATCAGAATACCAAATTGTGTGTTTTTAAGCTGAATCCAATGGTAAAAACAAATATTTGACTTTTTCAACAAATATATGTAAAAAATTAAAAAAAAACATTTTTGGGGTACAAAAACCCCCCCAAAATCCCACTTTGGATGGGTCGATCTGTCTGGTTTTCGAACTTAAAGTCATAAATGTTGCTTTACGCGTTTGCACCAAATTTTATCAAATCGGACCTTTTTACGCGAGTTATCGCACCCACCGACACACACACACATATACATGTATATGTACAATTTCGAACGAATGGTGTTTTTGGGGTCTGGGACCTCGAAACGAAAAGTTATCATTGTCCCGGGCCTAGGTCTTGCCATGCCGACTACGGTAATAGCTTCTTCCCTATAGAGGAAATTCGCTAAAAATGAACACACTGTACACCTACAGGCTAGAAATCTTTGCTCTGAGATTGTATTTGGTCAATTAATTGCTAATAATGTTACTTTCTGTTGATATTTTAAACTTGCTGATAGTAACCGTAGTATTTTCATAAACCTAATTTCAAAGTTCACAAAGAAACAATATTTTTTTAGTTGGAGGGAATATTGTCAGGTTTATTGGTGCAAAAATTTAGAATTATTTTTGCTCTCTTCTAAGTCAGTATTTTCATAGAAAAATGTAGCAAGTTAATTTTTTATCTTGGCCTGTAGGGCTATTCTGTAAAAATCTACCAAGTTACCAAGTTTCCTCTCAAATTCTCTAAAGAAGGCTACCTAGAACCTAGGTTCTGATTTATTTTTTATTATTCCCCAAAAGGGAAGTAAGTTACATTATAAACCTCATAGAAGGTGAGAATAACCCTTATTCGAATTTTTTTTATCATACAGTTATGTGGTTAAACACTAAGTTATCTGCTTTATAACATTAAAATGTATTGTTAAATTAATATAATATTCATTACAGTGTGTATAAAAGTATTACAATAAATCACAAACATCAGTGTAGGCTATTAAACTTAATTAATAATGGAGTGTGTTTGATTGACTTAGACACATTATAGATTGAACTTAAAAGCTCAAACATAAGGCCTCTGTTGGAATTACTGTCTATTAGGCTAGACTGTAGTTGGCAATGTTGGTTGATCTGTCTGTAAATGTACATCATTTATTGGCTCTCTTTATTATTTCATCTGAAGTTTTATAGTTTCTAGGTATCAGTTCTTAAACTTAATTATTAAAGTTGAATGACATTGAAAAGTGCTAAAGCCGTTTAATTGAAACCAGTGCCAATTTAAAATTGCTAAGAAAATAAATGTGATGTTATCAAACCTTGAGCTTAAAGCCATTATAAGCTGTAACTTATGCAGCCATCCTCTAACTTAAAAAGAGGAACCATCCACAGATCATGCATTATTAATTTACATCTCTTCTTAACTATCAACAGACGACTACAAATCTAGTTAAAAGAGGTATGGAAAAGCACCTAATTCTATTGAGTTGACACCCACATTCAAGTGAACAAAAATGAATTTGACCTTGTACAAACATAACCTTAGAAGTGAACAAACATAACCTTGTACTTGGCATCCTTGGAAGTAAAGTTACGTTAGGTTAGGGTTTTTAAGGTTTGGTATGGTAAACTAAACTTACCTGACCTTTTCCAACCCAAGAAACCTAACCTAACAATACCTAACCTAAAATAACCTTTCCTGTATTTTTAGGGTAAACATAGGTCGGATGCAAAAAATAATATTATGATGAGGTTCAGCGTTGAACGGCAGTTTTATTTGACTACCCACATGCCATCCCCCAAACAAATTTTTGAGCCATTTTCCAGAATTCCCCTACACTTTTCCGGCCATATATCCGTTGTTTTACGTCGAATCGGACAAATTCGTTGATATTCTTAATCTACTCGCTGTCCCGGTATCATTTTCGTGTATCCACATGTGCCATTTTCGACGAGATTTTTTAATATTCCAGAGTGTTCCTAGCTTTTCCGCTAAAAAAAACTATAATTTCCAGAATCCAGAATCCACCGTGAAATTCCCTACATTTGGGTAAAACAATTTTCAAATTCGAATGAGATCGTTGATCGATGGTTTAACCTCTGAAAAATTATGGTTTTCTCTCTTTGTATTAATATATTGACATATAAATGTAAGACTTATATTAATGTCGTAAACAATCTTTACAAATCCAAAATATGTTTAAATCTATTTTACAAAAATAAATATCTTACGTCTTAATTTAACCTAGGGTGAAGTGGAGTGTTGTAATCAGGAAATCAGTCTTGAAAAAGTAAAAACAGATTCCTAACCTTTCCAAAAATAAAATAGACATAGCCTACATTTTTGAATAAACCAAAAAATATTTCAAAAGGATTTGGAAACCATTTTAAAACTGATATAATGGAATAAATACACAGTGTGTCTCAAAACTCCCCCCTCCCCCATATTATGTTTTATGTTTTTATTAATGGAGATAGAAAGCTTTACTGTGAGGAATGTTTATGTGACCGAAGAAAGAGGTTTTTCTAGTATACAATTTTCAAGCCCTATTTTGGAAATGGGGTAATTTGGGGGCAAGTCTAAGTAAACAATTTAAACGTAAACCCCTTACATTATGTGATCATCACTTTTAAGTCCTTGTTAAAAGAGGAAGAATGGTGCAAATTAAAGGACTCTATGTTGTTCCTATCCAAAATGGCGGCCATTTCAATTTGGGATTTTCTATGCAATACCCCTTAAATAGTATTTTATAGGGATAAAACCCACGAAAATGTACGTAATTTGCACTCAAAGTACCCAAAGTGACTTCGAGTTGACAGAATCACATCCAGGACTTTATACCATACCCTAAATTTCCTAAATGTTACCTTATTTTGCTTTTTTCTAAATAATGAAAATTTGAGTTACGACCTGATTTGAGTCCTGGGTATGATTCTATCATGACTTCAGGTACCTAACTTGAATGCAATTCACGTACATTTTCGTGGGGTTTACCCCTTTAAAATGCTTTTTATTGGCAATTTTATTAAAAAATTTCAACTTTAAATTAGTGCCATTTTGGATAGGGTCAACATACAGACCTCTAAATTGTGTCATTCTTCTTATTTTATCAAGAGCTTTAAAATTAAGTATCACAAGGTAGGGGTTTGCATTTAAAATCTTTGGCTTACCCACAAATTTTAAATGTTTTTAACAAAATAGGGTTGAAAATGTGTATACTTAAGAAAGTCCCTTTGGTAACATAAAAATTCCACAAAGTAGTTTACCTCCTTTAATACAAAATAAAATTTTAATGTGGGGTGGGACTTTTCAGACACACGGTATAGTGTATTTTTTAGATTTTTTATCAATAAAATTAATTTTTGTAAAACATATTCTCCACTATTACTGTTACCACACTTCACCTAAATTAACATTTTTTTAAACTCTGATTTTCCTATTCATATATTTAAAATTGTAAGAATTAAAAAGTGAGGCTAGAAAATAACTAAACTGGTTACTTACAAGAGAAACAACACCGATGTTAATCCCTTTTTCATGCCTTTTAACATCCCCTCTTTTCCCTGGTATGATTGCGATAAAGTATAGTTTGTCTTAAAAAAATTCGGGATATTTTCTAGTTTTACCTTGTTTATAGTTATTATATTGTTGAATATATGAACTTAGTTGAAGTTTTTGTAAAACCTATATTTTACACTAGAACATATAAAACACAATTTTAAATTGTTAGTTGTATGACTATTTTCATTTTGTAGAGTAATAAACTTTTTCTATATGTAAATTTATCTGCATTATTTAACACTTACATTTTACTTCCTGATTCTCCCTCTGTAATAAAAAAATCAATCATCCTAAACAATTGAGATCCAGTTGTCTGTCCAGTTCAGGTAATCAAATTTCACTTTTTAAGTCCTAATTAATGTTAAGAGAAACTGCAAATTCAAATTTAAAATTTTGAAAAGTTTTGTCTAAGCTCACTCAGACAAAATGGAGGTAACAAAAATCTGACCACACATAAGGAATCTGTCCATGGATCACTACATGATCTATGGATATACTTATATTTCCCTGCTGATCAGATTATGCCACTTTATTCCATTGAAAGAATATGAGGACAAGGAAGAAATGCCTTATGTTTATCACAGTATACAAGAATTAAATACACTGCAAGCTGCTTTTATTTAGCACAATTCAAAATAAATCAAGGGTTTGGATTATTTAAGTTAAGATTGACTCTTCATACTCTCTACCAGTGCTACCTTGCATTACAGTTTACTTTTTGAGCCTACAATACAACTCTCATAGAGATCATTTTAGGAGTTAATAAATTGAAACTGTACAATATTTATTTCATTACCAGTTTGGTTTTAGAAATAATAACAATCATCTTCCTGCTTGTAATCTGTTATGAAATTGGTAAGGTTAAAGAATTTTTCATAAAATCATAAGCATACTTCAATAAGTAGGTGTTCTAATACAGTAGTGTATTATGCTGTTAATTTTTTAATCTCTCTTTAAAAAGACACGGAAGGCCATGCTGTGTTATTTTAAAGTGAATACATAATTTTTTTGGCTGTTCTGATGCTCCTGGTTCTATTTACCTGCAATGCTGAGAATACAATGCTGCGCATTATAAGGTTAGGAGAGTGTCCAGTCAGGATTGAAAGTAGGTGTATGGATTACGGGGATGATAAAAATACACCAACTTATGAATAACAGGTTGTCCTAATGTAAAACGCCCATTAGACAACGTACTGTGTTTAGTCCACATACATTTTCTTTAATAACTCGGTAAATATTTGTGCTAGAATGACGAAAGAGGGCTCTCAAGTTTTGCCTCAAAAATCTCCATCATTTTACTTGCATTTTACATCCGGGACTTTTGTTACCCTTTTTGGCCCCAATACCCCAAAATGTTCAACATAAAATCCAAAAAAGGGGATTAGAGTTTTTCTATTGCTTTGCCCAACGAACTTGTCCAACTGATTATTTATCAAATTTTAAGTTAATCGTAAAAAAATTCGACCGCTAGAATGCAAACTCACACACCCACACACACACACACACACACACACACACACACATATATATATATATATATATATATATATAGGGGGCGTGTGGTATATATATATCCACAATTTCGAGAGACTCCCCAAAACGTGTTCAGGGGGTCACGTTAGGAACTTCTATGGTGGTCCAGGGCTTAATTTTTACCTTGCGGGTCATGCTAATAGTTAAAATTTCCATAGGTAATTCACTAAAAATTTAGTTTAGAAATATTGCACACATTTTTTCTGTGCGTTTTCAGTAACAGCATTTCTTTTTAATAAAAAACATAAGATTTATTTCAGGACGATATAAATTTTAATTTTTTCAAGTTTCAAGGGGGGAATATATCCCCCTGACCCCCCCATCCACATCACCGGTGAGGGGGGTGGGGGAAGTAAGGTATGGGCCTACAGAAGCAGACCTCGATGAAAACGCGGTGGCCGTGGGGCTGCTATTGCCGCGCGCCAAGCTCCAGCTCCAAGCCAAGCGCGCCAAGCTCCAGGGCGATATGGCAACACTGGGATGACTCATCTGGCTACGATTCACCGTATTTTAACACACAAACGGACATGTCCGCGATCTATATGTTTGTCGGGACAATAAACACACTATCGTGTTTGTTGGGACATCCCGACAGTAAGTTTTCCTAGTTCACTCAGACAAAATGGAGTGTAACAAAAATCTGACCACATATAAGGAATCTGTACTTAAGGATGAACATTAAATATGTTTCAGCTTGAAAGTCCCGACAAGTGTGTTATATTCAGGTGCCCCGACTAAGATACGCATGCGGGTATGTGTGTGTGTGTGTGTGTGTGTGTGTGTGTGTGTGTGTGTGTGTGTGTGTGTGTGTGTGTACGATAACTCTCGTAAATGTAATCCGATTTTGTCAAAATTTGGTATAAACATGTAAAGCAGCATTTATACATTAAGTTCGAAAACCAGACAGATCAACCTATCCGAAGGGGTATTTTGGGGGGTTTTGTAAAGATGGGTTTTTTGAGTTTTTTACATATAATTTATGAAAAATTCAAATTTTAGTTTTTTCCGTTGGAATCAGCTTAAAAAGACGCACAATTTGGTGTTTTTATTATTCATCTACGTCAAATGGTTCTGAGATTTTAAAAGTGCTAAACACAGTATGTTGTCCAATGTTATTCTTATGGAGAATAAGAAAAATTGTATATCTCCTTATTTATCAACTTATCCAGATGAAACTTGGTATATTGCTTCATATCGTTGTGGTCTATTGATATTTGCACTAAAAAACATTTATGGCTGATAGTTCCCGTAGCAGTAAACCTGGTTACTCAGCCCCCATGATATTCTTAAGGAGAATAAGTAACGTGTTATCTCCCTTAATTAAAAACATAAATTAATAAAATTTGGTATGTGGCTTCACCTATTTGAGTTATATTGATATTTGTAAAAAAAACTAATTTTTTGTTGCTTGCTTCAGCATACCTGCATACTCAGCCACCATGTTATTCTTATAGAGAATAATTAAAATGTCATAAATCGTTTATTTATGAATGTATATTGATGACACTTGGCATGTGTCTTTATGTGGTATTAAGATACATATATATATATGCATTGGAAATTCGCTGAGTCCGTAGGTTTGCTGCTACGGGGTATTTTTTTTTAAAGCCTTTCTCTCTCATTGGTATCTTCATAAGTCTATGAAACAATTAATGAAATGTTGCCGTTTTATTGACTCTACGGATGGTTCTAGTCTGATGGTATAATAAGATCTGTGATAAGCCTTAGAAAGTAATTTGATTCATTATAATATATAACAACTTTAACAAATTTTGTTTTTGGAACCTGGAGGTGTCAGAACATAAATATAATATGGTCTTGGGCTTCAGTTTTATTGTAACATCTTCTTTTCCTATGGCAAAAATCCATTAAAAAGAAAATTAAATTGATTTTAAATCATAACCTCTTTTGAAAATTATTGAACATACTATAATTCAGATTTTTTTGTATTTGTATTGTATAATTAAAACATTTCATGACCATAACTAAAGCTACTAAAAACTACATTAAGATTGTATCGTATAAACTAACATTACACTATTTATTTGTAAGGACTGTACATAATTTATTTTTTAGGACGATGCCTATGCATACAATCATCTACTGTACCAACTACTGTATTTGTATTGTTTATGGGAATAAAGAGATTTGATTTGATGATGATTTGATTACTCGCCAGAAGCTGACTACCATTAATTTTATGCATTACATTTACTTCTCCATGTCTACATAATAATGTATTTACTCTAATTGAGGTCATAGTAGATTGTAAGTTTACACCAAAAACTGAAACAAAAAACCCATACAAAAACACTTAGATCGGGCAAAAAAAGTATTAAAAAAATTAAAAATACGATGACAAGGGCATGGTGCTAGTCTAGAACCAATCATAAACTTTAAGCAAGTAAAACAACAAATAATAAAGCTAACTAACGAGTTGACTATAGATATGCCTCCTTATGATTTATGCATTTTGTATTCTTATAAATCTAAATTTTAAACAACCATACTATGAATGGTAGATGGATTTTTTAGCTTAATGACAATACAGTTTTTACAAATACAGTCATGTAGTAAACACCAGGCGGATTGGCCCCACCATATATCCTCCCAGTTCTAACATTTAAAAATAAAATGTATTGCTTCCATCTAGTAGTCAATAATGTCAGACAAGTGTCTCTATTCCTAAAGGAACTAAATATTGCGATCAATTCAACTAATGTCTCTTATATCGATAATACCTAGGGGTGTCCTCAGAGAAGGGGTGAGACACAACACTCTGGTCACCGCTGGTGTCACTGAGATTGTCCAAGGAGCGGTTGCCGGGGGGTAGAAGTGCCAGAAGCTCCTCTAAGGGTCTGCCCCCTGGGCCTCGCCCCAGGTCGCTGCCTCGGTCCGCATCCTCGCCATCCAGGTCACTTCGGAAGGAGCTCCCTAGCTGGGAAGTTAGAAGGCTGCGTTGGGACATCAGTGGAGGCACTCAATGCTGGAAAAATACGACAGAGAAATTAAAAATCATATGTACAATCAAAAGATATATATATATATATATATATAAAACCAAATTTAATGAACCAAAGATAATCAACAGAAAAATCTCAAAGACTTATTTACTAATAAAAACAAAGATTCTTTACTTGTCGTAAGGTGTTGACAATGTCAAAATGAAGGGCTACTACAACCATGTCATAAACTTGTTTACAGTTTACATTGCCTTTTGTTTTATCTGAAATATGATTGTACTTCCTTAGTCTGAGATTGAAGGAGAAATGTATGGTTTGTTGTATTCTGTTTGACGCAACTAATGCTTATCAATTGTATAAGTTTATGGAAATAAAGGAATTTGTGATTTGACTTAAAACTTGAAACTATATACTTAGATTACATAATTTTGCTATAATCAATTTACATTTAGGTACAAAAAAGCATTGGCCAGAAAGGATTGTCCCCGGGTTGGTCAACAAGGAATAAAATCTAAATAAAACACAAAAGTATCAACAGCAAAATAGGTACAATTATGGCAGGTAACAAGCAGTAGATTTCAATAGTAGCAAAAATTATATATAAAATAGAGTTTTATAAATACAAGGTTTTCATAAATGAAGGGTGCAGTTTTGAATGCTTATAAAAAATTTACAATGCGAGGTAGAAAAATGTGGTTGGCACCTCTGAATTCTTCAGTTCAATTAGTTGTATTACTCTGTCTTAGAAATCAGCTGTTTCATTGTTGTCGCTTAAATTGTGCAATAACTTCAAATATTCGATTCTGATCTAAAAACATGTTTTCTGATCAAGAGAAAGCCAAGTGTATGCTGTTGTTGTGTGAATTAAGGCCTTCTGTTTCATTGGAAAGGGCTTTTAGGGGATTATTTAACAAAGCTCCACCTCATAGAAATAACATTAAACGTTGGAGTAAACAATTCCTATAAACTGGATCGGTACAAAAACGGAAGACTTCTAGGAGATCAGAGGTAACAATTCAAAACGTTAGACAATCTTTCCTAAAAGTTCAAAAAACTCTCTTCCACTGGAGTCTGGAGCTTGGAATCCTAGCATAAAATATTGACATATTAACTCTGCATAAAATATTGACATAAAAGGCTTTCATGCGTATAAAATTAAACTGTTGCACAGGATCAAACCGAAAAATAAAAATAAATGTGAGGAGTATGCAACCGACATCTTGAATCAGATTGAAGAAAATGAATCATTTTTAATGATGTGATGTTTACAGATGAGGCAACTTTTCATGTTAATGGGTGTCTCAATAGACACAACGTTCGAATTTGGGGTTCTCAACGTCCTCATGAGATCATCGGAAAAATCCGAGACACGCCAAAAGTAAACGTCTGGTGTGGATTGGCTAAAAACCAAGTAATTGGACCTTTTTTCTTTGCCAAGAAAAGTGTTAATGGTAATGTGTACCTGGATATGCTAGACAATTTTTGTTTTCCTCAAATTGACGAGTTTGATAATGTCAATATGGTGTATTTTCAACAAGATGGAGCGCCAGCCCATTATAAGGACTTTATTCATGGTGCTTTGAATAACAAGTTTCAACCAAGAGGATGTGTCGAGCGCCACCTCACAACGGTGATGTAGTAAGAACTTTCCTGGACGAACATTTTCCAGATCAATGGATTGCTACATATGGACCAATTGCATGGCCACCACGGTCACCTGACCTTACGACACTAGACTTCTTCCCCTGGGGGTATTTAAAAGATAAACTCTATGAAAACAGATACAATAGTGTGGATGAGATGTTGACAAAAAACAGGGAAATATTACATTCCACCCATCACACCTTGATATCAAAGGCAACACAAGCCACCTTCACAAGGGCTCATGCATGTATTTACTACGATGGTGGACACTTTGAACATGTACTGCAGTCATGAGCCATTACCTGTTGTAAATATTTTCAATGTTATAATTTATATGATCAATTGTGTACTATTAATTACTGTTAATTGTTAATATTAAATGTTACTATTTATAAACTACAAACTTTAAATGACATTTATTATTTAACTACAAATTCATAAATATGTTTTTGTCTAATTTAGTTCTTAAATATTAACTAAATAATAATTATTTCCAAGTCAGATAATTCGACTTTATTACTTGTAACTCACATAATGGCATGACAAACCAGCTTTTCCGAGGTTTAACATGCTTTAGCTCCTAATCGACTAGGTTTAGGGGAAAAATGCTACAAATAAAAAAGTCTGAGAACATTTACAAGAATATTAGATTTAATATTTTTGATTGTCATAAAAAAGTAGGTGAAGTCTATTGTTTGAAGTTTTCTCTAAATCTTATAGTGTCTGATATACCTATGTGGCACACTTAAATTGTACAATTGACATTTTTGAAACTTCTGCATGCTGTAGCCCCTAGACAAGTAGGTTTAAGAAAGAAATGTCAAGAATAAAAATGTCTTAAAATCGCATGTTACTTCTAAAATCATCATAAAATACAGGGTGTTCCATAAGAAATTTCAAAGTTGGCCGCCATATTGGAAAATGGCGGCCATCTACAAAAAAATGGATTTCATTTTTGATTCCCATAAAAAAGTAGGTGAAGTTCCCCGTTTAAAGTTTACTCTAAAACTAATAGTTTCAAAGATTCCAATGGTGGCACAGTTAAGTTGTTCACCCTGTATATTAAAATGGTTTGATTAAATATGCAATTTAAGGCTAGCCGATATATGAGCTAAACGGTAGGTTCTTAAAACCCAATTCGTTTGTAATTAGTTACCCCCAAAAATAATTTTAAATTAAATTTTTGAACTAATCCCGATTTAATATAAAACTTACTAGCAACCTTTGAATAAAAACACAAAAACAACCAAAATCATAGTAGATTTCTCAACAATAAAAATGTTCTCTGGTTGTTCTGCAGACCTCAAATTTACATCGGAGCAAGGATTCAGTAATCTTAGCATAAACTATTTAAAAATAAACAATTATAGAAAACATTCTAAAATGGAGAGCCATTCTACAAAAGTTAAGGTATTATCATAGATTTTACGTAAATAATTAATACAATAAGTGTAGATATTGGAATATTCTGAATAACCTATGTTATAGAGCAAGGAGGTATATCGCCAGTACTGGAGGTAACATTGCTACAAAATTTGCATTTAAAATCCGAGTCCAATGCTGATGAATGGAGTCCGGGCTCACGAACACCCTCTACGATTATATCTGGAACGATCCTGGGCTCACGAACACCCTCTACGATTATATCTGGAACGATCCTGGAGTTTTGAAATAGTTTCAACGCTTTACAAGAAACCCGCAAACACTGCAGGTGCAAGGTGTCGGTTGACTTCCTAACTTGTAAAAAAGGCCCGTATCCCACTTCCGGCCCATGTTCCCACGGCCAGGAACACAAGCCATCATCGGGCTCAAACGAAATAGCATCACGATGTTGGTGTCGAGCAAACACCCGGGGGCAATTTGTTTTTTACTAATAAATACTTAGGATTTAACCTTCGCTCCGAAGTATTTAGTTATTGATGTTACAGTTAAAGCACATTTGGTTCTTAATCCTTACTAATATATAAAAACTAGCTGTTCCCGCAGGCTACGCCCCGCAAATGAGTTATAAATACCCCCGTCGCAGCAAACCTGCATACTCAGCGAATTTCCAATGCATATATATGTATCTTAATACCACATAAAGCCACATACCAAGATTCATCAATATACATTCATAAACAAACGATTTATGACATTTTAATTATTCTACATAAGAATAACATGGCGGCAGAGTATGCAGGTTTGCTGAAGCAAGGAACACAAAAAATGGGGTTTTATACAAATATCAATATAACTCATGTAGGTAAAGCCACATACCAAATTTCATTAATTTATTTTCATTATTAAGGGAGATAACACGTTACTTATTCTCCATAAGAATAACATGGGGCTGAGTACGCAGGTTTGCTGCTACGGGAGCCTTTGGAAAAAAATTGTTTTTTTGAGCAAATATCAATGGTCCACAACCAAATGAAGCCGTATACCAAGTTTCGTCAGTATACGTTCATAAATAAGCGAGATATAAAATTTTTCTTTTCCTCCATAAGAATAACATTAGACAACGTACTGTGTTTAGCACTTTTAATATCTCGGTAACCAATTGACGCAGAGAAATGATCAAAATACCAAATTGTGTGTTTGTTTAAGCTGAATCCAATGGAAAAAACTAAAATTTGACTATTTCCAAAATGATATGTAAAAAATTCGAAAAACCCATTTTTGGGGTACAAAACCCCCCCAAAATACCCCTTTGGATGGAGCGATCTGGCTGGTTTTCGAACTTAAAGTCATAAATGTTGCTTTACACGTTTATACCAAATTTCATCAAAATCGGATAATTTTTACGAGAGTTATCGTGCTCACGGACACATATATATATATATATATATATATATATATATATATATATATATATATATATACAGTTTCGAACGAATGGTGTTTTTGGGGTCTGGGGACCTCAAAACGAAAAGTTATCATGGTCCCGGGCCTAGGTCTTACCATGCCGACTACGGTAATAGCTTCTTCCCTATAGGGGAAATTCGCTAAAACTATTACAGCTGTGTGTGCTGCATTCTGTGGTTAGCCTCTGGAACTACTACGAATCAAGATCAGCTGTTTGTATTTTCATCAAACAAAATTGAATGTCCATAAGGAATACATGGGAACTTTGTCGGGGTCTCTGGCGGAGCCCTAAGGTCAGATCAGGATGAAAAACATTTAGTTTTCCTATTTTATGCCTAAAGAATCAGTGTATAAAATTTCAGCTCTCTACCTACATGGGAAGGTGGAGAATTAGTGATGAGTGAGTGAGTGAGTCAGTCAGTCAGTGAGTCAGTCAGCCAGGGCTTTACCTTTTATAGATATAGATGGGATGGTGTGTGTCCGTCTGGCTGTCTGCTGTGTGTTCCTCAATCCCTCAAAAACTACTGAACCGATTGGCATGAAAATTTACAGGCATTTTCCTTGTATACCAATTAAACAAATAGGCCTATTTTCGTTTTGAAAATCCTATAGGGCTCTGACTCACGGGACTTCCAAGTTCCCATGTATTCCTTATGGACATGCATTTTTGTTTGATCTGATGGAAATACAAACAGCTGATCATGATTCGTAGTAGTTCCACGGTTTAACTACAGAATGCAGCACACACAACTCTCATAGTTTTTATAGATCATTTGCGGGCGAAGCCTTAAACAAGTGGTTAACAAGAATTTGTATCGAGATTGAAAATTGTTAATAGGCCCTATTATTAATTCTCGTCATGAAACTTGTCCTTCAATATTTATTTTTCTAAAATTCTTCCAATTGTACGAATGGGGATACCAGATTTGCGCTCAGCAGTCATAGTTTTGATGAGGGTCAGTTACATATAGCTGGATGGGGTCAAAAGTATTTCAGGCAGAAAGTCGAAAATTTTACCACCAGGGAAACACTCAGTCTAATGAAGTCTATTTAATTTTTGTTGTAAAATGTTTATTTTATTTTTTCAAATATTTACCTTTAACATTTTAAACCACCGCCATTTTGAAAAGGAATTTTCTAGAAAGTAAATTTTAAATACAAATTATTTGTGCACCGCTTGGATCTAAACGTTTCCATAACGTCATAATTTTAACCTTAACTGTTTCGGGAATATCACGGTTTCTGTACAAAACTCATATAAGACTCACAGACAGAAAACGGATCGATACGGGACTCATTGTCCTCATTGGCGTGCGCAGAGTCCTGGTATTATGGGTGCCATGGTTTAAAAATGCGCTCCCTTTCCATCACCCTACTCTAAAACATGATTTTGCCGAATGTTTTATATGTCATTTATTTATTACATTTATGTCAATATTGTACTACTCTTTGACTTCTACGTGTAGGTGCTTGCTTATATCACTCTATGTAATATATATAGTGAATACAGTATATTCAGTTAGCTATAAAGATTCAATCCATTTATGTTCTATGTTATGTTAAATTAACTGTTAAATTTCCAAATAATTTGGCTGGTCGGTGGTTTGAACGTCACTGAGAATAATTCTCGATAAAAGTAGCATCTATCCTGATTACTTTCAAAAATATATAATTAAAAACACTTGTCAATCAAGCCCTTTTTTGGATGGATAAAATAACCAGTTACGTCTCAAAATCTCCAAGTCTTAAAATCCCCAAGCCTGAAAATGGCAAAAACCAGTCTCAAAATCCCCACAAGAATAATGCAACTGCAATAGGTACTCTTGTGATTCTCAAAATCCCCTAGAGCTAGGCTGGAGTACGCTTATTTTTACTCTCGCACGCGCACTCACGAGCCTAACGCCTACGACCCGCGGTGCAGGCACACTTCATGATTCAGCTCACAGCTCTGAAATTTATGAATGTAATCATAACTTCAGATAAGTTATATCTCTTTAATCTTCTACGCAAAATTAAGTCCTCGCAAAACATAGTTTAATACAAAATTAATACGAGTTTTTTTAGTACCGGTACTTTATTTAAAAATAAGATTATTTTTTACTGAATTACGGCACTAATGAACTTTGTATAAAATACGCGCGAGAAACTACCAATGTTAAATAAGGATCCGGTCTACATCTTCCGCGCAGCACTAGTTGCTAGGGTTTGCAGGATCCCTCACTTTACAGCTGCTACATAAACCTTTAATTAAAGTTGACGTATAATATTAAAGAGGAAAATATGAGCTACAAATGTCCCTTATACAATATCCTATGGAAAATGAACTATTAGCATGACCCGCACGGTGAAACGTAAGCCCGGGACCACCATAGAAGTTCCTAACGTGACCCCCTGAACACGTTTTGGGGGTTCGTTCAAAATTTTATACATATATATATATATATATATATATATATATATATACAGGGTGGTCATTAAAGAATGTCACAAACTTCGTGGGCCAATAGTACTCATCAATTTGAACAAAAAATGTCCTTTTAACATATGTCGAAAAATCCTTCGTTTAGCCGCTAGCCGCCATTTTGTATTTTTTACAAAAAAAATTATATCTAAAAAACTACTTTAGCTAAAATAACCAAACCTTGCACGGACATGTATTAAACATCAAAGAAAATTTAGAAATTTCTTTGTTTGATTTGCATTTTTATTTTCACAATGGCGGCCATTTAAAGTTTTTAAAGTCAAATAATAAACAAACTCTACTTTTTTCAAAACTTTACCTTGTAACAAAAAAGAAACATTTTAATACTAAATCCAACGGTATTTTGTTTATCAAAATCGGACCACAAATAAGCAAGAAAATTCACTTTTTCGGTTAGCCCGCAGAAGCTCCGGTCCCACCAGCAGCCCCAAGTAGCGTGGGCGGCGGCGCGCGGGCCGGCGCAACAATGAAAATCGTATTAAGAGAAACGAACTACTGTCCGCGAGAGGAAAGAGCTTCTGCGGGCTAACCGAAAAAGTGAATTTTATCGCTTATTTGTGGTCCGATTTTGATAAACAAAATACCGTTGGATTTAGTATTAAATGTTTTTGTTTTTTTGTTATAAGGTAAAGTTTTGAAAAATGTACAGTTTTTTTATTATTTGACTTTAAAAACTTTAAATGGCCGCCATTGTGAAAATAAAAATGCAAATCAAACTAAATTTTTCTAAATTTTCTTTGATGTTTAATAAACGTCCGTGCAAGGTTTGGTTATTTTAGCTAAAGTAGTTTTTTAGATATAATTTTTTTGTAAAAAATACAAAATGGCGGTTAGCGGCTAAACGAAGGATTTTTCGACATATGTTAGGAGGACGTTTTTGTTCAACTTGATGAGTACTATTGGCCTACGAAGTTTGTGACATTCTTTAATGACCACCCTGTATATATATATATATATATATATATATATATATATATATATATATATATATACAAATATATATATATATATATATATATATATATGTATGTATGTGCATGCACTCTAGCGGTCGCATTTTTTGTCCGATTTACTTCAGATTTGGTAGGGACGTTCCTTTCTATAATCAGTTGGACAAGTTCGTTGGGAAAAAGAATCGGAAACTCTAAACCCCTTTTTTTGGAGATTAATCTTTAAAATTTCGGGTTGTTCGGCCCTAAAAGGGTCAGAAACGCCCCTGCTGTGAAATTAACGAATATAAAAAGATGGGAATTAGTGTGGCGAAACTTTTAAGCCCTCTCTTGTCATTCTAGCATATACATTTACCGAGTTATTAAAGGAAATGTGTATTGACCAAACACAGTACGTTGTCTTATGGGGGTTTTACATTAGAAAAGCCTGTTAATCATTTTTAGGTGTACTTTTATCATCTCCAACAACCTCACGCCTACTTTAAAGCCTGACTGGACCTTCTCCTAACCTTATAATGCGCAAAATTGTATTACCAGCATTGCACGTAAATAGAACCAGGAGTATCAGAACAGCCAAAAAATCAGTATTTTCAGATTTGAATAAAAATTGGAATAATTGTATGTTTTTAACTGATTTTGAGTTTTTATAGTTTTTTATGTGGAAATTCACTTCCCTCACGTCAGAGTGCTGCGTGCGAACTCGTTTACTTTTTTAATTTGTTTAATTGAGTTGTATTTACAAGCCTTTTTAAATGTACAAAAATATGCTTTTTCAAACTATAACAACTTAAGTCAAAAAAGTAATTTTGAAATTCTAAAAACGAGCATGAGTAGAATTAACTTTCTTCTGTCAAATGTTGTTGTTAGTATGCTGATAAAATTATCATCGTAGCCGCAAACAGGGATCCTGCAGACCTCCTTTTCCCTATCTTAGCAATTAATTTTCATGTGGCAGGGCAGATTTTTCCGTAGATTAGAAAGGAGCCGGTGATTAGGAGATTGTGACAGTTCCGCCCGGCTGACGAGTAAATGAGTTAGTGAGGAAATCGGAATAAGATGTTTAATTTTGGTTTGGATTCAGGAAGCGGATTGCAGATAATAATAATGAATCATCATACTAATATTATAAATAATGAAAGTATGGATGTTTGTGTGTAACTCTGAAGTTTCATCACGTGAAAACTACTCTGGACCGATTGAGCTGACATTTTGCAGAGAGGTACTTGATAGTCCTGAGTAACATATAGGCATATTATAGTTGTGAAAATCCTATGGGACTATGTCCCAGGGTAGTTCAAAGTTCCCATGTATTCCTTATGGACATTCATTTTTGTTTGAGCTGATGAAAATACATCTTGATTAGTAGTAGTTCTACAGGCACAGAATGCAGCACACAAAACTATTATAGTTTTAGCGAAATTCCCCTATAGGGAAGAAGCTATCACTGTAGGCTTAAGCCCGAGATTATTATACTGTAACTTTTCGTTTTGAGGTCCCCAGATGCCAAAAACACCACTCGTTCAAATTGTTATATATGTGTGTGTGTATATATATATATATATTTATATATATATATGTGTCCGTAAGCACGATAACTCTCGTAAAAAAGGTCCGATCTTAATGAAATTTGGTACAAACGTGTAAAGTACCATTTATTTGAACGAGTTCGAAAACCAGACAAATCGCACCATCCGAAGGGGGGTTTGGGGGCGGAGGGTTTGTACCCCAGAAATTTTGTTTGGGGATTTCATATGTAATATTTTAAATTTCGCTTAATTATGAATATATTGCTTATGAATGCTGGTAAGTGGCTTAATGTGTTATTAAGACATATATATATTCAATAGAAATTCGCTGAGTACGCAGGTTTGCTGCGACGGGGGTATTATAAATAATTCGCGGGGCGAAGCCTGCGGGTAACAGCTATTATTATCATACTTCAAATGTTTCATTTTGGTTTGCGTGTGATAACAATGCGGAAGTGGATTGCAGATGATAATCTAACATATATACAGCCGCTTGTGTAACTGACTGACTCACTGAGGTATACGAATTCTAGACCACTTCTAGATGAGCTATCGACGTGAAATTTTGCATGCAGGTAGATTTAACCTTGTAACCCCCAGAAAAATTGCCAAAAGTTACAGTTGTACATTTTAAAACCACTAATTTTTATGTTGAAAATTGAAAATTTTAACATTGGGCTTATGGAGTTTGAAATAAAAACAAAAGAAATCATAACATCTGTAAAAAAATATCCAGTAAACTGTCAATAAAACTTTCACATGGTAAAGTGTAAAGAAATGATAGGTCCAATGAAAAAAGATGCCATCTAGATTGGCTATTTCCCAAACGAATCAAAATAGTATACTATATAAAAAATACTTGAGAGGGACATTGAGTTTTAATAACAAACTGGAGCGACCCCTAACGGGGGTCTGGGGGCGGAGCCCCCAGCGAGCGAAGCGAGTAATGAATATATTACCATACTTATATGTTTTACTTTCTCCCCTTGCATGTATAGACGTGTGTAATACGAATAGTGAATAGTTTTTGTCCGATGTTAGAATTTGAGTTATTGGTGGAAATATTCGTTCTGGTGCGCCCTGAAGCTAGAAAGTGTTTTTGAAGTGATGTACGTCTGTGTATCTGTATTTCTGTATAGACATCTATTATTCCTATAATCCAAAATACCTACAGTCATTAAAAAAAAATTGAATTTATTATTTTGAAGGGTAATTATCCTGTCCAAATAAAATGGGATTTCCGTTGGAGAGAGGATAGAATTCGTAACCTTGGGGTCATTTTTACCCCCAGTCTTAGTGGGGCTTAGGATAACTAACGTAGGCCCCGGTCTTAGTCCTCATGAACATCTTGAATGTATCTGCAATAAAGCTAGTACTCTTTTGGGCTTTATAGCTAGAGCTTCACTTGACTTCAACTCTCCAAGGACCTTAGTAACACCAAAGATTACACATGCTACGCAAAATGTGTAATCTTTGGTAACACTTTATAAATGCCTAGTTCTTCGTATTCTGGAATACGGCTCTTTAATTTGGTCTCCATTCACCCTGGGGCATATTGAAATAGTCTCAAGAATACAACGGCAATTTTGGTAGATTGGTAGGTCTTAAACTTGGTTATACCTACCTCATCACTCCAGTCACTTATGTGGAGAGGTTCTTTTGACTCCAATTTTTAGCCCTGTGGAGAAAAATGTTTGATCTTGTGCTGCTGTGAATGACCTAACTGATTGTCGTGACTTGCTAGCCAACAAAGGTATAACCACTCCGAGAGGCATCCGCTCGCATGCAGCCTTCAGTAGACGCTACTACGGTCCTGTATACTATTTGTACAATCTTGGCATCACTAGACTTCTCCGTAGTCGAAGTGATTGGACCCAAAAAGGTATCATTTTCTTGCCGGCCTGAAACTTATACAGCTGAATCAGATGTCCCAAAGGATGACAAAAATGCTTATTATAAACTTTTAAACTGGAATTTAACAAGATGGCTGTCATTCAAAGATGGCTGATTACGTATTTAATAAATTAGTCATATCTCGGTTATTATTTATCCAAATTTGCCAACTATTTTGTTGTTGTATAGATAATTTTATTTCATAAATAAAGTGTTCTGACAATATTATCTGTGTATGGCTTGGTTTTCTATTTATTTAATAATATATGTCAGAATTACAGGGCATTAATTTATTTAAATCTGTATATCTCCTAAACTATACATTTCAATTGAAATACACTGATAATATCAAAGATAGGAAATATTATAAGCTCTACAATGATATATAACATAAGAGGGTTTAAACTACATATGCAAATATAAGAAAAGAACCAGCACATTTTTCACGAATTTTTACCATCGTCAAATAGTAAAATCAGAAACAAGCACAATTATAACAAACCACCAAACAAATCAACATTTTTCAAAAACCACACAGTCTATAATTGTATAAACATGTTCAATCGCCTTCCGACCACTCTTAAACAAGAATGTAAAGAATGTAATCTAGTCACCGTCAAAAGAAATGTAAAAAGGTTCTTACTTAAAAGTAGTTTTTATAATGTTAAGGATTATTTTGAAAAGAAATATGTTTAGTTTTAGAAGAATGTTTGTAATGTCTTATGCTAATGCAATGTATTTTGTTTTGTGGCATTAAAGATATTTGATTTGATTAGATTTGATTAAGAGGTGCAGAACTGCTGGATGGCAGGGCTCGGTGCGATGTGGTGACGCGGGCTTGCCTCAGCATAGTCCGCGCAACCAGCACAGAATAATAGTCCGTGGCGTTAGGCCGATAATATTTAACATCTAGCTACCGGGACCAAATTTTGCTCATTGTTTCTTCATCTAGTTCACTTTTAAAATCCACTGGGAGACACTCTCTCAGAGCCCCTGTGTTGACGTCATCAAGATGGCGGACCGGAAACTATACAGGGGTTGCTTTAAACGTTTGTAACTCCTTTACCTGTTGCTTGATTTTGACATTTAAGGTGTCATTTTAAAGAGCATACCCTATTTAACATTCACCGTTAATATAAAGATCGTTAAGTATTTTTTTAAATGTTTGTTCAAGAGTTAATTCTACAAAATTTACATTTCTTTCGAACTACTCTGAAAAAATACGCTATTACTGTATGAGTTAAGGCGGGCACTTTGGTCCCAACATGGGCTCTTATGGAGAATAAGATAACATGGGCTCTTATGAAGAATAAAATAACATGGGCTCTTATGGAGAATAGATTAACATAGACTCTTATGGGGAAAAACATGGGTTCTTATGAGGAATATAGAATTCCGGTGTACTTGCTTCTTTCTGTAGCTAACTATTTCGCCTTCTGTGGTTAATTATCTAACCATCGCTTCCTTCTGCGTATCTAACCTTCGCTTCCTTCTGCGTATCTAATCTCACTTCCTTCTGCGTATCTAACCACCGCTTCCTTCTGCGTATCTAACCTTCGCTTCCTTCTGCGTATCTAATCTCACTTCCTTCTGCGTATCTAACCTTCGCTTCCTTCTGCGTATCTAATCTCACTTCCTTCTGCGTATCCAACCATCGCTTCCTTCTGCGTATCTAACCTTCGCTTCCTTCTGCGTATCTAATCTCACTTCCTTCTGCGTATATAACCACCGCTTCCTTCTGCGTATCTAATCTCACTTCCTTCTGCGTATCTAACCTTCGCTTCCTTCTACGTATCTAATCTCACTTCCTTCTGCGTATCTAACCTTCGCTTCCTTCTGCGTATCTAATCTTACTTCCTTCTGCGTATCTAACCTTCGCTTCCTTCTGCGTATCTAATCTCATCACTTCCTTCTGCGTATCTAACCTTCGCTTCCTTCTGCGTATCTAATCTCACTTCCTTCTGCGTATCTAACCATCGCTTCCTTCTGCGTATCTAACCTTCGCTTCCTTCTGCGTATCTAATCTCACTTCCTTCTGCGTATCTAACTTTCGCTTCCTTCTGCATATCTAATCTCACTTCCTTCTGCGTATCTAACCTTCGCTTCCTTCTGCGTATCTAGTCTCACTTCCTTCTGCGTATCCAACCACCGCTTCCTTCTGCCCAGATGGCAAAATAATTGCAGGAAATTTTTTAAAGTTTGTAGATGCAAATAAGAAAGTTTGCAAAAAATGTTCTTTTGCAAACAAAGAAATTTGCATAACTTTTTAGAAATTTTGCAGCAAAGTTCTAGATAACGCATGCTGACTTTGCTACAAGTTTTCTGTGAATCATATTTGCAAACTGAAAATTGTTAAAAAGTTTTATTGTGCAAACGGAACGTCTGCAAGGAAAACCAAATGTTTTCTACAAGTTTTCTTTTGCAAATGGCAAGTTTACAAGAGAACTAAATATTTGTCTGCAAGTTTGCAAATGAAAATTTTCAATCACAGAAAACTTTCTAATAGTTTTATATAATTAATATTTGCAAACTTAACATTTTGTGTACTAATAAAACTTTCTAAAAGGTTGCTGAAAAGTTACTATTAACTTATTGTCAATTTGCAGCAATTTCTCTATTTCGACAAAAAAATCAATACGATTTTTATGGCGAATTTTCTGTTTGAAAAAGTTATAACTTTAGCAAACAGGAATTCGACAAGAAAAATATTTGTTTCATGATAAATTTAACTTACTGAAAAAATCCTGTAGATCTGAACTCATATTCATTTTCTCCTGTAGATTAAAAAAATAAAACAACCACACATTTTTGGAGGTTTTAAGAGCGGTTTTACTGCAGTTCTTAGAAGTGATATGGAAATGTTGATTACTGATCATTAATTGTTCATAGAAGACATGTAATCCAAACAAATTCAAATTTAAACTTGTCATTGCTATTACAACAAACATTAGTTGGAAGAAATATTGAGAACAATAATTTGTAAATAGACTAAATTAAAATTAGTATTAAACGTGTAAAAAGTTAAAAATATAAATACATTAAACCCAGTTAAACATTATTATTTTCGAACTCAAATAAACCTATTTGCTATTTTTACATTAAATTCATATCCACCCTGAAATTTTGACAGTATTTCATAAATTAAAATACCCCTGTCGCAGCAAACCTGCATACTCAGCGAATTTCCAATGCATAATATATGTCTTAATACCACATAAAGCCGCATACCAAGTTTCATAAAAATATATTCACACCACAATGATTTTTTTGTGGAACTGGACAGATTGGTAAAAGCAAATGTGAAGTTTACATTAAAATAAACTGAGGAAAAGCCAAAAACATTTTTCCCATAAGATTAACATTGGAGATTTTAAGAGTAGGTTTTTTGGATTTTCTCCGCAACTACTTAACCTAGGTTAATAATTCAAAATACCATATCATTTGTTTTTTTAAGCTCTATAATTACATGGTCAGAACCAAAATTAAGTATTTTTTTAATTTTAGGGTGAAAAATGAAAAAAAAACTGATTTTTGGACAGTTTAAAACCCCCATAAACCCCCTTTTCCCATGGTTCGATTTTTCTGGTTTTCGAACTTAAAGCCATGAATGTCATTTTACACGTTTTAGCCAAATTTCTTCAAAATCAGACGTTTTTACTCAAGTTATCGTGTTAACGGACACACATATATATATACATATATATATATATATATATATATATATATATATATATATATATATATATATATATATATACTTTTTAGGAATACAAATTTTTATTTCCCATAATGATCTGACATAATAACTATAATTCGGTTATAAAACATTTAATTGTTGGAGAACAATTTATAAAATGGATTATTAATTAACCTTAAATTTCTGGCATTAAATCAACTAAAAATTTACTTAAAAAAAGGTTTAAAACCTTTTCTTTCTTTTTGCCATTTTAGATGTATTGATGTTTTTAACTGAAAATAGTGTTCCAAGATATAATGATTTTAAAAACAGTCTACTCAATTTAGTACAGTACTATGTATTTAAGGTTAAAATACTGTAATTCATCTTAAAAAGAATTACTCCAACAAATAAATTATCCGTAAACAAATAAGTTTTGGAAAATGCTTATGGGAAATAAAAATTGTTATTAAAATATAAATATGTATTATTTTTGGTTTAAAATTAAAGTGAGGTTATTTTTAATAATATGAGTGAAATACCCCCGTAGCAGCAAACCTGCGTACTCAGCGAATTTCCAATGAATTTAACTCTTAAAGCCATATACCAAGTTTTATCAATATACATTCATAAATAAATAATTTATGACATTTTAATTATTCTCTATAAGAATAACATGCCGTCTGAGGATGCAGGTTTGCTGAAACAAGGTACACACAAAATGGGTTTTATGAAAATTGTTTATAACTGAACTAGGTTAAGCCACATACAATTTATGTTCATAATCAAGGGGGATACCATTTGACTTATTCTCCATAAGAATAACATGGGGCTGAGTACGCAGGTTTGCTGCTACGGGATCTATCGGCAAACAAATCATTTTTTGTGCAAATATCAATAGACCACAACAAAATGAAGCAATACACCAAGTTTCGTCAGGAAAAGTTGATAAATAAGCAAGATATACAATTTTTCCTATTCTCCATAAGGATAACATTGGACAACGTACTGCGTTTAGCACTTTCAATATCTCGGAAACCAATTGACGTAGAGCATTGATCACAACACCAAATTGTTTGTTTTTTAATCTGAATTTAATGATGAAAACTAAAATTGGATTTACTAAAATATTATATGTAAAAAACTAAAAAAAAAACATTTTTGGGGTACAACCCTCCCTCCCTAGAGCGATCTGGCTGGTTTTCGAACTTAAAGTCCTAAATGTTGCTTTACATGATTGTACCAAATTTCATGAAAATCGGATCATTTTTACGAGAGATATCGCACTCACGGACACACACACACACACACATATATATATGTATATATATATGTGTGTATCCGTATATGTGTGTGTGTGTGTGTGTGTGTGTGTGTGTGTGTGTGTGTGTGTGTGTGTGTGTGTGTGTTTTTGCACTCTAGCGGTCGTATTTTTTGTCCGATTTACTTCAAATTTGGTAGGGACATTCTTTTCTGTAACCAGTAGGACAAGTTCGTTGGGCAAAACAATTGGAAAACTCTAAACCCCTTTTTTGGGGATTAATCTTTCAAATTTTGAGTTTTTGGGTCCAAAAAGGGTCAGAAATGCCCCGTATGTAAAATTAATTCATGTAAAAAGATGGGAATTAGTGAGTCAAAAGTTTTAAGCCCTCTCTCGTCATTCTAGCATACATATTTACTGAGTTATTAAAGAAAATGTGTATCGACTAAACACAGTACGTTGTCTTATGGGGATTTTACACTAAAGTCTATTTCAACCCAGGAGTAGGCGGAACCAGTCGACCGTACTAATACCCTCACCCCTTGAGTCTATTGTGCGAGATAGGGTACGTGTCCACCGAGATCGTCATGTCCGAGTTCGTCACATCTACGAAAATCAATGAGCCGTACTAATTAGGGTCGGCCGTCTACCTGCCCCGCCGGGTATGTCATGCCTCTCCGCCCGAACGGGAACAACTTATCCTAGTCACAGATCACAAGAGAACGGTCAAATACCGTTCTGAATCTTTACGCTCAGAGTTTACTGATGTTGGTTCTTCATGTAGCTGAAAATTACAACTAGCCTGTACATTTCGCCGAGCAATATTAAAAGTGTTAAATATAAGTTCAATTAAACTTTTATCCATGATAGGATTTGGTTGTTATATTTATTAAATTCTTAAATTGTAAGAATGTATTTAACATATTTTCAAAAACCACACAGTCTATAATTGTATAAACATGTTCAATCGCCTTCCGACCACTCTTAAACAAGAATGTAAAGAATGTAATCTAGTCACCGTCAAAAGAAATGTAAAAAGGTTCT
The DNA here is from genome assembly GCA_963675035.1 of Allygus modestus. NCBI lineage: Eukaryota > Metazoa > Arthropoda > Insecta > Hemiptera > Cicadellidae > Allygus > Allygus modestus. Next base: position 303,752,192 of record OY776111.1, read on the forward strand.
TACTTAAAAGTAGTTTTTATAATGTTAAGGATTATTTTGAAAAGAAATATGTTTAGTTTTAGAAGAATGTTTGTAATGTCTTATGCTAATGCAATGTATTTTGTTTTGTGGCATTAAAGATATTTGATTTGATTAGATTTGATTAAGAGGTGCAGAACTGCTGGATGGCAGGGCTCGGTGCGATGTGGTGACGCGGGCTTGCCTCAGCATAGTCCGCGCAACCAGCACAGAATAATAGTCCGTGGCGTTAGGCCGATAATATTTAACATCTAGCTACCGGGACCAAATTTTGCTCATTGTTTCTTCATCTAGTTCACTTTTAAAATCCACTGGGAGACACTCTCTCAGAGCCCCTGTGTTGACGTCATCAAGATGGCGGACCGGAAACTATACAGGGGTTGCTTTAAACGTTTGTAACTCCTTTACCTGTTGCTTGATTTTGACATTTAAGGTGTCATTTTAAAGAGCATACCCTATTTAACATTCACCGTTAATATAAAGATCGTTAAGTATTTTTTTAAATGTTTGTTCAAGAGTTAATTCTACAAAATTTACATTTCTTTCGAACTACTCTGAAAAAATACGCTATTACTGTATGAGTTAAGGCGGGCACTTTGGTCCCAACATGGGCTCTTATGGAGAATAAGATAACATGGGCTCTTATGAAGAATAAAATAACATGGGCTCTTATGGAGAATAGATTAACATAGACTCTTATGGGGAAAAACATGGGTTCTTATGAGGAATATAGAATTCCGGTGTACTTGCTTCTTTCTGTAGCTAACTATTTCGCCTTCTGTGGTTAATTATCTAACCATCGCTTCCTTCTGCGTATCTAACCTTCGCTTCCTTCTGCGTATCTAATCTCACTTCCTTCTGCGTATCTAACCACCGCTTCCTTCTGCGTATCTAACCTTCGCTTCCTTCTGCGTATCTAATCTCACTTCCTTCTGCGTATCTAACCTTCGCTTCCTTCTGCGTATCTAATCTCACTTCCTTCTGCGTATCCAACCATCGCTTCCTTCTGCGTATCTAACCTTCGCTTCCTTCTGCGTATCTAATCTCACTTCCTTCTGCGTATATAACCACCGCTTCCTTCTGCGTATCTAATCTCACTTCCTTCTGCGTATCTAACCTTCGCTTCCTTCTACGTATCTAATCTCACTTCCTTCTGCGTATCTAACCTTCGCTTCCTTCTGCGTATCTAATCTTACTTCCTTCTGCGTATCTAACCTTCGCTTCCTTCTGCGTATCTAATCTCATCACTTCCTTCTGCGTATCTAACCTTCGCTTCCTTCTGCGTATCTAATCTCACTTCCTTCTGCGTATCTAACCATCGCTTCCTTCTGCGTATCTAACCTTCGCTTCCTTCTGCGTATCTAATCTCACTTCCTTCTGCGTATCTAACTTTCGCTTCCTTCTGCATATCTAATCTCACTTCCTTCTGCGTATCTAGTCTCACTTCCTTCTGCGTATCCAACCACCGCTTCCTTCTGCCCAGATGGCAAAATAATTGCAGGAAATTTTTTAAAGTTTGTAGATGCAAATAAGAAAGTTTGCAAAAAATGTTCTTTTGCAAACAAAGAAATTTGCATAACTTTTTAGAAATTTTGCAGCAAAGTTCTAGATAACGCATGCTGACTTTGCTACAAGTTTTCTGTGAATCATATTTGCAAACTGAAAATTGTTAAAAAGTTTTATTGTGCAAACGGAACGTCTGCAAGGAAAACCAAATGTTTTCTACAAGTTTTCTTTTGCAAATGGCAAGTTTACAAGAGAACTAAATATTTGTCTGCAAGTTTGCAAATGAAAATTTTCAATCACAGAAAACTTTCTAATAGTTTTATATAATTAATATTTGCAAACTTAACATTTTGTGTACTAATAAAACTTTCTAAAAGGTTGCTGAAAAGTTACTATTAACTTATTGTCAATTTGCAGCAATTTCTCTATTTCGACAAAAAAATCAATACGATTTTTATGGCGAATTTTCTGTTTGAAAAAGTTATAACTTTAGCAAACAGGAATTCGACAAGAAAAATATTTGTTTCATGATAAATTTAACTTACTGAAAAAATCCTGTAGATCTGAACTCATATTCATTTTCTCCTGTAGCTTAAAAAAATAAAACAACCACACATTTTTGGAGGTTTTAAGAGCGGTTTTACTGCAGTTCTTAGAAGTGATATGGAAATGTTGATTACTGATCATTAATTGTTCATAGAAGACATGTAATCCAAACAAATTCAAATTTAAACTTGTCATTGCTATTACAACAAACATTAGTTGGAAGAAATATTGAGAACAATAATTTGTAAATAGACTAAATTAAAATTAGTATTAAACGTGTAAAAAGTTAAAAATATAAATACATTAAACCCAGTTAAACATTATTATTTTCGAACTCAAATAAACCTATTTGCTATTTTTACATTAAATTCATATCCACCCTGAAATTTTGACAGTATTTCATAAATTAAAATACCCCTGTCGCAGCAAACCTGCATACTCAGCGAATTTCCAATGCATAATATATGTCTTAATACCACATAAAGCCGCATACCAAGTTTCATAAAAATATATTCACACCACAATGATTTTTTTGTGGAACTGGACAGATTGGTAAAAGCAAATGTGAAGTTTACATTAAAATAAACTGAGGAAAAGCCAAAAACATTTTTCCCATAAGATTAACATTGGAGATTTTAAGAGTAGGTTTTTTGGATTTTCTCCGCAACTACTTAACCTAGGTTAATAATTCAAAATACCATATCATTTGTTTTTTTAAGCTCTATAATTACATGGTCAGAACCAAAATTAAGTATTTTTTTAATTTTAGGGTGAAAAATGAAAAAAAAACTGATTTTTGGACAGTTTAAAACCCCCATAAACCCCCTTTTCCCATGGTTCGATTTTTCTGGTTTTCGAACTTAAAGCCATGAATGTCATTTTACACGTTTTAGCCAAATTTCTTCAAAATCAGACGTTTTTACTCAAGTTATCGTGTTAACGGACACACATATATATATACATATATATATATATATATATATATATATATATATATACTTTTTAGGAATACAAATTTTTATTTCCCATAATGATCTGACATAATAACTATAATTCGGTTATAAAACATTTAATTGTTGGAGAACAATTTATAAAATGGATTATTAATTAACCTTAAATTTCTGGCATTAAATCAACTAAAAATTTACTTAAAAAAAGGTTTAAAACCTTTTCTTTCTTTTTTCCATTTTAGATGTATTGATGTTTTTAACTGAAAATAGTGTTCCAAGATATAATGATTTTAAAAACAGTCTACTCAATTTAGTACAGTACTATGTATTTAAGGTTAAAATACTGTAATTCATCTTAAAAAGAATTACTCCAACAAATAAATTATCCGTAAACAAATAAGTTTTGGAAAATGCTTATGGGAAATAAAAATTGTTATTAAAATATAAATATGTATTATTTTTGGTTTAAAATTAAAGTGAGGTTATTTTTAATAATATGAGTGAAATACCCCCGTAGCAGCAAACCTGCGTACTCAGCGAATTTCCAATGAATTTAACTCTTAAAGCCATATACCAAGTTTTATCAATATACATTCATAAATAAATAATTTATGACATTTTAATTATTCTCTATAAGAATAACATGCCGTCTGAGGATGCAGGTTTGCTGAAACAAGGTACACACAAAATGGGTTTTATGAAAATTGTTTATAACTGAACTAGGTTAAGCCACATACAATTTATGTTCATAATCAAGGGGGATACCATTTGACTTATTCTCCATAAGAATAACATGGGGCTGAGTACGCAGGTTTGCTGCTACGGGATCTATCGGCAAACAAATCATTTTTTGTGCAAATATCAATAGACCACAACAAAATGAAGCAATACACCAAGTTTCGTCAGGAAAAGTTGATAAATAAGCAAGATATACAATTTTTCCTATTCTCCATAAGGATAACATTGGACAACGTACTGCGTTTAGCACTTTCAATATCTCGGAAACCAATTGACGTAGAGCATTGATCACAACACCAAATTGTTTGTTTTTTAATCTGAATTTAATGATGAAAACTAAAATTGGATTTACTAAAATATTATATGTAAAAAACTAAAAAAAAAACATTTTTGGGGTACAACCCTCCCTCCCTAGAGCGATCTGGCTGGTTTTCGAACTTAAAGTCCTAAATGTTGCTTTACATGATTGTACCAAATTTCATGAAAATCGGATCATTTTTACGAGAGATATCGCACTCACGGACACACACACACACACATATATATATATGTATATATATATGTGTGTATCCGTATATGTGTGTGTGTGTGTGTGTGTGTGTGTGTGTGTGTGTGTGTGTGTGTGTGTGTGTGTTTTTGCACTCTAGCGGTCGTATTTTTTGTCCGATTTACTTCAAATTTGGTAGGGACATTCTTTTCTGTAACCAGTAGGACAAGTTCGTTGGGCAAAACAATTGGAAAACTCTAAACCCCTTTTTTGGGGATTAATCTTTCAAATTTTGAGTTTTTGGGTCCAAAAAGGGTCAGAAATGCCCCGTATGTAAAATTAATTCATGTAAAAAGATGGGAATTAGTGAGTCAAAAGTTTTAAGCCCTCTCTCGTCATTCTAGCATACATATTTACTGAGTTATTAAAGAAAATGTGTATCGACTAAACACAGTACGTTGTCTTATGGGGATTTTACACTAAAGTCTATTTCAACCCAGGAGTAGGCGGAACCAGTCGACCGTACTAATACCCTCACCCCTTGAGTCTATTGTGCGAGATAGGGTACGTGTCCACCGAGATCGTCATGTCCGAGTTCGTCACATCTACGAAAATCAATGAGCCGTACTAATTAGGGTCGGCCGTCTACCTGCCCCGCCGGGTATGTCATGCCTCTCCGCCCGAACGGGAACAACTTATCCTAGTCACAGATCACAAGAGAACGGTCAAATACCGTTCTGAATCTTTACGCTCAGAGTTTACTGATGTTGGTTCTTCATGTAGCTGAAAATTACAACTAGCCTGTACATTTCGCCGAGCAATATTAAAAGTGTTAAATATAAGTTCAATTAAACTTTTATCCATGATAGGATTTGGTTGTTATATTTATTAAATTCTTAAATTGTAAGAATGTATTTAACATATTTTTAAGTAAGTAATTGCGAAGATATCATATCAAAACTACTACACCTTTGGTAAATTTAAACTGACAGCTGTACTATTGTGTTTATTTCAACGGCACGAATACCAAGCCCTTGGCTTAAAAATACGAATAAGTTTCTTAAAATAATCTTGTTATCCTAGTATAATATAATGAATGCACCCCTTTCAGTGCGATGTCCTTTTGTATGACACTTTTCAATTTTGTAACACGAATCCTTTTGTACTAAGGCTGTTTTTCGGACTCACGAACAAACATCAATCGGCCTAATTCATCCTTTCAGTGCGATATGTAGTCGTATGACTTCAATTTTGTCATCAATTTTGTCACGAGTTAGTTTGTATAATGAAGTTAGCTACATGAAGAACCAACATCAGTAAACTTTCAGCGTAAAGATTCAGAACTGTATTTGACCGTTCTCTTGTGATCTGTGACTAGGATAAGTTGTTCCTGTTCGGGTGGAGGAGGCATGACTTACCCGGTGGGGCAGGTAGACAGCCGACCCTAATTAGTACGGCTCGTTGATTTTCATAGATGTGACGAACTCGGACATGACGATCTCGGTGGTGACCATAGGGTATGGGCACGCGCGTCGTCGGCCTTTGTCGGTGAGTCATTGCTGCTGGTCCCAGTGTCAATATGCAAACTTTTTTAATTGAAAGAAAAACTTCAAACAAAATATATCACGCGCTGTGTTTTGATCGCCTGATTATTTCGATACCAAGTATGAAGGAAATCGGTTAATTTTGGGGAAGGCAAAGTAAATAATTAAATCGTATACGTGTTTTTTCAAATAGCGTTTAATGGACATAAATGCTCAGTAAATTTACATTGATTAAATTATGGATGAGTTTGAAGTGGACAGACAGTTTTTTGTTAATTAAATGCATTATTGAAATATAGACATAAAATATATACTGTTATCAGTTATATACTGTTATCAGTGTGCATTTATTTACACTTGTTCATTAACTTTATATTGAAAAAAAATATTAAAATTAAATAAATCTTAGTATTATACAGGGTGTCACAAAAATGCTTAGCATGCTATGCAGAACCAGAATCTACATACAAAAATAAGTCGAAAATGCACAGTAACAATTTTTTGTTTTCGGCTTAGTTTATCCGTAATCCGCCATTTTGTATTTTTTTTTAAATAATTAATAATTCAAAAACCCTTAGAGATATTTTTATGAAATTTGGTATTAGCTTTAAGTTTTTTGTAGCTAACATTTTTCAAAATATATTGTTTATAAAAATTATCAAATTTCAAAATGGAGGTCATTTAAAAATCTCAAAGTCAAATTCCATGAAAACTAGTAACTAAAACAAAATTTTACTAGATATCACATTTAAAGCACGTTTTAATCCAAATCCAATGACACTTTGATTTTAAACATCGGTTAATAAATAACAAAGTTTTGATAAATCTTTGAAATAAATGTCAAAATGGCGGCCATTTTAAAATGTCAAAGTCAAATTTCACGAAAACTAGCAACTAAAACCAAGTTTTACAAGGTGTAAAATTACAACTGCTTTAAATTTGATGTCTTGCAAAAATTTGTTTTAGTTGCTAGTTTTCATGGAATTTGACTTTGAAATTATAAAATGGCCGCCATTTTGAAATTTATAATTAAAAAATTATCAAAGCTTCGTTATTTATTAACCGATTTTAAAAATCAAAGTGTCGTTGGATCTGGATAAAAAAGTGCTTTAAATGTGATATCTAGAAAAAATTTGTTTTAGTTGCTAGTTTTCATGGAATTTGACTTTGAAATCTTTAAATAACCGCCATTTTAAAATTTGATAATTTTTATAAACAATATTTTTGGAAAATGTTAATAACAAAAAAACTTAAAGTTAATACCAAGTTTCATAAAAATATCTCTAAGGGTTTTTGAATTATTAATTATTTTCAAAAAAATACAAAATGGTGGATTACGGATAAACTAAGCCAAAATAAAAAAAATGTCACTGTACATTTTCGACTTATTTTTGTAAGTAGAACACGGTTCTGTATAGCACGCTAAGCATTTTTGTGACACCCTGTATACACAAAATCAAAATAAATAAACAAATACATCAAGGTGTACAAAATCGACAAAATGGTAGAAGATTGTGGTCACACCGTACTTCGACTTCCGCCTTACCACTGTGACCTCAACCCAATAGAACTGGTGTGGGCCAAAGTGAAAAATGAAGTCGCCTCGACCAATGTCGAGTACACCATGTCTACCGTTGAGGTTTTGCTGCACAACGCGTTGAACGAGGTTTCTCCTGACTACTGGAAAAAATGTGTTGCTCACGTCGAAAAGGTGGAACAAGCTATGTGGGAGTTGGACAACATATGCGACGAGGTACAAGACAGAATCATCGTGACGAACGCGGGTGACGACGAGGACACTGATGATGAGGACTTGTACAGTGAGAGAGAAAGTGATGGATCTGATGACGAGTTGGCCGTCCCTTTGTAAATAAAAGTGAACTACATCTGTAAGTAGATTTTTGTAATTGTTTTAAATAATGTATATTTAGATTTTCCGTGTAATATTTTGTTATGCATTTGTGACGTATATTTTGTAAGTTAGTTGTAGAATTGTTATGGCTTTTTTTTAATTACTAAACATATAATTAGAGGTATTTATATAATTTTTAACGTTTTTGGAAATTGAAAATTATGATAATACACAGTGCACCAAAACCGTTTAATTTTCCTATTTTAGGCCCAAATAATCAGTGTTAAAAATTTTTGAAAAAATTACTTTGATGTCTTTGTCTATTTATTTTTATTTTGTGTATATAATAATAAGATGTATTTAATTTAAATAGAGTTTTTTGTCAATATAAAGTTAATGAACAAGTGTAAATAAATGCACACTGATAACAATATATATATATATATATATATATATATATATATTTTATGTCTATATTTCAATAATGCATTTAATTAACAAAAAACTATCTGTCCACTGTACTGTATATGGCGATATATATTGTGTACAGTAGTAATTAAATGGTTGTTATCAAACTCATCCATAATTTAATCAAAGTAAATTTACTGACGTATTTACGTCCATTAAACGCTATTTGAAAAACACGTATACGATTTAATTATTTACTTTGCCTTCCCCAAAATTAACCGATTTCCTTCATATTTGGTATCAAAATAATCAGGCGATCAAAACACAGCGCGTGGTATATTTTGTTTGAAGTTTTTCTTTCAATTAAAAAAGTTTGCATATTGACACTGGGACCAGCAGCAATGACTCACCGACAAAGGCCGACGACGCGTTCCCATACCCGATCTCACACAATAGATTCAAGGGGTGAGGGTATTAGTACGGTCGACTGGTTCCGCCTACTCCTGGGTTGAAATAGACTTTAGAAAAGCCGGTTATTCCTTTGTTAAAGTACTTTTATCATCCCCAGCAACCTCACGCCTACTTTCAAGCCTGTCTGGACCTTCTCCTAACATTATAATGCACAAAATCGTATTCCCAGCTTTGCAGGTAAATGAAACCGCAGGAGCATCAGAACAGCCAAAAATCACTGTTTTCAGATTTAAATAAAAATTGGAATAAATGTATGTTATTACATTGGTTTGGAGTTTTAAAATTTGTTATGTGGAAATTCACTTCCCTCACATCAGCGTGCTGCGTGCGAACTCGTTTTATTCTTCATAAGAGCACATGTTAGTAGGCTGCGCGGGAGATGGGTCCCAACATGGGGTCTTATGGGCCTAAAATCTGGCTTCTGATTGGTCTAATTAGGTCACGTGATTCAAGATGGCGGCGCCCATGGTGGCGTTCCCGCCAAATTTGCGCGCCAAACAAAAAAAAATTGGCGCCAAACCTAACCTCACTTTTCTTCCCTCCAGATTTTTCCCTCCAAAGTGTTACCAACTTAGCAGAGCTAATGTACCATACATAATTATATGTATCATATATAATTATATGTACCATATATAATACTACAGTGTATAATCATATATATATATATATGTACCATAATAGTGTATAATATACCATCACCAGAAAGGTAAGTGGCTATCTAACCTCACTTAGCCAGTGTTGCCACTCTAAACGCTACCTACAAAACCTAAATTAGTTACGCAAAATTATTATATGTATTATGTCAAACTATCTAAATTATTATATGTATATATTACGTCACGCCACGATGTGTTACCAACCTATGGCAATGTATATTTCGCAAGAAAGTGCCGCTAACCCAATATATAAAACTATTACATGTATATATCACAAGAAAGCGTTGCAAAAAAACTCAAAAATCGCTAATATCTCGAAAACGGTAAGTCCTAGGGTCATTCTGACCCCAGAAAACTGCCTACTACGTAGTGTAGGCACTCCAGGGGGGTATCTACCCATATGAAAAGTCCTAACCAAAATATTGCGGGTTGCATCTCAAAAAATGAAGGGGCAGATTTTCAAAATTAAATATCTCAAGAACGGCTTGGCCAATTTTCACGAAACTTGGCATGTATGTACCTGTTAACCTCCGCTACATATTACAAAAACCTAAACTCTGTACTGCGGGAAAGTATCAAAATAATTGAAGGAGTCATACTTTAAAAATCAATATCTTAAGAACGGGTGGGACGATATAATTGAAACTTGACATGTGGATACCTGTTAACATCCTCTAACCTTCAATTTTGTTTGAGGGTAGAAGAGGGTTGTTTAGGGGATGATGGAGGGTGTAAAACTTTAAAATTTAATATATTGAGAACGGCTTGGCCGATTCTAATGAAACTTGGTATATAGGTACCTGTTAACCTCCGCTACATATTACAAAAACCTAAACTCTGTACTGCGGGAAAGTATCAAAATAATTGAAGGAGTCATACTTTAAAAATCAATATCTTAAGAACGGGTGGGGCGATATAATTGAAACTTGACATGTGGATACTTGTTAACCTCCGTTACGATTTAAAAACTACTCAAACCGTGTACTGCAGGTAAGTATCCGAAAGAAATGAAGGGGCAGCAATCCACAGTGGCGCGAAGGTCAGCGGGACTAACAACGGTGCATATTACCAAGGTAAGTAATAAAAAGAATATGTTTACAGCTAAATTAATTTATTATACATATATAACACTAACTAGTATATACATTTATCATGGTCTGTCGCCAGACTCCCACTCCTGTCTCCCGGCATCCTCTTCTTCTCCTTCTTATTCTGCTCCCCTCCCCCTCTCCTCAGGTCCCGTCAGCCACAGTCTTCCATCGTCAACTGTAACAGGGAAAACCCAAGGTTAGCCACTATCTAACAGCAACATCCGCAACAAGTCTCTGTCAGTAAACTTTCCGTTACCTGTTAAAATACTGTTCTGTGATTGGCCGGAATAAGCTCGCACCCCATTGGTTGTAATTAGGCGTCCTGCCCTCTGATTGGTCCATACACCCGCAACAAACAACACTATTGCATCAGCCACCTCCCCACCACCCCCAATTACCGCTATTTCCCTCTCACTTTGCTCTCAGCTTTCATTACGATCAGACGTGTCCCTGTGTTGCTCCGTTAGCTGCGTCTTGCAAAGATAAACTTGAGCGTTTGCTGACCATAACCTAATATAACATAACCTTACTTTTGATTTGTATTATAATAATTTTGAGTAAAATAACCTCACTTTTTAATTTGTATTATTGTATTCTGTGTAACATAACCTCACTTTTGATTTATATTATTGTATTCTGTGTAACATAACCTCACTTTTGATTTGTATTATATATTTTTGAGTAACATAACCTCACCTTTGATTTGTAATATATTAATAATTTGTAGAGTTACATAACCTCACTTTTTAATTTGTATTATTGTATTCTGTGTAACATAACCTTACTTTGTTCTATAGTAATCCTTCCAAAATGGCTGTAAATCCTGTCGAGATACTCAGTTCTGACGATACTTATGTAAAACACTTTAGACTTTACGGTACAAGAACAATTTTCAAATTTTCTAATCCTCCTCCTGAAACCACCGAAATTGATTGGCTACGACAAGGTTTTGCCAAAATTGTTAATGAAATGAAAGAGCGGGCCCATGAAAACGATCAGCTTGGTTTTACCTTGCACAGTTTAAACCTAAAAAGTAAAGAACCTGGTTTTGTAGCTTTCCGGCCCGCGAACGAAGTAAATGAAGACATCCTTTGGCAAATTTTCGGGGGTATTGTTCAGAGTAACTCAGAATCAATTAAATCCACTGATACGTTTCAAGTTGAATGTACCCGAGTTAATCTCCCTGTAGGTTCTGGAAAAGTAAGGCCTGGCTTTTACAATACTTTTGAAGAGGAGTGTAAAGCTAGACGGGGAATAGTTGTAATTAATAACAAAGATAATTTGTGTCTCCCTCGGGCTTTGGTGGTGGCCATAGCAAACTTGACTAAAGACCCTCAGTATAAGGCAATCCGAAAAGACAAGGGGAAAAGACAAACGTTTAGGGCCAAGGAACTTGTTCAGCGGGCTAGGGTAGAGATCTCAGAGGAAGGCGCCGGTATTCCCGAATTGGAAAAATTTCAGGATCTGCTAAAAGATTTCAAAATCACGGTCTACAACTATGACAGAAAAGGCCGTGATGTTTACTTTGAAGGAGCTGTTGAAAATCCTAAATTTAAAATAAACCTTCTGTTCCACAATCGGCACTATAACGTAATCAACAGTTTAACCGCGGCTTTCGCCTGCACTTACTTTTGCGAAGCTTGCCATGTCCCTTTCGAACACAAAGCATATCACAGATGCTCAAACATCTGCCCTCAATGCCAAACCATCTCGCCTCCCTGTAAAGAGGAGCATGGGGGAATAGTTTGCCCGGACTGTAACATGACTATGAGAAACCAGCGGTGTTTTATTGCCCATAAGGTTGATAGATGCAAAACAGTAAAAAAGTGTTTTGACTGTGAAAAATTAATTAACTTAAAAGAGAGATCAGGACCTCACAGATGCGGGAAAGTTTTTTGTAAACCCTGCAATGCATTCAAAGATCCTAATCATAAATGCTACATGCAACCCAATGAAGGAAAACCTAAAACTAAAGACTACCTTTTCATTTTCTTTGACTTGGAGACTCGCCAAGACGAGTCTCTTCCCTCTGACCCTGAACAAAAAGTACATCAAGTTAACTTGTGCGTCTCACAACAATTTTGCTTTAATTGTATCGATGGTAAATTTTGCATGACATGTAGAAACCGTACAAGAGTCTTCAACTCTGACCCGGTTCACCAATTCATGGAGTATGTGATGCAAGTTCGTAAAAAGTTCAAAAATGTCTGTGTAATTGCCCATAACGGGCAGGGCTTTGATTTTCAGTTTTTACTAAAACACATCATGGAAGAAACAAAATTCACGCCTGAGCTGGTAATGAGGGGAACTAAAATTATTTTGATGGAAATGGACAACGTCAGATTCATTGACTCCCTAAGCTACTTCCCCATGGCCCTCTCTGCGCTCCCTAAAGCCTTCGACCTGCCTCCCGAGAAAAAGAAGGGCTACTTCCCGTATCTTTTCAATACATTGGCAAACCAAAATTATGTAGGCCCTATGCCCGACAAAAAATACTACTGCCCAGAGTCTATGTTTGAGAAACCACACAAGGCCTTTGAGATTTGGTACGAGGAACAAGTAGCGAGTAACTATATTTTTGATTTTCAAAAAGAAATCTTGGAGTACTGTATTTCAGACGTAGAAATCCTAGCTCAGTCCTGTCTTAAATTCAGAAGTATTTTCTTGAAAGAATGTAACGTAGATCCTTTCCTCGAGGCCGTAACTATTGCTAGTGCCTGTAACCTGGCCTTCCGCCGCAATTTTCTAAAACCAGACACAATTGGACTTATACCAAAATCAGGGTACAGACTGACTGACAACCAATCTACAGCGGCCCTTCAATGGCTAAGCTGGGAAGAGGAGGAACGGGGAGTGAGGATTGAGCACGCTGGCCGAGGTAAGGAAGTCAAAATTAATGGGGTGAAGGTAGACGGGTTTGATGGTGAGAGAATTTACGAGTTCCACGGGTGTTATTGGCACGGGTGTCCAAAATGTTTCCCTTACAATCGAGAGGCTCCTCTGAAGGAGGATCCCTCAGATTCACTTAATTTAAGATATGAAAGAACTTTGAAAAAGATGTCAAAAATCAGTGATTACGAAGTTGCAGTAATGTGGGAGTGTGAGTTCCGTAAACTAAAGAAAGATAAAAACCTTAAACACTTGAACAGCCTGCCGATCCTCAACAACCTTCCCCTTGACCCTAGACAAGCGTTCTTTGGAGGCAGAACGGGCAATGCAAAAACCTATTGTAAATGTGAAGGGGGAGAATCAATTCAATATGTTGATGTATGTTCTCTCTATCCATATGTAAATAAATATGGCAAATATCCTTTGGGCCACCCTACAATCTATGTGGGAGATAGGGAGTGCAGGCAGCGAGGACTAAATGTAGATGGTTTGTTGAAATGTAAAATTCTGCCACCTCGGGATCTCTACCACCCGGTTCTCCCAACAAAAATGAATAATAAATTGATGTTTGTTTTATGTAAAACTTGCGGGGAAACTCAAAATCAGGGGGATTGTGAACATGAGAGCAGTGAAAGGGCGTTAGTTGGGACATGGACTATGGATGAAATCAGGAAATCTGTAGAGAAAGGATACGTTGTGCTTGATATGTATGAGTTGTGGGAGTATGAGGTCGCTACATACGAGAAAGGGGGATTGTTTACAGATTTTATTAATAAATTCTTGAAAATGAAGCAGGAAGCCTCAGGCTATCCTAGCTGGTGTAAGACAGAAGAGGATAAAGATAAATACATTTCAGACTATTTCCAACATGAGGGTATTAAATTGGACAAGGATAGAATCGTTAAGAACGGGGGTTTGAGACAATTGGCAAAATTAATGTTAAATTCATTTTGGGGAAAATTCGGACAGAGGGAGAACCAAACTAAAGCAACAATCGTAAGGGAATCTAAAGTTTTGTTTAACATGTTAATAAGTCCAGAAGTACAAGTCAACAGGATCCAGCTTGTTAACGAAGAGGTTGTTGTTGTAAGCTGGGAATATATTGAGGAAGTTGGGGAACCTTTGAGAAATGTAAATGTTGTAATTGCGGCCTACACCACTGCCCAGGCGAGACTTAAACTTTATGAACACTTGGAGGCTTTGGGTGGGCAAGTCCTTTACTATGACACAGATAGTTGTATTTATTTCTACCGGGGAGGGTTGTACAGGGTCCCTACGGGAGATTACCTCGGGGAAATGACCGATGAATTGGCAAGCGAGTACGGGCCCGGCTCTTATATCGTTGAATTCGTTTCTGGGGGGCCTAAAACCTATGCATACCTTGTCTGGTCAACCAACAAACAAAAAATAGAATCTGTGTGTAAAATCAAAGGCCTCACCCTCAACCTAAAAACCTCCGAAACATTAAATTTTGAACAGTTAAAAAAGATGGTCCTTAGTGAAACTGCTGAAATTTTAGAAATTGAAGAAAACAGAATCAGGAGGACTAAAGACAGAGATATTGTAACAGTAAGTGAAATTAAAAAATTTAAAATCACAGGACCTAAAAGGAGGCTCGAGGGTGAGTACGACACCTTACCATTTGGCTATAAAAAGATACAAAGACTCGAGTAACCCGACAGGAATTACGGGAGGAGCGATTCGCTCCCTGCGCTGTTCTTTGCGTAACATAATCCGATTTGTTTGTTTAAAATGTCTCATATAACCGCCTATATATTTAATGATCTGCCCGTACAGTGCTGTACAGTATCAGTAAATATTGATGAGGAAGTTAAGTGTAGTAATATACTCTCTGAACTGCACTGAGTTGACTTCCCCTTAGTAATATATTGTAAGTAATAACAATGAATTTTAATATATTTTAAATAAAGCTAAAGAGGTTATGAGGAGTTATGGTAATCACTTTGAATTTGCCCATAACAATATCCTCACCTCTGTAAATATAGTTGAGCAAGTCTTGAATAATGCAAAAAATCCCCACTGTATGAGTGTGTGTGTGAATGAAGGTCTCTGGCGTGGGTGACGAAAAGCCCCGTAAACCTGAATGAAGGTCCCTGGCGTGGGTGACGAAAAGCCCCGTAAACCTGAATGAAGGTCACTGGCGCGGGTGACGAAAAGCCCCGTAAACCTGAATGTGTGATGAAGGGTTTAGTAGATTGAGGCGCAGGGCTAACACCCCGGCTACTCCTTCGAACAACCCGGTGTGAATGAAGGACCTTGTACATTGAGGTGCCTGGCTAACACCCAGGCTACTCCTTGGAACGGTCCGGTGGGTGAAACAAAAAAAATATATAAAAGTAAAATACAAAAAAGTATAAAAGTAAAAATAAAAAAACGGGGGAGACAGCTAGTTTGTTTTTGGAAGGTCTCCACGGGCCATGGCGGTGGAGGGGCCATGGTTTGTCTTTAAAAAAATCTCTATCCTTTGTTTGCTCAAAGGGAGAGGACATTAGTCTGTACTGGGCATCAACCAGGTAATCTGGATTGACTCACGCACGGAATAATGTTTAACCTGGGTGCACATGCACGGATGGTCTCAAACCCCATCCAAGCAAACAGACACTTACAGGGGGTTTATTACGGTGTGCAAGGGTTCCTAGACTTCTGAATCAAATAGTAATAAAAAGTGACAGTCATTTTAGGTCATATACAAATTTAATACGTTACTATAATTCATTGGTAATAAGCGGTAAAGGTTTATCTAAGTACTTTAGTTAAGAACAATATAGAATAGTTTACACGGGGTTTGGGAAATGGTTTGGTGTTAAAGTAATTTTTGTTAAATTATGTTGACTTTTACCTGTTTTTAGGAGCAGTTGGGTTCGTCAAGCTTTACCTAATTTTTAGCCGTTATTTAGGGACGTGTCTCTGCCTTTTTATTATATAATTAGTACATTAACTGGGTATAAGTCCCGAGCTTGTAGAGGCTAGTATGTGGGAGTTGGAAAGCCTAAGCTGTAACTTCTATTTTGTATGTTAAATTAAGTGAATAAATTCCTAGCTCTTTGATTTAAACCGTTTTGAATTGGCAATACAAAGGGTACGGGGTAGGGAAGGGGGTCAGTCGCCAGACCCCTCTTCGCTAAAATGGCTCTCAGGCTAATTTACAGAGCCTTAGCCGTTACGATGTATAATTAAAAGCAGTTATTGTTCAGATATGTTTACATTTTACCTGTTATCTATGAGTATTTTTCCAGTTGGATTCATATTTACAACCCGTCTACAAGTCGGAATATATTATTTAAGTGGGTTCTGGCTTCATGTGTGGAGATTCTTTTTTTTGCTTTTTAGTATTGTTAGTGTATGTAATTTATGACGTTGAAGAATACTTGTAATACCATGCTTATAAAAGCAGGATTCTTTCAATTTCGATTACTTTGGGAAACTTTTTATGCGTTTAATTGTTTAGAAACCTCAAGATACTAAAAACAGTAATTTAAAGGAGAGAAGAGGCTTATAAACACAGACAACAAAAAACCTATACCCCTATTCCAAGGGAAGCGAAACGCTCCCTTTTGATAACATTACACCGGAAGTTGTAGGTCCAATCTGGACCCACTTTGAACTGATTCTAAGTGTTAGACACAGCTAAATGCCGGGTCCAACGTGTTTGAATTAAATTAACGTTCCGAGAAAGAGACAGATGACAGTAGGGTACTTTTGTAAAGTTAAAAAGGTACAGAGATTACACACTTTAGAGGTCAGATGTGACTTTTTGTTGTAGTTAGTTGCTTGTTAAACTCTGTTACGATATACCAACAACCAGAATATATACTCTGTCTTGAATACTTTCAGTCTGCATTCACAAGTAAAAAGATTTTTATCAACACCAAAACTAAATTTAACGAGGAGTTGACCACATCAAAAAAAACCATGAACAAGAGTAAATCTAAGAAGGCAACAAGCGGTGAAATTCGTTCTTTATAAGGACAGCAATTATGGAGTGTTTTCTCCTCGGTAGTTTTATTTTTGTTTACCCTGAAACCAGAGCAGCAAGCAGTGTGAGGGGGCCGAGCGCAGCAAATGAAAGTAGCGTGACGTAATAAATATATACATATAACAATCAGTATAATTTAGCGTGACCTAGTATTGCAAGGAAAAAAATAGGTTGGCAGCGCTACAAAGAAAAAAAAACCAGGTTGGCAATACGGTCCTAATGTAGGTTAGGTAAAGTGGTATGAGAGGCCAGGAGGGAAGGGGAGGGGGAGGTGGAGGGGGAGTGGGAGGGGGAGGGTGGGGAGGGGTGGGGGAGAAGAGGGGGAGGGAGGGGAGGGTTTTAATTTCCCTTTGACGGTGTTATTCCTTGGTCATTTGTATACAAGTCCGGTGAAACGACGGGGTCGTCCTGCGGTTTTACGGTGTAATCTCTCGGTCGATTGTGTCTACCAGGGTTACATTTAACATGACCGTAACTTCTTAAAGTTCCTTGCCAAACGTCTGTCACCGAGTCCGCTAAAACTGTCCACCGGGGAAACATTTAACCTTACCTAAATATTTTAAATTCCCCTGGTCAAACGTTTCCAAGTCCCTCCCTTGATGTTATCATGAGGATGGGGTCACACGCTCTGTACTTCTCACATCAATATCAGTTATGGAGCCGGCTTGCACAGATTTTGTGGTATTCTCAAATTTTCATGCACCCTTACGGATGCTTAATGTTTGTCATCCGATACATGGTGTGCAGGTGACGCATCACATGCACATCATGTATCATTATTGTCTCCTCCATTGCCTCTAGGTTGAGTAACGTGCAGATAGTATGTGTGTGTGTGGTTTGATTGCCACGTTTGCCATTTGAACTCCTGCACTGGTTGGCTGGACAACTTTTTTTTTAAAAGGTATGTGTAAAATATCTTTAACTCCAGTGTAATCAGGGAGAATACAGCTTGGAAGTTTCACACTCATCCTCATTAATACATTTAAAGCAGTACTGTTGAGAAACGCACAAGTTACCTTTATGAACTTTTTATCAGGGTCTGAGGGAAGCGACTCGTCCTGGCGAGTCTCCAAGGAAAAACATATGAAAAGAAAGTATCGGTCTTTTGGTGTTCTCCTATCTACCCTTATGAAACACTGATGCGCTGGGTCCTTGAACGCATCACAGCGTTTACAATAAACTTCTCAGCATACGTGAGCTGTCTTACGTTTTTTTGGATGAATCATTTTCTTACAGTCACGGCAAAGTTTTAAAGTTTTACAAACTTGCCCCTGATGGGCTATTAAACACCGCTCGTTTTTGAAGAAACGGTTGCAAAAACGACATGTGATGCCTCCGTGTTCTAGTTTACAGGGTGGGGAGATGGTATGGCAGGAGGTGCATCTGTTTGAGCATCGATGCTCTGCTTTGTGGTCAAAAGGGATGTGGCAGGCTTCACAGAAATAACGGCATACGAAAGCAGCAGTTAAGTTTGTAATTACATTATAATGACCGTTATGAAAGAGCAAGTTAATTTTGAATCTAGCGTCTTCATTACCTCCTTCAAAGTAAACATCTCGGCCTTTTTTATCGTAGTTGTAGACGGTAATTTTGTATTTTTTAAGATGGGACTGGAATTTTTCAAGCTCAGGGATACCGGCACCTTCCTCCTGCATTTCTACACGGGCTTTTGCTATGAGCTTATTAGCTCTGAAAGTTTGTCTTTTACCTTTATCCTGACGTATTGCTTTATACTGAGGATCATTTTTTGCAAGTGCTTTACCTACTACCAACGCTCTAGCCGGGCATAAATTGTCTTTATTATTAATTACTACAATACACTTCCTAGCATAACATTCCTCGTCAAACGTGTTGTACATCTCTGGATGTACTCTCCCCTTACCTACTGGTACGTTAATCCTAGCTACATCAACTTTAAACGTGTCGGTAGATTTAATGGATTCAGCGTTGGATTGAAGAATACCCCCGAAAACTTTCCAAAGGACATCACCGACAAGAGTACATATCAACAGACAATTAAAGCATAAAATGCATTATTTATAAAAGCAATAATTATGCAGATAATCTAAGAAACTTGATCAGCCGTGTCTCATCGTTAGGTTATGTTATGCTCTGTTAAGTTAGGTTTGTGCATGGAAATATGAAACATCGTCAGTCTTAGTGAGGTTTATTGATGCAGGTTTAAGTTAGGTTTGTCGATGCCAATTTTGGACATCAACAACGCGCGCGATGTTGATGTCCAAAATTGGCATCGACAAACCTAACTTAAACCTGCATCAATAAACCTCACTAAGACTGACGATGTTTCATATTTCCATGCACAAACCTAACTTAACAGAGCATAACATAACCTAACGATGAGACACGGCTGATCAAGTTTCTTAGATTATCTGCATAATTATTGCTTTTATAAATAATGCATTTTATGCTTTAATTGTCTGTTGATATGTACTCTTGTCGGTGATGTCCTTTGGAAAGTTTTCGGGGGTATTCTTCAATCCAACGCTGAATCCATTAAATCTACCGACACGTTTAAAGTTGATGTAGCTAGGATTAACGTACCAGTAGGTAAGGGGAGAGTACATCCAGAGATGTACAACACGTTTGACGAGGAATGTTATGCTAGGAAGTGTATTGTAGTAATTAATAATAAAGACAATTTATGCCCGGCTAGAGCGTTGGTAGTAGGTAAAGCACTTGCAAAAAATGATCCTCAGTATAAAGCAATACGTCAGGATAAAGGTAAAAGACAAACTTTCAGAGCTAATAAGCTCATAGCAAAAGCCCGTGTAGAAATGCAGGAGGAAGGTGCCGGTATCCCTGAGCTTGAAAAATTCCAGTCCCATCTTAAAAAATACAAAATTACCGTCTACAACTACGATAAAAAAGGCCGAGATGTTTACTTTGAAGGAGGTAATGAAGACGCTAGATTCAAAATTAACTTGCTCTTTCATAACGGTCATTATAATGTAATTACAAACTTAACTGCTGCTTTCGTATGCCGTTATTTCTGTGAAGCCTGCCACATCCCTTTTGACCACAAAGCAGAGCATCGATGCTCAAACAGATGCACCTCCTGCCATACCATCTCCCCACCCTGTAAACTAGAACACGGAGGCATCACATGTCGTTTTTGCAACCGTTTCTTCAAAAACGAGCGGTGTTTAATAGCCCATCAGGGGCAAGTTTGTAAAACTTTAAAACTTTGCCGTGACTGTAAGAAAATGATTCATCCAAAAAAACGTAAGACAGCTCACGTATGCTGAGAAGTTTATTGTAAACGCTGTGATGCGTTCAAGGACCCAGCGCATCAGTGTTTCATAAGGGTAGATAGGAGAACACCAAAAGACCGATACTTTCTTTTCATATGTTTTTCCTTGGAGACTCGCCAGGACGAGTCGCTTCCCTCAGACCCTGATAAAAAGTTCATAAAGGTAACTTGTGCGTTTCTCAACAGTACTGCTTTAAATGTATTAATGAGGATGAGTGTGAAACTTCCAAGCTGTATTCTCCCTGATTACACTGGAGTTAAAGATATTTTACACATACCTTTTAAAAAAAAAGTTGTCCAGCCAACCAGTGCAGGAGTTCAAATGGCAAACGTGGCAATCAAACCACACACACACATACTATCTGCACGTTACTCAACCTAGAGGCAATGGAGGAGACAATAATGATACATGATGTGCATGTGATGCGTCACCTGCACACCATGTATCGGATGACAAACATTAAGCATCCGTAAGGGTGCATGAAAATTTGAGAATACCACAAAATCTGTGCAAGCCGGCTCCATAACTGATATTGATGTGAGAAGTACAGAGCGTGTGACCCCATCCTCATGATAACATCAAGGGAGGGACTTGGAAACGTTTGACCAGGGGAATTTAAAATATTTAGGTAAGGTTAAATGTTTCCCCGGTGGACAGTTTTAGCGGACTCGGTGACAGACGTTTGGCAAGGAACTTTAAGAAGTTACGGTCATGTTAAATGTAACCCTGGTAGACACAATCGACCGAGAGATTACACCGTAAAACCGCAGGACGAC
This sequence comes from Allygus modestus, assembly GCA_963675035.1. Classification (NCBI taxonomy): domain Eukaryota; kingdom Metazoa; phylum Arthropoda; class Insecta; order Hemiptera; family Cicadellidae; genus Allygus; species Allygus modestus. The sequence continues at coordinate 303,773,393 of OY776111.1, forward strand.
CCCGTCGTTTCACCGGACTTGTATACAAATGACCAAGGAATAACACCGTCAAAGGGAAATTAAAACCCTCCCCTCCCTCCCCCTCTTCTCCCCCACCCCTCCCCACCCTCCCCCTCCCACTCCCCCTCCACCTCCCCCTCCCCTTCCCTCCTGGCCTCTCATACCACTTTACCTAACCTACATTAGGACCGTATTGCCAACCTGGTTTTTTTTTCTTTGTAGCGCTGCCAACCTATTTTTTTCCTTGCAATACTAGGTCACGCTAAATTATACTGATTGTTATATGTATATATTTATTACGTCACGCTACTTTCATTTGCTGCGCTCGGCCCCCTCACACTGCTTGCTGCTCTGGTTTCAGGGTAAACAAAAATAAAACTACCGAGGAGAAAACACTCCATAATTGCTGTCCTTATAAAGAACGAATTTCACCGCTTGTTGCCTTCTTAGATTTACTCTTGTTCATGGTTTTTTTTGATGTGGTCAACTCCTCGTTAAATTTAGTTTTGGTGTTGATAAAAATCTTTTTACTTGTGAATGCAGACTGAAAGTATTCAAGACAGAGTATATATTCTGGTTGTTGGTATATCGTAACAGAGTTTAACAAGCAACTAACTACAACAAAAAGTCACATCTGACCTCTAAAGTGTGTAATCTCTGTACCTTTTTAACTTTACAAAAGTACCCTACTGTCATCTGTCTCTTTCTCGGAACGTTAATTTAATTCAAACACGTTGGACCCGGCATTTAGCTGTGTCTAACACTTAGAATCAGTTCAAAGTGGGTCCAGATTGGACCTACAACTTCCGGTGTAATGTTATCAAAAGGGAGCGTTTCGCTTCCCTTGGAATAGGGGTATAGGTTTTTTGTTGTCTGTGTTTATAAGCCTCTTCTCTCCTTTAAATTACTGTTTTTAGTATCTTGAGGTTTCTAAACAATTAAACGCATAAAAAGTTTCCCAAAGTAATCGAAATTGAAAGAATCCTGCTTTTATAAGCATGGTATTACAAGTATTCTTCAACGTCATAAATTACATACACTAACAATACTAAAAAGCAAAAAAAAGAATCTCCACACATGAAGCCAGAACCCACTTAAATAATATATTCCGACTTGTAGACGGGTTGTAAATATGAATCCAACTGGAAAAATACTCATAGATAACAGGTAAAATGTAAACATATCTGAACAATAACTGCTTTTAATTATACATCGTAACGGCTAAGGCTCTGTAAATTAGCCTGAGAGCCATTTTAGCGAAGAGGGGTCTGGCGACTGACCCCCTTCCCTACCCCGCACCCTTTGTATTGCCAATTCAAAACGGTTTAAATCAAAGAGCTAGGAATTTATTCACTTAATTTAACATACAAAATAGAAGTTACAGCTTAGGCTTTCCAACTCCCACATACTAGCCTCTACAAGCTCGGGACTTATACCCAGTTAATGTACTAATTATATAATAAAAAGGCAGAGACACGTCCCTAAATAACGGCTAAAAATTAGGTAAAGCTTGACGAACCCAACTGCTCCTAAAAACAGGTAAAAGTCAACATAATTTAACAAAAATTACTTTAACACCAAACCATTTCCCAAACCCCGTGTAAACTATTCTATATTGTTCTTAACTAAAGTACTTAGATAAACCTTTACCGCTTATTACCAATGAATTATAGTAACGTATTAAATTTGTATATGACCTAAAATGACTGTCACTTTTTATTACTATTTGATTCAGAAGTCTAGGAACCCTTGCACACCGTAATAAACCCCCTGTAAGTGTCTGTTTGCTTGGATGGGGTTTGAGACCATCCGTGCATGTGCACCCAGGTTAAACATTATTCCGTGCGTGAGTCAATCCAGATTACCTGGTTGATGCCCAGTACAGACTAATGTCCTCTCCCTTTGAGCAAACAAAGGATAGAGATTTTTTTAAAGACAAACCATGGCCCCTCCACCGCCATGGCCCGTGGAGACCTTCCAAAAACAAACTAGCTGTCTCCCCCGTTTTTTTATTTTTACTTTTATACTTTTTTGTATTTTACTTTTATATATTTTTTTTGTTTCACCCACCGGACCGTTCCAAGGAGTAGCCTGGGTGTTAGCCAGGCACCTCAATGTACAAGGTCCTTCATTCACACCGGGTTGTTCGAAGGAGTAGCCGGGGTGTTAGCCCTGCGCCTCAATCTACTAAACCCTTCATCACACATTCAGGTTTACGGGGCTTTTCGTCACCCGCGCCAGTGACCTTCATTCAGGTTTACGGGGCTTTTCGTCACCCACGCCAGGGACCTTCATTCAGGTTTACGGGGCTTTTCGTCACCCACGCCAGAGACCTTCATTCACACACACACTCATACAGTGGGGATTTTTTGCATTATTCAAGACTTGCTCAACTATATTTACAGAGGTGAGGATATTGTTATGGGCAAATTCAAAGTGATTACCATAACTCCTCATAACCTCTTTAGCTTTATTTAAAATATATTAAAATTCATTGTTATTACTTACAATATATTACTAAGGGGAAGTCAACTCAGTGCAGTTCAGAGAGTATATTACTACACTTAACTTCCTCATCAATATTTACTGATACTGTACAGCACTGTACGGGCAGATCATTAAATATATAGGCGGTTATATGAGACATTTTAAACAAACAAATCGGATTATGTTACGCAAAGAACAGCGCAGGGAGCGAATCGCTCCTCCCGTAATTCCTGTCGGGTTACTCGAGTCTTTGTATCTTTTTATAGCCAAATGGTAAGGTGTCGTACTCACCCTCGAGCCTCCTTTTAGGTCCTGTGATTTTAAACTTTTTAATTTCACTTACTGTTACAATATCTCTGTCTTTAGTCCTCCTGATTCTGTTTTCTTCAATTTCTAAAATTTCAGCAGTTTCACTAAGGACCATCTTTTTTAACTGTTCAAAATTTAATGTTTCGGAGGTTTTTAGGTTGAGGGTGAGGCCTTTGATTTTACACACAGATTCTATTTTTTGTTTGTTGGTTGACCAGACAAGGTATGCATAGGTTTTAGGCCCCCCAGAAACGAATTCAACGATATAAGAGCCGGGCCCGTACTCGCTTGCCAATTCATCGGTCATTTCCCCGAGGTAATCTCCCGTAGGGACCCTGTACAACCCTCCCCGGTAGAAATAAATACAACTATCTGTGTCATAGTAAAGGACTTGCCCACCCAAAGCCTCCAAGTGTTCATAAAGTTTAAGTCTCGCCTGGGCAGTGGTGTAGGCCGCAATTACAACATTTACATTTCTCAAAGGTTCCCCAACTTCCTCAATATATTCCCAGCTTACAACAACAACCTCTTCGTTAACAAGCTGGATCCTGTTGACTTGTACTTCTGGACTTATTAACATGTTAAACAAAACTTTAGATTCCCTTACGATTGTTGCTTTAGTTTGGTTCTCCCTCTGTCCGAATTTTCCCCAAAATGAATTTAACATTAATTTTGCCAATTGTCTCAAACCCCCGTTCTTAACGATTCTATCCTTGTCCAATTTAATACCCTCATGTTGGAAATAGTCTGAAATGTATTTATCTTTATCCTCTTCTGTCTTACACCAGCTAGGATAGCCTGAGGCTTCCTGCTTCATTTTCAAGAATTTATTAATAAAATCTGTAAACAATCCCCCTTTCTCGTATGTAGCGACCTCATACTCCCACAACTCATACATATCAAGCACAACGTATCCTTTCTCTACAGATTTCCTGATTTCATCCATAGTCCATGTCCCAACTAACGCCCTTTCACTGCTCTCATGTTCACAATCCCCCTGATTTTGAGTTTCCCCGCAAGTTTTACATAAAACAAACATCAATTTATTATTCATTTTTGTTGGGAGAACCGGGTGGTAGAGATCCCGAGGTGGCAGAATTTTACATTTCAACAAACCATCTACATTTAGTCCTCGCTGCCTGCACTCCCTATCTCCCACATAGATTGTAGGGTGGCCCAAAGGATATTTGCCATATTTATTTACATATGGATAGAGAGAACATACATCAACATATTGAATTGATTCTCCCCCTTCACATTTACAATAGGTTTTTGCAT